>CM019121.1:1200000-1800000 GCA_009720345.1 Fragaria iinumae
ACTGAGGTCGGAACCATGTCTTGGAAAGGCAAAAATGTGCTCTCCCAAAGGAGTGGAAAACAAAGTTCGATTCATGATGTCACAGAGAGGGATTCTCATGAAAAAGGCAGTAGAAAAAAGAGTAAAACCAGTGTTTATGAGCCTGCTGCTATGGATGAGGTTAAAAGATTCAGCGAGTCCTTATTAGAGGATCTTAGAGTGACAAGAGAAAAATTGTTACTTTGGATGAGGCAGGAAATGCAAAAATTGGTGGCGGATGATACTCTTCCACCGCTTGAACAGAGAGAAGAAAGTTTTAGAGGGAAAAATCTCCTAGTGCAACATGGAGAATACGTTGAGAACACCTCTGAAGAGAACAAACAAGTGAATAACAAAAGGAAGTTTGAAGAAAATATTCTGATTCATCATCAAAATAACTCTCGGAAGGATGTTATGTTGCCGCATGAGACCAACTTGGAGGATAATGTATTCGCACGACATCATAACAACTTCAAGGGGACGATCCAAGTGCAGCAACAGAAGAACTTTGAAGAAGCAGATGTTCAAGTGCAATGTCGAAGCAACTTTGAATCTGGCATGAGAGCTCAAAAATGTAATATTGGATCTTTGGAGGGTACTGCTAGAAGCAATCAAGCAACTTGTTGTGATAATGGCTATTGTGTACTTGGAGAACAAGTTGATAATGGCCAAGCCACTAGAGCCTTGATACCAGCGGAAAAGTTTGGTTCATTTGTCAAGCCAAATTTTCAGTTCTGTTCCACAGAAATAAATGTCCAGATGCAGCATCAGATGAACTATCTATTAGGCATAAGACCTGAAAATTACAGTTGCAGATCTTTGGAGAGACCTTTGAAAGGCAAAGATAGAGCCCAATCCACTAATTGCCAACCATGGATCAGACATCAAGTTGATTGTGTTCGAGATGTTAGACCTGTTGCATCATCTGAAATAGAAAGAGGAGTGAGGTTGACAGTACCTAACGGGCCAAGTTTTTCTTCCAATGTTTCCAGTCAGGTAGCTTCTTCCATGTATTGGACATCACCCTCTGTGTTAACTAGGCCCTATGGTCAGGGCCATATCCTTGGTAATTCCTCATATAATTATATTCAACCAACAGTTGCTGGAAACAGATCAGCGATGAACTATGAGAACGCAAACACAATGCTCAAAGTAAATTCTCATTATGGAAACTTCACAGGCATGAGTCACCAAGGAAGAAATGGAAGCATTGCTCAACTAGGCCCCCAAAATGTGAGCTATATCAATAGGCAAAGCATCCTTAGTTCAAGTATTGGAACTGGGTTCCCAGTTGCACCTCATCAAGGAATGGATTTTGGTGTCATCTTTCCAAGCCAAGCAAGTAACAGATATCCTCCTCGAGATGAAAAGAACACAAGGGATTTGAGGATGAATGAAGGAGCCAAAATGTTCGGTGTAGGAAGCTATGCTGTACCTGAAGACTATGTTTCCAACAATTTTCTGAATCGTTCTATTAGTAAACCTCAAGGTACACTTCAAGCATTTCGAAAAGAAAACCTTGAAGAGGGTAATGTGTTAAGTAAGTAGTACAAGTTACAAAAACGTTTTGAAAATGGACAGGAGTCAAACTATTGTTATAGAATGCTGTCTGTACTTTGTTGTTCCAAAGCAAGGAATAGTCAAGTGCAATTTCTCCTGTCCTTTATATCTTTGATCATTTTGATTTTTAGAATCAAACTTTCCTTTCCCAATCTCATTGTAGGAGAATTCTTGACAAGTAGGTAGATGTTGATCCTTGTTGCCGAGAATCTGAGATAATGGAATAGTGGATTGTGAATTCTCTTTTTAAAGATTTGGACACGATTTGGTAGTGATTGTATTCCTGTTACTTCTTTGTCAAACTGTTGATCTGTTCTGTGAATCTTGAAATTCTCTGCAAAGTGCAAACACTATTTGACTGTGTTGCAAAATCTCTTGTAACTTGCTTGTCTGCCACTAATGACCAGCTAGGATCGAAAATTATGGTCGTCAACCTTGATCTACTCTTTATTTTGGAGTGCAAGACTGAAATGAAACTCCGATTAGATTAACATGAAAATTGGATTAAAAAGACAAAACAAAAGAAAAAAAAGGAAACACCTTTGGCTGGATGAAACTTTCAACTTAACACAGTGACACTGCACATGTCATTTGAACAACAACAAAACACAGTGACCAGTCCAGACACGTCTCTGTCGAGGACTTCTATGCAAAACCTGTAAACTATGAACAACAAAACCAAGTTTTATCATTTCTGTGAAGAAGAAAAGCAAGTTGACATGGAGTACAGACAGAAACTTTCTATTCTTATATGAGATAATGATTCTTATCATTTTCTAAGAAACTTGGATTAGACCGGTTTAAAGTCTCTTGTATCATAGTTGAATTGTTGAAAATCATCGGATCACATATAGGAATTTTCGTTTATAGAATACTCCATTGTCTTAGTTATGTACTACTTATTGAATTGCAAGTAACAAATACATTATAGAACTCATTGATCTAAATCTTTGAAGCTCTATTACATCTAACAAATACGCTAAAAGAACTCATTGATCAAAATTTTACGTTTCGCCGTCATTCAAAAATAAATCGAAATCCGAACTTGAATGTGTAGACACTGAAGCACAATATAGAGAAGGATTCTTATCTATAAACTCATGTATCTGTTAAGACAAATTAAGATAAAGCAAAAGACCAAAACCTTAATCAGATGCATGTTCCAGTGTCTTGAACTGCGTGAACGTACGGAAGCCCATCTGGCTGACAACAACAATCATTAATCAACTGGATCATTCATTTCATTCTAAAACCCAAAACGCAGCGTTTGGTCCGTCTTTGCTTATCAGGTAAAACGTCACCCCACAGCAACACAGGCACATAGTAGATCCAAGCCTCAGTTTTTATTTCTTTCCAATACTAGAACCTCTTTCCTGTTATCAGTAGCATCACGAAAGCTTCAAAGTCTTCACCTTTTCTCTGTTTCTCTCTCAAAGCTTTAAGCTTTGATGCAGAGGAACAAGACCCAGAAGGGTTCTTGAGTCATGGATTTGCAGAGGCTTTGTGGGTTGGTGTTTGTTTCAGCTTTGATTCTACTGGGGTGTAATCACAGCTCTGTAGAAGCTGGGGATATAGTGCATGATGATGCTTCAGCTCCAAAGAAGCCTGGTTGTGAGAACGATTTCGTTTTGGTAATCTAATGCTGCTTACCCTTTTGTTGTTGTTTTTGGGTTTTGGCTACTGGGTCTGTGCTGTTTTTGGGTTTGAGGGTTTGTTTGTGGAAGAAAAATGATGTGGTGGATTGTAAAGAATTGATCTTTTTGGTGTAGTTTGGAGGTGTTAGTGAACTTCATGAAGTTTGGATGTAATGAGTTTGCATTTGGTTTAATGTTGCTTTTGGATTGGAATTGGATTGTGGTTTTGTTAATTGGGTCGACTCAGTTTGACTTGAATTTTAGTTACTATGGGAGTGTCTAGTGTAGGACTCATGAACATGCTTTGGTTTCCTCATGTTTTTCCCTCACCATGGAAATGTTGCCCTTCTTTTAGGTTGGAGGAATTTGGGGTTGAGTTTTAGTTGTTTAACAAGCTTATTAACTTTGGTGATGTTTTTCAAGTCCTTTAGTTGTACATTGATTTTAGATTATGAACTGGTAGTGGCAATGGCATTCCTGGCGATGTTTTAAGGGCCTTGAGAAGTAGAAGGGAGAAACTATACTTAAGCTTCTTAACTGTTTTGATTCAGAATCATGTTATTTCTGTTTGTTTTTACTTCTCTGTTGGTTGTTGTAATTGACATGGACATTCGTAGATATCTGGTCCTCTGCGATTGGGTGGGGGTATTTGCAGTTGTTTCCTATACGGTTTAGTGAAGTTTATTCTGGATGTATCATATCTTTCACATGTAAGTTACTGAAATGTCACAAACTGTATTGCAGGTGAAGGTACAAACTTGGGTTGATGGTGTTGAGGCTAGTGAGTTTGTTGGTGTGGGTGCTAGATTTGGAAGAACCATTGAATCAAAAGAGAAGAAGGCAAACCAAACACGCCTTATTCTTTCAAATCCTCGAGATTGCTGCAGTCCACCGGACAATAAGGTTTTTAGAGTTAACCTATATTCAGACATTTAGGGTTTAAAACATATTATTTGATTGTTAATTTCAATGTTTTTCATTTATATGCTGTGTAGTTTGCTCGAGATGTCATTATGGTCGACCGAGGCAACTGCAAATTCACAACCAAAGCAAATAATGCTGAAGCTGCTAATGCCTCAGCTATCCTAATTATAAATAACCAGAAAGGTAAACAAGATATGTTCGTTGTATGATTCATCTGTTGACCATTCACAGTGTGTCGATGAAGTTTCAGTATCCTGTATCCATATTATGTATTCAGGAGAAGATTCAGGTGCCAATGTGCAAAGATGCACAGATCGTTGTTCAAACACTCATCTTTGGGAGTTTGAATGCTCAATGCATTTTGCACAGTCATGTGCTGTTTTTATTTAGATTATCGTTGCTGTTCCATTTTAGGTACATGATTGTTAGAACATAAAATGTAAGTTGCAATCTGATTTCATATCAAACTTTTGTCTCTTTTTACTACAGAACTTTACAAGATGGTGTGTGAGCCAGATGAAACTGCTCTAGATATACACATACCTGCTGTCATGCTCCCACAGGATGCTGGCACGACCTTGGAAAACATGTTAATGAGCAATTCAGTGGGTAAGCTCTACTATACTCTGATGATATATATACCACACAAATTGTAATAATTTTGAGTTAGCTTTTCAGTAGTTAGATAATTTCTAAGCATTAGTTTTTGCTTTGAAATAATTGACATTTGTCTTAGCTTTTCTGTTGCTCGGTAATTATGTACTAGTTGTTTTCACTTGGGGTATTCTTTGCCATTTTTATGGGATCCATGTGCATGTTAGATGGTTTTTAATTTTACTTTGTCTATAGTGTCTGTGCAGTTGTACTCTCCACAACGGCCCGTGGTTGACATTGCAGAAGTATTTTTATGGCTGATGGCAGTTGGCACCATCTTGTGTGCATCTTATTGGTCTGCATGGAGTGCCAGAGAAGCAGCTATTGAACATGAAAAGTTGTTAAAGGTTACCATCTGGCAAAAACTTGGCTACATAACTCGTTTTTTTTTTTTCCTTTCGCATAATGGTGTTATGTTGACTTTATTTATTTTTTTATAGTTTTTTTTTATCACCTATTTATTACTATTTTCTGTCTTGTAGGATGCTGCTGATGAAATAACAACTGCAAAAGCACCTTTAGGTGCTGGTATCGTAGACATCAGCACGACATCAGCAGTCTTGTTCGTCGTTATTGCCTCATGCTTTTTGGTCATACTGTACAAGCTTATGTCAGCCTGGTTCATTGAGCTTTTGGTTGTTCTTTTCTGTATAGGTGGTGTAGAGGTATGAGTGCTCCCAATTCTAGTTATCAACTTATTGTTCATCTATATGCTTAAATTTTATTGAGTTATACATATATACTGGGACTTTATCTCAACTTCCGTATATATATGTGCATTAAAAATTTATGGTCCAAAGTGTGGGTGTTTGCAGGCTGTGGTTTTGTAATCTGAACGTATTTGGCATCACGTAACTTGCATCATTGCTGTGTCCAATAGTTTATTCCACTTGTGATAAATCTTACTTCATTGTTTCTTTGTATCCAGGGCTTGCAAACTTGCTTGGTGTCTCTGTTGTCGAGGTATGAGAAGTATCCTTTTGAATTGGCGTATAATGGCTGTAGTGTTATAAAAATTTCCCTTCAAATACCACTAGCCACAGTGCACTTGCTGGCTGTCGCTTCCAATTCTTGTATATTACAGATTATCTCGAGTGTCATCAATGTTTTTGTATGCATGTGTCTTAATCTTGTAATACTTTAGATGTCCAGTTATCGGGGAATGGTTTACTATACACAGTCAGAATATGGCAATGAGGAAATTGTCGTTTTCCTGATTTTGTGAATGTATGCATACGCATTATGAAAAGATATTACACAATTCTTAAGCTGCTGTAAATTAAACTGACTTTCCAGAGTTAGAAGTTGATTGATTGAATCACGTCTATAAGGCAAGGTAGACGAGAAAACTGCTGGTGCATTCTTCCTTCTCATATAGTTAGAACCTGTTTTAATGCCTTAAACTAATTTCATACTTATGCAGGTGGTTTAAACGGACCGGAGAGGCATACATCAAAGTACCTATCCTGGGAGCAATCTCATACTTAACATTGGCTGTTTCTCCATTCTGCATAGCATTTGCTGTTCTCTGGGCAGTTTTTCGCACTGTTTCCTTTGCCTGGATTGGCCAAGATATACTGGTAAGAAAAACTTTCCCATTCAAAATTTCTTTTCGGTGGAATCATAGTGCCGTTGGGCACTTTAAGTGTGGCTATTGCATGGCTGAGGCATAGTGACATTGGTATAGCCACACATATCCTCCAAACAGGAGCCCAACTTCAACTTCCTCCCTTCCTTAAATGTTGTAAAGAAAAGAAGTTTGGCTATTACAAAAGCCAAAATAAAAGCCAAAAGGCAAGTGACTGACTATTTCATGGTTTTACCTCCATTGATTATTTTGATCAGGGAATTGCACTGATAATCACAGTTCTGCAAATTGTTCGTATACCCAATCTCAAGGTAATAATCTCAAGGTACTAACTATTTGTGTCAAAATCTCTAATGAAATGGATGTTGAAACTAATTTGGTGCACTCTTGTCATCAGGTGGGTACGGTCCTCCTTAGTTGTGCATTTTTGTATGACATCTTTTGGGTCTTTGTTTCTAAGAAGGTGTTCCATGAAAGTGTGATGATTGTGGTAAGTGATCCTTCTACGTTTCTCTCCTTGCTATAATTAATCAATGCGTGCATATGGATGAGTTGGGCTATTGCACGGGCTTAATGCTCTAAAGCTATTTAACACCTATTTGTTTGCAGGTAGCTCGTGGTGACAGAAGTGGAGAGGACGGTATTCCAATGCTACTCAAGATCCCCCGCATGTTTGACCCATGGGGTGGATACAGCATTATAGGATTTGGTGACATCCTATTACCAGGCTTGCTTGTGGCGTTCTCACTCAGGTTAAGCTCTGCAGCCTATCTTAAGTTGTGGAGAAGACCTGTTCTCAACATTTGCTCCATAATTCCATGTATCAAATCTTGACGTCTGTTTGTATGAACTGAAATACATATAACAAAGTACTAATGTTGACTCTTTATTGCAGGTATGATTGGTTGGCAAGTAAGAGTCTGCGAGCTGGGTACTTCTTGTGGGCAATGATTGCTTATGGATTAGGTAACAAATTATAAACAAAATCACTATTGACATGAAATATTTCGAAGTAAATATCTATGGACAATTCATATACGGCTAAATTACTCTATTTCTTAGATGTTATTTCCCAGAAAGACATACAAATGATTCTTCCAATTCTATCGCAGGTCTTCTCATCACATATGTGGCATTAAACTTGATGGATGGGCATGGCCAACCGGCACTACTTTACATTGTTCCATTTACACTAGGTAACCATTTGTGACTTGTTCAGTACTACCCAGTCCAACTCCACCGTATCGTTTAAAGTTTAAGTATGCGTATGCTCGCACAATGATTGCATGAAGCTGTTGCTCTTCTTATAAGATAGGATGCAAGGTGGTGTAATCAATAATACTGACCGTAATTGTACTCTTGAATGCAGGAACCTTATTGACATTAGGGAAGAAGAGAGGTGACTTACCGATTCTGTGGAGTATAGGAGAGCCGGATAGGCTATGCCCGCATGTCCGACTCGAACACAGTCAAGAACTGAGGGATGAATAAATAGTAAGAATACATGTTCTTGTATGATAATGTAGTGTTGGCAATGTGTAACTGTAGAAATCCGGTAAAGAACCTTGGTACAAGAACAGCACTTTACAGTGTTTTTCATGTATGTAAGCGTATATAGCCTTTTCAACGAACAAGGGGGCTCTCTATTAATTAGAAATAGAATTCATTTGGCATTCTGGAAGTTCGCCAAACTCCTTGATGGATTATAATGCTTCATAGCAATGATTGCATTAACATAACTAACCAATCATGTTCATGAATCGTGAAGGTTGCAAAGTACAGGAGGGGGCAGTGGCAACTGGCAAACAGACCCTAGTCCCACCTAGTCCCAAATCTAGATTAGTACATCCTGGCACAGCTTAGTAAGAATATTACCTGAATGGGTATTATGTTATATTGTTGGTAAATAAACTTGAATTTTACCTGAGTATGTTCCAAAGCTTAATTGAAATGCAAAGCTGAACAAATGACTTCCTCTTCAGTTTTCATTTGAAAGGGCGAGTTAAAAGTTAGATTCTGAAGTTGTGTTATATACTTATATCCAGATATAAGACATCTGTAGTGCATTACCTGGATGCCAAAGTTCTGATATCGATCACCAGACATAGCCGTATGGTGACACAAGGTGTACGACTTGCTCCACAAGGACCACAAACCCTGAAAAGTTCAAATCACTTGCACAAACACAAAACTTGAAACCAAATGGTCCTTGACCTTTTTGTCCTTTCCTTTTGTTCCAGACTGAGAATCGGTTTGGCACCAAGCAGGTGTCTATTTTGAAACACAGTAAAGATGAAGAATACAAAAGATCCATATCACCATGAGGGCAACTGCCATTATGTCAGATATATTTTCTGTTTATGGGTGTGTGGGATACACACAACCTTTTATGTATTTGTTCTTCCTTTTCCTAATGTTTGCAGTCACAAAAAGGGTTAATGGTTGGCATGGGAGTATGGGACCAAAGGTTGCATGCATTTGTGGGGTTGAGGAGTGCATGTGATGGGTTGAGTTGGGGCAGAGCAGAACACCAGGAACAACAAGAAGAAGAAGAATGGCTAGCTATCCCGGCCATGACTATGAGTTGTCCAGGCCCTACTACCCCCATTTTGCTCATACAAAACTTCATAAACTAGTTTACAAGTCTCAAAGACAATTGGTCCCCAGAAAGAAGAAAAGATGGAGGAATAGGGATGAGGGCATGACCTTGCATGCTAATCTTGTTAGGTATTATTACATCTGATCAAGTGACGGGTAGGGTATTCTTGCTGAACAATTTGATGTGAATGCAATTTAGGCTATCAGGCATTCAAACATAAAATGTGAAAAGACTCGCAACTAAACAGAGTTGAAGATTATAGACAAGAGAACATGTACGGATGTACCTATATCTCATTTCACAGCATGCTATTCAGAGTTTCAGACCATTGCAACCTTGACAAATAAATCTGACTCTAATGGTACCACAACCTGTCTCTTTAACACACATTCATTGCTTAACGCTCCTCGACAATCATTCCAACAGAAACCAGGAAAGTGTCACGCTCCGATCATTTGAACAACTCGAGATCTTATACTTCGAGGACTCTTCACTAGTAGTAACACACCATGATGGTGAAAGTTCCTCTCTTTGAGTGAAGCAAAACAGTAAAAACTTGGACAAGTCTGCCTAGCTTTTTACCTTTGAATTCACCCTCCCCATTTCTGTGAAGATGGACCATGTTGAGACACGAAAGTTATACAGCGCACCCGGCCATCTCACCGTCCATCTCACCGGGCCTGGCCGCACCCGGGTGAGATAGACGGTGAGATAGCCGGGTGCGCTGAATAGGCTGTTGGGACATAGGTACCACAATATCCATAGGTTCATGTTGTCCTTTTGTGTCCACGTGCTTACATAAATGCTGTCACTCTCCCAACGGTCACAAAAATATTAAACCGCCATTTTCTCTAGGCCATACACCTTTCCCCTTGGCCTCTGTAATTTCCTGTAATCACCTTCTTAGGCTTTAGGTTTTAACACCATCGTTAAGGTTCAGAATATCACAGAAGAACCTCTCTCTCTCTCTCTCTCTCTCTCTCTCTCTCCCTCTCCCTCCTCCAGAAAACTACTGATGATGACCAAACTGGACCACAAAATTTACAGCTAATGAAAATAGCAACCAGACACAACATGTCACCTTCCTCCAGAACCATCCTCTAAACCCTAACACCCTCCCCAAGACATTACTTGCTAACCATGGCATTAGTTTAAGGAAATGCCACACAAACTTTAAGGAAAATGAAATCCAAAAAAAGGAATAAAAAACAGAACCCCATTATTTTCATGTGTCACATAATAGAGTGCTAGCTAAACACACCTCTGCTATATAGCTCTCCCCTTATCCACAAACTCCTAGCAACTCACACAGTTTACCTCTCTGCCTTTAGTTTTTAGTGAGAGAAAAACAAAGCTAAGCTAGTTAGAGAGAGTGAGCAAACAACAATGGAGGGTAGAGAAGAGGATGTTAAGGTTGGAGCCAACAGGTTCCCAGAGAGACAACCTTTGGGGACATCAGCTCAGACAGACAAGGACTACAAGGAGCCACCACCAGCTCCACTGTTTGAGCCTCATGAGCTCATTTCATGGTCTTTCTATAGAGCTGGGATTGCTGAGTTTGTGGCCACATTCTTGTTCCTCTACATCACAGTGTTGACTGTGATGGGAGTCAACAGGGCACCAAGCAAGTGTGCCTCTGTGGGTATTCAGGGAATTGCTTGGGCCTTTGGTGGTATGATCTTTGCACTTGTCTACTGCACTGCTGGTATCTCAGGTAACGTTCTAGTTTCTCACCCCTTTAACTTTGCAGTCTTTACTCTTTAGTTTAAACTTTAAAGTTGACAACTTTTTAGTGTAAACATACTTCCCGTGTGTTCAAGTTGATGAATTTACCTCAGCAACCTCTATAGTTTTGGAGTCTTTGATTAAAGTTGGTAACTTTAAGTGAATTTAAACTTCCTGTGTGTCTAAGTTGATGTCTTTTTACTTTTGGTAAATTAATTTGGTGAGTTAAATCATCTTTGATGTGGGGTTTCTTTGTCCTTTAATTTTTAGCCTTAAAGATTATATCTTTGTTCTTTTGTCAGAAATTGTTGTTTTGGGTTACATTTTTGTGGATTTCATTTACTATAATTCATGATGCTTAAAAATGAGGTTCCTTTAGTAACCAGATCTGTGTCACTTCTGTGTAAACAGGTGGACACATTAACCCGGCTGTGACCTTTGGTCTGTTCCTAGCAAGGAAGCTCTCACTCACCAGAGCTGTGTTCTACATCATCATGCAGACCCTTGGAGCCATTGCTGGTGCTGGAGTTGTGAAGGGCTTCCAGAAGACCCAGTATGAGCTTTTGGGTGGTGGAGCCAACGTTGTGAGCCATGGCTACACCAAGGGTGATGGCCTTGGGGCTGAGATTGTTGGCACCTTTGTGCTTGTTTACACTGTCTTCTCTGCTACTGATGCCAAGAGGAAGGCTAGAGACTCTCATGTCCCTGTAAGTTGTAAACTATGTGTTAAATAACTTATTTGCGTCTTCTGGATTGTTTATTTGTTTATTACTTTGACCTATGTGTCAATTAGAAGTTAATTATTGTTGTTGCTACTTGTTATGCAATACCTAGTATTTTGAAAGTTGCTACCGACTCTTTTTGGTTGATTTTCTAGTATTTTCTTTCATTCTCTCATAGCTTTAGAGGTTTGATATTGTGTGTTCTAAATTTGGGTATTGTTATGTTGAAGATACACACAAATGGTTAAAATGGGTGTGGATTGAATGATTGAGTCATTAAATTGGACTGTGCAATTCAAATCTCTGGTACTGGTAGATTAGATCATGATACTTGCATGTGCTTGCTTTGTTTGCTAGTGTCATTGCAGGTTAGTGTAGTAGTGTCCTTTAGGTGGAAAATTTTGTAGTCTGAAGGGTCTCTCATCAGATAGTCACATGCATGTAAGAGTGTAAGACCCACACACTGGTGGGGGCTGTATATAGGTACAAATGGTTAACAGTGCTTCCCAGGACAAAGATACCTCCCCTCCTTTAAGCCAGTGGGACTGGAAGTATAAATGCTATAGGGGTTAATAGCGCCTCCCAGGACAAAGGTTCCTCCTCCTTTAAGGCAATGTGACCCACCATCTAAAATGTAACTAGATATTGTTTGAACTGTGGATCTACTCAATTGTACATAGAAATATTGAAGGACTCCTTGGCATTCATCAGAGTTGTTAGTCCTAAGTACTTAAACCTCAACACTTTGTTTGAACTCATTGAGCACCATCTGTATTTCAGTGTTTAAGTAAAATGCAGACATTTAACCATAGCAATGTGGAACCTGTTTGGAGCTAAATTACATTTGGACTGTCTTTTAACTTGGAATGTATGGATGCAGATTTTGGCTCCTCTTCCAATTGGCTTTGCAGTGTTTCTGGTTCACTTGGCCACCATCCCCATTACAGGAACTGGCATCAACCCTGCCAGGAGTCTCGGAGCTGCCATCATCTACGACAAGGCCCATGCTTGGGATGACCAGGTATTATGTTAAATCTAAAGCATATGTGTTCATTTAACTTTACTTATGAGTTTTATCACAATGCATAACAATTTACTTGTTTCTGTTTACAGTGGATCTTCTGGGTTGGACCATTCATTGGTGCTGCACTTGCTGCTTTCTACCACATGGTAGTCATCAGGGCCATTCCGTTCAAGTCCAAGGCCTAACCGCCTTTTCCCTACTCACTCAGTCACTCTAGCTAGTTCTACCTTTCAAGACTCTTCTTTAACCTATCTTTCATGGTCCTTAACTTTGGTGTCTTCTTTTCTCCTCCCTTAATGCGCATTGAATTTGATGTTAACGTGAGAGATTATGCGTGTAAATTATGTTGCAAGTTTGCGACATGTTTGGAATGGATAATTCTTTTGTGCCTAATCTTTTCAGTTGATTATGTGCTGCTCTTTTTTTTGTTGCTGCTTAATTAAAGAGCATAGGGATACAATCTTTCAAGTCCAAATTATTTTTTTCAAGGCCAGCTTAAGCCAAATGATACACAAACCAAAAACCAGTGTGCTACTCCCTATGTTCTTTGTTCATCAAAGCAAAAACCTTTACTATGCGGTCTATGCCAAAGGCTTTACTTGCGTATAAGCATTTCATTATGATAGTAAAAATACAAGTGCAAATAATATTAAGTTATTAATTTCAGGAATTACTGTCGCACTCTTTTTGCCCCATTCTACATCTTCTTGAAACCGCTGTTTCATGAACTAGCCAAGGTGAAGGAGCAAAGTCCCTTCACTGGGATACAATGTTTGATCATGTCATCACCATTCATTAGTCATTAAAGCAGATCCAACGGCCAGTAGTATGTCAAGCAGAACTGTCGAAGTGGGACCCACCCACCGAAACCTCTAAAGAAACCCTATGAGAAGGATAGTTGCGGTTTAGTTCAACAGTTCAACAATAATGTGGATATTTGGGTGGAAAGGGCCTTCTGGGTTTTCAGCACGCTCTACAGCTGAGGATGTTACTCAAGGGATTGATGGAACTGGCCTCACTGCCCTTGTTACAGGTCTCTCTTTTTGCTTCCAATTTATGACATGTTTGATTCCTGAGGCAATAAAGTTGTGAACTTTAACAGTTGCTTTGAACCCATTTGGATTTGGGTGTGTCTGATTTCATGGGTATTTGTTTGTTACTTCTGTGGTTTGGTTGTTTGATTGAAGGTGTGTGTAAAGTTAAGAGCTTTGTGTAGATGGTAATATGGTTACTGAGTATTGATATAGTTTTGAGAGCGAGGACTGTAATATTGATGCTTTCCTTATTATAATTTCATGAAAACTATTAGTTTTGAAGATTGTAGGGAGTGTTTAGATTTGATGAAGCAAGTGAATGTATGTGGCATGATACACCTTATTGTAAAGACATTGACCAAAGTTGAAATCTTTGCATTTTGGTTCTTTTTGTAATTGTTAGGATTGCTACCCTATGAATCCAGTTCAGAAGAAGAAGAAAAATTATACTGAAGATTACGAATCATTCATCTGAACACCCTGAGACTGACTTCTTTAGCTTAAAGTTTTATAGACGCTTTGCTTTTGGCTTGGAATTGGTGAAATTTGCACACTAAGCTTTATGTTGTTATACTGATATTGGATCTCCAGGAGCTTCAAGTGGTCTTGGTTTGGAAACGACACGTGTTCTAGCATTGCGTGGTGTTCATGTCATCATGGCAGTAAGGAATGCAGATGCGGGTAGGGATGTCAAAGAATCAATACTTAAGGAAGTCCCCACTGCCAAGATTGATGTGATGGAACTAGATCTCAGCTCATTGGCATCAGTGAGAAAATTTGCATCGGATTACAAGTTATCTGGTCATCCATTGAATATCCTGATGTAAGATATCTAAATTGATTACTAATGATTACTGATTTCACATTTTCGTATAGTTAAAATTCTGTGTGTCAAGGTTACAAGGTATCAGTGGCTACACTTGCGGCTGTGACTGTTTCCATGGATGCTATCATTGCTGGTTTTTTGTTTGTTCTGAAATAAGAGCAGAAAAGAAATGAAGGGAAAACGAAATGAAAGTTTATTTTTTACAAGACTTGAAACATTTAGGAGTTCAAATTGTTCTTCTTCTTCTTTTCATGTTAACATTAAGGAGTTCTAATTTTTCTTCTCTCTTTGAAGTAATAATGCAGGTGTTATGGCAACTCCATTCATGCTTTCACATGATAACATTGAAATGCAGTTTGCAACCAACCATTTAGGTATTTAAAGCATCAAATTTATTTCATGTTCTCTTTATGAATTTCATGAGGGAGCAAGGTTGAATTTGGATATAAATAAGTTCTAGTGGAGGAATGTCAAATGTTTCTGTTTTGAGAAAATGTATTACTTGGATTGCAACTTCCCCTTTTTTTGGCCTTTGATGACGTTTCTGTTTCTCATCAGGTGATTTGAAATGTCCTGTTATCATCCTTCCATAGATTGGAATCTTATAGGTCTTGATTCTTACCATGATTTTACAGGTCATTTTCTTTTGACAAACCTTCTATTGGATACCATGAAAAAGACAGCAAATGAAAGCAAGAAAGAGGGAAGGATCGTGATTGTATCATCAGAGGGTCATCGATTTGCATATCGTGAGGGGGTTCGCTTCGATATGATTAATAATGAATCAGCGTAACGATCTTTTACCAAGTGCTGCTTGTTTGGTTTTATACTATGATACTCTGAGATGTTTCCATGATATCGAGTTACTTGCAAATCTACAGGTACAACAGTTTGTATGCTTATGGACAATCAAAGCTAGCCAACATATTGCATGCTAGTGAGCTTGCAAAGCGCTTGAAGGTACCAGTGAATCATTCAATGAACCAATTATTTCTGATACTCAGTTCTTGCTTTTTTTTTTCTTTTTTTTTTTTTCAGGGTTTTGGAAATACACATTTCTTGTTGGTTTTGGTTAGGTTAGAGTGTTAGACTATAGTGTTGAGAGTCAAATATATAACTATCTAAGTTTATCATGTGAGGGTTGACCCCTCTCAACTGTTCACTGGAAAACATTGCAGATTGTTATCATCCCATCTTGATTTTTTATTTATTTTTATTCCTTTATCGTCAATAGAAAACATGAGAAGCAAGTAGTTCTACACTTCTACTCAGCTGGAGTTTTCAACAATTCAGTCTTACAGAGTTACAGTGAACTTTCCAACCAAACCATAACAATTCTAATATTGTGTTGGTTCCCTGTATTATTATGAGTGTTCTTATCTTTTATAATCTTCTTGTTGAACAGGCAGAAGGGATTGATATAACTGCTAATTCCCTTCATCCTGGATCTATTGCTACCAATCTTCTACGACACCACAGTTACATAAATGGTTAGTTTCTTAATCATTGACAATGGTCCAGTAGTTCTCTTCAAGATATGCTTGGAATTGTAATTTGTATCTGGGTTGTTGCGGTACATATGAGATTGTTGCCCGTTTCATTCGGGATCGTTAATTAGTGTCCTGCATTGTGACTTTGTACAAAATTTTAGTTAGTAGTATCATATATATCAAGTTAAAAACCCGTGGGAAGAGGGTTGTATGTTATGCCATTGACTTGGAGATAACAAAAAAACCTCATGTAATCATGGTAGAGTCTCATTTCTACCACATGTATTCAGAATTGACACTTGATGACTGGGAGAACAAACCTATAAATGATATGTTCTCTGTGCATTTGCATGCTATATAGTATGTACAATGAAATAATGAATTAGTACTAGCAAACGGAAGGACAAGTGAAGACTCCTTTTAGGTATTTTGTCAAACCGGTTCCAGAGCATAGTTCCTATCAAGGGGATTTACCATGTCAATGGAAAAGGATCTCTAGTATGAGCTTCTCTGATTAGACCATCCTGCAAATATTTTAGAATTTCCATCATTTCTGGCATTTTTCTGGATTCATACCAAGTATACTTGTTGATTTCTTTTTCTCCTAATGCAGTTATTGCTAATATGGTCGGAAAATATATTCTTAAAAATGTGCACCAGGTATGTTACTAACCGGATACAGCCAGCGAACAATAAGTTTAATGCTTATCTTCAAATTTTGATAGCTATGTTCAGGCAACTTCAGTGTAGCATAGTTGTCTTCTTATATATTCGACATAACTACAGGGAGCTGCAACTCAATGCTATTTGGCATTGCATCCGCAAGTTAAGGGTGTCAGTGGTGAGTATTTTATGGACAGCAACATTGCCAATCCGACGGCCCTGGCTAAAGATGCAGAATTGGCAAAGAAGCTATGGGACTTCAGTCTGAGCCTGACAGAGGCAAAGTAATTGGGTGCAAGGCTTCAACTAGTTTGAGTAGATTTCTGTTGTAAATTGTAAGTACATGTCTTTACTGTTTTAAAACGTTGAACGACCCTGTAAATTAAAAGCTGCCATAAAAGATGGCATTGCTCATGTTTCATAACAATGCAGTGATGTTATTATATAATTTTTTTCAACAAGAAACATAGACCATTCTTCTTTGAAGATTTCTTTGTTCATGTTCTTTAAACTTTGGGAATATTTGAGAAATCTTCCAAAAAACAAAAAACAAAAAACAAAAGTTCTGCTAGTCAAATGACGCCCTGATAGTCCAAAATGGTCGCCATATTCTGCCATATTTCAATGCTAATTTTAGACAATCTCCTCGGCTGTGTCCCTTTTG
Organism: Fragaria iinumae; assembly: GCA_009720345.1. Lineage (NCBI taxonomy): Eukaryota > Viridiplantae > Streptophyta > Magnoliopsida > Rosales > Rosaceae > Fragaria > Fragaria iinumae. The sequence goes on from CM019121.1 coordinate 1,217,126, forward strand.
TAATCTTTAGCAGAGTAATATCATAAACGTCATTGCTTACTACAATTCCAAGAAACTTTTGCCACTTAACAAAGACCATTATGTTTCCAGAAACAAAAGATCAATATGTATTCTATAGCTGTCTTGTGAATTAACATTAAATGGTGCACTATTGTATTAACATTAGCTGTCACTCTATGTTGCCAATATTATAAGAACAGAGGTAAGAGAACTAAATATATTATGTGTTAGTTGTCTGTGTTGAGAGTTGAAACCTGAGTATCATCTGGTATGGGACTATTTAGCAAGAAAGGACCTTCTGGGTTCTCTTCAACTTCCACAGCGGAGGAAGTTACACAAGGGATTGATGCAACTGGTCTTACTGCCATTGTTACAGGTTAGTCTATATTTCACCTAAGCAAACAGAATAAGAATTCAGTGATAGAGATTGAAACTATGAACTGGTATACAAAAGAGAAAGATCACTGATTTGAAGTGAATTCTACTAATATTATTGGTGTTCTGTTCTAGGATTTTCTTTGTTTTTAAAATCATATTATATTGTGAATCTATATGAGAGAAAGATGGTTCCTTCTGTTTACAAGTTCCTTTAGTATTAGATAGGGATTATCTTTTGGATCTCAGATGATCATACATTATATATCATCAGTTTGAATTTTGTCTAAACTTACATGATAAGCATTTCCACAAACATCTCAGGAGCCTCTAGTGGTATTGGCACGGAGACAACGCGTGTTCTTGTGTTGCGTGGTGCTCATGTAGTCATGGCAGTGAGGAACAAGGATGCTGGGACTAATGTCAAAGAAGCAATCCTTAAGGAAATTCCGGATGCTAAAATTGATGTTATGGAGTTAGACCTCAGTTCATTGGCATCTGTTAGAAAGTTTGCAGAAGATTACATTGCCTTGGGTCTTCCATTGAATATTCTTATGTAAGTTAACTGATTGCCAGTGTTACTATTGCCACTGGAAGAGTTTCCATATGGTGTGTTCTGTTAAATTATGTAGATAATATACTTGCAAGTTAACATGATCAGTGATTAGTGGTTCTGATACTGTAGTAATTGACAACTGCTGGCCCCTTAAAGCTTGAACTGTTAAGGAAAAGACCAACAATATGTACTAATAAGCTAACCTGTATGTTTGTGCTAGCTCCAACTCTCATACATGAAAATTGCAGCGGAAAGCTTACATAAACAGTACCTACTTTTATTTTTGGTGTTGAAAATAAATAAACTGAATATTTTCTTTGTTGAAAGTAACAATGCAGGGGTTATGGCAAGCCCATTCATGCTTTCTCAAGACAACATTGAACTCCAATTTGCAACTAACCATTTAGGTGTGCTACTGTTTAACATTAATTCCTTTGGATTTTGTCTTGTAGGTCAATGCATAAGTTTCATTTGAGTTTCTTTTATTAGTTTTTTGATTACTGATTAACCATCAAATCTGCAGGTCATTTTCTTCTGACGGATCTTCTGTTGGAGACCATGAAAAACACCACAAAAGAAAGCAACATTGAGGGGAGAATTGTTAACTTATCATCCCTCGGCCATCAATACAGCTACCCTGAGGGAATTCGTTTTGATGCAATCAATGATGAATCAAAGTAAACACTACGGCAGCATTAATTTGATGAATCCTCTATCACTACGCTCTTTTAAATTGAAAAGGTCTTTGTATACACATACATGTCAGTAATCTATCCTTTTTTACTTGCAAATTTACAGATACAAAAAATATTATGCTTATGGACAATCCAAGCTTGCAAACGTATTGCATGCTAAAGAACTTAACAGGCGTCTTAAGGTATTCATTTGCTTAAAGTCGTCAATCAAACATGTGTACTGTCAATGAAAATGATATGTACCTCTTTGTTCACTTGGTAACTTATGTTTGAAAAACTAACTAAACAGGAAGAAGGAGTGGATATAACAGCTAACGCTGTTCACCCTGGAGCAATTCTCACCAATCTTACACGCTATGATAACCTTTTACATTGTAAGCTTCGTCTACTCTACTTTATCAGTATCATTTGATTAGGAGAATTCCATACAGTGATGATTCTAATCAGTTTCTACATTATTTATCACCTTTTGTATTCTATGATAATCGGAGTTTTTGTCATTGATGATTTGTCTGAAACCTTCTGTGTTTTTCTTGACACAGCTGCTATGAAGGTGCTGCGTGTATTCATCGCTAAATCTATTCCTCAGGTACTCTTTTACTCCACCGTATACAAATGGAGGATTGTGTGTACAGAACCTCTGCTGTGTATGTGAGTTAGCTCAAGTTTGTGCTTAATTTTGAACATGGCTGTGCAGGGAGCAGCAACCACATGCTTTGTGGCACTGAATCCACAAGTTAAGGGAGTGAGTGGCGAATACTTTGTGGACTGTAATGTTGCCAAGTCGAGCTCTCAGGCAAAAGATGCAGATTTGGCTACTAAACTCTGGGATTTCAGCATGACCTTGACCAAAGTAAAGTAGTAGTGAAGGTTTTCATGTTTGATGGGTGTAGCTTGCTCCTTTTGCTGCACTGTATGATATGAAATCGATTTGTCAAATTACTTGTAATTTCTTATCAGTTGGCCGTCAAACAATGTGTCCTAGCTAGCTAATGACACGGTTCCATACTTCCATACATAAGTGCAACGTTTCAAATTTCATTGCTTATTATAAATTCCGGAGTGTTCAATTTATGGAACTTCTAGGCTTATTTACATTAATACTCATCTTACATTAATACTCATCTTTCATAACATCTTACATCTAACTGAGATGTTTGCATTGAAGACTTGGAACTGGTTAGGTTATGAGTATGCGAGCAGCATTGTACTCATGGGGCATGAGGATCATAATAACTAATTTTTCTCAGAAAATGATGTCATATTCATTAAATCCATGTTGTTTGATTCTCTTATCTGTCACTACTCACTAGTTACATGAAGGGCTATTTTAATTGCATACAAGCTAGGTGTTACTCCTGTAAAGGAGAAAACCACCTCAGTATGCATATGTGTTTGAAGTTTAGTTCTAAAACTAGTAAAGAGCAAAGCCTTCTATTTCTTGAGAGCGTATTCGGAGCACCCGGGTGCGCCGCGCACCCGGAAATTTAACGGTGAGATCGCCGGTGAGATCACCGGGTGGGGCCGGCACGGGTGAGTGGACGGTGAGATCGGCCGGGTGCGCGGCGCACCCGGGTGCACTCTATAATTTTCGCTATTGTTTCCCCCAATATCAGTAAAGGGTACTAGACCAAAGGTAAGATCTGTAGACTTGCTACTCTGGGAGGCCAAACCTAAATCTTGTAGTGATCTCTTTACATACTAGAAGATTTGAGTTTAGGTGAGTGATGCTTCATTTTCTACATGCAAGACCATCAGTTGCCTGATTAATGTTCTGAATTCCCAGTTGGACTTTGGTCCTGGATGCCACTGTAAATCTTGAACAGAAAGAGTTGAAAACTTGAATTGTGAGAATACAAACTGTAGGTGATACGAGATGAAAGGGGGACTAAAAGCAAGCATCTAAGTATGCTTCTAGACTCTACTCATGGTACTCGTGTGTAAGTATAATACGGAATTATGAACATCAAAGTGAAATATTATCCATAGGGTTGGCGTTGACTCACTTAGCACGTTACAAATACTATCATCCTAAACACACAATGGTAGTTTTGTTTAAATTCTGTGTTCTGTGACCTTATGCATTCTTAATCATCTCAAAATTAATGGGAAAATTTAGCAAGAGAGGAGCTTCTGGGTTCTCCGGCTCTTCCACGGCAGAAGAAGTTACTGAAGGAATTGATGGAACTGGTCTTACTGCCGTTGTTACAGGTTGGAATAAGCTCTGTTTTTGTTAAGCTAGCTTAATTTCTAGATATAAAGTACTAAACCATCGTCTATATGATATATAAACGCTTGTTGCTTAGTTTTGTATTGGTTTAGAAAGAGAATAAGATTCCAGCATCAAGTGCTTGGGTGTATAAACTTTTGTTAAAATTCAGGAGCCACAAGCGGTATTGGTTTAGAGACACTGCGTGTTCTTGCGTTGCGAGGTGTCCATGTAGTGATGGCAATAAGGAACATGAATTCTGGGAAGAAGGTGAGAGAAGCAATCCTAAGAGAAATTCCGGATGCTAAAATTGATGCTATGGAGTTGGATCTCAGCTCATTGGCCTCTGTAAGAAAATTTGCAGCAGACTATAATACCAAAGGCCTACAACTGAACATCCTTATGTAAGTGATAAGCTGAGATTACTTTATCACTGCTATAAATCCTGCAGTTTAAATTTAGTTCCCCCTCTTGATCGTTGAGATATCAATCCCACACCGGGAATATAGGACCTTGCATGTGAGATATCAATCCCACTCCATCCATTGCCAATTGGTTTTGGATGTGAACCCCAGACTACTTTATCATTGATAATGTGGACATTATTCGTACAACTGAAACCATTAGAACTGAAGGCTTAAGCTGTTTGGAAAACCTTAGCACACTTGTCAGCAAGTAGTTAACTCTCTTCTTTGTTGGAAGTAACAATGCAGGGGTTATAACTCCATACAAGCTCTCTGAAGACAATATAGAGCTCCAGTTTGCAACTAATCATTTAGGTGTGTTTACCTATAACCTACAACTGCTATGAAGTCATAAGTGTAGGCAAATGAAACAGCATTCTACAAATGAAAGCTGCTTTTTTCAATATGCAGGCCATTTTCTTCTCACAAATCTCTTGTTGGAGAACATGAAACGCACATCACGAGAAAACAATAGAGAGGGGAGGATTGTTAATGTATCATCAGTTGCCCATAAATATTCGTACCATGAAGGAATTCGCTTTGATAAAATCAATGACGAATCAAGGTGACACACTGAAATCATCATCGATGATTCCTCATTAGGCTATGCTTCGCTTATTTGGGCAATGCCCTCTTGCTAAGATGTCATGTATGCCAACAAGACATAAGTTTATGTCAACGACCTGCTCTTCACTTGTTAATTTGCAGCTGCAACAAGTGCTTCGCATATGGCCAATCCAAGCTTGCTAATGTGTTACATGCTAATGAGCTTGCAAGGCGTCTGAAGGTATATTTTAAATTGCTTTCTCGTTTGGAAATGTTCTGATTTCTGAACTTCGGGTTGACATGGTAACTGAACAAATGAGCAATAACAAAACAGGAAGAAGGGGTGGAGATAACTGCTAATTCTCTTCATCCTGGACTAATCCACACCAATATTGTGCGCTTCGGTGATGGTATTTTACATTGTAAGCTTCATCACTTCTCCATATAATCAGATTCTACGATATTCATACACAACACTTCTCATAGTACTTGACACTGCAGAACTGTTTGGTATAATTTTAGTTGACCAACTTACTTTTTCTTTGGCTGTATACAGATATTGCAAAGGTGCTGGGTGCATTTATCAGTCTTTTCATTAAATCAATTCAGCAGGTACTTCTTTTAGTTTGAAAATATATGTAGACTAATCTTCTGTGTATATTTCTGTGTTCTGTTTTCCTTTTCTTTTTTTTTTCTTTTTTTCACTTTTTGATAACACCTGTGCTTAATTATCTTAATGCTGGATGCAGGGTGCAGCAACCACATGTTTTGTGGCACTTCATCCACAAGTTAATGGAGTAAGCGGCGAATATTTTGTTGACTGTAATGTTGCCGAAGCGAGCTCTTTGGCCAAAGATGAAGATTTGGCTACCAAACTCTGGGATTTGAGCTTGAGCTTGACCAATCTCAAGTAGTAGTACAGTTTTATCTGTTGATGAGTCCTGGTGTAAGTGGTTCTCTTCTGCAGTGTTTCTTATGAAATAAATTGCCAAATCACACTTGAACCATATGTCCATACTTGTAACTTATTATCAGTTGGCCATCAAATAATGTGTCCTACTCGATGACATTGTTCCATATATAAGAGCAAGTAAATTTCAAAAAAAAAAAAAAATATATATATATATATATATATATATATACCAGTTTGGTCTGCTAATTGATAATGTTACTCATCTTCTATGTTGCACCGACACCGACACTGACACGACGCGACACGACAATTCTCAAAAACGTAAGATCTTACACAGCTTGGACACGACAAATAATTAATATATTTATATACTTTTAATACATAAAAGAATTACTAAAAATATGAAATATTATTAATTTATTGGCCAAAAAATCCTAATTCTGTCTTTTAATAAACACAATATAAACCCAAAGTACCAAAATCCCTCACTCTCCTCCTCGGCGTTCCGGCTCCTCCAGTCCCCTATCCAACTAATGACATAAACTACCTACTTATGATACTTCACACCTCATAATTCTTCCTCACGCCACGTGACGTGTCGGGGCAACATAGCACATCTTTCGTGATGACCTTTTGTTTTTGGCCAGTATTATTTGTTGGCATTGGCCGGCCAGGGGACATCCCTAAACGGCCTCACGTACAATGTTGGTTTGTTTAAATTCTCTGTTCACTAACTCATTGCCAATCATTGATTGATCAACAAAAGATAATGAGGATATTCGGAAAGAAAGGAGCATCTGGATTCTCTGCCTCTTCCACAGCAGAACAAGTTACTCGAGGAGTTGATGGAACCGGCCTTACTGCCATTGTTACAGGTCATAAATATGCTACCACTGCTTTGTTTTCTAGCTTACCAGATCCATGATATGTCCCGCTTCTCATGTCTAACGTTTTAGGAGAGAAACAGTTGCTAATATGTTTTTCCTTGCTTCAAAGTTTGGCTATTAAACGTTTCGGTGTAGTCTCAAAATTTGTTCAATTTCAGGAGCCTCGAGTGGTATTGGTGTAGAGACCGTACGTGTTCTTGCATTGCGTGGTGTTCATGTAGTAATGGCAGTGAGGAACATGGATGCCGGTGCCAACGTCAAAGAAGCAATCCTTAAAAAAGTCTCTAATGCTAAGATTGATGTCATGGAGTTAGATCTCAGCTCAATGGCATCTGTAAGAAAGTTTGCAGCAGAATACAATTCCAAAGGCCTTTCATTGAACATCCTTGTGTAAGATAGGCAATCCTTCATTATTTTCTAATTTCTTTCTCAAAATGACAGTTTCACTAGGTCTCTCATATATAGTGAGAAGCGCATGTAAAAACTGGAATTTGTTTCGTTTATAACTTTTACTACGAAAATAACCAGCATTATACTACTTTTTTTTGTTGGCAGTAACAATGCAGGGGTTATGGTAGGTAAATTCCAGCTATCTCAAGACAACATAGAACTCGATTTTGCAACTAATCATTTAGGTCTGTTACCTACAGATTTTCTCAAGGTTTTATTCTTTAAACTGCTGCAATGAAACTTTACATTTGTTACTTGAACTATATATGCAGGTCATTTTCTTCTCACAAATCTTTTGTTAGAGAACATGAAACAAACATCAAGAAACAGCAACATAGAGGGGAGAATTGTTAATGTATCATCTCTTGGCCACAGATATACATACCGTGAAGGAATTCGTTTTGATTTAATTAACGACAAATCAAGGTAACATGCTATGCATGGCAGCATATCTGTGATGAATCGTTTTTAGGGTTTGCTGGATAAAGATTAGTAACTGAAATGTGTTTTACTTGCTAATTTACAGGTTCAACAACTATGTTGCTTATGCAGAATCCAAGCTCGCCAACATATTGCATGCTAACGAGCTTACAAGGCGCCTCAAGGTAGCGATTGAGTGCTTCTATATTTTAGAAATGTTCTGCTTTTTGAACTTCTTGGTTGAATCAGTAACCTTTTTTTTTTCTTTCGGAACATCAACTAAACAGGAAGAAAGGGTTGAGATAACTGCTAATTCTCTTCATCCGGGAACAATTCACACCAATATTGTGCGCAGTGATGTCCGTTTAAAGTGTAAGTTTCATTTGCTGTGCATACCGGTGTGAACCGGTGTGGGTTTTCAGTTTTCACTGGTTACTTACCGACTGTTTGGCTTGATACAGGTCTTCTTAAGTTGGTTAGGCTAATATTTTTGAGCAAAACTATTCAGCAGGTAATTCTTCAGGTTTCACATATATGTAGCATCACTATTTTGAGTGCAAACTGCATGCAGTCATGAACCTACATTGTAGAGGAACTCACAATTAGCATCCACATATTCAAATGTGATACAATGCTATTCCAATGTGTATTTCTCATTGAACATGGTTGTGCAGGGAGCGGCGACCACATGCTTTTTGGCACTGAATCCACAAGTTAAGGGAGTAAGTGGGGAATACTATGTGGACTGTAACATTGCCAAACCGCGCTCCAAGGCAAATGATCCAGATTTGGCCAAGAGACTCTGGGATTTTAGCTTGAGTTTGACCGATCTCAAGTAGTAGTGGAGGTTTAAGTCTTTTCTAGGCCATGTTGTATGATTATGCATAGAGAATGAATAAAATTAACTCTCTTTCTCTTCATCCTCTACAATGGAGTGTACTGTAAATTAGCAATGCTAATTCACAATCTTGTCAATCAATGAAACTTCCACAGCCAACCGCACCTTTCCATATCTATAAGCAGTGAGCTCATAAACGTAATATATTACAATATCAAATAGCAGTACATCTTGCTACAAAGTTTATTTACATTACCATCATCATTGAAGATGACCCTTTTGTTTTCTTTAGCAGAGCAACATCCCAAACGCCATTGAATAGTGATGGTTAGTTTATTACAATATCCCAATAAAACTCTGCCGATTAGAGGTCTGCATTGGTATCTATGTTTAGTGAGGCAGCCGGCCCTTGTCTTGACATTAGTTGTCATTTCTTGAACAGAATACAAGTCTAGAATTTGTCACTTTTATGTTTGTTGTGTAAGCAATCTAGTTCTCTGTGTTGCAATCTCATTAGTATCAAATTCAATAGCAAAATTATGGGGTTACTTAGCAGGAAAGGGCCATCTGGGTTCTCAGCCTCTTCCACAGCAGAGGAAGTTACTCAAGGGATTGATGGAACTGGTCTTACTGCCATTGTTACAGGTCACTCAAGCTCTATTTTAGTTAAGCTTATCATAGTTCACAAGATGAATGCTTATTGCTTACTTTGCTATGTATTTCATTTCCTTGTTTTAGAAGAAGAAGAAGCTTATGTATATCCAAATTAAGATACAAAAACTGAGATTAAACAAATTGAAACAAAGGAGTCCATATGATTTAGTTTTCCAGTGTATATATAAAGAGATCTTAATCAGTCATTTGAAGTGCTTGGTCTAAAACAACTGCTCCACCTCTACAAGGTGTTTGACATTTGTTTTAAAATTTTCATGCCAATGATCGTTCTTAGCTTAGTGACTGCTTAAGTAACCTTACATGTTTCAAACTGTAATTTTTGTTTCATTTCAGGAGCCACAAGTGGTCTTGGTTTAGAGACATCACGTGTTCTTGCATTGCGCGGTGTGCATGTAGTTATGGCAGTAAGGAACACGAGTGCAGGGGAAAATGTCAAAGAAGCAATTCTTAAAGAAATCCCCAGTGCTAGAGTTGATGTTATGGAGTTAGATCTGAGCTCATTGGCATCTGTAAGAAAGTTTGGAGAAGAGTATAATTCCTCGGGCCTTCCACTGAACATCCTTATGTAAGATTAGCATGTCATTGTTATTCATCTTTTTTTATTTTTCTTTTTTTGGGTTTAGCAGATGTTATTGTTGCAACATTTCCTGCAGGTCAGGTTGTGTTTCTTATCCTATTTCTCCTTATTTTCTGTTCTTTTAGACAAATTTAGATAGGAAGTGTGCAACTAATATTGTATCAAACAGTCTCTTGACTCCAAAAGCTTAAGCAGTTAGAAAATAATACACCAGTATTGCAGTGAAAAGCTGAAGTACACAGACATGACATTGGTGTTATTGCAAACTTTGATAATTAAGGGGAATAAAATCTCTTCTTTGTTGGAAGTAATAATGCAGGGGTTGTGACACCATTCAAGCTTTCTCAAGACAATATAGAACTCCATTTCGCAACTAATCACTTAGGTGTGTAATACTTACAGCTATACTGAAGTCATTGCAGTTAATCAGTTTTCTACAGTACTTTTCTTTGAGGACCTTACTTAACACTTGAACAATGCATCCGATGTGCAGGACACTTTCTTCTCACAAATCTTTTGTTGGAGACGATGAAACGCACATCGCGAGAAAGCAACAGAGAGGGAAGAATTGTTAACTTATCATCAATGTGCCATCAATATGTGTATCGTGAAGGAATTCGTTTTGATAAAATTAATGATGAATCAAGGTAAGCACATCACAGCATCACTAATGATTCATTTTAAACCATGCTGTAATGATTTAATGAGTTATGCAAATAAAAACAACCGCCTCTGCTCCTTCTACTTCTTACAGCTACTACAAATATTTGGCCTATGGACAATCCAAGCTTGCTAATGTATTACATGCTAATGAGCTTACAAGGCGTCTGAAGGTATATATCTAACATTTCTGGTTAGGAAATGTGCTGATTTTGAACTTTTGCGTCGACTTGGTAACTGATCACTAACTAAACAGGAAGAAGGGACACAGATAACTGCTAATTCTCTTCATCCAGGATCAATACAAACCAATATCGTACGCATTGATGATGGCATTTTGCATTGTAAGCTTCATTCACTGTACTAGTTTCACTAAAGTTTTAGTGACATTCTCTGCAGCGAAGACTAGCTATATGTGTCAATTTCTATCGTACACATGGACTAATTATTCATCATGTTAACTCATGATCATATTTTGATAAAGTAGTCTGGGGTTCACATCCAAAACCAATTGACAATGGGTGGAGAGCCCAAACCCTTATAAACCACAGGCAAGGTCCCATTTTTCCCGATGTGAGATATATATCTCAACACGCCCCCGCACGTGTGGCGAATCTTTAAGCCAATTGGTTTTGGATGTGAACCCCAGACTATTTTATCATGGTATCAGAGCGGGTTACCCATGTCCACGTGTGAAGCTCAATGGCCACACGAACTCCACGTCACCCAAATGTTGTCCACGTGTTAGGCTTGAAAATTCGCCACACGTGCGGGGGCGTATTGAGATATATATCCCACATCGGGAAAAATGGGACCTTGCCTGTGGTTTATAAGGGTTTGGGCTCTCCACCCATTGCCAATTGGTTTTGGATGTGAACCCCAGACTACTTTATCATATTTTTTTTGTACTGCATTATTTGTCTGGTTTAATTTTCATTGACCAACTTACCTTATCTTTGGCATGACACAGATATTGCTAAGGTGCTGAGTGTATTTATCAAGCCGTTCTTGAAAACTATTCAGCAGGTAATATAAATTCGACAACATATACATATATGTAGAAGTGACTCTTGTATCTTTGTGTGTTTGTGTATGTTCAGTTTTCTTAGAACACTGGTGCATAAAATTCAACATGAATGTGCAGGGTGCAGCAACTACATGCTTTGTGGCACTCCATCCACAAGTTAAGGGAGTAAGCGGCGAATATTTTGCAGATTGTAACATTGCCAAACCGAGCGATCAGACCAAAGATGCAGATTTAGCTACCAAACTTTGGGACTTTAGCTTGAGCTTGACTGATCTTAAGTAGTATACGTATTAAGTATTTAATGTCAACTTGCTGCACTATTTCTCATTGAATCAAATTGCAAAGAAACTAGGGGAAGTTGATTCAATGATGAGAAACAATAGTTTAAACGTGTTATGTCTAATCTAGCTAATACTTAACATGGGAGGAGAAGCAACAACGTGGTTCTGTATCTGCATATATTAAACGGAGACTGTTGAGAGATTAAGCTGATTGATTGGTTTTTAGATTTCGGGTGGTGCATCTGAGTGTGGATTTATCTGGGTTTGATCTTAGTAGTTATGATGGTTTGTGCATGTTCTATTGTTCTATATTTGATTCTTCTATTGTTCTATATTTGATTCTTCAATGCTTGGGTTGGACAGAAATTGAGAGAGAGAGAGAGAGAGAGAGAGATTCATGTATAAGTTTTGCCTACCAAGATTCAGCTCTGAGGAGCAATTGATACAATATTGTGGGAAGAGAGGTGAATGTTTATGGCTTTGGACAAGTATACTTTATCGATTTGGGCATTTTTGCTAAATGTGGGGAAGGAACCATTTGAATAGAACTGATAAGGCGGTTACTAATTGGGGGGTTTGAAGAAATAGATCTTTGAATGAGGTCATATTATTTGATCTAACTAGAGTTGTTGTAAGTTGTAACTGTATTAAGAAGAATGATATTGAGTTGCAAATTCTTTAGTAATGAAAATTGAATGAGTTGCATGATGGTGATAGAATAACTCTACCTTTGTTGAAATGAATGAACAAACATAATGTTCAGATTTTAATTTACTATATTACATTCTTGAATGTGTTTTCCTATTCAATTTTTGAAGCAGTTGTATAATATTTGGATAAACGCACTTCAGGCTAGTGACTAATAAGCAATTGTATATTGCATTCTTGGAAGAGCCTCTATGGTTCCTCACAATGATACCTATCCCACTAGTAAGGTCCAAGGACTTCCAAGCACCATCAATGTTGATTTTTACCTCAGAAGGAAGAGGGGGACACCACAAATCACATTGAGCTTGGTTTGAGAGCCCATTTTCATCATTCTCTTCAATAGACTTGGCCTCCATCCAGTGTGCATAGCTCCTGTTGACTTTATCAATAACCATGGCAGGATTTGGCTCACCTCCCTTCATAACCATTTCACATCTATGTTTCCAAATCTCCCACAAATGAAAGCAAACATAAGAAAACATATCATTATCACCCAATAGCAGAGAATTTCTGTTTTGATGCACCTCCATGAGCCAGTTATCTAAGGTTCTAATCCTTCCCCTATCCAGAGCACAATTAAGGGAAGAGCCGAACCAAACTGCTCAGGTCCAGTTGCAAAGAAGAAGACAGTGCACAGTTGTCTCGGGTTGCTCACCACAGATTGAGCAAATAGGAGACTTAACCACTTTTCTCTTAAACAAACTCCAACAAGTAGCAAGAGAATCCGTCAGAGCCCGCACAAGAAATTTGAGATTGCTTTTATTTCTGCCAAACTCAATGCATCTTTCATCTTCAAATCATGAAACCATACTTACATGCATCTATGTATCAATTTGAATGACATAATTTGCAGAACACTACATTCTGTGATAAAATATAGACATCATGTATCATTGTGGGGTCAGCTAACTAAGCAAACTAAAATCTTTTTCTCATTTTTGTTTTTGGTCTTCAAAATAAGACAGGACAAGGTATGCAACAAGAGAACAAACAATTGGAACCAAAATGCTCAGAGCTACCAATAATGTTATTACATTGATGAATACTTAATCGGCAATAATTGAGTTGTTAGGTTGACTATAGTACTACATAATTACCTTGTAATATATACTCATCGGCATAACCACCACATGTGGTCGAGTTGGTAAGAGCCTAGATGTGGAATCCCCATACCCAGGTTCGAATCTCAGCCGACGCTAATTGGAGTTAATCAATTTATTCTTGGTGGCCAGGGGGGAGGAAGCGTTCTGACATGATCTCTCGACGCGGATTAGTCTTTGGCTTGGAAAGCCTTTGAAGATACCGTCGTTGATACTATCCAAAAAAAAAAAATATACTCATCGGCATGTTCAACTATTACTTGTTTTTGTTAGCTAACTTTCTACTCTAGATGCTTTAATTATCATTATCCTGCAAATTGAAGTTAATTAAGCTCCAATCTCCGATCTCAAAACTTGTCTTGCTTTCTTTATATGCTACAACCCGGTATGGCAGTATGCAGGTAAGTTTGTATACCTGAATTAGAGAAGAAGAAGATGATGATCCAGATGCTCATGGACATCATCAATGAAACCTTCTCATTAGTACTTGCCGCCATTTCCCTCATCCTCCTATACAGACGGTACTCCGGTACTAGTACTGCAAAAAACTCGCCACCTTCTCCACCAAAGCTTCCTATCATTGGAAACCTACACCAACTTAAAGGCCCCTACATTCACCGCTCACTCCAAGCCTTGTCACAACGCCATTCTGCCCCAGATCTTATGCTTCTCCATTTCGGAAGCTTCCCCGTCATCGTTGTCTCGTCGGCTGAGGCAGCCACCCAGGTCTTCAAAACTCATGACCTCACATTCTCTTCCAGGCCTAAGTTGACCGCCTACGGCAAGCTCCTGTACAACTACAAAGACGTGGCCTCGGCGCCATATGGAGAGTACTGGAGGCAGGTGAAGAGCATATGTGTGTTGAATCTCTTGAGCAGCAAAAGGGTTCGTTCGTATCGTGGCGTGAGAGAAGAGGAGACCAAAATCATGATCAACAACATAGAGCAATATTCATTCTCGTCCTCAGGAAGAGCTGTGGATTTATCGAAAATGTTTGCGAGGCTCACTATCGATATTCTTACCACAGTGGCTCTAGGGAGGAAGTACAGCAGTGAAGATGATGTAGATGGGAAGATGTTCGAGGAGCTTCTGAAAGAGTTCATGGGATATTTGGCATGTCCCATTATTGGGGATGTGATCCCATGGCTTGGTTGGTTCAGCCATTTCAGTGGTTTGCATGCTAAAATAGACAAAGTGGCAAAACGGCTTGATGATTTTTTGGATAGAGTTGTTCAAGAGCATGTAGATCGTCGTTCAAAGAGTACTACTGCAAGTATAGATCACGGCGGCCATGTGAACCATACCGGTGATGATCGAACCGAGGAGGACCAGAAGGATTTTGTGGACATTTTGCTTGAGATTCAAGAAGGGAACTTGGCTGCAGGTTTACCTTTTGATATAGTTACCATAAAGGCTCTCATCTTGGTACGTAGCTATATAGCTCCTTAAGGTTTCTAAATCCATGAACTTTACGATTATATATGCCTTTAATTAACCACTACATAGATAGTCAAATCGTGTTAGAGATCAACTATACAAGGCAAGCATATAGCTGATCTGTTTATATACGTGTAGGATATGTTTGCTGGTGGCACAGACACAACATACACTGTCCTGGAGTGGGCTATGACTGAGCTTTTGAGGCATCCGAAGGTCATGAGAAGATTGCAGAATGAGGTTAGGGGAATAGTGGGCAACAGAGACTTAACAGAGGACGATCTGATTGGAATGGACTACTTGAGAGCTGTGATCAAGGAGACGTTGCGCTTGCATCCTCCATTTTCTGTAATATTTAGACTGTCAACTGAAGACGTGACAATAAAAGGTTACAACATTAAAGCTAACACGAGGGTCATACTGAATATGTGGCAAATTGGAAGAGATCCCAAGTCATACAACAAAGTAGAGGAGTTCGAGCCAGAAAGATTCTTGAATAGGCCAATGGAGTATAAAGGAAACGACTTCCAATTCATTCCATTTGGTGTTGGTAGGAGGGGTTGCCCAGGAACTCATTTTGCAATTTCAGCTACTGAGATTGTTTTAGCAAGTTTGGTACACAAGTTTGATTGGGCACCACCTAGTGGAGCAAAACCAATCGACATAGACATGACTGAATCCACCGGTGCAACCACACACAGAAAACACCCTCTTAAAGCCATTGCTTCTCCATACTTTTCTTGCGGCTAGACTCGAGCATTTTCCATTGATGAGCAGTGATGGAGTACTAGTTGTTGAAAGCATGAGTACCACATTTGTATACAAATAAATCTCAAGGTATCCAGTACTATATTTGGTGTTTATTTTGCAAGTGTAAAGAGTTCGACTCACAAACCAGTTGTGATATATTTTCAATTGTGATGTAATTTTATCAGTAGTTATCATCGGTGTTGTCTAAAACCACAGAAGCAAAACACTTCAGACATAAACACATATAAGCATACAAGAACAAACACAACAATACATACATGTATAAGAGCTGACATACAGCAAGGATCAAATGCAGTAAACATCGGGGAAAAAAAGGTTCAAATGCAGTACCTTGCTCGACATTAACAGCAGCCATTGAGTGAGAAGAGGTAATGACACCTTCAGAGAAAATAAGTCTTCTATGCAGCACTTCACCGGTTACCAATCCACTGATGGAAATACTAAAAAAGATGTCCAAGCATTGCCAAACCAAGCTCTCATTACGTATAAGAGGATTTAGTGTGTTTGATGGTTCATCTTCACATTATGTACTTGACGACAGTTTGCCTTTCACAGCAGTCTTGTAGACTCCAAGCTAAAATGTAAAATCCAAGGATCAGTAATACTACAGTAAGAGATGTCTAATTTGAACTTTAGACTAGATCAACACAAGATATCTAGACAAGGAGTTACAAGAGCAATTATAATTTTTCTTCTATTTGATACTAGTATCATTTAGGTACAACAGTAAAGCCGCCCATCTTAAGAGTCAGACCACGAACTGATACAAGAGACTAAACCTACCAGACTCCGGCTAACTCTGAACTACCATCTTGACCTCCCCAACCCTCTGTACAATAATTTTACCGTCCCAACTTCGCCGTCTGACTTTTTTGTCTCCAGCGATCAAATATACACTCTTCAGAAGAGCGGAAATGATCTCTTTACAAGGAACTATCAAATGCTGGAACTCCAAAGGCCATATCCATCTCTAAAAAGACAAAACCTCAACCCTCTGTGAGGACAATACATTGAGGCCTTCCATATCATGCTACTCTACTGTCATTCAAGCTATCCGAAGATCCAAAGTTACTGGATGAATTTGTCCAATTTTGACTAAGATTACAACGCTGCTGCAGTGCCAACCTTGAAAGCATCAACAGCCATTCTATGTATATAAGCACTGCTCTGACAAGGATCACGGTTAATATATACTGCCGCTGTGATCAAGCAATAGTGCAGCTACTGAAGATTTAGGTCCATGGATGGGTTCAGCTTCATATGTTCCATTAAGAGCTGCTGAGACACACGGTCAGCTAAAACTGACTGCACATCACAGAATTCCCTTTGCTGCCCAGGAACAGGCTTCCAAAACTGGTCTCTGTGTGCAACATTATCAGATGACACTATATCCCGGAAATCTTGAGCATGTGGAATACCTTGAAATAGATCAGGCTTTGGCTCATGATATCGCATACTGCCATTTGAATAGAAACTACTATTCTGGGATCTCTGTGTCATCTGTGTGCCTTCATTTAGGTAGGTTGTTGGTTGCTTCAAGTGTTGAAAAGGGATTGCACCACCACCACCAGTGAGAGGTGTTGATGCACTGGATGTGATACGGGGGCTAGATATGGGAGAGGGAGACCTCCTTCCGCTAACATGTTGTGGTGATCTAGGATGGAGAAGTGGGCTTCCAATGGGTGAAACTGGGCAAGAAACATTTCTTGGTGTGTGGACATCTCTGGATATTAGGAAGAAGGGGAAAGGTTAGTAACTTAATATTTAAATGGAGTTGACAAGTAGACAAGTAGTAGAAAAATCAGTCCTTAAAGCCCATGATGGCATTTTTATCAATAAAAATATTTCACACAGTCACTTGAGACCTATGAGGCTATGATGCTATTGTCCTGATTGCCCTTCTTGAGTTTAACTGCTGAAATCACTTTTCTTTCTGACAAGGTCTTAAGTTGGAAGCTATATCAAACACAGGCCAGGTTCCAAAACATGACTGTTTCTTCTGTTATGTTGGCTATGCTAGCAGGGTGATGCTTGATTTCGGGTTTTGAGTATTTCTTTAAGATTTGTCCTGTAGTCTTCTTCTAGAGGTCTTTGATTTTGTTTCTTGCTTTAATGAGTTCTTGTTTATGCTTAAATAAAGATTAGATATGACTACTGTCCCATGTAGAGACAATAAATTATAATTTGAGAGAGAGAGAGAGAGAGAGAGAGAGACCTTGATGCTGATCCAACTCTTGAGCCTCTGGACTGGTGCATAGTCATCCCTTCAGAGTCAAAGTGCAAATTATTTCTCCCATGTCCAAAGGCCTAAAAGAATATAAACAAGAAAAAGCATCAAAATTAACGACCTGATATATAACATAAACAAATACACCCCACTGAACATAACATTTGTTCTCATTGCTAGAGTTTGGGCATGCATTTCCAGTGTTAGTAAAGCATGCATCTATTGACACAATGACACAAGTAATAACCAGTAAACAATAACATGAAACGATGGGAGGCATTGCAAGTATCAACTACTGCTACTTCTAATATCATTTGGTGAACTAAGGCTCAAATAAAAATTGTGTGGTTACATAAAAAGGACAGCAATCACATAACGCCGTAACATTTTGATGATATAACATCCCTCGTGGCAGAGATACCTACTAGAACTTTCGATAAAACAAAGTCGGTATGCAACCAACATACTGATAACTTTACTTGGTTTGCATAGAAAACAAATCAAATGGAAAACTAAACGTCCTAGATCACATATATTCAACCTGATAGCATGAAAATTATTTCTTTCTTAGCGCATTGTTCTTCGTGATTTTTTTATTTTTTAAAGTGAGCGTGTCTACCTGAGATCTTACTGCTTTTGTCACTGCCGGTGGTCCTTCACAATGCTCCAAACTCATAATGGGTCTTTCCAGTGGAGCAACATTCTTAACAAAAGGATGCTCCAAAAGCTGAGCAGCTGTAGGACGATGAAGCGGGTTACGTTGCAAACATAGCCTAACAAAGTCTTTCCCCTCCTCTGAAAGATGTCCAGGAATTCCAGGAAGTTCCTTGCTGTTTCCTATCTTAAACATAGCAGCAACCTTTGCAGCACACAATACAATAAGAGGGTCAAACATTAGAAACTTCTAACATGCAAATGCTGTTACTAGAAAAAGTACAATGTCTGGATATATCATAACATTCCAGCCTTTTGGATTCAAAGTTCACTAACCCCTTCGTATTGGCTCCAAGGTGGTTTTGTTGTGGCCATCTCAAGAACAGTGCAACCAAGGCTCCATATATCAACAGCAAGATTACAACCACTGGAATTCTTGATAACCTGAAATATTAGAGTAAAACTGTTGCAACAAATCCGTATAGAATTACACATAATGATGATACATGAGGGCAGTAAAGGAGCCGTGCATACCTCTGGTGCCATCCAATATGGGCTCCCCTTGAAGGATAACGGGCAAGACTGCCCAGTAATCTGCAAATCATTTCACAAAAGATAAAGTACAACCATCAGATTCATTGTGTATATAAAAGAATGATACGACTTCATTTAGGATATCAAGTGCCTCATTTAACATAATTTTCAATAGGCTTGTGGTGGTTGGCTATGTGTCCTTAGTCTATGATAAAAGGTAGAAAATGGCATCCTAATGAATTGAGTGCTTGGCAAACATATTATAATCATATGACAAAGGTTTACTGGATCTCTCCCTTCATTGACTACCTATCATAATCAAGGTTTCATGCCAACCGAAATCGGGAAAGTCAAAAAAATTATTGAAAAGTAATTATGATCTAAAATAAAAACACGCAAGATTGAATGATCATACATGCTTGGCCATCCCAAAATCTGCCAACTTTACCCGACCATTAGGATCTACTAATATATTTGCTCCTTTGATATCCCTGAACATGATAACCTCATCATTAGCTAAAATGACATTCCAAACAATTAAAGCCAACACTCCTCAATGACCAAATATGAAAAGTCAGTAAAAGATTATATATCCAAGACAAATCAAACATTTGAACAATAACTTAACTAACCTGTGGAGAGTGTTTTTCGTGTGCAGGTATGAAAGTCCTGACAGGATCTGTTGAGTATAACTACGAATTGCTGCTTCACCAAACTGGCCATACTCTTGAAGCAGTTTATAGATGGATCCACCAGACACATACTCCAAGTATATATAAAGTTTATCGTCTACCTGTGCAAGCATACACAGTATCACACACCAACAATAGGAATAACAGTCATTTAACCATCAAATTGTGTAAACAGGCATTGTTGATAAGCATCATAACTTTCTAGAGCTCTTAGTATGAGAAATTATATCAAAAATACATATAAACGATATATAAAATGTAAAAAATTAGTCAGAATTAAAAGAAATATACCGTCTCAGATCCATAATACTGCACTATATTTGGATGCCGTAATCGACTTAGCAAAGCAATTTCCTGTAACACATGACTCACTTAGTTTTAAACATCCTCAATGTCAAAAGGACCTCATATGAAAGTTAAACTGTTAATGATAAGTATACTGGAAAAATATTTTATGGTTAACATTTGACTTGATCGACATTTCTAATAATCTACCAACTAAACAAGTAAACATACTTGCCCAAGCTGCTGTGCACTTTCCTTTGACTTTGCATCATCTGCAAATAGAGTTACCTCCTTCATTGCACACATCTCACCACTGTCACTAAAGACCAAAAGTAAATCAAATCAGGCATTCAAAATTTCCAAGCGGAACTTGTGCAGTACAACAAACAAATAACTCAAAATACATCATAAGTTGATAATAACAAATCGTAGTTTTACACTAATGACACTGCTTAGTATTTGTTAGCTTAGCAAAACTGTAATTAAGTGAAAACTCCAACCTATTATGTGTACATGGCTTAGCTTTACACATCTAAGGTGTGAAGGAATATTTGTTTGTGAGTGTGTGTGTGTGTGTGTGTTTTTGTCAGAGTCAGTGGAGGAGGGTGAAAGTTGTATTTCGGTATTATATATACAATAGGAAGAAAAAGATATAACCGTAAATCTCCTCTAGCTACCAACCTGTTAAAACCAAGATATACATGTCCAAACGTGCCCTTCCCAAGCAGGCGCCCCTTCTTCCACCGTGAACCAGGACTTTGTGGATTTTCTGCCCTACCAGGACTGCGAGGAATTGTGGGAGTTGTTGCAGGTGAATAGGCAGGAGAAAAAGGACAGGTCCTAGTTGTTGTTATGGGAGGAAGTGGTAATCGGTGGCTTTTCTGCTTCCCATCATCGGTTCGTCTTGTAGGTGACTCCATGGTTGTCCCTCCAGCTCGTGGGTGCAAAGGGGTAACTGCACCACTTTGTATTCTGGAGCTAGGGCCGGGACTGGTCATTCTGGAGCTTGGGCCAGGACTGGTCATTCTGGGACTAGGTATTGGAGAACACTCAGGACTACACCTGTTCTGTTGCCAAAAAAGCGGTGCTGACAGATCCCCTCCAACTGAATTATGTCCGGAATTATGACCTGAGCCCGGACTGGAGCAGTGGGTAGAAGCAATATCCGGATAAGGCTTCCCTGCCCAGAAACTGGAGATCAGAATTTGATCAGAGCCAAACACTCTCATAGGACTTCTGGAAGGACTTGACATGGAGCTGTCTGGAGCGCTGGAGAAAGCACCATTGTAAGGAATTTGTATGTTCTGCAAATGTGTCCTGGAAGGTCCCTGTTTTGGTGATGTGGACATAATCTGATTATTGAATAGAAGATTAGCCGGCTTCAAAGTCTCTTTTGTGTTCTTTTGGTTGACATTAGGGAATTTGTCCTTTTGCATTACCCTTCATCAAATACACACTTGATTTTATCAGGGGTGGACACGCATACACACAAGCATAGAGAAAAAGCATTTACAGTGACGTAAAGTATCTTATCTAACATCAGGCTTTAATAAGATCTTCATTTTCAATGAAATATATCAAAAATTACCTGGAAGGACTGTTCAGAGCTGTTCTGGTGCCATATTCACAGTCTGAGGCCATGGGACTAAGGAGACGTGAGTCCAGTGGGTCATCACTATCAATAGAGCTATCACTAGATATGGAAGCAGTGGCTATATCACCGTCAGCATCTGCAGGTACTGCCCTGCTCAAGATACGGCCAGGGCTTGACACGGGAACATAGAGCAATTGTTTGGGTCCTGTATCAGACCCAGGTTTTGATGATGCAGTTACAGCAGAGTCTGAACCCCCAATATTTGAAAGTTGCACTCTAGGAAGGGGTAGTGGTTGGGCATGAGGCCTCTCTGCAAAACTTTGACAGCGTGATACTTGTGTCGATGTTAGTGGTGACAATGCCCTGGATTGAGATCCCATTTCTGAAACGGTGTCCCTACATCGTCTCCTAGAACCTCCTGAACTACAGTTAAACTTCTCTTGAGACGAACTCTTGAGTTTTCGGTGTATGGTCATTATGGTACCAATGAAACTCTCCTTATTTTCTTTCTTCTTTACTTCTTTGGACGAAGACTTTCTCCACCATGAAGGCATGGTTGTATAATAAGAACAGATATGTAGCAACGAAGGCGAATCCTGAGACTAAATACTGCCCTTGATTGTAGATAAGTTGTCACATTTGCACCAAATTAATGACCAGCTCTGGCGCTCATAAATTCATTACACTGAAAAGCAATCCACTGGCCGTATCCAAAAAATCTCCAACAAACAAAAATCCAATAGACAGCCATAACTCATTTTGGAAGAAGCAGCTCAATTAGGACCTGTACAAAAATTTGAAAATTTTCAAAATCAGCTCTTACCGGTGCAAACATACGTGCCACAAAACAAGCCTAAACCGACTAAATATCCGTTTCGTAACTCATTGTCCGAGTAAGCAATCACACGAAACCAATCATCATCATCATCCACTGTCTCCACAATTCAATATTCCAGACTCAAATATCGGTATCCTGACTATAAATTCCACCATTCCACTAAAAAGGAAAAATAAAAAAATTGGCAAACAAATACTCTTAATTTCATAAATCACCACCCTGCACACATTCGGATGCATTCACCGCACCCGCAATTGCTATGATTGGGTTCATTTCTAAAATTGGAAACTTTCTTCACATTAACCTACATTTCTCAATTTCCACTTCCACACCTCAACACCTAAACTAAAAGCTTCACAATTCATGAACCCTAGCTATAACAAAAGAGGCCAAACAGTAACACAAGTCTCACTACTCAATCACACAGATCTACCCAAAATCCAAACCCCCATTCCTCAATTTCCGCTTCCACAAAATCAAAAATCCAATCTTTAACTTCCCACATTAACAAAACCACCGCCACTAAAACAACCCTAGAGCTCATCCAACAATGCCCAAGCTCACAACACCAACCTCAAGCCCCTCAATTTACAGCACACAACACTAAAAACTAAAACAAATTCCAAATCAATTCACCTAAGCAGGGCTCGAAGACTTACAGTGGCGGAAGTGAAAGCAGAGGCCCCAAAACGACGTCGCTTCGGAGACGAGCTCAGAGCACTCCCTCCGAAGAAGAAGCTGAAAAGACACCGAGAAATAGGGAACAACAAACAAAAAAAATATAAACGAGTTTTCCGGGTTTTTTTTTTTTCTGTCTGTGATTATGGAGCAATGAATTATAAAAATAAGTTGAGAGTGAATCAATTAAATAGAACGTATCTCTGTGCTTCGCGGTGTAGGAAAATAAGAGTGTGCCTTCGATCATGACTTTTTGTTTTGATATTGCTGACGTCACTTTTTGTTGTTGGTGTTTTGGGCGGTGGAGAGTGAGGGTGTATGTGAGGTTGTGGTGGTGTGCGAAGTGCTGGATTTGGAAGTTTATAGTGGTTAAAAAAAAAAAATCCTCAAGCACAAACACGTGAAATTTATATTTAGTTTTCTTTAACGCTATAGTTTACATGGTAAGTCGGTGAGCCGTGACTTGGTTTGTTAAGATGTTTAACTAACAACTCTGAGGTGATGGGTTTAAACTTAACTGATATACGTAAGGTTTGCGAGTTATTAATAAAAAGTTTTTTAAAAAAAAATAATAGTTTACATGGTAAAAATTTGTGATCCGTTACTCCAATTGTATGCTCAAATGTTTAGTGTATAAGATCATCACATAGCAATGTCTTAGTGCTTCTAATATGGCGAAATGAAGATGATTATGGAGATTAAAGTATAGTGCAAATGAACTCCATTTCAATTAAAGAATCTAACAATATGAACACTTTCACAATTTCTCTTTTCAAATAGACAACTCAAATATAACAATCGGTACACTCTCTTATTTACAAATGAGAAACTTTTCTCATAAGACGAAATTGTATTGAGCAAAACTTTCATTTTGTTGATTTCATCAAAGAAAAACGAAAAGCAAAATACAAAAACAAACATGTGTGCAATAAGCGATTAGTTTTCTCGTATTAGGAAATTTACATTTTTTTCCCTTCTGTGAAATTCCAATCCAACCACAATAGTAGGGGAATTGCCATATAATTACTATATCGGCATGCCTACCAAGTTTTAGGTTGTATTAGCATATAAGCGTACAAGTGTGCTAACCTTTTTGGTTCTTTAACTTTATGGAAACTACGCTACTTATAATATACTATGTGCATACAAATCTACTCCATTACTCTCATAAAAATTTAGGAATTGGGAATTTCTCTAATCTTCTTTCGCATATTTATCGGCGGCGAAGTATGCCTTCTTTTTACGTGAGGGCGAGGTTAATAATAGAAATGGTTTTTCTTCATGAATCATGTATTTTAATAGATTTTTAAATCTTATTAATTTCTATTATAAATCATGAAGCATGTCGATTTTTTAGTGTTTTCTTCACTGATATACAACACACAAACAAAAAACTATGATAACATCGAAGAACAGTGTTGAACGATACACATACATAGGGCTAGGCATCCTTGGGTCGGGTTAGTTTTAAACCTAAACCGAATCCGGATCCAGTCCAAAGTAATCGGTTACACAAAATTTCAAACCAGATCCAAAATTTTAAAAACTCTGGTCTCCGGTATGCGTGAATTTTTCAGATCGGATCGATCTTGTTACGGTTTTTGTTTCATATATGTCTTTTATTTTATTTTTTGTAAGATTGATCTTCAGTTTTGATTTTCAAAGTGAAATTCATGGGCAGTAATAATTTGCACAATATGAGAGAGAGAGAGAGAGAGAGAGAGAGAGAGAGAGAGAGAGAGAGAGAGAGAGAGAATGAGATGAGAGATGGAAGAGGAGGATGAAGACATGGGAGAGAGGGAGAGTGAAAGCGGCACATAGTGAGAAAGGGAAGGCTGAAGTGATATTATTACGTACTGGTTAAGTATGGGCCATAATTAAAATAATAGATTTAATACGATGATATTTATGGTAATTATGTTGTTATCCATTACTGGTATTTATACACACAAATAATAGTTAAAAAAATATATTACCTATTCGGTTAAATTTGACTTATTTCAGACGGTTTCAATGACTAAACCATCGGAATCCGGTTCGGTTCATATCTTTTTTCGCCTAATTCTTTCGGTTTGGTTACCCGATCCGGGAAATTCAGACAATTCGGGCGGTTTTCAGCTTGTATTTGGTTTTATGCCCAACCCTCCACATATACACACACCCCCAAATGATGTTGCAGAAGATACCTTTTGTTATCAGGCTTAATATGCCTAACAATTAGAGTATATACAATTGGAAATCGATCAAATTTGTTTATTTTCTTATTTGGCTTGTTTATGTTGATCGAACATAGACTAGCTAGGTTAAATGATCATGTACAATAAAACTGTTGTAGAGAACCATGAATTGATTCAAGAAAGCTTGTTGTATTCAGCTTATCGTTATGCAAGGTGGCAAGAGAAAAAATTGACAGCATTAACCGTCGCCACTCCAGGCTTAGAACGCCATCCTCCCAAGACAATGGATTTGTTCCCTCAATGTCCGACCTCGGCCGAGACCTCAAGGAAGAGAAAAGCTGAAGTGCTTGAGCAAAAAACTGCTGACCGTGTTGGCAAGCTGAGATTTCACACCTTGGATGTGTTTATAAAAGAAATCAAGCAAGAGGTCGTCACATAACTCAATCTTTGTTGCCGGTCCATAGCTGACATAAGTAATGATAAAGAAGATGATGATGAAGATGACAACGACGATGATGATAGTGATGATGATGAGGAGGAGGACGAGTAAATTTCTTCATTTATATATATCACAAATGTAATAACTAGCTAGCAAGTTAGCTTCAATCGTGTGTGTTTCCTTTATTTCTTAGGAAAACTAAAGAATAAAGATAGTCAACAAACTGACAATGTAGCTATATATATTATGGATTTTTGGTGTATTTTTTTTATTTTTTTTAACGACATCTTTGTCGTCGATAGGAGGCAGGACAAGGGAGGGAGTCTATCTTCGGTGCTCGGCTAGATTGTAGAAGGTCCGTCGGAGGCGAGATACTGATCGGTGTGAAGGTGAGCATCATGGGTCCGGATCGGTGTTCAGAAGCGGCGACGGAACGAGGCCCGATTAACGGCAGTGGATCGAGGAAGCGGTGAAGACGGAAGGGATTGAGCTTTGGATCTGTGTTTGACGACCCAACGGCGGTAGCGTATCCTGTTTGATTCTTCAACGGCGGGGCTTCAAGCAGCGGAGGCAGGAAGCACCGGACTGAATGAGTGGTAGAATTAATGCCTCTCCGGCAAACTCACCGCCGGTCCGAATTAAACGGGAGAGAGGAAGGACTAGTTGGGCCTTTGGGCCTTAGTCTGCTGGGCTGCAACCTTGCAACTTGGTGGGCTGAGCCTTGGAGTCTACTTTTCTTATCTCTCTTCAATTTGATTTGGGCCTGTGTTGGGGTGACATATCCCTACATAACCGCATCGAAGATTCTAACCCCCTTTGATTGAAAGGTACACCAAAATGGTCGTTAGGCCTCGATTCATTGAGCTGTGGTACTTTGGTTGGTTATGTAGGTTATTGCTTTCTAGGTCAAAATAAAGTCATCTTGTGGACATCAGTTTTTGAGTTAGTATTTCTTTGTAGCTTTTGTAGGCTCTTCGAGTTGTATCGGAGCTATGCTCCCGGTTGACCAGTCGTTGGACTTGTATTGGAGTTTAACTCTCGCTCATCCCATTGGTAGTTTTAATATATGAGTTTTACACCCCCTGGAGTAACATCCATTTCCATTATAAAAAAACAAAAAAACATAGTGATATGAAACCAGCTCTTGCTCCATCAGACAATTGTGTACAAGCAGTAATATACCTAACTTGTAGAGAGCTGCTTCAATAGATTGCCCGAACCCATCAACTCCAACCTCTTTTTTGCAAGACCAAACTCTATAGAGGAGCATTGGCCACCATCATTTTGTGATCGATTAATTTGGAGAATGCATCTCGATCAACACCATCAAATTACGTGTTTCTTATATGGAACTGCAATTGATCACATCAGTTTACATAAAGTGGCCACATTATGTTTGAAGTACATATAGTTTGTTACTATATATGTATGATATATGTTTTTTTTAGCATATATATGTATGATATATGTTGCTTAAACTGGTTCATCACCAAACACAGCCTGTAATTGTTCACTCCTCCCCTAATAGTATGTATACCGTATATAAATACATAACATTAATCATGCATCGCGCTCTGATTCACCTCTTAATCATTATTAATATTGTTACTAATTATTGTAATTTTCGGAAAACCAACCAAGCCCTCTAAAGCAACGGCAACCACTTGAAGCACCCCATCACGTACATTTACCATTGGAGATGACATGATCTTTAAATTCCTCGCTCCAGTCACAGTCACCCTTGCACATTTTCTCCAACACCGGCTTCAAATCTCTTGGCTGCACACTAACCTTGAGCCCATACTTCATGAACAAAGTCAACGACATCTTTTGCTCCACCCGGTGGCCGGGAACCACCGCGAGCCGATGCCTCAACAACATTGCCGAGGCGATCGACTTCATCTGCAAATAAGCTAAATCTTTGCCTAAACATATTCTTGGACCGCCATTGAAGGCAACAAACTTGTAAGAGTCTTGTACCTCCATTTTTTTGCCATCAGAAGATAACCACCTTTCAGGCTTGAATTCCAAGCAATCTTCACCCCAGATAAACTTCATGCGCCCGATTGCGTATATAGAATATGTGACCGAAGAGCCAGCGGGCATGAAAGTTCCATCCGGCAAAACGTCGTCGTTGATTATGTGCTTGAAGTCTTGCGGCACAGATGGGTAGAGCCTCAGGGTCTCCGACAGTGCCGCCTTAAGGTACGTCAATCGGTCAAGTTCCTCAAATATTAGGGGACCTTTCAGCCAATTTGAAATGTCTTTGCCGCGCGTCTCCATTAGAACAGTGCATATTTCAGAAATAACTTTTTCTTCGATTCGCGGGTTTTGAGTGATCAAAAAGAAGAACCAGCTTAGCGCAGCCGATGACGTGTCACGTCCGGCTAGGATGAAGTTGAGAGCCACGTGTTGGAGGAATGTGTCTGAGTAGGATTCTTTTTTCTTCATGAATCGAGATAACAAGTCATCGTGTGGGGTCCCGTCTGAACCTTGCATTTGACTCGCCAGCTCGAGCTTTCGGGTGTTGATTATATCGGATAAGTAGTCATCAACGTGGTGGAGGTTCTGGCTCAAGTTAACTTCCATCCCAAGCTTTAGCCATCTCTTGAACTTCCATATAATCTCAGGCACGATCAATCTCTGCAGCGTGGCTTCGGTCGCCCCATCGAAAGCGGTGGCAAAATCGTTTTCGGGAAGTCCCGGAGACAGTGTCTCCGGGTCTTTCCCGAATGCCAGTCCACATATGTTGTCAAAAGTGAGCCGAAGCAAAAGGTCTTGTAGATCAACCGGCTTGCCCTCGTTCTGAGCCGTCTTGAGAATCGGGCAAAACCTGAGCTCGATGGCCCGGCTCACCCACCGGGCCATGGCTTGGCGGAGCGTGCGGGTGGTGAACTCCAGCGCGGCGGTCTTGCGCTGAAACAGCCACGTGTCACCGTCGGAGTTGAAGATCCCATCCCCAAGCAAGTCATGGAAGGCAGCTTGCCAAGTAGGACCCTTGGGGTAGTTGTCGAACCGGAGCTTGAGGATGTGCTCCAAGTTCTTGGGGTCACACGTGACCGTCACCAGCCCTTGCTTCTGAGCAAGGAAAGGGATGGCGCAGATGGAGGTCTGGTACGTGCCGCCGCACGCGCGGAGGTTGTCCGCTATCCAGTCGTGCATGCGGCACGAGTTCTCGATGACGCCGGGGAGGCTGCCGAATAACGGCCAGACACGTGGACCTCTCATGGACCGTGTGAGGATCTTGAACCAAATTAGATACGCCGCCAGCACAGTTAACATCATTAACGCCGTGGACGCCTCCATCTGAGCTGAACTTAGATGACAGAAAATGAGCCCTAACTCAGTTGGAAAGGACCAAAGTGACCCCAATGAGCTCGAGCTAGAACTTGCATGAACATACGTAAAATTAAGAAGCAAAACCCAGATCAGATTTCTAGAGGAAAATGAATCTCTAAGCTATATATATAACATGCATCAGATATATATAGAGGAAATTCCCTAGTTCACTGATTTTCGATCTGATTTTTCATTTGGAAAGTGACAGATCGAAACGAAGAGCTTGCTAGAGAAGGAGAAGAAGAAGAAAAACAGTGAGGCTGCAGTACTGAAGCAAAGGCAAAGTGTTCATATAATATGAGAAGGGGTGGTAGGGAGAGATGGATCGGCAATAAATAGAGACGGATTGGGTGGGTGTTGTGATCAATAATTTTCAATACTACGCTTTCGTTTCACTCCTGCTTTCATTTTCTGTTTCCTTTTCAAGAAATTAAGCTCCAGTGCTCGATCCACCATTAATGCCAGCAGAGGTCGTTGGGAATGTAGATGTAGAACTGTATACACAGATATGATGGGAGTATAACTATATATAAACAGAACAGAGCCACTACCACGTAGAGGTTTATAAGCCTTAAGTTTTTCTTATGCTCAGCAAAATCACAAACCCTACAAATTAATCCTTAATTTTCTGCATGTAACCTGCAGCTTTATGTCTCTCACTCTCTCTCTCTCTCTCTCTCTCTCTCTACGAGTTAGAATAATATCTCACAGATTCATATATATACTTATAGGGTCTGCTTCAAGGACACAAAATTATACACAAATTGATAATGACGTGGCATAAATAAACAAAATAATAACCAATTGATTTATCAAATAAACTAGATAAATAAGTTTTGCTTTTTCGATGAAATAGTAAAATACCAAAATTGATGAGTTAAACAAATATAGCACGAGAAGAAGAAGAAAAGAAATATGAACATTAAGAAAAAAAAAAAAAAAACCAGATTGTCTTCCACTATTCTCTAAGCTCCATCCCTTCACCTCCCCCAAATTCCAAACATTAAAATTGACATTCATGAATTTTTAAATCTCCCATGCTCATTATTTTATATTTCTGTATGTGTGTGAGGGACATGATCCAATTCCATATTTCTAAGCAGTACAAGCTGATTAAGGATCATGAGAAGCATCACCAAAGAAAACAAGAAATATTAAGGGTATGTTTACCAACTTGGAATGTAAATTATCATGAATCGGTATCAACAACAATCGGTATGAGAATATTTCATATCATTCTACTGTTTACTTACCATAAGAAATCAAATTATGAATGAAACTAATTACGATTTATGTTGTTTACTTATTATATGGAATCGGAATTAAAACTAGTTTGATTACTAAAATACCCATACAAGAAATGAATTTAAAATACCCCTAAAATACAATATATATTTTTAGGGTTGGGTAATTTAGAAATATTATAATTATGTGAGAATATTTTGGGGAGAAAAAATTGATTTCATTACCTTGATTCTGATACTCATCTTCCCCCTTGGGTATCGAATAAGAGTTTCGTTAAGAATTGATTCCTGATAAGCAAGTGGGACCTACATCAATTCCAATACCTTGACATGTTAGTAAATGCAGTAATTCACCAATTTCGGAATCAATTACACCACTCTCAATTCCATTCCAGATTAGTAAACGTGCCCTAATTTCGCACTTAGGCAATAATTTTTTGTTTTTATTTAACCTTAAGAGTATAGATATACGTCCAAGAACAACGATATGGAATAACAAAAACACAAGATCAGAATAATTTCAATGAAGAGTTTAATGGGTGATTTGATTTTAGGGCAAGGCATGAAAATTCCTAAATGAAGATGAACACAGTGGTATTTTTCTTTTCTTCTACAGATCTTCTCGTGTTTCAGTTCTTGTAATCGTTATTCTTCTATTTCTTTTGATTTCATTGTTATTGGTTTTGGTATTTTACTCTAAATAAAACTCCAAAAACAATTTCCTTAATCTAATTCTATTAGTTTATTTTAAATTTTCTTATGAAGTAAATATAATGTTATGTCATTCTGAAACTTAATCTAAACCGTTAAATGTATTAAAATCTAAAGGCTTACAAATGGTGTAAAAATTTGTGTATAATTTTGTGTCCTTTGAACCAGACCCATAGTTATATACCAGCCAATACTAATTAGTAATTAGTTTAGTTCAGCAGAAAAGTGTTGCTTCAACTTAAACTACTCTAGCTATAGCATTGAATGAATGAGTGAACTTTTGATGAGATTGATTGAAGAAGACACTATATGCTAGCTCATACGTGTCTGTTTGAGCTCCAAAACATACTTTTCAAAACAGTATGTTTGAGCTCCAACATGCTAGCTAGCTAGCTACAGAAATTACCGACTTCGAGCAAATTAAACTGATAGCCATATTTAGCTAGGGATCGATGAACGAGAAAACATGTAAAACCATCTTAATGTTTTAGATTCACTGCTACAATTTACAGATGCCATATTTCACATTGTCAAGTGTGACAGTACAATCTCTCTTCCAACATTACGACGAACCACTTCACCCTCGATCTCAATTAGCACTGCAATACCAGCAGACCGGGCGAAGGCAACGCCACCGGCACCGGACAACTGCACCTTGCATTTAGCACTCTTGTCACTTTGCAAAAGCTCATGTGGAGCCAGAATTTTGACAGGACGAAGATGTTAGATCATGGGATTAGCTGATACATCAATTTCGATCAGCCTTCGATGCTTTTTCCAGCCCACTACAACAAAGAACAAAAGAATGCCATATATAGACTGCTATATGTAGAAGGAGTTTCCTTCTTTAGTTCAAATATATATCATCAAGACTTTATAAAAATAACTTCAACCGTATACCATTGATTATCGAAGTCTTTGCCTGTGGGTGGAGTGGTGATAGAACCATGTTTACTTCATCCAAACGTGCAAAACCCTCTTATTTTCTTTTATTTTCTTGCTTTGAAATTCAATTAGTTTTCGTTTATTTCTTTTTATAATTCTGGTTCAGTTGGGTGATCGACCCACCATCATTTATTTGCAGCACACCAGATTTTACGGCGTTGCTGTGATCTGAAGGTGGTTGCCATCAACAAGTTCATAATGCTTAGAAAGGACTTTGCCTTTAATTGTTTGCTTGTGTACTTTTGGAAGTTGGAACCATCACTTGATAATTGACATCTTCTTCCACGTTATGAAGTTTAAAGTTTGCATTAAATCTCTATAAGACTCTATATCAACGCCAGCCTTCAGCTCGATCACCGTTGCTGCTCATTTTGTTTGTCTTAATTAATGAAACCCCATCACATGCATATGTATCGTTGTGGATTGATATATTAAGAAGAACTTTACTGTTCATGATGAAGCTGTTTGATTATTTATGTCTGCAGTGTTTATGCACGCATGTATTCAGTCAGGCTATCTTTTCCATATTGAATGCGCATGTTATCATTTCCATCGTTAGTCTTGTATCTTATGAACCACCGGGGCAGCAGATGCCTTTCCAAGTAGATTGATTAGCTAGATGATGATCTTTAATTAGATGCATTGATACATACTTAAGATCCAAGCAAGCCCTGCACATCGAAGCGCTTCTAGAACAAGCAGCTGCGTAAGGTGTTCCCCTAGTAGGATATTCCCTTGATGATGCTAGAGCTGTGAATCGAAGCCTAGCCTCAAATTAAACAGTTAAATTAAAATAGAGAAGCTGTAGTGCAACCAAACTCAGAACTCAGGCAACACATGAGGAGAGTAAATGAACTCACGCAAAGCTTTATGCGTGAAACCAGTGATATAGATTGGGCATGCTACAAATATCTGTGTGGAACTAATAATGGAAATAGGATTTTCAGAACTCACATGAATAATTGGAGTAAAAGCTTTATGGAACTCATAAAATCTAGTTTTCAGATAAGTAACTGTTAACCAGGTTGGAACTTGGAAGAAGAAGTATCAATAAGTTTTTTGACCAAGTAGAAGTATCATACTACCTGTCTAATTAAAAGGAAAATAAAAGGAGAGAAAATCAAAGACAAGGACCTGCAAAGATTATCTGCCAGGTCGTAGAAGTTTCCATTAGTCCTCAAAATTAAGCAACTCGTCTCATTGCACATGCTCTAGCTTGTCAATCTATAAGTAATCTTTGGATATTAATCATCACACATAACACAACCAGCACTTATAATGCTTCCACTCATATAAGGTAGTGAAAAATCCATGGTGATGAACTCATTTGCTGCCGTGTTCTTTTTCACAGATGACAATCCAATGGTTTAAGCAACTCAATCCGTCAATCCTGAACAAATATGATTTAATAGAATGCAAACATACAAGAAGAGATCACTCAAAACTAAACTTGAACCGTGCATTTCTGTATGCATAAAGCTTTTATCTGTTCCTAGTGACCCAGTCATCTCCAAAACAAAACCTTCAGGTCCAAAAGCATTCTAGTTTCTTTTGGTCGGCTCAAATAAAATCAGAATCCTGGAAAGTTTCTGTGAAGTGCAGAATATGACGTACTTTTGAAGAACCACAGTATGCTGATATGGTGACTTTTTCACTCAGGCAGCAATTATAAGAAGATAAGTAGTTCCTCTAGTACCCCTGAATTTTGACAAAGATGTGAATAAGAAGGCTTATTACTCTACTTCAGTTCTAACAACCAGTATCACAACAACTACTCCTCACCTAACATCTCTCAATTTTCAGGACAACAATGAGACTGCCGACTACTCCGCGATGCAGAACATTAGTCATTATCATAAGCGAGCTGAGAAGTAGGAGAGAATTTGTCAATGAATAGCTAAGTTTTTTTCTAATAGCTACTCTGCTGGAGCAAAACTCTCAAAATGAATTGATATATATATAACTTCCATCCAAATTTATCAATTATTTTATCAACCACTGTTGGAGATGCTCTTCTTAAATAGCAAACAAGATGCATAAACATAAAATTAGTATTTGAACATTTGTCATCAGGCAGTAGCACATCAAAACAAAACCAAAGCATAAAACTGCAGAATCAGCACAAATGCAGAATGTAAGAAGATTTTGCGGACACAGAGCTATTAGTTCACAAAGAAAGATAACAAAGGACAATAAAAAAAGGAAAACTAACGATCCCAATGCAAAGAGAACAAGTTCATCCTCTACCTCAAACCCTACAATGTACATTACAAAATTTGATAATGATAACCTGAGAACCAACTTTTACAGACTAGCCAACAGAACCAACTCAACACTAAGCCATACAGAATAAGAACCAAGTATCTCAACAGACACAGCACATCAAATGCCTCAGGGTGCAATCAATAATAATACCAAACAGAACACTTGATGCAACTTTTTCTCATTGAATTGATTCAATAAATCATTTATAAACAATTGATAAATGGACATCAGAACACAAAAGAATGATCACTTGCTAAGCTACCATATGATTTACAAACAAATCAAGCTAGCTGACACATTATATTACAACACCATTGACTGATTTTCTCAACCATAACAATTATAAACTCCCACCTACCAATTGCACTAACCCTTTTGGGATCAATATCCTCTAGCAGAATTCTGCCAAACCTCAACATATTGCTGGTCCTTCCTCGTCATGAACATCTTGTTCCCTCCAAACGCCAAGTTGGTTATCCTGGAACCTCCCATATCCTTCATTCTCCCCATCACATTCTTCCGAAAGTGCCTAGCTTCTGACTCCCCTCCACTGCTCTTCCTAGAACCCACCGCTACCTCAGACCACAGCTCCAAATCCCCACCCTTGCTACAATACACTTGGCTCCCATGGCTCTCAATCCTACACCCAACACCCTCCTTCTTACCACTAACCATCTTCCTCTTATCACCAAGACAAACCCAAGGCTGCTCCACACCTAAACTCAAACTCCTCAGATCCGCATAGAACACCTCCCCGGAATTCACACCAATCTTGAACATTGCAGACAGCTCTTCCGAAACAGTTACATCCGAAAAGCAATCAACTTTCTCATGTACCTCCCACGCCACATTCCCCGACCTTATATCCCAAAACTTAATATTACCACACACTCCGGAAGGTCCACTGTGAGACCCGGAAGCCATCAACAGATTATAACCCGGCACCCATTTCAACTTCGTAGCCGGCAATGCCGAGTTGATCTGGGCACCGAAAATCTCATAATGCCCAATCTCATTAACAGGGCACATTGTATTCAAATCATAAATCATAATCGAATTCGAGTTTCGCCTACTGGACTCGAAACTCACAAACAGAGACTCCTGCGACGACCCGATTGCCTGCACTGTCGACCCGGACCGGGTCACATTCTCCCAACTCAGCGTCTCCCTCACCGACCCGGATCCGAGATCAACAATCTGGAGCCCCGAGAAGTCCGTGGCCCCCACGGCGGCGAGCTCCGTCGAAACCGCCAGCATAGAGTCCACGGCGGAGAATTCCGTCAGAATCGTGGCCTTCTTCCTCAGCGACCAATCAAACGACGTGATTTTGCTGCCGTGCGCCACGTGGACGGAACCGAACGGCGTCGTGGCGATCACGGACGGCGAGTCGCGGCCGTTCAACGGCAAAGTGAGCGACTTTTCGAGGTTGAACGCGTCGAAGTGAGATGGGTTGGAGAGGGAATCGATCATTAGGGTTTCGATGCCGTAGAATTGGGACTCGGAAATCAGGTCATGGAGGTCTAAAGCTTTGGCCTTTGAGGGGAGATTTCCGGTGCGGAGGAGCGAGAGGAGGATGGAGAAGAGCTCCGGGTCGCGGTCGATGAAGGGAGGAGGGAGGTGAGGTGCGGCGGAGTCGGAGATTTTGGAGAGGAGAGAGTCCGGGCCGGCTATGGTTAGGGTTTGCTTGGTGGTCTGGAAGAGCTGGCCGCCGACGTCAATGGTGGCGATGTTGGATTCGGGTCTGTGGTTTTGCTTGAACCCGTTTCTGGGTAGCGCTGAGGGCGCCATGGTTTTGATCATATCGGGGGGAATTGAATTGAGGTTTTCTGAAAACCCTAGAATTGGAGAAATTGGGGGAAAGAAAAATTGGGGGAAAGAGATGGACTTTAGAAATGGTGTGGGAATAGGAAATGGAGTGGGTTTATATATGAGTCATGGGTTGTGGGTTTCTAGTCTTCTAGAAAGTCAGAAAGAGAGAGCTCTGTGTGGTCAACCAAAGGAGGTTGATTTCAGCTGTGATTTCTGATGTGTCTCATGTTTGAACTCTGAAGGTTCCTCTGAAGATGTCAGGAGTGTGGTCAATGAGAAAAATGTGAGAGAATATAAGTTTTTTGGGGGCTGCTTTGTTTATTTATTTTTATTATGAAGAATTAAAAAATTGGGTGGTGTAGCCCTCCTTCTTGGACCAATATAGTGAGGATCAAAGTATGGTGGGAAATTTGGTATCAAAATGAATAAATACATGGGAACAGGTTGGAGGGATTTGGAGCTACCAATATTTGAGAATCCATGTATGTGCTGTTTACGAGCTTTACTTTTTTTGAGAGCATGTTGTCAAGGGAAACGGATCGAATTCCTACGGAAAGAGGAAAAGCATCAGCAAAGCTTGTGCAACACTATTTATGAGCATATATGAGACGATTTGATTGGGAGAATTAGTGGCGCGTTACTAATTTGGAATAAAACTTATCATGAATCAGCATAAACATGAATCAGTATCAATAAGAATCGGTATGAGAATATATTATTTCATTATACTGTTTACTTACCATAAGGAATCAAAACATGAATGAAACTAATTACGATTGATGTTGTTTACTTACAATATGGAATCAGAAATCGGAATTAAAACTAGTTTGATTACTAAAATATTCGTTTTTCGAATATGTAAATATTCTGGGATGATATATTTCGGATAGTAACAATACAATATATTGCACTAACCTCGGAGTCGGGCGTCTTCTTTGTTGTCGTTGTTGTTATCTGATGGTAACAATACAATATATATCTATGGTTGGGTAATTTGAAAATATTATAATTATGTGAGGATATTTTGAAGAGAAAAAGTTGATTCCACAAGTTTGATTCTGATACCCATCTTTCCTCTTATCAGATTATGAGGTTCATAAGAAATCGATTCCTGATAAGCAAGTGGGACCCACACTCATTCCAATACATTGACATGTTAGTAAATGCCGGAATCACTCATCCAGGAATCAATTCCGTCACCCTCAATTCCATTTCAGTTTAGTAAACATGTTCTAGATGTTCTAGAGCCTTAATGTGCTCTAGAGTCTTCATCTGAGATCATGTCAAGTTGACAAAATCTCAATAACTTATACGATTTAATAAAACGTGCATGTGTAGCGAATCTTGGAATATATATCGGATTGATCTGGTTACGAGAAAGTTCCAAACAGTCAAAACAACAACAAAATTAGTTAGAGCCTATACTTTGTTTCTCAGATGGTTACGTCAAGCTCATTGACTAGGATTATATGGTTACTTGTCAATTGTTACATGATTAAGTTCTAGAAGCTAGAATGATAGCACACAAAATAGGATATAAATTGGCAAAGAAACAAATGAGCACAATTCTGCCGGCTTCAATCAGCAACATAATTTATGCCAAGATAGAAGTCATGAGCGTAAACAAACAAAGGTGAAAGAAAATACTAGCTATTGTATTTTATGCACACTAGGCAGCTAGAGAATCAACATACTCCTACTTGATATGTTTTTTTTTTTTTTGACGAACAAAGTCTCAAATTACATATCATCTATATTATTTTTAACGAATAAAGTTGTTCCAACCACAGTAAACTTCCCATTTTTTTAAGCTTTTTTTTTTTGTTTTTTGTTTTTTGTTTTTTTGTTTTTTTTTTGTTTTTTTATGACTTTGAACTTTTGATTAGTTGAAGTAACACATTCAATGACATACTTCGTCACTGATTTGGCACGTTGGGATGCAGGAAGTTTATGTCCTTGATTGGAGGATATGCAGAATTATGACTCGCCACATTGATGTTTGCCCAAGGTTCGTCATCGTGAGATGTTGACAACAATTTTCTGTTTTCCCAAACGGTTATGATCATAGAAAACATCTGCTGTTGGGTTCAGATATGCCAAAAGAGAAAGTCTAAAGCAGAAAAGACACTACCAATTAGGAGTCCACTACCATATTTATGTCAACAATCACTCCTGTCTAGTTCTATTGTACAATTATATTACACAGAAACACTGACATTAACATCCAAAAGTTGACTTCAATCTGTGGTTTTTCACTATCCATACACTACTGCAGCTTCTGAGCTTCAACTCCAGGTCACCATGTACAAAAAACAGCCTTGGACCTGGCTCAGTACTTAAGTAGTCATCTAAGAACATCATCCAGTCTAAAAACCCAAAACTTGTCTGTAAGTTGAAGCCATTGTGGTATTAGTTGGTGTGCATACTCCGTTAACTCATGCCCGGTTGTATCATACGGAAGAAAGACCAATTCTTTGATTCCCCATTGTCCTTCGAAACAACCTTCTCATTCACCCACCAGTCGGTGCTGATACTAGAGGTGCCAGAATCTCCTCCATCTGCATTGTCGAAATTGAATTCCTTAGCAGAACCAAGTGTGATGGATCGCTCCTTCTGATACCGGTAGGATAACTCCTCCGCGTCTCCTCCTACAGCCTTTTCTGATGAATCATTGGATGTGTTAACAACAGGGCACTCATGACTACTGCTCACTTCTTGATTAGGACCTTCTTCTCTTTCGGCCTTTTCTGCACTTTGTAGAGATGTTGATACAGCTTCAGCTAATGCTACTGGCTTCTTTTCTACACATCTTACAACTTCTTCAGCACTCAACTCAAATGAGACTCTATGACCGATGGAAGCACCATCATTTCTACGTCTACTGTTTGATCGTGCATTTAATACACCTTCAGGGGTATATGGCTTCAGAGTAAAACCCTCAGACGATGTAGACTTTGCAGCATCAGGAGTCACAGAACCAGAACATAATCTTGAACCCCAATCACGCGTGAAGAGAATATCAAGGTTCAAGAGTTTAGGAGCTTCACCTGTTCGGAACTCCAGGAAGTGATGACCACCAGAGGCAAACTCACTGTCAAGGAAAGGAGAAGAAGTACCAGAGCCTGATATGCCTGAGCTTGGTGATATAAGCTGACCAACTGGGCTTCCAGGGTACAGTTGGTAAGACTGAAATTCATAGTGAGATAATGGGTATCTCTGGCCACCTTCACCAAACCTAAAGTTAGAATCAAGCAGCTGAGCAAATGGAACCTCAGGTGACGAAGGTGTAGTCAAGTGAACAGACTCGGCAGGAGGAGTGAATGGAGCAGTTGATGGTTCAGTAGTAAAGGTTGAGAAAACAGGAGGTGAGACCAACTGGGTTTCGTGAGCATAAGGACCAATGGCAAATATTGATGAAGGCCCGGGGGAATACATACTAGCAGATAGAGAAAAGTTAAAACCAGATGGTGATTGCATGGCAGAAGGAGGTTCTGACTGAAGAAACGAAGCAGGAGAGGACGGAGGTGCAGCAAAGGGAAGTACAATGGATGGTGCTTGGGTAAGATTTTCAGCTCTATGGTCATCGTGTCCAGGAGAAGTTGTTTCTGGGAGAATGACAGCATGTCCAATTCTCTTCCTATGTCTTTGAAAGCCGAAACACCAATAGACACCCCAGCCTTTGGCCCATCTTCTCTTCTGCATTTCAACAAAGCTTGTTACTACAATAAACACTTAATATTAGAAGGACAACACCAATTCTCTTTGGACAGTAATATGAGATGCCAAGAGAAACTGATAACGAAAAAGATTCGAAATCAACAACAATATATCAGTTCAAGATGCCAAACACAAATGCTTGTCCGGTCACCATAAAACAATTTATAGTATGATCTTAAAGTGGCCATTACTAAGCGTTTGGTGTCCCCTTTTCACTTTCTACCCCCACTAGGCTACCTCCATCACCAAGAAGAAAATGCAAGGTCCACATTTTCACCTTTAACTCATCCACCCATCATTTCTTGATTTTCTTCTTCTCTTTTCCTTCAGCCTTTTACACCCAACCATAGCCTTTCCTCCCACCCCAGGCAGTCAACCTTGAATCATTCCATTTCGAAGCTAAGCTGAGACCTCCAGGGTTAAACCAAAGATTACTCCATTCATATAAATCCTGCCTCCCTCCACCCTGACCA
This sequence comes from Fragaria iinumae, assembly GCA_009720345.1. Classification (NCBI taxonomy): domain Eukaryota; kingdom Viridiplantae; phylum Streptophyta; class Magnoliopsida; order Rosales; family Rosaceae; genus Fragaria; species Fragaria iinumae. The sequence goes on from CM019121.1 coordinate 1,257,336, forward strand.
ATTTTCCTTCTTAAGTTTCTAAAGTAAAAAGTTAACACCAAAAGAAAATCACTCCAATACTCCCAGGGAAAGTTTCTTACTTTCTTATATTCATTAGAATCAAAAAGGGTTCATCAAGACTCAGATTTCAGTTATCATCAAAGCTACATACAGTTGCATAAAGCAAGTCAACCTTCAACAAATTACCCATCAAAGCTTTCACTTTTACAACCTCTTCCAATTTTCCAAATCACAATTTGCCTAAAAGCTACAATTGAACTAAGCACAATCCAAATCTCCACACAACAACAACAACCCACAATCAAATCAAATTCAAAAGGCTAAGATTTACAGAACACTACTAGACTTTGAAACAGAACAAAAAAAAAAAAAAAAATAGAGGAAAACCCAAAATCAACAACACACCAAGATTTGAGCCACCCAAATAAGCATGCTTGAAATCACAAATTACGAAAAAGGCCAAATCTTTGACAAAATTTACCTGAACGGTGGCTTGAGGAACACGGCTCTCGGCCGCCGCGATCGCCGAGGCAGCTGCGTTTATAGTGTCCAAAGCGTTGCTCCCATCTCCGCCGTTCACTCCTCTCCTCATCATCATCATCGCCGCCGCCGCCGTTTCACTCGTTCACGGGAAAGTCGTCGCCTTTCATCGGAATTCCGCCGGGAAAATCGATCAGAAAACGAAAGAAGCAATCTTTCTTTTCTGGGTTGTGGTAGAAATAGAAAGAAGAAGAAGAAGAATTTGAAGGGTTTGAGATGGAAATGGAAATTGAAACGTTTAAGAACGAAAATCAACTTCAATCAAATGTTTTGTTTATACGAATTTGTGTACGAGTGGGTGTGTATATATTTACTATATCGGCTTGTGACAACCTTTTGGGGTCAAACACGGCAATGACTAGGCAAAATTCTTGCTTGAGGATTAGATGATAATCTTCCCTAATCTCAATTACATCACACATGAGGATTGTCAAGATTACTTTCATGCCCTTGTTTTGGATCCAAGTCTGAGTTTTCTCTTGTTTCTCATCGTTTATCATGACTACGACAATGTGACTGAATCAGATTTAGTAACAAATGATGTTTAGAGACGCTTAGCTGCATTACGTGGTGAGTAAGATACCGCTAATAGAAAGCCTCAGTTGTGTGAGCGTTTGTTGTTGTCTTAATGTGATGAAAGGAACGGGTGTGTTTGACTTCTTGCCGAACCTAGACGATAAATGATGTTCTTTCTTATGAAAGTAGAAAAGTCTATGTACAATTTATTCACGAACTTATGACGATTTAAAGAAATTATCATGAAAAGTAAGATTTTTGTCATCGATCGCGTTTCTTTTGGATTCAAGAAATGTCTTCTAATTTATTTGTCGTTTCTTTTAGATTCAAGAAATGTCTTCTAATTTATATGTCTACCGTGCAGTACCTCATTTGCCACATCGTATGGTCACTTAATGTGTGGGATTAACCTAAAAAACAAAATACACACTCCTAGTGATTGGTGGGGAGCGAGGGTGTTTTAGTCATTTCCGATACAACAAGGACAATTAGTGACGGTGTTAAGGTTTGTATTATGAGACAGAAGAGTCATTGTCCAACACGTGGCAGAGATGCACGTGCGGGAGGACAGGACGCCAATCCTAAATTTCGCGATGGCTTCTTCTCGCGTGGAGCCCACCTTCCCTCCAAAATTTCTCCCCGGTTTACCCGACACTTTGAACTAACTTGCACGGTTGGTGCACCCCCCTCACTTGCCTCCTTCCTCATTTTTCCAATTCCTTCCCTTGACGGATCTCCTCTCTTATCTATCACCACGATTATCTTCCCTTACGCTCTTTGAATCGGCGAAAATCTGTGAGATATGCGTCTATCGATTTAAATCGTTGAACAAAAAACACGAGTGTTTCTTCGTAGTAATCCTTATGTTATGTTTTCTGAGGATTTCGTGTTTTGAATTTCTTTAAAGTTGTGAGTTTGTAGGCTTTCTCTTTTCAAGACCAACACCATGTGTGAAACGCATAATCACCCCAATATAGTGTCTTGAGAGGACCCATAATGCATTACCTAGATGCTTCATTGGGTACTTTTCTCTCCGTAGGGATGAATGGATGATGTTCACAACCACATGTTCTAGAGGGGAACAGAGATGATTCATGTGTCCGTCTAAAAAACTTCATAATCAAAATGGGTTTAATTATATTATATGATACCTAAACTCAGCAATTAACTTTAAGTAGTTAAAGCAATGGGCTAAACTTTTGACTCTTAAGAGAGCACTAATCATCATCAACTCATTAACATTCTCACAATTATTGCCTTTACGAGTTAACCCCTTTGCCTTTTGGACTTGGTCAAAACAGAGTAAAAAACCTTGTTCTAAGTTTGGATCTGATACAGACATTTCTAGGTCCTTTGAAAATGTTGCTAAGCTTTTCCTTTCTTGTTTACTTTGTTAGGCAAACCGTCAAGTGCTGTGGCGTGACCTACTCAAACGCTGAGTTAACAACAATTGCAAAACAACATCCTAAACCCAGAAGGTTGAAGTCAGCTTATCCATTTATTGCTGCAGAAAAGGACTGCAGCCTAACTTTGGTGAAGGTGGTCTGACTTTCTATATTGACTGCCATGGTTTCTTAGCAGGAACCCAGTACAGTAAGACTAGCTACTACCTTTGTAGGAGGACGACTCTCGGCCGTTGATACACGAGGGTTCTGTTTTCTTACTGATAAAAGTCGATATTCCGATCTTTGTTCCACATCATACCGGCCAAAGTGATGAGAAAAAGAGTTCCAACATGAAATTTGGAAAGTTCAAAGGAATTTTATAACCCACTAAAGCGGTCCTAGTATCAAGTACTTCTGTAGTAATAGAGCAAAAATCTTGGTGAACATGATCAAGATACCTCTTATATGATAACTAGTCAAAAGACGCTTATTTCCACGGTACCAAAACTAGAGAATGATACACATGTATGTGATTGCTTTATAATCAAGCAGCCAAGCTCTTAGAGGCAATCTCAAACACGTTTTCTGACAGTCCATTGGCAGACAATATCTTCTCCAGCTGTGCCTGCAAACACCAATAGGAACAATGCTTTATGGATAGTATATGAACATTGTGAGTTGCAGTTTGAAAAACAAAAGGAATACTCAGCAACAAAGAGGATTAAATGTTACCTTGGCAAGGTTTTGCCGGGTTACATCAAAGCGCTTCCACCTTGAGAAGGCTGACACCATACGCGAAGCCACCTGCATTCAATAACCAGGAACATTATTAGCCATGAATACTACATTCCACCAACCAAGCAATTTACAAGTAAAAAAATTTCTCTGAACAGGAACCTGAGGATTTATTTTATCTAATTCAGCGACAATTTCTCCCAAGAACTTGTAGCCTGACCCGTCCTTCGCATGGAAGTTCACAGGAGACCCACAGAAACCACCAATCAGTGAGTACACCTTGTTTGGATTACGCAAGTCAAATGCTGGGTGGCTTAAGAGCTTCCGCACATTCTCAACATTACCGGGAATGTCAGACACAGCTTGAAGTGCAAACCATTTATTCACAACCTGAAGAGAGTAATGCAAATTTTAAAACAAGATACATGGAGAAGCTTTATTTACAATACCAATAGAAGTGGAAAATTGTAGGAAGGCTTGAAAATACAACATACTGGATGATAAAAGAAGGCAGGCACACTGAACAACAAAACAATTTTGGGTAGTCTTAGGAGCACTTTACATCCTTTGAAAGGGGAATGAGGGAGGAGGGAGGGAACAAAGAAAATATACTCATTCTAACAATAAGGGACTTACCAAATAGTCATCCTGCCACTTGCTATAGAAGTCAGCCAGAACATCATCACGAGCTTTGCCAGGATTTTGGGCAATGGCTGCTAAAGCTGCAAACTGATCGGTCATGTTTGTGGCAGCCTTATACTCATTTAACAGAAGCTCACTGCACTTTGAATCTTCAAGGGATGCAAGATATGCTATAGATGAAACAAAATTTAAACATAATCAGTCCATTTAAAGTTTAACTTCACCAGTAATGGATGAAATCATGTTTCAAAAGAATATAACAGACCAAGAGCAATATTCTTCAGAGCACGTCTGGCCAGATTAGGGTGGTCAAAGACATACTCTCCTGAGCTCCTGTTGTTCTCAACCTGTGAATCATAAATAAATTTAAGTTCATTTCTCTGTAGATTACGTTTAAAAGTAAACAAGAACATAGCAGTAATTGCGCTATAAATGATAATGTAAATCCTCAAAAAATGAGCTTACTGTACTAAGAAGCTCTGCTTTTAGTTCTTGGGCAAGCTGCTTCCTGATGAAAGTTCGAACAGCATGAACAGCATCAGGATCTGCAACTTCCATAATATCCATTATCTCTCCTTCGCCAGGCAGAGTTATTGCTTTTGCGACAAATTCCTGTAAGTAAACCAAAGCAACAAAGTTAAATAATATATCAATTCTTCCAAAATCCCAAAAAAATATTTGGAAAGAAAACAAGAATAACAACACCATTCATACCTTATCCAAGCTAGAGTCAGATAGTATGCTTTTGAGCCCATGCAGAAACTTGGGATTCAAGACCAAAGGCTTGTTTTGTTGAAAATCAGCAACCAAACTTAGCATCAACTTACGCGCCAGTACTTGTCCAGCCTCCCAGCTACAGTACAAAGTTGAACGTGTAAAGAATCTCACTCAGGGTTCGACTAAATGATAAGAGAGTCTTAGGGCATTAAAAGACAAACCGATTGAATCCATCTGAGTCATAAGCGAGGAGTAAATAGAGATCGTCATCAGTGAGATCAGTTTCCATACGAATAGGTGCACTATAGCCGCGTAGTAGAGATGGAATGGGCCGCTCAGATACATCAGAAAAGACAAACTCTTGTTCCTTCTGCATATGAAAGTAAAATTATTATATAATATCCGAAAATCAAAATAGCAAGAATATCTCAAACCAGATAGCAGGCCATTTCTTACTCACTACAAGCATTTAAATTCAAATTCAAATTTTACACTCCAAGACCCACATCTATCCCCACAACTTATAGTCTTATACTCTCTGGTAAAATGATGTTCATAAGTTCACCTACTGTCCTTTTTTTCTTCTATTTTTTACTTTGTTGACTTTGAGTTAAGAATACAGATAAGGTGCTACTATCAAACGTTAATTGCTAATCAAAGATAAGTTTTGATATATTTAGCCTCCAAAGGCAAAAAAACAGAAGAAAAAAACACACACGCACAAACCCACCCACACCCTCGGTGACAACAGTACCAACACAATATAGTATCAGCCAAACTATTACAGTGAAGGAAGCATAGGTTGACATGGGAAATTTGAACCGACCTTTGTTACTCTAAGAACTGTTGTGTAGACTGGCTGACCATTGCTAGCAATAGATTGCAATGTCCCATCATGATATACAGAGGAGAGGGGAATCTCCTTGCCAGTTGAATCAAGCAAACCTACTGCCACTGGAATGAACATAGGTTCTTTTACCGGCTGCCCTGGAGTTGGGGGTACCTCTTGACTGATCAAATCCACATTCCAACACAGCAAGTTATCAATTCCTCCAAACAAAAAGATAAAGATCAAGGAAAACGCAGAAAGTTATACCGCAATTATGTACCTAAATTTCAAAGAGAAAGTACAGGCTTCAGCGTCGTATGACGATGCAACTTTGACAACAGGGGTCCCAGCCTGGGAGTACCTGCAGTTTAGTTACGCTAAGATGTCAGTATTAAAACCATCAAAAGGTATTCAAAAAAGTGAAAGAGAAGTATACCAATGTAAAAAGTTGGCAAAATCTGCATTGTTGGCATCTCGCATGGCAGCATAGAAGTCTTCACAGGTTACAGCTTGTCCATCATGTCTCTTGAAGTAAAGATCCATACCCTGAATAAAAAGAACTCGTATAAACTGACAATGCAAAATGGGGAGGTCTAATCATTCAAGCATTCTTAAAAATATATCTTCTGTGTTACCTTTCGGAATCCTTCAGCCCCAAGTAAGGTTTTGTACATCCTGACCACTTCAGCTCCCTAATAAAGTTTATAATAAAAATAAGCCATTATAAGACTGGCACTAGATTTTTTCTGTCTGCACATATGCAGAGAGAGAGAGAGAGAGAGAGAGAGAGAGAGAGTAAAACCTTTTCATACACCTGTAACGTAAAAACAGAACATCAACGGATAATTAGATTAATTGTTCATGGATTATAGAAAAGGAGATAAAAAATAAACATACAGTTGAGAATCCCTACCGTCACTGCATGTAGAAGTCAGCAAAGACCCACAAGTTGAATCATATGCAACGTGATTGCACAAGAAACCAAAATATATCAACAATGAGATCACAAGTCATAATGCATTCAGAAGAAGAAAAAAAAAAAAGTACACCTACTACACAAATATTTGGAGGGAAAAAGAACATGCCTGTATAGAAGTTATCCATCTGCAAAAATAAAATACATATTGTGAAAATGTGTCGAAAGACAGTAGCAAGAAAAGTATTTGAATAATCTACCAACTATAGATTGAGGGAAAAGATGATATCTGACCTTGATATAAGAATGTGGCCGAACAGGATGTGCCATGGGACCAGCATCCTAAAAGACCAGAAAACATAAATCAGCATGGAGATGTGGCACAGCATCCAGTTAGAGCCTCTAATGCACACCACTGGGCTCACAACTTTATGAAAACTCACTAATATAGCATGCACAAAATAAAGTTTCAATTAGAAGTTGTAGAAACAGACAAGCAAAAAGTACCTGTGGAAACTGATAAGTTCGGAGTTTAGAAACATCCCCGATCCGCTTCACAGTACGACTCCCCATATCAGATGAAAATTCCTAGATACAAGTAAAGATCACAAGTGAATAATAATCCTTATGTCAAAGGTCAAGCTATGAGGTTACAAATGTCACCAAGTGCGGAGAAATAGTCAAAACGTTATACCTGATCACGGAACACAGTAAGACCCTCCTTCAGACTGAGCTGAAACCAGTCACGACATGTCACTCTGCAATGTATATAAGAGAAACACTTGGCTTAAAGATAACCATATTCTTATTAAAATAGAAGAAGTATTAAAGAAAAAAAGAAGAAGACACCTAATCTGTACATGGCTGTGCATGCTGAACCCACTTTGAACAGATGCAGTGGTTTTCAGATTACAGACTTAAAAAAAGTTGAAGAGATATAGAATGTTTTTTTTTTTTCGGTCTGAGAAGAGATATAGAATGTTGGTTCAGACAAATTGGAAAGGTCTGAGATTTTAAGAAGAAAAAGGGAAGGAAGCACACAGGACAGGAGGCATCATGCATATCCTTCAAAATAAAATATACTGCACTGTAGATAAACTAACCTGTTGCCAGTCCAGTTATGAAAATACTGCAAAAGATATAAAAAGGAGTAAAAAGTATCAGAACTAAGTTTATTCCATGCCATTAATCTTAAATTATCATAGGATGTGGCTTTGTGATAAACAAACCTCATGGCCAATGACTCCCAAAATGGCAGCATAATCTCCATCAGAAGCAGTTTCTGGAGATGCCAGAACAAGTTTGGAATTGAAGATCTGTAGAGGTTCAATTAAATAATTATAAATTGTATCGACCATAGGACAAGGCTACATTATAAGAGAAAACTTACATTCAAGCTCTTGTTTTCCATAGCTCCCCTAATGATTGAACAAGTACCAAAAGCAAATATCAGTAATTACACGATCAAAAGCGGTAAACTTCGGGAACAGTAGTCACTCTGGAATATCCAACTTTCAATTTGATGATCAACTACAATGCACGTACATGTTAAAATCTGGAACAGCTACAATGTTGAAGAGATCCAAGTCATACTCAAGACCAAAAACCTGTGAATGTGTGACATATGTGAGCAGAGTACAAGAAGCTATGTAATCAAAATATCAATAATAAACCTATTGATATTAAAACCAATAATTATCTTAACTCACATCCTCATCCCATTTCATAGCCGCCTTTAGTGAATACATGGCATGTGCAGTCTTTGATACATCTTGAGCTGGGGTCCAAATCCTCAAGGCCACCTTCCGATCCGATCGAGTGATAAATGTGTCATCTCTACTCTCAAGCTGTCCAGCAACCAAAGCAAACAAGTAGCAGGGTTTCTTGAAGGGATCCTCCCATAGAGCATAATGTTTGTTACCCTGAACCAAAGGCACAAAACTATGATAAATAACAGTACGGTTAAAATCTACGTAATTGCTTGCTTCGTAAGCGATGTTCACCTCCAGATCTCCCTGCTCTATGAGATTTCCATTAGACAACAGCACTGGGTATAATGATTTATCAGCTTCTATGCGGCACGTATACTTTGCCATTATATCAGGACGGTCCTGTTTCAAATGAAAAGAAATCAGTACAACAGCAGCTGATCAGCATATTTGTAACTGTGACTGCAGTATACAAATCAATTAAATTTTTCAAACCTGATAGAATGTGATTTTACGAAAACCTTCAGCTTCACACTGAGTACAGAAATTCCCAGATGACTTGTAAAGACCCTACAGTACATACAATCACAGGTTAGGTCGTTAGGGTAAGGGTAAGAAAGAAACCAATATTAGGAAGAAGAAAAAATTGTAGATATGAAGGCATGCACCTCTAATGACGTATTCTTCTGAGGATACATCTCTGTTTCAATTTCTAAAGTAAATGTACCACTAGGTAGTGATTTTATTGTCAGGTGGCGCGAATCCAAGTGGTAATCGTCCTCCTATAAGAGGTGAAAACAGTAAGTATGCTACAAATTAAACACTTTCTGGAAGGTGGGGAAGGCAAATGAAGCACCATAGTATATAGACATAAGTAAATGAATGATGTATAAAATAGGAAAAATAGGAAAGTATAGACTTGAAGTAATATATCTATCAAAAGATGGCAACTTAAACAACCCTTTTATGCGTTGAACAAATTAAAGTCCGTTCAATGCTTATCTTTAGCAGAAAAAGAGTGATACAGCTAAGTGGAAAAGAAAATACAATAACAGAAATTGCATGCCTTTAGATCCTTGCCGTTGATGCGAACAGAGAGCAACTTAAGATCTTGCCCATCTAAGACCAATGGTGAAGAAGAGCCTGTCATAGAAACTGATAATAAGTTTTTCAAAGTCACACGTAAACATCATTGCAAAGATGAGAAATGAAGATTGTTCCAGACAAGTGATAATATTTTTTGACAGGGTGTTCCGAAGATGACACATACAGATATTCTTAACCAATAAAGTATCAAATGGGAACAGTGTTCACAAGACTACCTTCAACTCTGGGAAAGACAGATATTTTTGAAGTAACAAATGTTTTCTCCTCACCAAGTGAAAATTTCAAATCCACCTGCAGTAGTAGCTCCATAAGTAGCCATATATAAGCCGGGTAAAGAATAAATAAAAAGAATCAAAGATTCAACCAAAGATAGTTACTTGAGTAGGTATCAGTTTATCATACCGTGTCAAAGTAGTAATCAGGCATTTTGTAATCCTTCAAAAAGATTTCCTTTGGTGTACCCATTTTAGACTCTTCGACTTGCTCTGGCACGGTTTCTGTGGCAACGGAACAGAATAACCTCCTGCTTACTTGCTTATCTCTCTGAAACAAGTTCAAGAGTTCATATGAGTAACAAACTCATGAAAAAAGAGTTACAACATCTCTGTGAAACATAAGAAAATCTAAACTGGTACAACAAACAGATAAATGGACACTGCATTCATACTCATGAGTATACATACAGAAACTACAAGAACAGATAACCAGTTTCAAGTAAAGCATTGAAACATACCGGTACTGAAGTATGTGGGAAGAGACAATGCCTTCGGCACGTAGCCTGAAAACAACAATTATTAAGAGACCTAAGAAAGTTTGATATAATACGTCATCACTGACAAACAACACTTTAAACATAAGAAAACAAAAGTAGGAATGAGAGATGCACAAACCTCTGAAGTAAGAAAGCGATATCTGGAAACTTGTTTTGCTGAATTCCTCAAGACACTAACGCGGCTTTGAAGCTTCAATATCAAAACATAAATCCATCACACAAGTGCACAGAGTAAAGAACATATAATGCGTCCAAATATGCACATCAAATGTATCTATTCAATCATATGTGCATTCTTTTCATACATCACAAAACCTTTTAACAGACTTTTAGTTTAGAATATTGACATATGCTTCTTATCTGCGTATTCAAATGAGAATCTCAAACACAACAGTGACACTGCTTATAAGTTGGAACCTCTCACACCCAGAGAGAATAATAATCACATTTATTTACTTCCACATATGAAAATAAATAACTCTCAAGATAAAGAAAAAGAAGCAGACTTGCAACAGATTCCTGGTTTTTGATTTCTAAAATATGCTTCAGTCTAATCCGGCAATCAATACAGCATCTCACACAAACATCAGTGACACAGCTTATAACCTTTCACAGATCCAAACACAAAGCACCGAGACAAGTAATCAATGAAAGAACTAGGGTAAGAGTAATCACAGGAGCAGGTGAGATCAAACCCAGAAGACTGGTCCTCACAAAAGCCGAACTCTTGTATGGCAGAACCAACCGAGCCATTTCAATCCAAAATCCTAAACAAACCTACTGTAATCCCAATAAAGGTTCAAACTTTAACTCAGGGATGAATACCCAGATGCCTAAAACCCAGTAGAGGCCACAAGAGAGCCTTAAAACCTAGATCAAAATGACCCAGATAGAAAAAACAGACCCCATTGCTATTGCTACTTCTTATAACAATATATGGATAACACATATTATGGACACCAAAATTCAGAGAAATACTAAACAAAGATTTATAAAATAAAAATTGGGTTCAATAAAACATGCAGAAGATTCTTCTCTGTTACCTTGTTTGATCTGATGTGATCAACCTTCAAACAAAAGTCCTGGGTTTTAAGTTTTAACACAATCTGCAATCTGGGATAGAATCAACAATTATAGGTGCACATGTCCCACAGAAGCTATTTATTTATAAGAGATAAATATTAATAAAAAACCAATGATAATCCTGAGTTCCCTATTTCAGCAAAAGTCTATGATATTCTATTGGGCAATGCCTGGGCTCAGTGGGCTGGGTCTTGGTTTAGTGGTTTTGTAACATTATCTGGCTCATTGATTTGTGTGCCTCTGTTCTACAAGCAAGGCATGAGATGGGCCGAACTCTTTTTTAAGGTTGTGGGATTGATTCTTGATTCTATCAAAACACCCCTTCTAAATTTCAATTTGAATAGGATTCTCTATATACTTGTTGTACTTCTTTGATAGATATATGAAGAATGTGAATAGGGTAGTTCTTAGCATTCAAGCTTGATTTGAGTTGCAGCTAAAGGAGAACTAAACATATTGGATCTGAGGAGCACTCTCAAGTGTTGGTTATACTTGGAGGGTTGTTTATAGCTTCATATAGGGAGAAATGTCTGCTGCCTATTCATCTCAGCCTATAGCATCTATCCCAAAGTTTCTGCACTAAAGATTTTGTGTTTTTCAGTGCTAACAAAATCTTTGCAATAGATTTGCTTTTTCTCTGAGTAGTCAATTTATTGATAGGAGCAAACACACACTGAATTTTTGGTTGCAGGATTAGACTTTAGACACATCCCTTGGTCACTTTCAGAATTGGCCAAAGTTTTGCAGTCTAAGGTAACTTTCATTTTCTCTCATAGGGTTCAGTTCAAAAAGCGTCAAAATAGCAAAGGAAGTTTGGAAATTGACACCTGCTTCTCAATATCAAAATGCATGCCTAAAGTTTAGAGGATTATTAAATACTTGGCATTTTGAATCTTGACTGCTTGCATTATAATACACACTCATTGCATCCCTTTTTGTTTAGATAATCATGAACTCAAAGTGAATAATTTGACCCAAAAGCTCCTAGGTGTTCCTTTTGAGGGATCCCATTGTTCCTACTTATTGCACAAATCTTTAACATGTTTGTTTTGTTATTCATCTTAATTGTTGAACAGTTTCCCATATTGTAGTCTATTATGAGGGGTTGTTGAAGTGTATGAATTAACTAATACTGCAAGTGATAAGACAATTTGATCTTAGCCAATTTATACAGTTTCAAACAACTGAGAGGAGACATTCATAATCTGCAGTACCAGATAAAATTGAAGTGTTAATGCATAACTTATTCGTTACTCACCCTTGAAGATACCTTCTCAATTATTTCTTGAAATGCTCATGCCTCAATGAAATTGTTGAATAAGCCTATGGCTCTGTTTAATTGGAAACCAAAAAAAGGAACACAGCTAGCATCTTCCTTATTGTGAGAATCATTATTAGTAAATAATATTGTGCATGTGTTCCAGTGCACCCTTAACTTGCATTTGTAACTTTTGTCTGTAATTTGATGTTCATAGGTTCATAATAGCAGACAAAATAAACTTACATCTACTCATCAATAATGTTCTGTAGCAAAGAGATCAAACTTAAGGTAACTCAATCCTATCTCCGGTTCAGAGGTCTACGCCGGCGCAGAGTCCTACCTCTCTTTTCGGTGATATTTGCAGCCTAAAAAGCTGCCGATACCCCGGCAGAAATGCGGGGAGATTGCCGTGCCCGGCCGCGCGGCCGGGTGTCTTTACCTTATGCAAACTTTTACTACTTGTAACGCTGGTAATTCAATCCAACAACAACAGGCTCTATAGTATTTATGCTTCTTCTTGTGACAGATTGTGATCAGATCGACAAGGGTCTGCACATTATTGGAATAGGGATTTCGTCATTTTGACATCATATATCAGATATTTCAAAGTTGCTGCCTAATTAGTTGGCTGTGTATCTATTAATATGTTGCCCTAAAGTAGACAAGTGTATTTAGTTGGGAGTTGATTGGACAAAACTTAGGATGGTGATTGGTGAGATAATTGAATTCCCAAGACCCCACTCAACTCTCAATTTGCAAGAATAATCCTGACTTCTTGAGCAGTTGGATTAGCGCTGGACAACATTGTTTGAAAGCTCTCTCTGTTTGAAATACAACCATTAACCATTAACCGGTTATACTTTTCAGTTATTTGACAATTAAACGGTTATCGTTTGAAGAGTGTTAAAACTAAAAAGTATCTTAAATGTTTACAATTAAAAGAATGACAATATTGTCTTGTTACGTATATGAATTTAGCGGGTAATCTCAATTGAATTTACAATATGATGACATAACATATCAAACTGATAGATACGAGATCATCGATACTATTTTACGCAAGAGAAAGAGAGTTCGTCGTTTGTTTAAAATACCAAGCACGGAATAGCGTAATACAACACTCATGTCTACGTACTTGTGCTGGTGTAAACACAAGCTGTCTACTATCTGTGGGGGCAATGTGGATGGGGGGTGGGCGGTTCTGGATTTGTGTTCAACATCATTTCAAACATTTTGTTTAAGCTCCCCCCATCCTCTCATTTATATTCTCCAGATTATGCAGGTGGTGCGACCTAAGCCGTTTATTGGGTGGAAAATGATGAGGTTGAAGAGATCAGAGCCGTTCGTTTGTGTGTGGTAGCATCACATGGAAGCATGTGCTCACAAACATGTACCAAAAGAGTGTTTTGGACTGATGTTGAAACTTGAAAGAGCCAAATCCAATTTGATTTCAAGTCAACTAAAGAGTCCTTTGGTGGTGGATAGGGAGAGAGATGTCTATCTTACTCTGTTCTTGTCATTCGTGGAGGCACAGAGATATTCTAACCTGTGAGCTGCATACATGGGCATAGCGGTGCGCACGTTTTCAATCTCATGAAAGCTTCCAATGTTCATCCCATTGAAGCACATAGCTAGTTTTGTTGGGAGGGACGATGAACAAAAAAAAGCTAGATCATAGCATTGAGACCTCGTTTGGTTCGTGAAAAGTAATCATCAGGAAAAGAAAGTTGTTATTTTCATGCGTTTGTGAATGCTAAAGGAAACAAAATATTTTTGTGAAGGTTGGAAAAGTTGTTTATTCTAAAATCTCTATGAACCACTTTCTCATTTCTTTTCCTTGCATTTATTACTCATGATATATTATTTTATTATTTAAATTAACAATTTTCCGGATGATTTTTCTTGTGTTACCAAACATCGAAACGGAAAGTCATTGAAAAATTTCATTTCCCTTCTCTTTCTATTCCTGTAGGAAAGACAAAGGAACTACTTTCCTTTTCCGTGGATAAGAAGATCGGAAACGGATGTGCCAAGTTTAGTGAAACGTTTCGTAACCGACCAATCAAAATGTCTCACTTGATCTAGACCAAGTTATATGTGTCATTGTCGATAAGAGTACTGTACAATACCTTAGAATTTAGTCACATCATTAATCATTTAGTATAATGCATTCGGTTATTCTGTAATACGTCCATGTTGTTTAAGAAAAACTTTTGTTTTTATTGGCTCATAGAGAATAATTGTGAGAAAATGTAAGTGGTCATCAATCTTACTAAAATGTGAAATCAAAGAATAATGACGTTTTCATTTTCTTTGTTTTGAACAAGAACAATAATTTGGCATTGATCTCATTAAGATTTGGATTATCTATGATTCTATAAAAGAGTGTTGGTCTGGGCTACACAGTATGAATGTAGGATGATATACTTGAGTTATTCTGAATCAGGTAGCCAAATTGGCAAATCTAGCACACCACAGCGGAGGCCATGCATGTTTTGGAACTATGTGTGCACTTGGACCATGCTCTGCCCGACATTGATAATGAGATCAACAGATCTTTTTTCTTGCGTCAAATCAGCAATGCATCTAACCCTCTTCTCACCAAGGACTCCAACCAGTACATTTTTGTTTACAAGAGCAGAATTTTGTTGGAGATTCTTTCTTGGTATTTTAGGTAAATGTAATGAGTGATATCATACAACTCCTATAGCGATATTTCTATATTATTTATGTATGTCGTTAAGTAAAAGAATAAACACTAGTAATCAAGTTTCATGGTAATGATAAAATGACAACTGACCATAATTGCCGATCATGTTACAAATAACTGTAATTTAAAAAGTAACTGATATAATTAAAAGTCATTTGAATTTGGCGTGCAAATAATTCAAGCATGCAAAGTTCGAGCAGTTTTGATTCATTGAAACTCATTTGACTCCGAAAACTTGTGATCTAGGATTTGTTTTCCCAACTCAGATGTCAAATGTCACCAAAAACTAACTGAAACTCCCTCAGAACAAGTTCTAAGAAATGATTTACACAAAGGTAGTCCAAATACAAATCCTCTTGAGTTTCTGGGTCCTTAAAGAAGATTTGAAAACACCAACACGAAGCAGTGACACCAAAAATCCAAATCCAAAGAGTTAAAAATGTGAACCCAAAACCCCAAAAGCCAAGTGGATTTTTCTGAAAACTTAAAACTTTGACAGAGAGCAATAAAAAGGGGAACATGGAGCCTACCAGTCATACCTCGTCAGATCTCTTCTTTGGGTCCCATATCTCTATTCCTCACTCCAACGGTGTTCCTCTCCTTTCAGACCACTTCCTCAGTCCTCTCAGACACACAGTGACTTTTAGAGAGAGAAACGCAGTGGGTTAGAGAGATAGAGTCTCTCTGAGCTTCATCTCAATCTCATTTGGTTTAGTTAGGCATTGAAAAGAGTGTGCCTTTTTTTCCTCTCTTCACAGAGTCAGAGTCGCCACCACTCAGATTTTTCAATTTTTCTGAAAAGGTGAGCATTCATTTACTTTCACCCAAAAAATCCTCACTTTGTGTATCTTTCTCTTTTTTTTTACTATCTCTGCTGGAAATAAAAATCATCTGCCCACCAAAATGGTATGGCCTTTGAATGCCCAATAATTTCGATTGCATTGTCTCAAAGCTTTCACCTTTGAATGTAAAAACTCGGCCTTTGCCTTGAAGATACTTCCTTTCCATGTTTTTGCCTTTTGGGTGTTTTGAAAATTCATTCATTTATATAAGCTTCTCTTTCTGTAGCCTTCATTGCACAGATTTTCTCCCCAAATTTGAACTTGCTGGGATATTACTCTCATTCATTCAACAAACTGGGTTGTTTGATTTGTACCCAGAACATGGATTCTTTGGCTTCATGGCTTAGATTTGAAATCCTGGTAAGTATTCAGATCTGATTTTATAAAGGAAATCTTTTTCTGTTCCATTCCTTATTGTTCTGTTTGATTACTTGTTGTTCTGTTTGAAAAGGGTTCTGTTGGAACCTCTTTTCTGTATTGAACAGCATTTGGATCTACAGTGCCTTAAAAACCAGGCTTTGCCAATGTTCTTGTACTTTGTTTCGTTGATTTTGGGAAGTGGGTCTCTGTTTGATTAGATGAATAGTGTGTTTCAGTTTGGTTATATGGTTTATGGAAGCAGACGTGCAAGTGTTTGGAAGTTTTGGCTGCAAGTATGTTATTCTGCCTATTTTGGGTATTGACTTTTGGTTCTTGGCTGCTATTATATGGTTTGAATGTACTTCACTATAGAGTTTAGAATATGGTGTCCAGTTGATTACTTAGTTTGGGAATTTGTTTTAGTTAAGCATATACTGTTTAGATAGCTCTCCTCGTTGTGTTACTTTCTGTGAAGTTCTGTAGTTCAACTGGTTGTTTTTTTTGTGTTAAATATGGACTGTTGCTTTCCAGTGTTATAGTTCAATGCACCAGGACCAACATATGTTCTTCATATTATATTTTGTTGGTATTTAAAGGATGTTTTCAATGAGGTTAGAATTTCGTAACTGATTAATGTCATGCCTTCCATTTCAGGGTGGCGTTTATAGTTTATGGTGATGCACTGGATTTGATTTATTTGGGAAGTAGGAGACTTTATAGATATGGATATCGGAGAGGATAGCTCCAGGTCCTGTTCATTACGGGGCACGACTTTAAGGAATATGTCGTCTTCATCTTCAGCTTTCTTTTCGGCAAATCAGTCGCCATTCTTCTCCCCAAGATCGCCATCTTGCCAAACACTATCTGAATCAACGAGGTCTGAGGCTCGATGTGACAGCATTGGTTTGAGTACAGATCCCCTTAGCTCCAGCTCTGGAATTCCAGACCTTGAATCTCTAACAAATGTCAGATATGCATTGTCAAACATGTCACCGGCACCAGTTGCTTCTGTTTCAGGCGATTATCAGAAGTTTGACCGCGCATCTTCCTCAACTGGTATTTCTAATAGCATCCTATCTAGTCACAACCATGCCCAGGTCCATGATTATTCCGGGTTTGGAGAGAGGCAGAAAAGGCATGGTAGAAGCTATGGATCCTCATATACACCAGGTCCGTTTTCAGTGACCTCTAACAGACTGAGGAGCTGTGATGTTTTCATAGGTTTGCATGGCCGTAAACCTTCATTGCTTAGATTTGTTAATTGGCTCCGAGTTGAATTAGAAGTTCAAGGGATGAGTTGCTTTGTATCCGACAGATCTCGATGCAGGAACTCTCGCAAACATGCAATTGTTGAGAAGGCCATGGATGTTTCTTCTTATGGCATTGTTGTCCTTACAAAGAAGTCATTCAGAAATCCATACACCATTGAGGAACTGAGATATTTTTCTAGCAAGAAGAACTTGGTCCCCATATTCTTTGACTTGAGTCCTGGTGATTGCCTTGTCAGGGATATAGTTGAGAGGAGAGGAGAGCTATGGGAAAAAAATGGGGGAGAGTTATGGGTTTTGTATGGAGGGCTGGAAAAGGAGTGGAAAGAAGCAGTTCATAGCCTCTCTCGGGTTGATGATTGGAAATTAGGAGCTCAGGATGGTAATTGGAGAGATTGTATATTAAGGGCTGTCACATTATTAGCAATTAGATTAGGGCGGAGAAGTGTGGTAGATAGGTTGACCAAGTGGAGAGAGCAGGTGGAGAAAGATGAGTTCCCTTTCCCTCGAAATGAGAATTTTGTCGGTAGGAAGAAGGAGCTGTCAGAGCTGGAATTCATTCTTTTTGGTGATGTCACAGGAAATGCAGAAAGAGATTATTTTGAGCTCAAGGCTAGACCTAGGCGAAAGAACTTGACTATTGGGTGGGGTAAGAGCAGTTCATATGAGGAGAGGCGGAGGGAAAGGAAATTGGAAATTAATAGCAGAAAAGGAAAAGAACCGGTTGTATGGAAGGAGTCAGAAAAAGAAATTGAGATGCAAAGCTCCGAGCTTCCTCAAAGACAGCACCAATCAAAGCACAAAGGTGGTGGAAGAAATGCTAGAAGAAAAAGATCAACAAAGATTGTGTATGGGAAGGGGATTGCTTGTGTATCTGGTGAATCCGGAATTGGCAAGACAGAGCTTCTTCTTGAATTTGCTTACAGATATCACCAGAGGTACAAAATGGTTTTATGGATAGGAGGGGAAAGCAGATATATTAGACAGAACTATTTGAATCTCTGGTCATTTCTTGAAGTGGATGTAGGGGTTGAAAATTGCACGGACAAAAACAGGATTAAAAGCTTTGAAGAGCAGGAGGAGGCAGCCATATCTCGAGTTCGCAGAGAGCTCATGAGAAACATACCGTTTTTGGTAGTGATTGATAACTTGGAAAGTGAAAAGGATTGGTGGGATCACAAACTTGTTATGGATCTTCTTCCTCGTTTTGGTGGTGAGACACACATAATAATATCCACACACCTTCCTTCTTTGATGAATTTGGAGCCATTGAAACTTCCATACTTGTCTGGAGCCGAAGCAATGACACTAATGAAGGGAAGTGAAAGAGAATACACAAACACAGAAGAAGATGATTTACGGAGTATTGAGGAGAAATTGGGACGCTCAACTTTAGGACTTGCAATTGTGGGTTCAATATTGTCTGAGCTGCCCATCACTCCTTGTAAATTATTGGAGACCACCAGTAGAATGCCCTTAAAAGATTGGTCATGGAGTGGCAGGGAAACTCAATCACTAAGGCGAAACACTTTCCTTCTTCAACTCTTTGAGGTGTGTTTCTCAATTTTTGATCATGCAGATGGACCAAGAAGCTTAGCTACCAGAATGGTCCAGGCAAGTAGTTGGTTTGCACCAATCGCAATTCCAGTTTCGTTATTGGCTCTAGCTGCTCACAAGATACCAGAAAAACACCAAGCCACTTGGTTATGGAGACGGTTGGTGCGTTCTTTTACTTGTGGTTGTACTTCATCATACACCAAAAGATCAGAAGCAGAAGCAACTTCCATGTTGTTAAGGTTCAACATTGCCAGAAGCAGTACCAAACCTGACCAGATCCATATCCATGAACTTGTCAGGCTATATGCTCACAGGAGAGGAGTCACCGGAGTCCCACAAGCCATGGTTCAAGCTGTCATCAGCCGCGGATCAATAACTCAACACTCGGAACATATATGGGCAGCATGTTTCTTGATATTTGGATTTAGCCATGACCTTAAAGTCGTTGATATCAAGGTGCCGGATCTATTGTTCCTTGTCAAAGAAGTCGTCTTGCCTCTTGCAATCCGAACATTCATCACATTCTCTCGTTGCAAGGCTGCTCTAGAACTCCTACGCCTATGCACTAATGCCCTGGAAGCAGCAGGAGAAGCATTGCAAGCTCCGGTTGAGAAATGGCTGGTGAAATCACTCTGTTGGCGGCCTATCCAGACCAGTGCTCAGTTAAATCCTTACCTTTGGCATGAGGTTGCACTGTCAAGAGCCACATTGCTAGAAACCAGGGCAAAGCTAATGCTAAGAGGGGGACAGTTCGACATAAGTGACGATCTAATTAGGAAAGCCATTTTCATCAGAAGTTCGATTTCTGGTGAAGATCACCCGGACACCATTGCTGCTTCAGAAACTCTTACCAAAATCACCAGGCTTCTTGCAAATGTTCAAATTCATACTTCTCCATAAATTCCCCCCATATTTTTTTTGCTGTAAGCAAAGTTACTCTAGAATTTATACAAAATCTGAAATAAAACAGTTGTATACCATCCAGAGGAGATTTTCTATACCAAGCTTCTGAAAGAGATTCCATTTCTTTTGCACTTGTTATATATATATATATATTTTTTTTTTTTAAATTTTTTGTTTTGAAAAAAAAAAAAAAAAACATAATCATTGAGAACCCTGACATTATACCAGTAAAGCCTTAGTTGTCAAATTGACACAATTCAAATCAGTCAGCTTTTTAGTTGATTTGCCAAAATAGGCCCACTGGTGGAGCTGTAGAACTGTGTACTTGTTTATCAGAAGAACAGAGAAAAGAAAAGAAGGAAAAGATGTTCCTGCTCTCTCTCAGTTTTAACTGTATGATGTGACATGGTATTTTGTTCTTTTACCAACGTTGGGGGATCTTGGCAGACTGAAAAGGTTAAAAGTGCAGTGATTGGGAAATTGGGTTCTTCGAAAAGTAAAAAGGGTAAAACAAAATAAAGTTTGGCCTCCGAAAAAAAACAAAATAACTATTGCCCTCACGCAGGATCGAACTACGGACCTTCAGTTTACAAGACTGACGCTCTACCACTGAGCTATAAGGGCTTAGTTATTAACATATGATTATTGTTTAGATATATACGCTTAATAATATGAAAGAGTTTGGTTCAAGCTCATTTCATCAAAACTTAGACATGTACTCCTTTGAAGCATTATGCATCAAGTTTTCCAGTTTTGGAGTCTTGAAAGAGTTTCTGTTTCAAGTGAGAACTGAGAAGTCCCAAAACTACAGATTATATGCAGAATGTCTGTTGTTAAGCACGGAACCAAGCTCATGATAGGGTATGTTCTACAGATAAGCAGAGCTCACCAAATTTAAGCCAAGCGTAACCTCAGGTCACAAATGATTCAACCCAACTCGGCCGGGGGTTGAAACATGTAACATCAGCTGCATTGAGCTAATATGCTACCGAGGTCTCCAGAAGTTTGGCCTATAACAGATATGTGTAGGCAAATTTGCGTCATGCGTATAGGCATATAATAAAATAACCTGATTCATTCCCAACTTTAAATTGATTAGCTTAAAGCAATATTAAAGCATACTTGATTTGTACAACAATAACAGAAGGATAGGAATTTCCCATAAGCCCTCAGTTTTTGTTTGGTCTAATTTCCATGCATGAGCACAATTGTAATGTACAAGTACAACGGCCAATAAATTAGGCCACCAATATTTTAAGCACCTAGGGATCAGCTTTGCCTGCAACTGCCTCATCATCACTGGAGGCATATTCATCTTCACTCAGCTCTTCATCACTGGATTTCTCCTCTTGGGCAGCCCCTATATCTTCTGGCTTTGCATATTTCTCACAGAACTCTGTAAAGGACAATTTGATGACAATAATCAGCAAAATATCTACAAAGGTTAAGATAAGAAGAATTCAATACAGGGTGTCAGGCCTTCAGACAAATAGTGGGAATGTTACAACCGGTGATCTCATAACCTATTATCTAGTTCTGCAAGCTCATAAACTTATAAGGGGCTACTAAGAGTTCCAGATGAACAAAAGAATTTTTCTTGTTTGCATGCATGACACAATAAATTGAAATATAAGTCTACAGCTAGCCTAGCTACTTACCCTCATATCTGATCAAATCCTGATTCTATAGATCTCTGATTTGCTTCAACTTCAACCAACAAGACATGAAATTTTGAGCTGCTATTCTAAAACCAAAATATGACTACTAAGACATCAATGGCAGGGACTTCAGGAAATCTATTCGAGGCAATATTCTCAATTTTCTCATCACCTGTCCATCATCATCCCATGGCTAGTTTCAAACAGTATATAATTGTATTTCCACCTCTCTGTTATTTTACAAGTCAAGCTTCAGAAAAGAAACTTCTCTGAGGAAACCTTCACACAAATAGAATACGTAGGTGTTTATCAGTTAATCCAACTCCTAAAGAGTTGGATGAAATATGTCCCAAGCCTTGACACACAATTAGTCGTTTCAACTCTCAATTGAAGATAACCTTGACATCTAAAATACCTTCGGTTTAAATCTCTTTAATTGTTCAAATCTAGCTTAGAAGTAACTTTAGAATGTTTACAACAAAAATTGTATGTTTAAGTGTTTAACATCAAGATTCATAACTTTCAAGCACTTTCGTAGAACAACTGTCCAGTTCAGATTTCAAAATTCTGACATAAGAAAGAGGAATTCCAGAGTGTCCCATGCAGACAATATAAAAAAGAAAAAAAAAGAACTTGTGTTAAAAGTTGGACATGATATTACCTTTCACTCTTTGTTCATAAGCAGCCTTATCACGCATCATCAAAGCAGCAGCTTCTCCGTTCAAGGGATCCGATGGATTGGGATATAAAAGAAGTTGGGGAAGAAAGACTTCAAACACATTAACGAGATCTGATAAAAGGTTAAGAACATAAAGAAGTAAATCCAAGTCTCCTCAATTTTGCAGTAGTATTAAAGTAAGTAAACTTCAAAGTACAACGGAGTTGAAATAAATTTAATCTCCACATAAACCATATCAGTTCTAAATTTACAATAAACATTATAGGCATACCAAACATGGGACTCCAATTCTGGTTGATAACATCTAAACAAACTGATCCCGACCTGGAAATCAAAAAAGCACCATTAGACAGACTTAAACACGAAATTTTGCACTATGTTTATGTTTAACAAAGCAAAATAGTATTCAACCAAAGCCAAAATACATGATTCTCAGCATCTGCAAACTCACATTTCATCAACATTTGGGTGGTAGATTTTGTTCACAAAGCCAATAGATGGAGATTTATAAGGATAAGCATCCGGTAGCTCCACCCGTATCCTCCACACACCTCCCTGATAAGGACCTGCCACAAAGCATCAAAGAAAAGGGAAGACAATAAAAAGAAAAAACCCCATTTTATTCAATCTCCAAAATACCAGTACCTATAAAACTTCAGCCTGTTGAAGAAAACCAGTAAACAAAACACTTGCAACTTTAGATTCTACAACCAAATCCTATTCCAGACAGAATTCAGCTATGTAAACAAACATCAATAGTCAAACTAGTTAATCCAAAATTCCAAAGAACAAAAGACTAAAATCCAAAGCAACTTCAAAAAGGGTCAACACACAAGAACACAGATTCACATAATGGATAAAAAACATAAAACCCACCACAGATAACATCATAATCTAGCTAAAATCTAAACAAGAACACACACAACTCAGTACAGAGTGAGAAAAAACCAAAATCATATATATGGGTTCAGATGAATTACTTTCTTTGGGTCCATTGAAATCCACAAAAAACTCCTGCATGTCATCATTGATCGTCTCCACCTTGTAATCACTCATCATCCTAAGTAGAGTCCACAACAACCAAAACCAATATCAGAATCATAAACAGAAACAAAAACCAAGATAAAAGATTCAAGCTTTTTGAGAAGACTTACAGTTTCATCAAATCCATCTCCCGGCGCTTGCTGGGCGACGACATTTTTCCGGCGAGTTTTTGGGTTGCGAGAGGAGCTGAGAGAGAAACGTATTCGGACACGAATGAGAGAAATACGAAGCCAACTATATATACGTGCTCTCATAGAAGACGGCTACTCTCTGCAGTAAATGCCACCCGGCACAGTAAATTTCTCAATTCACTGCTAGATATCCTCCTAGTAAATGAAAATAATAGCAAATTATTTGGTGTGATTATTTTTGTGAGTAGGTCTCTCCATGATTATAATTTTCGTGAATGATTATGTGCCTAATGTCTTGATGTGCATTATGGCTTTATCCTTTATGTGTCAAATCACAGTTTTAAATCTTTCTATTTCTTATTGTCTGTCCCAACCTACTTAAACCAGATGTAAAACGTAGAAAATTTACATGACGTACATGTAAAGAAGATGAGGTAACAACATTAAATTGTAAAACATGACAATTTTAGGTGGTCAAATATGATAACTTATTCCGTAATCTTGGTCTTGAATCGATAGATCATGTTTCGTGTGTATCATACGTTACGTTTCAAAACACGAATTAAAAGATTATATATTATCATATTTATTTTCTCGATTACAAAACATTATTAGTCATGTGTAAATGGACATGTGAATTCACATCTACATCATTACTCATTTTGAAACTTGAAGAAGTTAAAAAGGTAAATCCTAGACCTTGCGCAATCATTTACATAAGGTTGGGACTTGGGAGTGACATATAATCCAAGCCACCCATTTATAGGGTTATATCGAAGGGATTAGATACCCTTATCGTCAAAGGCCAACCAAGTTCTTGGGACTGAACTTCTAACCAAAAGTGAGACTCTTGGTTTAACTCCTAAGTTTTGTGAAACTGAGGATGAAACGATTTGAATTATGGAACAAAAACGACCTTCTGATCAGTCTTCTTAAACTCTTGCTCAATCATCTTACACAATATTATAGATTAAGGACTTGGAGGATTACTCACGTCTCACGGCATTAGGGTTCTTAAACTTCTGCAGAGTCCATCATGAAATATTGAAGTTACACTACTTATTGTCACATAAACATAGTCCATGCACAATAATGGCATATACAATTTGTTCGTTGGCCACAATCACCATTATTCTATCATTAGAAGCAAAACAAGAATATGGCATAGTCTGGAAATATGAAAGCACAAGGATAACAACTAAAGCACAATCCTCATTTCAGAAAATAAAAAAGAAACCAACCAGTCTACAACTTAAAGTCTTAAACCACTGTGTATAGTCTCCCCTCATTTACCCTATAAAAAAAAAAAGCTGTATCTAAAGCCATAAAACCTGGTATTAGAAAAAGTTTTCAAGATGCAGCCATTCAAAAGAGTGTAGCACAACTGAAGACACTCTCGAAGCACCAACAGCAATCTTCAGCACATTACACAAGTTCTACCTTCTGGCCACATCATGAATCCCACCAGGTCTGCTTCCGCAACCGTTGAACCACCTTTTCCAGAGTTGTATTAAACATGCAGTGGTGTAAACCACTGGTCCGATTTTCTAAATCCTATAAAACATTATATCTAATCCAAGATGTCACACTGCTTATTCTGGGAACAAGCAACAAAACTGGAGCCTGCAACTTTGACTGCCTCATGCCCAAAACCCTCACTTAAAGACCCAACATCTGTTTCGTCATCATCGCTATCTATATTTTTTGGAGTTGCACGGTTCTGATAACTTCTTCGCCTAACAAGAAACACATTGAAGTAATAGCTCACCAAGTTTTCCCTAGTTTTTCTGGGAAACCACTTGGATGCGCTATTCCAAAAGAAAGGATACTTTGACTGTACCAAGATCTTGAATCTCTTTTCCTCTTCAGCTGTCCACTGAAGACAAATTTCCTCACCCATACGATCAAATCTCCAATGATAGAACAACGAACCAAGTTCTTTCTTCAATTTCATCCTAGCCTCAGCAATGTGAAATCTTAGACATGTAACAGAACCTGGAAGCCGACAGACACAAAAATCTGGTCTTCCTCGGCCAATTATATCTGTTTTAACAAGGGAAGTGTTTTCTTCACATTCCAAGGGCCATATCCTTGTGCCAAGCCATTTATCATCACTTTCTGACGCCTCACCGGTCCATTCAGGAACATCAGCTTGAAAGAGAGGGCCTATAGAAACATACTTTTCACGGGATTCGTCCTGGTCAGATGGGATAACCGTTGTATGAGGGGACGCTAAATCAACTTCCATAGGTTCTTGCTCCTTAGGTTCTTCCATACTAGGACTTATCAAATTACTCTGAGTCGGTGGCAATGAATTGCAACATGTGCACGAGCGAGATTTAGTAGAATGAGGAAGCCTTCCTCTGCATCTTAACCTCTCTGAGAAAAAGTGACCAGCAGCAATATTATCTTCATACATCAAAGGATGCATCCTTAGTTTCTTCTGCAAGTTTAAACCATACAGTTTATTAATATTCTAGTTACCTAATTACTCACATGTATTTAAAACTCCACCCGGAAAATATCAATCCAATTGCAATCTTAAATCACCAGTCAGCAGTATCAGGTATGGTCAAACAACAGGCATATCGTACAGTTCCTGCGAAACTAACGACCAAAGATGCGACACATTGATACCTTAACGGGGAGGAGGAAATGCTAACTAAAGAAGGTGAGAAGGAAGACACACAGTCTAAATCAAATGTCTCATGTCTCATGTCTCATATCTAATACTGGGGCTGTATTAGTATCGACATATATGTTGGGACTTGGGAGTAAAGACAGCTTCAAATATAGTTAAACGCAAAAGTATATAAAGAAAAAGAAAAAATTCTAATAATGGACCAAGTACAGTATGAACCATGATGAGATGCAGACAATGAGAAAGGAAAGTTTTAAATGCATACGATATAAAAAAATAAGGTAAGAGAAATATAGCTAGAAAAAAATAGAAGAACTTGAGCGAGACCAATGAGATGGAATCTGACTAAATCCAGTTGGGTTGAACTCTGAACTAGAAGACCTCGCGAGGATTTAAGGAAGTAGGAGGCCAATCAAAAGAGACTGAATCAGGAACCTCCTGAGGTTTGTAGTGATTCAAGTCTCATGCCAGTCTACAAATCACTTCTAAGAGTCCAAGTCACATACTTGTACAACGCCTTGTTAATGCTTAAATCAAGTGATCTAGTTGCATAATAATATCCTAAGATGGAAATTACCTAAATTAAAATATGCTAGCATGGTAGAGATAATAGCATCTTACAATAGGGGTTGATTATACATCAATACATCATGACATCAATAACTTTCAAATACAGAATAAAAAACAACAGCTTTTTCACCTCATTGATAAAAGGTACATATAAAATAGAGTAGAACTCATACTTGAAGATTAACCGTACTATGCATGAAAAAATGACAATTGGCTGTAGCCCAGAAGTGAGTAAACAAAAAACAAAAAAATATAGATAAATGTACCTGCTGGAGTAACTCTTCAGTCTTTGGATTAATATCTCTTCTTAGCATCAATGTCTCCCTTGCTTTAATTGCCTGGAACCAGAACTCGTTGCCCTGATGCTTCTTCCACTTAGCTGGCTCTGGTATCTCTCCAATTGAAACATCACCAAGTTGTGTTGCTGTCTGGATTACCCAATTCAGCATTCCTGATAAGGATTCTCGTCGCTTTCTTTTACGATCGTTTTCTTTACTATCGACACTGGAGGGTAACATCAAAGTACCATTTTGATCATCATTACAAGCTTTTTTGTGGTCATCACCATAGCAAGTTCCAGTACCTGAATGCATTGTACATGCATCTTTCGTATTTGATAAACCATATTCAATCTTCCCATTTCGGTCAGATTCCAAATGAGCCAGTCCATCACTATTGTCCTTCTGCTCTGTCCCATCCAACAACAAACCTCTAAATTCTGTCTCCAGCTCCACAGACATCAAATGAAAAGTCCCACACCTTCCAGAATCCCCATTCCCTAAGCTCCTACCCGTACAACTCTCCCTAAACCATATCTCCAACTCATTCAAATACTTAAAGTAGATCAATTTTACCGAAGCCGCCGTTGCCCCATTATCCAAACCCAACTCTTTGGACACATGAGACCATAGCCTCCTCTTCGAAACCAAATCATACCCACCTTTATCTCTCACAACACGGTACAATTTGAACAAATCCACATGCTGCCTATCACCAAAAACTGCAGGCACAGGCCTAACAACACCTCTATCACCAATTTCCTTAATAAAAACAGATAGAACCTGATCAAATGTACATCTTAACCTACCCTTATAATCATCATCAGCATCATCACCATTAACACATTCTACACCATCTTTTACAATATCAATATCAATATCAGTACTCTTATGATCACATTCTACTCCATCTTTTACAAATTCAATACCACTACCAACACTACCCCCATTAATTGGATTAGCATCACTAGTTTCAGCCAAATCTAACACAGACCCATTTGTCAAAAGCGAACATTCCGCCATTAACTTCGATTTGACTCTTGAAAAAAAAAAAAAAAAAAAAAAACCAAGAAAAAAAAAAGACTCCTCCTTTTTGAATTATCAAGGACAAAAGATGGTATTTTGGGCAGAGGGTAGGAGACCCTTTGCCCTGTTCTGCTTTGTAGAATGGTTTGAGGAACGTTTTGTTTATTACCTGAACGTTTCTGGGTCCTCAGCCATTTGTTGTTGGTTTGCTTTGAAAAGCCACCGAATGGTGATTCACAGAGGAGCAGAGATGATTCAAAAGAAGACAGAGACGAGGTTGAAGGTGATGGGATTTGTTTTGAAAAGGATTGATTAGCTGGCGGCACTAGGACACAGCAACAAGGTTGGATTTATTTTAGAGAAAGCAAATCAGAAATGAGAAGAGAGAAGGAGAGAGAGGAAACCAGTGTTTATGGGAAAAAGCAGAGAAAATGATATCTGCTTCAAAACAATTTCAATCAATTGTGTACCTAAAAAACAATGTTTTTAGTGATTTTCTAATTAAATTTGGTAGAAATGAAACCTTAATCTTTCGTCCGGTCACAATAAGAGGCACTCATTTGAGGAACCATGGACGGTCGTCATTGTTTGTTTTCTAATTCTAGATCATAGAACGTCGTTTTCGTTTATGTATTATGATAATTTAGTGTATCGTTATCTTTTATTCTTTTCGATCAATTAATGTATTGGTCAAGATATAAAATAGATATTAATATATGATCGTCGCGTATAAGTTTCATATCCGGTTGTCAACAATACACAGAGTCCAAAGCGGGAGAAACTTCGGGAGTGAGAATAGCCGTTTCTTTATCTTTTCATTTATTCCAGTGCTCATCGAATCTTTTCTTAAGATTGGCCATCTATTTTGTTTATATACTATGACAATCTAATGTATTGTTTATTGTTTTCGATCAACTAACGTGTTTAGCTTTTTTGGATGTTTTAGGAGCTTCAGCAGACTAGCCAAACTTGAGCTATTATAACTTTTAGCTATCTCGCTAGCTATATTTAAATAACAAGAAAATTCAAATGAGGCTAGCTATAATTTAATACATTTATTTTAAGATATTTTAGGTGATATATAAATACATTTAAATTATTTAATCTTTATTTGAAGAATAATATTAATATAATGCTAGCTAAAATAAAGAACATTGATGCATACGCATTTCTAAAGTGGCTAGCTAAAATAACATTTTAACTAATTTGATGAAAATTTAACTAAAAAATGGCTAGCATTGCTAAAGATGCTTTAAGAGAATCAGATTCAAGATTTAAATTTTGAACCTAGTTTAAGTGTTTTTTTTTTTTTCCTGAGATTAAGGTCTATTGAATTTCATTCCTTCTATTTCAACATTCATTTTCGCCTAATATAGAAAACAGATTGAATGTCAGAGTTTTACCCTATGTGCACTGTCAAAAAATCATCTCTCACCAAACCAAAAATCTTGTCGACGATTACAATAATGATGATTGAATGTCTTTATGCATCAATTGAATTTTTTATTATTATTATTATTTTTTGATGATTGTGTTTCACTACCATAAGTTACAAACCCAAATTATTTTTTTTTTTAATAAACCCAAATTAAATTTTAGAAGACTGAGAAACGAGATTTTCTTTTGGCGATGTTATGAGTTTGACGACAGGAAGCTGATTCGTGGAGTTTCCAAAAGTCACTCGGAGATGATCAGGATAAAATGAAAGAATCAAGGTTTTAAGGTTCACTAAACGATCATTCTCTCATGCTTTCTTAGCACTTCAGGAGTAGCTTGTTGATTCCATGCTTCCTTTTTTTTTTTACTATGAAAGTGGAAGACCAATGTATCATTTGGAAGCGCAATCCTCGTCTTTCTAAGCATGAAAAGAAGTAAAGAAAGGCCAATTCACGCTTCTGTAAGTTTGAAGTGTACTAGTTACACAACCAAAAGTATCTCTACAGTTGAACAAACTGTGTATGCAATTTTTGAAAGAGCTGCGCGTGTAAGCTACTAAGCTTCAAGCAAATTATCATATAAGAAACAGAAGCTAGGAGATGTATAACGTGAATCTACGCGTGAAATTCACCCAATCAAAATGATCATCAAATATAGATATATCAACTGAAAAACAATGATGCCCATTAACCTGAACCTTCCATCTTCCATTACACTAACCAACCACACCAACATCATCGAAAGTAAATTTCCGCCGTTTACACAACCAGTTCAAACAGAAAGCAAAGATCACTGACCAGACCAAAGTAAAACTCTATACTTGGATTGAGAGAACCATAGGTTCACCTTTTCTTGTTTGCTAACTAATGAATCTGATTACTACTATCCCACTGACTGCAATATCTATAAAACCATTCTATCATTCATAATGTGATGCTCTAAGATCTAAGGATAAATGCACTACATTACAGTGGCCCACAATACTTTCACCCCAATGCCAATCTCCCCTTCTTCCTTTTCATTGTCATTGAGTTGAAACAAAACTAATGCATAAGCTACTGGATCTAAATGAGCATGACTCCAGAAACAAAACCAGTAAACAGCCAATCAGTGACTGTCACTGAACAAGTGAACAGTGAACCCAACAAAAGGAAGAAAGAAAAAAGAAGAAGAAAAAGAACCCATGCATTTGCAACCTCTGTTTCTCAAACCATACTTCAAAAAGGAAAGAACATGACTTGAATTGGTGATCCACTAATCAATCGGAGGATCAAATATCATTTCCTGCATCATAAGTGAAGAAGAGCCATGTCAATATTATGCATGATGAATTGATGATGGGCATGTCTCATTAAATCACAAAACTATGCAAATATTAAACAAGGTAAACCTTATCACACACGGGACATGTGTCACTTCTTTCCATCCACTCAAGAATGCAAGCAAGGTGAAAATGGTGGTCGCATTTTGTGGTAATTCTCGGATTCTCTTCATCGTATTCTGTGCACACACAAAAAAAAAAAAAAAAACCATCCGACTGAATGCCTTTTACCAAATGGAAAGAAAGAATGTAGCTAGAATAGGAATCATGCAGTAACCGAGCCAATGACAAGGGGTATCCGTCGTAGTAAGTAATGATAAATAGAATTCCCTGCAAGGAGTTATTTGAGGGACTTTACCTTCCAAGCAGGTGGGGCAAACATCCTCCTCCTCAGTAACTAAAGCAACAGAGTCCACTGACTTTGAAAGTTCAACATCTGCCTTCTTAATTGGATCAAGCTCAAACTTGGTGTCTGCTTTGTAGTCTGAACCCTTCAGGTCTTCACACTTGGTTGAAGTTTCTTGAGGATTGTCACCAGGTGCTTGTTGAACAGAATCAGAAGTTGTTGTCTGCAATGTTGCATCACTCTTGTTGCCCGAAATATCTTGGGCCACTGGTGGAGTTTGAGGACGCCCTGCTGACACATCATATGGAATAGGGGCAGGAGGTGGTCTATAAGTGTCAGGTATTGATGTATCCAGATTCGTATCAACGAGGAGGCCTGTGGAGAGTGCAGAGGCACCCTGGCGAGATGACAGGGGCATGTGCTCTTCAGAAGTCCTCGGATACTGTAGATGTAGAACAATGAAAAATTCAACCACACCTCCAACCATACTCTGATATCTATAACATTCAGTTGATATTCCAAGCACAATTCTAGTATTTACATGAAACAAATAACACCAATAAACTTTCTACAGAAACAATCGAGCTCCGCACAACAACTAACAAAAAAGGAAAGTAGCATCAAAGGTGAGAGAAAGCATCATACAACATAGTAATACGTAGGCGCAGCCCTCAGCTCAGTCGCCTTGGAAGAACAACAACAGCAGCCTCCCATTCTCTCTTACTTAGCTCCGCTCCGGAATGAAAACTACTGGCACTCGGTACCACATATCCCCTTGCTGTAACACAAGAATACAAAACTCTTCCGTTAAATTACGCAATCACTCAGCAATTAAAACACTAACACCATTAAATTAACACAATGAACACTCCTCAAAGTACCTAATGCTTCAAACCTAACACACGATTACGTTCCAACACGCCAAACTTAAATCCAAAACGCTAAAATTTCGAACGAAACTTTAGACATGTAGATTCAAAAAACACATAAAAATTCAAAAACAAAAATTCCACCTTAAATTCCATCTTCTGTACACTTAGAATTACAGTATCTCATCCGCTAATCAAGAACAAAGCACAAAACTAATCAACCTGAGTTTTTTTTTTACCGGAAAACCATCATTTTGAACCATTTCAGCATCAAGCACATGAAAAACAACAATTCTAAGCAAACAAACAAAAGCAGAAACTCTCAGAAATCGAAAAGCAACGAATTACAGAGAAACGCTCAAGGCTTAAGCGAAGCAGTAGAAACCGATACTCATGAAGAAGATGGAATCAGCTAAAGAACGCAGCGAACCTAATAGACGAGTCTGAACGATCTTTACAGGAGGAAATGAATCATCGCCGGGACGAATTCATCGGCAGTTGTTTTGAACTCGAGAGTTTCGGAGACGGAGTGACTGGTGACGGAGGAGGCGGCAATCGGAGTTGAAATCGGAATCGGAATCGGAGGAGGAGGAAGGTGGACTTGGTTGGAGTGCGTTTCTGGAGAAGAGAGAGAGAGAGAGAGAGAGAGAGAGAGAGAGAGAGAGAGAAGAGTCTGCGTTTGCGTAACAACAAACAACTTTCAGTGGGAAAATTACTTTTTTACTATAAATATGAGAGAATTTTTTTAATTAAAAATTAAGATTATTATTATTCTGGAATTTTTTCGGTTTAGAGTTGATGTACCTGATTGTTGTGACTGCTTTTGGGAAAAGGAGATTGGTTGGGCCAGGAGTTAGGCCAACAGAAATGGTTAAATGTTGGTGGTTGCTTACACCAAAGGTCCAATATCGAGGAAATATCAAATATGGAGAGTCGAAAAATGAAAATATTGGAGATCGATGATGGAAACTAGACATAATTGTATCTACGACATACAACGTGGAAGACTAAAAGTAGGACTCTCACATATAAATTGGTTACGAATAATTAAGAGTGCACCGTGTATTTTCATCACCGGGTATACGAGAATTTTCGTTAAAGTACTAAATCAAAATTAACAGTACTACGCTACTAATAGAGAACAGAAATTTCGAATAATAGCATAGTATCGAGGAGACCTATTCCCATTCACTAAAAAAATGAAGGTAACAAAATGTTCAATGAATTTGTCGTAGAAATGTCAAGGCAAAAGGCAAGCTAATACATCCCGCTAAGAGAATGAAACATCTTTTACTTGTCACTACTGTTGGTTTATAAGGGTTTGGGTCACTCCACCCATTACCAATTGGTTTTGAATGTGAACCCCAGATTACTTTATCATGGTATCAAAGCTAGGTTACCCACGTCCACGTGTGAAGCCCAAATGACACACGCACTCCACGTCACCCCAAATGTTGTCCACGTGTTAGGCTTGAAAATTCACCACACGTGCGGGGGCATGTTGAGATATCAATCCCACATCGGGAATATAAGACATTGCATGTTGGTTTATAAGGGTTTAGGCCACTCCACCTATTGCCAATTGGTTTTGAATGTGAACCCCATACTACTTTATCAATAGCCATAGAAGAAAAATGGTTAAATCACCTAAATGTTGGTGGTTGCTTGCACCATAATGTCGAATATCGTGGGAATATGGAGAGTCGAAAAATGGAAATATTGGAGATCGATGATGGAAACTAGACATAAATTTTGGGTTGAAGTTGCAAACTTAACTATAAATGCGCAAAATTTTTAGTACACGGCATTATATCTACGACATACAATGTGGAAGACTAAAAGTAGGACTCCCACATATAAATGGTTACAAATAATTAAGATTGATTGTCTGCTTACATCACCGTGTATACGAGAATTTTTGTTAAAGAAGTACTAAATCAAGATTAACAGGACTAGACTACCAGCAGAGAACAGAAATTTCGAATAATAGCATAGTGTCGATATTGTAGATCTTGGTAAGTTGTGCATTCACACGTGGATAGCCAAAAAGAAAGAAAAGAAACTTGGAGCTGAAATCAAGGTAAACCCAGAAGAGAGATGAGCGCACTAACATTAATATACAAGTATCAATAGCTTGTTCTCTGCAGTCTGCACATTTTACCAATTCTGTTTCTAAAATCGTCTATATTCGTCGCATACTGCTCATGTAGAAGATAGATGAGTAAGATGATGATGGGATGATCCTAATGATTAATATGGCATACCTAAGGAGTATTTACTAGAAAGTTCCGATTCGAGGGAGTGAGAACATAGCAAGCACAACACTCCCCACATCACTCTATGATTAGATCTGATCTAAAGGTTAGGGTAGATATACAAGCATTCAACATTCACATTTCTCTTTCTGTACGTTTCCTAGCCAACTCGGCAGATTTGCGCCTCCTTGCAGCATTGACGAATTCAGTGATCACGGATGCCTCGTCCAGTCGCATCTGTAGCCCGAACTAAAGAGGATTAGTACTATTTCAATAATGTAAACAAGCAAGTACATTGCATTTGAGTGAGAGAGAGAGACCAGCTGTGATGTAAAATGTCGTTGCACAACGCTAATCAACTGCTCCCTTGTTGGATTAGGATTGCTGCTTACCTATGAAACAGAAATAAGCTGGATTTAGTTATAACATTTAGTAACCAGGTAGGAGAAAGAACAAAGGAAGTGCAGAAATCAGTGATACCCACAAGGTTGAAGTGCCTGCAATATCTCCGCAATGTGCTTGTTCCTAGTTTTCCCATGTTTACCCTCTGATCATTCATGCAAAGGATTAGACATTACAGAAATGTAGCAAGCGCATGCGACTCAATTCAAAATTTGGACAATTGTTCATTACATAACAAGAGGAGCAGCATAAAATATAACTTGGTCCGGAAACTAGAACAATGGTACTCAATTAGGGTAACCTTAAGCGAATGGAATATCCAAGAACTAGTCAAAAGATCTTAAAGTAGCAAATATCCAATTCAATATCTTATTCTTCAAAATTTAGAGGACATATTTGGTTGACAGGATAAAAGCTTACTGACAAAAAAAGTTGATCAGCAACACTCATGAGACCTCTTTTCAAATTTCTTACCAGCTGAGGTTTGTAGATGGGCTGAAATTCTGGATAACTTCCACGATAGATAGAATTGGTTGTTGTGCATGGAACATATGATTTTGGATACTTAAATCTTGGTTTACAATGTCTTTGGAACTCAAGACTCCTAGCTGGACCAAGAAAACAATCAATAAATGGCTTTCAACATCTAAATTAGTGCCAACGTCATATGGCAGTAAGAGTGGAATTGTGGTACTTACCGAAATCATTCTCCTTAACACCCAGTTCAGAGCCACTGCTAGAGATAACATGATCATTGTCAAAATCTTCCTCATTCCCTGTAGGATGTTCCAGCACACTCAATGCATTCCTTTGCAGCTTGACTTCAACCCCATTTTTCAGAACCTTGTTCGGCAAAATCAGTGGTTTTAAATACGCATCCCACAATAGTTATAACATTAGTAGACCGAATTTTCAACCCATAGGAAAAATATGAAAAGAAGCAAAAAGACTGAGAATCAGGAAGCAAAGATCACTCGAAAATTCAATACCAGAATCCTTTTTTTCTGTAAATTTGACTGTGACTGATTAAGTGTTTCGAAAGGAATAAGAACAAGACTTTACTACTTCAATCACACAATCAAATAAACAGAACGGTATGCAAGGCATACTAGTTGAATTACACTTGATTTTTGGATCAAACATGTTCAAACTAGTCCTTGTTAGACATGCATGGAATAAAGGTGGTGACCATATAAAACAATCAAGCCCAATGGGCCAAACACACTTTTATGGTTAGCTAATTGTACATGTGAACCATAATTCCATATTTTCTAATGTGCAACATCTTGAGATCAAGTCATTTAAAAGTGTGATTGTGACACACAAGATGCTATTAAAACGAAACCCAAATCACCACAGAAATCCATATCAAAACCTAATGGTGAACAAAGCCACATCAACCAAAAGTAGATCAGGAGGAGTTTTGGAATTCTCAACAAGGTTCAAAAGGAAAAAAAGGAATGAGAAATTATGAATACCAGCCAGTGCCAACCACCAAGCCCAACAGCTTTCTTGACCACTCCTTGTAGACCCACCAACACAGACTTTGTTCTATTATTCCCAGTAACAATCACCTTAGTGTGCCTTGGAAGAACTGAGAGCTCATCATCCCCACTTTCCTCATTACAAGGTGATAACACCCTAGAAGCACACAGCTCAGGCTCCAGCATTTTCCCCCAAATTTCAATACCCAAACCCACTTCACCAAACTAAGAAAACCACTAAACCCAAGTATATCTCAATACCCAAACTCTAGAAGACCCATCTTTCCAATCAAGAACACTTGTTTCTCAAATGGGTTCCTCCAATTTTGATTACTGTAGCAAGAAAACAGAGGCTGTGTCATAAAGAAACCCAGAAGCTTACAATGACTGGAATCAATACTAAATGAGTAATATGAGAGAGAAAGAGAGCAGACCCTTATGAAATGAGAGTCACGGGCTCCGATTGATCACAATAAATGGAAGCACTGGTTGCTTCAGATCACCACCTAGCTAGTGGTGACATCATGCAAAAGACCCAAGCTTTTTATCTCTACAGTGACATCAGCTATACCCCTGCAATTCAAAAATATGCAGACACAGAGATTAGTTTTGTACAAGTCAAGAAGGTGAAAACTTTCATGCTCAAAAATAAAAAAGAAATCAAATTTCAAATGCAAAAAAGAAGAAGAAAGATTCATAGCACAACATTTGCTTTAAATTTTCTCAAAACAAAAAACAGAGCTTTACTGAAAACTCATAGTTACTCTGCCAATCCCAATTAGCACTGTCTTGGAGCATTAGGCTTCATTTGGATAACCAAGA
Organism: Fragaria iinumae; assembly: GCA_009720345.1. Lineage (NCBI taxonomy): Eukaryota > Viridiplantae > Streptophyta > Magnoliopsida > Rosales > Rosaceae > Fragaria > Fragaria iinumae. The sequence goes on from CM019121.1 coordinate 1,294,151, forward strand.
ATAACACCAAGAAATTGAAAATGAAAAAACAGTGAGCTGGTACTACTAGTGTTTTACTTATTTGGAGGTGAAACCAAATCAGCCCTACATGAATTGGAAGCAAGAGAGTAGTAGAGCTACCTGTTTGAAATGCAGCAAAAACAGAGTGATATGAGAGATAATGAAATTTAAAGATTGTGGGAAAATTGCAGAGGAGCTTTTAGAATTTGAGTGTAGAAGGATTTGGAATTTTGCAGAGAGAGAGAGAGAGAGAGAGAGAGAGGAAAGCGCACACTAAATGCTTACCAACTGCCAAGGAAACAACCTGCCTATGCCGTACGGACACAGCTTTGGTGACCGGCGGAACCGGTCGGCTGCGCGGCTTGGCTTGGCTCGGCGGGGGGTGGGGAGCTGTTTTGATTGGAGTCTTGTGGTGTGGGGCATGGTCCGGTCATATCCGTGATCGTGTGGGGCTCGGTTTAAATATCTGAAGGTGTTTTTTTTTAAGGGTGTGGAGTGATTTGACAGAGAGAATTTTACCCACCCTTCTGCTTTTGCTTTTGTCAGTTCATTGGGGGTGAAGAAATAATTGAAGGATTTTGGGTAGAGCTGAAGAGTCATGTAAATTCTTGGCCTTATAGGTGGTTGAAGTTTCTTCACTTTCTTGGATCGCGAAGTTTGTTGCCGGTGACGGGAGGAGTCCGGAAAAAGGTTGAAATGATCAATAGAGACCGTAACAAGATGCGTTACGTGATGATATAAATGATGTACAAAATTTGGATAGTTGTTGCCTAGTATGGTTTTGAGATTTTACGTTTCTGTTTGTTATTTAATGAAATTGTGTGATGCATCTACTAGTACAATCGAGACAAGTTACAAGTGTTTGAAGTTAATAAACACCGACTTATCATAATGTAACACTACACTAATTACTATGTGATTAGCAAAATTCTCTTCTTAATCACAGCCGCCGCAAGAACAACCTCCTGAAGCCTCGTGAAAACCGAAAAAAAATGACCAACCAACCTGCTCGCCATTTGGTCGACAACAAATTATCAAGCCTCCCATCATTCCATCTTTGGCCACGGCTCCTTGTCTCGCACGGGCACTTCCGTCTTTTCACCACCTCCTCGGGATTGAAGATCTGCCGTGAAGGACAAGGCAAAGCCGAGCCGCTAACCGGAGCCGGAGGCGCCACACACCCGACCACCGGTCAGTTTGGAACAATAAGAGAGCCATAGTGACGGACACGCGTCAGGAACACAGCTGTCGGATCTTATCCTACCAAAGAAAGTCTACAGTGTGGAGTCGTACCCCCTCCCGTATATTTGTGTGTGAAAGAAAAAATAAAATAAAAAAATCAATTTGAAATTTGATTTCAAGTCCGCCATTGCAGCTGGACCGCACTCCACTCACTCTCCCGAGTTCAAAGCCCGGGTCCCACTCTCTCCTTCCCTCCCACATGCATTTTTCCCTCGCTTTTTTTTTTTTTTTTTCCTTCCAGGAGCTGGGATCGGGTGCACCGCAGCCTATTCTGAACCTTCAGGAAACTTCCGATATCAAGACCGGATATTCATACCCCGGCGAGCAAGTCTAGAAGACGTAGTCCGGAAGCCCTACTATAACGTCGACGACAACAGAAAATACTCGACAGACTCACTGCGGCTCTTCACCTAGTTCACGATCTAGTAACACAGCGTTGCATTGATTCTAATAGTATAAAGGGTCAAAAGGGAGTAAGGGACACCATACTTGTAAGGGTCAAAAAAAGAAAAAAAGAAGAAAGGGAGTAAGGGACACCATACTTGTAAAGCTTCTAGGCAAGAGGAAAGTGCGCTCAGCAAACCAAGATTCAAACATAGCAAAGCTGAGAAAGTGATCAACAACAAATGTGGCCTCACAGCATTTAGCTACAGGTCCTATTCATACAAGTACAACAACATTACGGACTAGTGTTGGTGGAAAATAAAAGCGCAAATGTACTAAGATCCTGATATCCCACATCAAAGACAAAGTTAATGTTTCCTCAACTTGGGGGAATGTCTGGCAAATTCAGGAGTGATCCCTGCGCCTTCTGTATGAGTCTGAATGCTCATCCACCCTCCGCTCCCTGGCTGGTGGAGAACGTGACCTTCCTCGGCGCTCCATGGATGGAGGCTCTCTGTCTTGCCGCCTACGGGGTGAATAGCTGCGAGATCTTCTACGATCACGATCACGGTTGCGATCACCATAATCACGATCTCCACGATCACGTCCTGCATCTTTATAAAGAGGAAACATACATAAGTTCAAAGTGAGGCTGGTGTCTCAATGCTCACTCAACATTAAGTACCTTTTAATCTCATAAACGAGTTCTAACAAATACAGGATGAAAAGGGTGAAGACTATGGATACTTAAGATATTAGAGGTATAACTCTGCTTTATTATTTTTTAGCATAAAAACTAAGATGAGGGACGAGATGCAAATTTTTCAATAGTCAACAAGTCAAGGTGGACTGGTCCACCAAACAAAGCATTGTTAAGGAAGTGGGCACAAAATATTAGCCACCACGGTTCTACCCAAAAATGGATATAATGAAACATAGTTTCAAGTAGAAAACCCATTCTGAAGATCGTTTAAGACAAGGCACCAGACTCAGAATAACACAGTAGACTGCTTGTAATGGTGTGAGCTGTGGACCAAAGGTTACATTTGCCAAATAGCGGTATAAGTTCTAACTGAAATTTGAGTTGTCCCACCACTGTCACCACAAGCACATACCATGAACGCAGGTATGGCAAACTTTGCAAACGATGGCGGCCAAGGTTATCTATTAAGAAAAGTATAGTGTGTACCTCGTTTATCTCTCAAGCCTTGGTATCTTCCTGGAGTTGGTGTCCTCCCTCGCTTCCTCTTCGCCTGCATAGTCACAGAAAATGAAGATAACATCCAGGCAAATAAAGTTAATAGTTTACTAAGCAAGAAATGCAGATAAGCTAATCAACAATTTACTCAAATCAGTAACACTGCTCTCCACATGCGCTGCTTGAAACTACTTTACATTACTCGAAGATAACTGGGAACTGCCCTCCATGGAAATGACTATGACCGATCCACACAACATGGACAGGTAGCAAACGTTCTCATGTTTTAAAAGTCTCCCTCTTAACGGTAACCATCAAGGACAAAGGCTAACCATACAGGCTGCGCAAGGAGGTTTTCTGTCCAACCTTTTACTTTTTAACATATGATATAAGATATGTCTTAAGGATTAATTACGAGAAGCCCAAAAAGCAAATACAACGAGAAGAATTTACCATGTCTCTAGGGTATCTTAAGTATTAAGGTTATAAACAACCATCAGATGCTGTTGCCAACGAAAGAGGAATAAAGGGCATACGACCCTCTGCAAAATAGTTGAATTTGTATTGATGATTTTTGAATGTCGACGCAGAACTCATGTCGTGAATGGGATAGTTTCAACTGTTTAGAGCTTAGATTGTGAATTCGATGAAGTACACACACCAGACCTGCTGCCAAAACTTATCAGGCAACATTTCTGAAGAAAGAAATTCTTCATTATAAAATAATTTAGTGGCACACTACACCAGGTAACTCCTTTGACAGAAACTGATACCTTTTCCACAGTGACCAGTCGACCTTCAAGCACAGAACGATTCAAGTACTTGATACATCGCTCAGCATCCTCTACAGTTTCCATTGTGACAAATGCAAATCCACGAGATTCTCTTGAGCGAGGGTCAGTTACAAGATGGCAATCCAACACCTGAAACCAAAGCTTAGTTGTAATTTATCAACATCAAATCTCCAATTTGGTACTCTCAGATTCTCACTTTCTAGATGAACATGAAGCTACGAGCGACTACTCATGCCTCACTAAATTGTAATTAAGGTCCAATAAAAGAAACAAAACACATTTTCTTGGTGCATAAACAGAAATGACAAGCACTACATTAAAAAGTTTGTCAGAAAATAGAAAATAAAGCTTCTCTTGAATCTCAAGAACAGAAAGTAAATGGAAAGGAAAGCTGTTATGTTACCAAAGAAGTTACTCCTTCTGAAGTACAATAGCTAAATGAAATACAATGGACCTATCTAGTGATAAAGTGATGGCAGAGATAAGACACCCGCTGCCTACTGCACTTATCAACATTCTTTTCAAGTTGTGACTTTCTTTTTGGTCAAAAAAGAGTTGGTCTGTCTTTCCATTGTTTAAGGTAACTATTTTGGGTCAAACTTTAAAGATATTTGCTTTCAAAATATGGCAGTCAATTGAAAGCACTATATCATGACAAGTTAAATCTACATGAAGTTGTCTCAGGGTAAGTCTTCTATATTATCAAGAAAATAAAGTTCAAATAGCTCATACCTTGCCTTCTTTGTTAAAAAATTTCTCAACATCAGCAGAGGTAACCCTTGTGGATAAGCCCGTTACATACAAGTTGTTTCCAGGATTGCTAGCATCCACAGATGGGCTCCTGGAGTAAGAAGTAAGAACAACAAGATTCATATTCAACACCCTGAATTTCCAAAATATAATCTCAACATACATTATATGCAGTACTGACACTGAACAGTTAAAAAATTGAGATTTCCAACATACCTAGAACGACTTCTTCTAGACCTCGACAATGATCTCGATCGACGCCCTTTGACAGGTGAGACAGAGCGACGACGCCGTTTGACAGGGGAGACAGAGGTATGTGGTGAAACAGACCTGAGGAATAATCACCAAAAGGCACATGAGAATCATGATACTATACGACTCATATCATCAATCAGCAAAAAGTTACAGAAAAACAAAAGTCTGAACTAACATCAAAACAAGAAATGTACCTTTTCACTCTCGTGTACGGCATCTACACACACAACATGAACATATTAGCTGCCGATCAATAAACTTTCAGTATGACTAATAGGTTAACAAATTTGTATGCAATGTGTATTTACACACAAACAAGCAAATGCATACGATGCGCGCATTGCATATACATACAAACATACAAACATACAAACAAATGAGCATACATAGTTACATACAAACATAAAAGTAATTTGATGAAATGTAATCTAATAATAAACGAAAAACCGGCGAAATCTAATAGCTGCATCCATAATTTATTCCAAATTTGGTGACTATACAGTAAGTTTTCCAAAAGAAATTGAGCAAAAGCGGAGATAAACACATAACGAACACACCAATCAGCTACAGTACATATCAAAATTAAGCTCAATTACCAACACAGAGCACATAAATTCAACTTGTCGTTTAGAAACCAAGCAAATTACAGATCAAATTCAAACATATACTTGGCAGAGTTGCATAAAAATCGAATTCGAAAGCAGATTGAAGAGGTTCAAATCGATATGAAATTGTTGACGGATTAGATGGGAGAGGAGGTAGGGTTTACCTTTGGGGGGAGAGGAAGCTGGAGTCAACTGAGAAGCCCTAACGCGCGGTAAAGAGAGAAACGCAGTGTTAACTTTGCTGTAAAGAAATTAATGGAAACAAGGAAATGAAAGCTCCAACCCACAAAAAGTAGATATAAAGGGCAAATGCAATTCGTCACGCGCTTCTCATTTCTCACACGTACGAGGCTCACGCCTGATTTCTTCGTTTTTCTGTCGTCATCTTTTTTTATTTTTTTATCCATCGAAATCACTTGTTGTCAAGTCGGAGGACATGTCAGAACGCTTCACCTCTTTTGTTACTAGTGGTAGATTTGTTACTAGTGGTAGATTGAATTTCATTCCGAACCTGGACTCTTAACAACTCGACCAGTCGGAGGACATGTCAGAACGCTTCACCTCCTTTGTTACTAGTGGTAGATTGAATTTCATTTCGAACTTGGACTCTTAACAACTCGACCGCATGTGATGATGTATTTAGATGTGAGCTTCTCGCAAGTAGAAACGATGAAATATTTGATAAGCAAAGGAATCTTAAGGAGAAGCACACACCTCAACAACAGCTTTCAACATAAGGATTAATAAGTGCAATCAAGCCATCACAACTTTGTAAAACTATTCAAAACCCTCAAGTTTGAACAATTCAAGGTTAATGTAAGTGTGTCGATGACGTTTAAGTACAAAGAATAGCAAAAAGATCAAGAAAATATCGACCCAAGCCTCAATAGCCAAGAATGACGAACGCTGACAAAAAATATGAGATACAAAGAAAACTATATAACATATAAAACATAATCATCCTCCAGTCGTCTCAAAGAAAATGGGTGCCGGCTCTCAGCTTGGAGTCTTGATTGCACACTTGACCCCGGCTTCTTTTTCTCTTCTATTGGTTTCTTTTTTTTTTTTTTCACGACAAAGTGAATACTCAATAGTGTCTAAAAAGGGGGTGATTAGCTCTTCAGGAGTGTCTCCACAGCTTCAAAGAAAAGGGGTGCCGACTCTGGGCTTGGAGTCTTGATTGCGCACTTGACCCCAGGGGTATTGACTACTGTAGTCATTTCAATTAGGAATGGTATTCCTCTGGGTATATTTGCAGAGAAATAAAAGACATCCTGGTTGGCGTGTTTTCGCTTCGCAATGAAGAACATGTTTGTAGCAGCCAGGCGATCCAGAGTTGCTTCAACATTGCTCACCACAATTCCAGGGAACTCTTTAGTAATCTCATTTGAATCAGGAAGGGACCTCCATGTCTGCAATGAGAATAAGCATCAAATTTAGATTTCAATAATCACCACTTGGTCTAATCAATTTCATTCGATAGCAGCATCTGATCAGAATGCTCTGTACCTACATGTTTAGACTACATAGGTTTTTCAAATTGTATTTGCCTCCAAATTATCGACAATATTACAAATTCCACTTCAAAACCCCACCAAAACCTCCGACTTATCCTAGTTCTCACTAATACCCACCCTCCCTCACCAATTGGGTAGTAGCCACAGGCTTAATCCTTTCTGCCTTTTTAACTAAAAGCTAACATGGAAGCATGATACATGAATACATATTCACCACAGTCCTATAGCACTATACTAGGACGCTTATATAGTTGTATAGTCAGTCAGCTAAAAAGAACAGCGATTAACAGGTTGGAGTGTCCTTTTGTCTCTCTTAAGGACACCAATGGCCCCACACGACATTAAATAGGAAACAGAGGGTTCAAGATAATTCACCTCAAGGAAATTTGCACGCTCCATTCTGCCATCCTCGGTAAAGAAGACATGCAGTGGGATTTTATCATTGAAGTACCACACGGGTTGTTGATTGTTTTTCACAGCAACCTGCAATAATGAGCTTGGAGGACCTTGAGACATATTCTGGAACGTAACCATAGGCAGGAGAGTCCCTGCTGATGTCCCGGGTCGAATTTGTGGAACCTGTTTAACAGAAATGTAGTTGGTGAAAATCTTATTCGGGCATAAATTTCACTTGGCGATATGTTTGATGACTACCTGAAGGGGTCCAGCAGCCGCAAGACCAAAAGTATTTCTGTTGAACTGAATCATGAACCCATCTAATGGAACCTGTGTGTTGTTCTCAAACAATATACTGTAATATATTTGAGCATCCCTGCGTGTCAACTGAGCACTGATTTGTAAACCTTGACCGGTTGATGCTGGTACTAAGACAGGCAATGGAGGCCTGCAATCAAAGTCAGAAAATCCAGTAAGAAACTCAAAACTACAATGCAGACATCTGATATCAGAAAAATGATTCTTCGCAGCATAGTCAGCCAATGACCAATGACCATTTACTCTTTATTCATTATACCAAACAAATCCCCACAAATAATTTAGAGTACCAGACACTTCCTACAGCAGGCGACAAGTTCAATCAACATCACAACGTAGCTATAACGGAAGGTTCCACCATACTTACCCGGTAGGAGCAGCAGGCTGATCCACAGGGACAATAGCGCTATTATCCAGGCCAATCAGATCACCAAGTAAATCTGGCATTGGAGCAGCAGCTGAAGCTGGTGCAGGGACTGGTTGCCTTTGTGCACCATATGGAACACTACCTGAACTAGTTGGTGGTGGGGATGAACCAGTAGCAGCGCTATCAGCAAGATGAGCAGGTGATTCAGAATTTCCTGTTTCACTACCATACTCCTCATCTTCAGGTCTCGATGTTGAGGTCTTCACACGAGTAACAAATGCTTCTGGGGGCTTGTGATACACAGAGGACAATGTAGCAATGTTTGCAAGAAGTTCATCAAGAAGTGAGGAATCAAGGAGGTTTGAATCGTCACTGATCACTGGCTTCTCAGCTAAAACAACATCCTTGGCTGCCTGAGAGATATAAAGTAGAGTCCCATAAGACATAAAACGTGATGGAACAGCCCCATAGGATATAGCATTGTAAGTTGTCTTATAGCAGTCCAAAAGTTCAGATAAATTTCGAGCATTTTATCCTAAAAATTTAGATCTACAGTTGCTTTATATAGTCGTACGAGGGACAACCTAGATGTTGTACATATGCGACAAGTGCATGAGCGTTTCAAAAGCAATCTGCTGCAACATGCACACCCAATTGCCCCAGCCCCAAATAGATTAACATAGATTCACACTTATACGAGTAAAAGTTGTACTGACAAAATGAATTTCATCTCCACAAAACCCACCTCAGGATCAGTTGATAGAAGGCGCCAATAGATGTATGCACGATCTCTCAGATCAGGATTGTCTGTCTCCACAGTAGCATTATTCAAAACAACCTGCAAGATGGACCAACAATGTGAGAAGTTTTACTTGGTGCATATCTAGAGTACAATTGTGACCAATGAGCAACATGCATTTAAAACTAATATAGAAATACACTATTTCAAATTAATAAGACAGTTTATGCCTTTCAGATATTGTACTACACCACAACAATCTAATCGAAACTACTCGCTTACATAATAATACTACAAATTTTGATAAGCTCTTTAAAACAAATCAACGGACATTGTAAACCCAGAAGGATAAATGAAGTAGAGAGTACAAATGAAGTACCTGAATCATCTGTTGTGGTCCTTCGGTAGGCTTTTTAAGAAAAAGTTTGACAGTTGCAGTCAGCAACTGCAACTGGACATGTGCAGGTTCTTCAGGGAAACTTTCCAGAAAGCTTTCAAGCAGCTCATCGGCATTGTCAATTCTTTCCGCATATTCACCAATTATCCAGATCATCGATGCCTTTGAGAGAGAGAGAGAGAGAGAGAGAGAGAGAGAGAGAGAGAGAGAGAGAGAGAGAGAATTAATTTGAGCATTGAAACAAAGCAACAATACAAATTTCAAGAACTGTAAGTAGTTTTCAGTAAGAAGAGGCACATAGTAGAAAGTTTAGGTAACAACAGTACTTCTAAAGTGGAAAGGAACGTTGAGTACCTTGGCTTCTGGTTCATCTAAAGTGTCTAGGCTTTCACATAGAGTAGCGATGATGGATTCATAGCTGTAATCAAGGTAGAGATTCAGGAAAAAACTTGCAAGGGCAAACATATATATAAGCACTAAAAGCTCATAACTTACGTATTGGGATATCTTCTAAAGATGTCTTTGATGACAATAATGGCCTCTTGAACTACGTAATTGACTTTGATCTTAATCAACTCAAGTAATACAGTAATGCACCGTTCAGCTGCTCTTTCTAATTTGATGGCACAGCGACCAATGGCACGGACAGCCTTTCTGACAAAATCCACATCTACTTCAGTAGCATACTCTTTAAATTCCAACAGAACCTGCAGAAATGTTTCAGTAGGTTATGATTCTGATTACTCTATCTGAAACATAGCATTGAAGTTTAAACTGAACCGGTAACTTCTGGAAGAATTTACATACCTGGTCTATGTTTCTATCTGAAGCGAGCTTTATCATAATTTCTAACTTTTCCATCTTTACATAAATAGGATCATTGTACTTGCAAAAGAATACCTACAAAATAATGAAAACTTGCTTATAAGTATGAACCGCTTGAATTCATACGAGTCTGTAGAACTTGGGATCAGGCAATAGCATTAAAATTTATTCACCTTAATTTCATGAGCAAGAATTGTGGGCCGTCTCTGTACTATAAGGTTGATGTTTCTCAATGCAACATATTGTATCTCAGGCTCAGCAGAGAGTAGTGTCACAAGTGGAGGAGCCATCTTTTTGCAAAGATTTCTGACGACATCAGTACTGGTGATGAGTTCCATTTGTTGGAGGATCATCTGCAAGAGAAATGGTAGGAAAAAAGATAAGACTAACGGTGGAAGTAATCACAATGATGAAAACTTAAAAGCAATAGCAATAACAATATAATGACGAGCATTAAACGCAGAACTTGTCACCTTCACAGCTGAAAGCACAACAGCACAGTTAGCATGCTGTAGTCGTGGGGTAACTCGCTCTACTATATTTTCAGCTTCACGGGCATCAGCTGCCTTGTATCTAGAAAGAGCGTCCAGTATGAATACTTGTCCCCACCTGGACACATGTTACACAATCAGTTAGAGAAACAACTGCAAAGCATTTCGATAAAAGATGAAACAGAGCAACAATCATTCAAGTACACATAGATGATCCAAAGTAAAGGTGTTCAAAACACATATAGTTGAATAAGTGATACTAAAGTACACATACTCTGTGCATTCATTCAAGGCAGTAAGGAGCTTTGTCAGAGTGTGACTGGTCATCTCAAAGATGGGTCTATTACTATTCTCTTGAATTTCAGCAAGCGCAGCCACAGCATTTGCTACAACCATAGGATTATTATCAGAAATCAAATCCTTGAGAGATTCCAGGAATCCCCTATCCTCAACTAACTCAGCATTTATGTCATAAAGTTTGGCGACACATATGGCTGCTGTCTTGCGAACATATGGATCATCATCCTGTCATAAAGTACAATAAATAAGAAAACATATAGCAAAGAGTACAAATTTCAACTCAATGACAAACTTAAAACCAAGTCCAAATAACCAGGAATACCAAAATGTCTAAAAGACAACCTTAAGGCATCTCTGAAGGGGATCACATAAATATTCTGTAATTTTATCAACACGAATGCAACCCATGGTCCGAACGGCTAAAGCACGAATCAAAGGATTTGGGTCCTGTGAATCCTGCATTTGTTAACATGCAGAACAAATTCATTAGAGAGCATATACAGGCAATATTTGAAAAATGTTCAGTTCAAAATAATACAACAAAAGAGGACTTAAACTATATTCTTTTGAGAAAAGAAAAATCTTCCTTATATCAGTTGGAGCTGCCATAAGACCAATTCACCAGTCCTGACCGTCATAATCTTTTGTCCATTTTGAAGCCAATCAATTATAAGTAGATAGCAGCATGGAGTGAGTAGAGCAAGGACGTTATTGACTTATATAATTTAAACTTGGAAAACGAATCCATGTCTAGGTTCTTTCACATGATAACCATCTCGTTTTTCTATTAACTTGTGATGAGATTGAAATGGCTAGATTCCCACCTCTATTTTTCCTATTTGAGAGCATGTAAGTATCTAAATTGAATTGACCAATTTACACGCAGCAATGCAAGCTTACAGAAGTAGGACAAAATATGAATTTCTAATAACTGCATCAGCTGTAAAAAATGGAATCAAGTCTTACCTTGACAAATGTATTGACAGCAAGAATTGCCAGGTCAGGCTGGCTTTTAGCATAATTTATCAGATAGAGATAAACCAGCTTCTTGAGCTCCAAATTTTCAGTTTGCATGCAATTGACAACATCGGTGAAAAGCGACGAGACGTCCTTCCCAACTGTCATTGCAGCAATCACCTTCTTAACCGCATCTTTCCTCTTATCCTGCTCCACACTCAAAACAAAGTACATGATAAGAAAATTCTGAATCAAATTAACAACGCAAGCATAAAATCAGAACTCTAGCATAGAATGATGCAAATTTCAACAGCGTGATCTCTTATATAATCGAAAATCATCTATTATCTTAAATTTTGATCATGTATAACTACAATTCACTGCGCTACGAGCTATGAACAAACAAGGAAACTGCATTTTAGTTATACAGAAACGGCAGATTTCGATTTCAACTTGCACACAGCAGAATCGAAAGCTCAATAGAAACGAAACGCATCGGATCCGCACAATTCATAAGCCCTAAGTTCGCAGCTAACAGAATCTAACGAGAGATAATAGCGAATCTAAGCAAGAGGTTAATGCTTCAACTAACAGATCTGCTCGGAAAGCGAAGAATCGAAATCGTAATAGACGTAGATCAGAGATCAATTTACAGAGAGATTGAGGATAGAGAGAGAAGGGAGACCTTGTATTGAGAATTGAGCTCTTCTTTGAGCTCGGGGATTTCACCCTTCTTGGTGGTGGAGAAGTACTTGGAGTCGTGGCCGCTCATCTCTTTCTTCTTCGTCTTGCTCGACTCGTCTTCTCTATCTCTCTCTGAGTCTCAGATGGCTGAGACCTAATGCTTTCTTCCTTCGTCTAAAACACAGGAGTGGAAGACGAAAATTAACAACGAAAAAAAGAAGAACTCTGGGTGCTAAATTGCTAAATTCTCTACTTGAACCGTGGACCGGACCGGTTTGGGTTTTCACTCGCAAGCTCAATTTGTGCTATATGGAATGTGGCAATTTTGTTGTTTGTGATTACTTATCTTTTTGAAATGGAGGCGATTTTAATAGAGAACTGCCTTTGCCGTTAAAATTTTATAAACATTTAAGTGTTTTACGAGAAATTTATAGTGTTGTTTTAAATGAGTTGTTAGTCAAAACTCAATAATTATGAAATGTGAGATTACTTTTCTTCGGATATATGACATCTGAGCTCATGTTGTTGGCTTAAGGTAACTTAAGGTAAATTTTGATGGTGCCTTTGACTGTAGTTTAGACATATCAAGGATTAGTGTGGTTATACGGGACCACACGGGTTTTGTTTTTAGAGATATATATATGATTATGTAAAGTAGGCCGCTTCATCAGTCGAAGCATAATCTATTTGTTATGGTAGAAACAAAATTCTGCTTTAACTTTCATTCAGCACCGGTTCTGTTAGGATGAAGAATGTCTTCATGTTATTTAGGCAGTGCATGCTAATGATGCTATGCAGGAACACTGTTTATGGTCGGCTCATTAAGAATACTATTGTAGCATTGACTTCTTCTTGTGTTACACATGTATACAGATAGTCTAACTTTGTTGTTGATAAGCTTGTAAACTTAAGTTTGCATAGTCGACTTTCGTTCATTTGCCTTTGGTATAGCAACTTACCTACAACGATTAGGTCTCATTGCAACCGTTAACTCTGTTTGAGCTTTTAATTTATAGTCGTCAAAAAACTATTGAAATGTATCGACATGTTTGGTTTTTTTTTTTTCGTTGTGACTTGAAAATTGTGTTAATATCTTTTATTTTGTTATAGGATATTCTGTAATATGTGTCTTGCCCTTATGCGACTAAGATAAATAATCTATATTCCGTATAGTAATAGGTTTACAAGTTAGAATAAAATTATGTTTTTCTTATATATACCGAATGGTATTATGTAATCTTATATATAAATGACTCATATCAATAAATAATAAGATACATTTATTACGATTCTCTTTGTCTCTACAATTTATACTTAAACACATTTAAAAATAACATAACCCTAATAAACATTTGAGAATAACTGAACTTAACCATCGAATCCTTTAATCTCCACGTAGAAAAAAAAAATTGGGAAATTTAGAACTGTGTTTATTTTTCTACGAAAAGGTGAAAAATGAAAAAGCAAAAATGGAGATGAACGAGTGGCCTAGACGGTCCGAACCGGTACCCGGTTTCGGAAGCAAGCCTTTAATTTCGACCACGTGCCCGCACGTGCCACATCACCGGCGCGCGGTCTATAAATATAGCCTCGCTCCCTCTAAATCTGACTAGAAGAAATAAACCAACTGAAATCTTCATCTTCCCCAAAACCCCAAAACGAACCATAAAAACTCAAACGAACACAGAAAACTTCAAATCAAATCTTCACAATGGGACATGGTAATTTTACCAACCTCTCCTCGTTTTTACTTTTTCACCTCTCCTTTCAAAGTTACTGTCGCTAATCACATCTTTCTTTCAGGCGAGAAATCCCACCGCCCTAGTAAGAAGCACAAATCGTCGGCCAAGGTATTGCTTCATCTAGCTCCGACGATCTTCCGATCACTTTTTTAACCGCAGTTAATATTTTTCTTACATACCAAGCATTTTATGCAGGAAGCGATTCCCGTCGAGGATTACGAGGCCTACGTCGGCGGCGAGGAGCTCGACGATGACGTCCGCGGCGACGGTATGAGGTTTTGTCGGTTTCAGCTTGCGTTAGGGTTTTGGTGAAATTAGGGTTTAAAATCAATGCGGTTGAAGTTTCGAGGTGGTTTTGATTGTAGGTGAAGTGAAAAAGAGGGATTTCACTAAGCTGGAATTGAAACCTGACCACCTGAACCGGCCGCTGTGGGCCTGCGCTGATGGTAGAATATTCCTTGAGACTTTCTCGGCTTTGTACAAGCAAGCCTATGATTTCCTCATCGCAATCGCGGAACCGGTTTGCAGGTAGCTACATTCTTTTTCGAGTTGAAATGTGATAATGTAGTTGAAGTTTTGGAATGTTTATGAATTTGGAGTTTGGTTGTAGGCCGGAGTCGATGCATGAGTACAATTTGACACCGCATTCGCTGTATGCGGCGGTGTCTGTTGGTCTTGAGACGCAGACTATCATTTCGGTTTTGGATAAGCTGTCAAAGACTAAGCTCCCCAAAGAAATGATTGATTTCATACACGGTTCCACGGCTAATTACGGCAAAGTGAAGCTTGTGCTGAAGAAGAATCGGTACTACGTTGAATCCCCTTTCCCGGAGGCAAGTGATTTTAACTTGTTCAGTTATGGATGAGGGATGTGGACATTTTTTTGGATTACTAAGTTGTTGTTGGATGGTTTTCAGGTTTTGAAGAAATTGCTCAGGGACGACGTCATATCTAAAGCAAGGATTGTTTCCGAGGTCTGCCCCTTGATCTGCTCGGAGTGTGTAGTTATCATTGTGTGATTGTACTGTTTTCCAAAAGAAGAATTTACTTACGAGTTTAGGCATGTTTTTCTTACTTCATGCTCGTGAGGTTCCACTCTTCCCTATGTCACGTATCCATAAGATGTGTGCAGTCCATCCATTGTTAACAATATGTGTTGTCCCCCCAAAATGTGCTTAGATTGTATATATAATTTATGTACTGGCACGTCTGTAGATTTCTCTATGATTCCTCCACTTGGACGCATGTTTTGACATTCATTTAAACTTGCTTTCTTTTATAGGCTGCTAATGAAAAAGGTGGATTTACAATTAGCAAAACCTTGGGCGAAATTGGAGCCGATTCCAGTGGTTTGTTAAATGAAGCAGAACTGGCAGCTGCGGCTGAAGAAAAAGAAACTCACGCATTTGAAGTTGATCCTTCACAGGTAGCTTGTTACTATCAAGGAAGCCTGTGTTCCTGTTATTAGCTCTTGTATACCTGGATTATGCTTGGTGTCTGAATCACACTATGACATATCGACCATCTAGACCTTCCCCCCATTTCTGTCTTCCTGAAATCTGAAGCCCTTATTATGCATAATCTGATCCTATAGGACAATCTTTTCTGTGTTAAGCTTTATATGTTAGGAAGTTTTTCATGTTGCATGTACTATGATTGTCAGGTTGAAAAAGTAAAGGAACGTTGTTTGCCGAACGCCTTGAATTATCCCATGTTGGAGGAGTATGACTTCAGAAATGATACGGTGAGTAACCTTTACCTTAGATCATTAATCAGTATTGATGAAGCAATCATCAGGAGATACTCTCTCTCTCTCTCTCTCTCTCTCTCTCTCTCTCTCTATCTCTATCTCTATCTATCTATCTATCTAATCATAGTATGGCTCTTTTCTCACCTCAGGTCAATCCTGATCTTGATATGGAACTCAAGCCTCAAGCTCAACCACGACCGTATCAAGAGAAGAGCTTGAGTAAAATGTTTGGAAATGGTATAGTTCTTGTAAGCTTGTCATACATGATTGATCGCTGAAATTTCTAACTCTTTCAAACTGAGCTTTCAAATTTTGGTGGGATTTCTTGAAAGATCACATTATGATTAACTCCTTCTTGAAGACTTTTTAGTTTTATTCTAAGAACTGTGCATAGTTCCTAAGTAGTTAAAGTAGCTTTTCTGTGCTTTTTATTGCTTCATTTCCCAAACCTTTTGGCTTTAATTGGATTTTTTTTCTTTCGATTTTATAATTTGATAATGCAGGGAGAGCACGATCAGGCATTATTGTGTTACCTTGTGGTGCTGGAAAATCTCTAGTCGGTGTTTCTGCCGCCTCCCGAATAAAAAAGAGCTGCCTTTGTCTAGCAACAAATGCTGTTTCTGTTGATCAATGGGCTTTTCAGTTTAAATTGTGGTCAACTATTCGAGATGAACACATTTGTCGTTTCACATCTGATAGCAAAGAAAGATTTCGTGGAAATGCCGGGGTGGTTGTTACAACATATAACATGGTTGCGTTTGGTGGCAAGAGGTCTGAAGAATCTGAAAAAATTATTGAAGAAATAAGAAATAGAGAATGGGGATTGCTTCTCATGGATGAGGTAATTATATGGTTTTGAGGCGGATTCTTTACTGGTAAGATTATGTACATCACATATGCTGAATGCATGACAGGATACTGACCGAGTTCTTTTTATTAGGTGCACGTTGTTCCTGCTCAGATGTTTCGAAAGGTTATTGCAATTACCAAATCACACTGCAAGCTTGGACTGACTGGTGAGTCTGATAATATAGGCTTTGAGGCATTGCTTACAATTACCCTTGATCTTTTAGTGTTTCTAAGTCCTAAATTATTGATCTATACACTTGCAGCCACTCTTGTCAGAGAGGATGAGAGGATCACAGATCTGAATTTTCTTATTGGTCCCAAATTATATGAAGCAAACTGGCTGGATCTGGTAAAAGGTGGATTTATTGCAAATGTACAGTGTGCTGAAGTGTGGTGTCCAATGACGAAGGAGTTCTTTGCAGAATATTTGAAGAAAGAGAACTCCAAGAAAAAGCAGGTCTGTCCATTCTGAAAGTTCACTCATCTTGATATATGAGCGTATTCTCTCCAAGGATAGTATTATGTCCTTTTTAGTGAAGAGCTGCTTACATGCTTATGTGACTCCCTCATTTTGATATTCAGTTAATATGAAACTTAATTTGTCAAGTGAAAAAAAAAAAAAAAAAAAAAAAAACTTTGAGAATAGGTGTTGCCTTCCCTTCTTTCAACACTTTTCGCCATTTTGGTATGGTTTAATCATTTGTCCATTTTTATAGACTACATTTGAGATTGAAGTTACTGTTACATGGATCTTTATAGCTAGTCAGACTTCAAATTCAAGTCAGATCCTTGGAGGCAAAATCCAAGAGTAACAGTAGTCCATTATCCATGTCTAAAAAAATTCAAGAAAATGAATTTTGATTGATGAGGAAAAGTTGAACCCATTCACCCCAAACAACTTCGGTTTGGGCTTGAAAGGACAGGTCCTAACTTATATTTGGGAGAGAAGTAGAATCCTTGTTCTAATAGGTTACCGTTAATCATACCTTTCTATGGACTGGGGTGTTTTCTTCTGTGCACCTTGTGGCTCAAAACATTTATGTACTTGAACTTTTTCTAGCTGTTCCCTAATGTTTTCATCTTCCTTATCTTGACTACTCTCTATGTAGATTCGCTGGATATTCAACCTGCGAGCACTTTTTTAATATTTATCCTCGAAGATTTAACGTCCTCTTTCTTTTTCAGGCACTTTATGTGATGAATCCAAATAAGTTTAGGGCTTGCGAGTTTCTTATACGGTTTCATGAACAGCAACGTGGTGATAAGATTATTGTCTTTGCTGACAATCTCTTTGCCCTCACGGAGTATGCAATGAAACTTCGGAAACCTATGATCTATGGAGCTACCAGGTTGGTTATGTACATAGTTCAATAATATTATGGGCTTTTGCTTCTGCTATGTTATTCTTATTCCCATTGGTTTTGTAATCTCAGCCATGTTGAGAGGACAAAGATCTTGGAAGCCTTCAAAACAAGTAAAGACGTAAATACTGTATTTTTGTCAAAGGTACGTAGTTGATGCGGTGATCTTTTCTCTTATATCTTTCATAATTGTGAGAAGTGAAATGGGTTCCCTTTTATATTGAAGTTTTTACTGGATGCAAACACTTCCCTCTTATTTATCTGGAAATCTTCAAAACTTTGGATTGTTGCACATTATTTGCCAGCTCTGAAATGATAGTCTACTTTTGATAAACTTTTTCATATAGCCATGATATCATTGGCAAGCGAAAACTTTATGCTCTTACACTTGGAATCAATATGTGAAGCTGACCTTATATTTCAGGTGGGAGATAATTCTATTGACATTCCCGAGGCAAATGTGATTATTCAGATATCATCACACGCTGGTTCAAGACGTCAAGAAGCACAGCGTCTTGGTCGTATTCTGAGGGCTAAGGTTTGTTTTCTTGCTTATCACCATATAGATGTAGTCCTTGCTTCCTTTCCCATATTGGAATTATGATGGAATCAATTATATTTTTTGTTGGCCAATATTGCAATGCATGTCATCTTCGTGGGGCATGTATTTATTCATTTTCATTTTTGAAATATGCATCTTAACTTTCTTTTGATGTTGAGTGGCTGTTGTTATAAAAGTTGGTGGTATATTTTGCTAGGTTTTTGTACTGTTGTTTTTTTCACAGTTAATAAGACATACACCTGGCATACCTTATAAGTGAATAACCTGACAGATTTTTCTTTATTAATGCATTGGGAAATGAGAATAATGTATTGGGTATAATCATTAGATGTTGCAGATTTGTGTGTTGTTAACATTTGATTGGATCTATAGGGTAAACTTCGGGATCGGATGGCAGGAGGTAAAGAGGAGTATAATGCATTCTTTTATTCGCTCGTGTCAACTGATACACAGGTATGCATCTATTCTCTTAGTTGCATGAGGAACTTTTTAATGTTGTGATATTGATTCAGTCATTTATCTGAATACAGGAGATGTACTATTCAACTAAACGACAACAGTTTTTGATTGATCAAGGGTATAGTTTTAAGGTATAGTTTTAAATATTTGTTCCCCCCACCCACAAAGTTTTGTGTTGTGGGGGCATAACACTATACCCGTCTCTGATATCTATAGTAACCTCTATATTCATGATTAATAGGTTATTACAAGCTTGCCCCCACCTGATTCAGGAGCTGATTTGAGCTACCACCGTCTCGATGAGCAACTGCAACTACTCTCTAAGGTCTGTCTGTCCCTCTTTTAAGTTTTTTCACTTAAAGCTGATCCTTTTATGAGCAATGCTGGCAAACTTATCTTCGATTGTCTATGGGGGATGTAAAAATGGTTTTTGTGGTGTGATTAACTCTTTAGAAGCAGTGTTCCCAAACTGGTAGTTTGTTACATTGAAAAGCCGACTTTCTTCTTCCATATTTGTTCCACTTACTCTACTGTCCTTATGTATATCCACATCTCGTGCCCTCTTCCTTTTCCTTGGTTGAAAATAGTAAAGAAATGGGAGGCGGGGGAAGTTCGTATATAAATTTTCCAATAGACATTAAGAATAGTAGTGGAAGCAGTCTTTGATTTCTTTCCTATTAGACAGGCCTTGGTGTCCAAAGCGGATAGGAACTCATGTTTTAGATTATCTGACTTGCTTAATGCTTTCAGGTGTTGACTGCTGGTGATGATGCAGTTGGCTTAGAGCAACTAGACGAAGATATGGATGACATAGCCCTTCTTAAATCGCGTCGTTTTTCAGGATCTATGAGTGCGATGTCGGGTGCCGATGGGAGGGTTTACATGGAATATAGGTATGCTGATCCAATATTTTCTACCTTTATTGCTTTACGTGTCGAGGACATAAAGGAAGTAGTATTTTTATCTTTATTGTTTCACACTTTCACTATTATATTAACTCATCTCCTACTTTGCAGTACTGGCAAAAACAGAAATGGGAAAGGACAGCTGAAGAGTAAGCCCAAGGATCCAGCCAAGAGACATCATTTGTTTAAAAAGCGCTTTGCCTGAGCACATACAGGATGATGAAAATAATGATATTGAAAATTTGAGGTCGATGCTCTGTTACGACTTATGAAATGAGCAATTTACTTCTCAGATAACCGAGTTCCTTGTCCAAGGATGAGAAGATCAAATTAAATACAGTATGTGCAGCTTTGCACATATCAAAAGTGTGGGTGTACTTGTATATATTTTGAAGGCATGTATTACTCGTGGCTGAGATCTTCTGAGATATGTTATGAAGAAAAACTTTCATAACTTATCAAGGAGGGTTATAATCTATGCAATGTGGTCTGTAATAGTGAAATGCTAGCCTATTAGGATGAACTTTTGGGTAATTTGGAGTTTAAGATTCGTAAAAATTGTATCCACCAACATTCTACATTAAACAAAAAATGAAAACCAAAGGGAACACTTCGATATTCTCTACTTTACTTATAAAGGCCATGTTGTGCTCCAGACCTAGTAATAAGATTCTAAAAGGAAGCTCATCGATCACTCTTGTAAAAGCTTATCCACATTGCTCAAAATATAGTCACCGTACTGAAACTGCGGATGTCCAAAATCGTAGTTCATGAATAGTTGTTCTTCCCTCACTGTCTTTTCCCCTGGTTCCTCATCGACATTCAACCTTTCAATCTGCAAAAATGGCACAAAATGTTACGTGTAATTTAAAATATTGATGAAGGAATACGTCGTGAAACTGTCAATCCAAAGTCATTATTACATGAATTATAGCCGGTTTAAAAGAAGAGAAGTTGTATGACAATTGAATATTTTATGTTGTGAAACTGTCGACTCGAATTAATTATCATGTGAATTTAGGTCTATTCAAATTGACAGTTTCGCAACATAAATGTTTTCTTACGTTACAAACCCTTATAGATTAAACTATTATAGGCTGGGACGGATCCTTCGAGGAGTGGGAGGGTGCCTCGCAGTGATTTTGAATTTCCTCGTGATTATGATATATTGTATTTATAAGTATTATGTTCCTTCTAATTATGGTATAATTTCCTTATTGATTATTGGTATGGTATAATTGTACATTTATTAGTATTAAGTTCCTTCTAATTATGGTATACCTATTTTTTTATTAGTATTAATTTTTTCCAAACTATGGAATATTGTGTGTTTATTAGTATTAAGTTCAAGAATTTGGCATAATATTGGCCCCTCTGGAAATTTGTTTCAAGTTCCACTATATAGGGTTGATCAATAAACATGAAAAAATATTAGAAACATGGAAAAGCGGCATTACCCATAGATCATCTTCGTCTTCTTCTCTGGTTGAACATGCAGGTCTGTGAGTCTCACCAGCTTGCCCATATCTTACAAATCTTCCACCTATGCGCGGACGCCTGTCTGCTAGTGTCTTCCGGCATGCATACTATTCATGTATACAGAAAAACACTACCCACTTTCAGAATCGAACACATAATAAAACTATGATGAAGAGAAAATAGTGTTTTGGTTACATAGAAGGAAAAAAAAAGTTCTTGAAATGAACTAATGAATTATTGAATTATGGCGTACCTTAATAGTCTTGTTGAAGTTTCTTTGCGCTTTCCTCGATCTGTACTTCGAAATCCTTTCTTTCCTCTCTTCTGCAGTGTACCTAGTCATCTTGAATTTCTTAGCTATCTCCATGGCCGAGCTCTTTTGAGGACTACGAGTTGTTTCGACGTTCTGGAGAACGAAACATAGCAGAAACAAGAGAAATTGTTGAATATTTGATGAAAATAAACAAAAGGAAAATGTGAAAGTGAATTTTGAGACTCACTTGCAAATCTTCGGTGCTAGGAACCCCCCTCATGTGACTAGTCGAGTAACTGCTCTCAGGTGAGCTCAAGGAGGCTGCTTGGGTTTGAAAATTTGGGAATTCAAGGAGAGGATCAAAGCAAGGTCGAAAAACAAAACCAGGTTGTCCATCGAAAGAGTTGTTGTTATAGCTACTTTGTATATACTCGGCCACATTTTCAGCACCACCACTGCAACTATGAAGAGCAAAACCTTGTCGGGGAACTTGGGTGTTGTATGCATTTTGCTCAAAACCGACAAGATATTGCTCAATTTCCGCCAACAAATTTTCCAAAATTGAGAAATCTTCCAACACATTTCCCAAATCGGAATCATTTTCAAGAAATCTAAGATGGTTTGCTTGGTAAAGGTTTTCTAATCGGTAACTCGGGGGTGAAGAAGAAACAATATTTGGTGGGGAGCTTTGCTCAAGAGAATGAGGCTGCTCCTCAACTAGGGTTTGTGTGTTTTGGTGGTCTGAGAGTGCTTGGTAACTCGAGGATGAAGAAGAAACAAGATTTGGGGAGCTTAACTCAAGAGAATGAGGCTGCTCCTCGACTAGGGTTTGTGTGTTTTGGTAGTCTGAGAGTGTGTGGAGGATATCAAGGGCCGAGTCTGAGAAAGGTGTGAAAGGGTCAGAGAAGGGGTCAGCTTCAAAGGAATGGCAGTAGAATGAGCCATCGTCAACAGAGAGATCATATGTCGACATTGCAGACCCAAATTGCTTTTTCTGTGATATGAAACTGGAACCCTAAAAGGAAGCAGAGACCAAGAAAGCTAAGAAGTATATTTTGAAGAAGAAAGTCTTATGCTTTTGTTTTTAAGCTTCTTCAGTTGTGAAGCGGACAAAGAACAGTAGAACACTGACATATATGGACTGGTTTTAATGAATGACCTGTTTGAATTACTGAGCAACAACACAACACTCATCTCTCGTTCCAATCTCTCTCGCTCTCACAAAGGAGATTTTCAAACTCTTTTCAAAATTCAAAAAAAAAAAAGAGAGAGATTTTCAAACCTACAAAGGAAAAGAGCAGTTCACTTCTGCAGTTCTGCTATGCTATGAAAACGATTATACCTTTGCACATCTGCCTATATATTTTTGATATATTTTTGCTGCTCCTTCATTTTTTTGCCAAAATATTCTATCTTCGTGCCAGTCTTTTATATTTGATAGATTTCTTTAGGAAGTCAGTATAAATTTGATTTCGTCCAAAAAAAAAGAGAGGAATAAATTTGATTAGGGTATATACAAGAGATTAATCAACATTTAATAGCATGAAACTCTGTCTCAGGTACATTGAATTTAGTTCAAGAATACACTAATTATGAGCTAATAAACCATTAATTTTTTTTTAGAAAGAAATCAACCATGATTTGTGCCCAAACAGATTTGAAAAGAAATGGATCTGATAGCATGAGTGATTCAAGTCCATGGTGAAGTGTTGATGAGTAAATACAGCCATGTTGTCATGGAATCAGTATAGGAAGAAATAATCGATTAAATCTTAGGATAGTTATTAGATTTAAGAAATGATCGATCAAGGAAAAGAATGATGAATTCATTCTACGAAAAATTACGAGATTAAAGAAGTAATCAAACATGAGAAGATCGAAATGAGCAATATTCATTCTTAAAATGTGAATGATACCTAGGTATAGCTAGCAAAATGAGTGCTTGAGTTTAAGGTCATTATATTTCCTTATCGCGAGAACGAGTAACTGAGAATCTCTTGCAGTATTATTCAGTTATTGACAACTGAACGATCACCAATTTAAACGTTATACTATCATCATTAGACTTGTAAACGCATGCAACGATATCTGACTAATACAGTTCTTACATAAAATAGCAACAAAGTTCAGGGTCAAAAAGTTTATATTTGACGCTTATGCCTTTTGTTTTTACTTTTAATAAAAGGGATTTGTATGTTGTCTCACTAGCACATTGTGATATTCAA
Source organism: Fragaria iinumae (assembly GCA_009720345.1). Classification (NCBI taxonomy): domain Eukaryota; kingdom Viridiplantae; phylum Streptophyta; class Magnoliopsida; order Rosales; family Rosaceae; genus Fragaria; species Fragaria iinumae. Next base: position 1,317,955 of record CM019121.1, read on the forward strand.
TTAAATTGATACAGCTTAGCGCTCTCATTTTCACACTGACGAGTACAAAAGAATCTCAACCGTTTAGAGAATGTTCCGTTGAGGCGTTATATTGATAGATTCGGAACTGAAACAATTTCATAGAAAAAGTGAAAAGACGGTTGATTAACTAATAACTCTGGAGTTTGTGCTCTCATGAATGGGCCAGCAGGCCTCCAAACTCTCTGATCAATGTTTTAAGGAGTTATGGATTGCCTGGTCCTCCTTAATCTGGCTTTGGAGCTAGCTGTGTGAGCTAGCTATTAGTGCTTCAAGTTTTCTAGCGGCTTTTTCTTCATTTCTTTGTTGTTTGTTTGTTCTGCTTTTGCTCTCTTTGCTTTGCTTTCAGCTGTTTTGTGTTGCCTTCTGGCTTTGTTTTTTTGCATTGATCTCTATTGACCAAAAAAAAAAAACTAATAACTCTGGCACTGACATGTTTCACTTCTTTTCTTTCTTAAACTTATTAACACACGACACTTGTTCTTTGTCCTTTTATATCTTCTCGATTTGATTTTTGTTTTTTGTATATCTTCTCGATTTGAATACGTGTGTTGTACATGTGTCAAATAATAAAATCGATGATATAAAATGAATCTCTAAAAATAATATTCACGAGTCAACGCGTGTTTTGCAATCGTCATCCTTCACAAATACGGAACAAGAATCTCTCCTAGTAGCATCATTCATATGATCAAATCCAATGTGAGGGCCGGGGTTATATTACCACTAATAGACCGATAAACCCATACAATTATGTACTTAATCTTTAAACTGTCATGACTTATGAAGTATAGCTAGGGGAGAACCACAAGGTACTTCGAGTATACTAGTATGTTATACAAATTGTGAAAGACGTAAACAGTGATTGCCATTTGATGACTCTCTTTCATCACTTTAGAAACAACTAAAACATAAACTTGAAAATGACCCTCTTTATACGTCGATGTGTTTTACATAGAGAAAAACACGAGACAATGAAATTTACCGAGTTTTATTCATCAAATGTGGTATTGTAGCTATGAGATTAAGAACCACGACGATTCGACGTATATGGGCTGAAAATAGCTCTATTCCCTTCTGCTCATTTTGATACGTCGTATCATCTAGGAGTAAACCGGAAAAAGAAAGTTTCTAGTTCCGGCATATTCTATCGGTGACCCGTAAGGAAAAGGACCTGCCAGCTTGGCCATTACCAAATCAACTAAGAACAATCTGACCTGTTCATCATCTTGCCTAATCAGAAAAAAAAAAGAAATAATAGACGGTCCTGATCTCTTCACATTTCCACGCGGAAAAGAAAATTAGTACGCGCAAACTTACGAAACGGCTTTCCTTGTAACTTCCTTCGTCGTCATTATAATAATCAAAAGTCTCTTTCCCTTTCCCAATTTCAAAATTGAAATTCACTTTCATCTCTCTTCGTCTTCTTCGTCTTCCTCCGATTCTCTCGCCCCGAGCTCGAATCTCCGGCCATGGCGGCGTCTCAGGCCAACATGGAGAAGATGCAGGTCCGCCAGAGCTACCGCAACCTCTGGCACTCCGACCTCATGGGAACTATGCAGGCCGATACTCGCTGTAATTCTCTCTCGAATTTCACCTACATTTACTTCTGGTGAATTCTCTGTGTATCTGATAGGGATTGTAACTTTTTACTGCAGATTGCTGCTTCGCGGCGTTCTGGTGAGCGATCCTGTTCTGCTTTGAGTACTTGTATGATTGATTCGCTTGCTGTTAGATCTGGAATTCGCTTTCAATTTCATGATTCTGTGCTTCCGTTGACTTTCTCTTACCTTTCGTTGACTATTTTGTGTTGTTAGCTATGAGCATGTTACTCGCCTCGAAATTGCGGACTAGTTCATGGAAATTTAGTGCAGTCTTAGTTAATTAGGCTCTAGGATGTAAAAACTGGTTGATTGATTGAAAAAATGAGCCAATGACTCGGTTCGAGTCGTTTGCTTCTTGGATTTCTCCGTATCATTTGAGAGCTGTCACTCGGTCTATAGTTTCGATTAGGTCGGTTTTTTTTTTTTTTTTTTCAAATGATTCCACTTGTGATTCGTGAAGAATGAACAAAACTAAATCATTAGGGTGTTCTATGTGATAAGACTAGGTGTAATGCCGGGTTCTTCTACAAGGACATCAATTCATATTGATTAGCGTGTGAGGAATGTACATCTAGTGGGATTAGTAGTATCTGGAATTATACTATTTATGGTCGTGTGAAATGAAAGCAGATTCTGTTTCAAACCTTTTGGTTTGATGTAAAAACTGGTCTTGTTTTGTGAAATGAGGTGCACATGTCGGCTGAGCAAATTTCTGCTATTCCATCATATGAAGTTAATTTAGAAAATGTATTTATGCATTGTCTTCCAAACACCACCTTTGTGCTTCAATTATAGTGTATTGTACTTGTGTTTCCTTGTAGTGCTCCATGCACATCATACTTGCTTCGGAAAAGAGCTCTTTACAATGACATGTCAAGGTAATATACCTTTCATTTCCTTGGAACTCTACAATGAAGTAATCTTAGCCATTGTTCTGAATATTGTGCATTTGTTTGTTGTAGATATGTTTGCTGTGCTGGTTATATGCCCTGCAGTGGTAGATGTGGGGAAAGTAAATGCCCTGAATTTTGCTTGGCCACTGAGGTATGTTCAACTTGGTTTATGGTTTCTACCTGGTAGTTTGTCTCTGTACACTTTTGACCGTATCATTTATTTAGTGTCGTAATACCTTTTTTTTTTTTTTTTTTTTTTTTCCAGTCTAGTAGATTTTATAATTTTCTTAAAGCTTCTTAGGATGATGCCTTTGATAAGAGAGTGGACAGGGTGACATCTAGACACGAAGTAACTATAGATGACTCTTACATTTTCATTTTTCGCAAAGTTTGAAAGACATCGAGTCTTTTCTGGAAGTACTTTCATAATTTCTGGCACTTGCTTTAGACTACCTCTTAATGACATCTCAAAACCAGACCATTGATATAGCAAATCTAAGCAAGCTATTGTTATTGCACGACCACCTAGAGAAAGAACCTATACTGTATAGTGTATACTTCAGTTTCTTGAAGTGCTGAGGATAGGGGATCTTTTGTAATACTTGAGATGATTTAAAATTATGACCAGTAGAAGTTTATTTGGTACTTCTGTAGTTTGTATCTTGGACTTGCAGCTGCTAAGAGCTTCTCCTTCTTTAGTTTTTAACGTCCTTATATTTGATGTTCCAGGTCTTCTTGTGCTTTGGGCAGTCAGTGGCTTCAACTCGCTTTATGTTGCAAGATGAATTCAATATTCAGACAACGCAATGTGACAATTGCATCATTGTACCTCTCTCTCTGATGTTTTTCTATGCTGCACATAATACACACATGCTCACACACACACAGTCAGGGTCACCCATTTGCTTAGAGAAACTCTGATTCAGCAGACCCAGAGCAACTCTCAGTTAGCAGAATAGTTTTTGCCAGTAAATCTAAAGCAATGCTGCATTTTGAACTTTTTGTCATGTCTCGTCTTGTTATCAGGGTTTCATGGTCTGCCTACAACAAGTTGCTTGTATCTTCTCCATAGTTGCCATGCTCGTTGGAAGTGAGGAAATCTCAGAGGCATCTCAGATATTGAACTGTTTGTCTGACCTGGTGTACTGCACGTAAGTTGATTTCTTTTTCCCATTGATCTTTCTCCACCAAGGTGGACTAGAATTTAGTGATCTTATATTTGATTTCTTTTGCAGAGTGTGTGCGTGTATGCAGACACAACACAAGATCGAAATGGACAAGCGAGATGGCATGTTTGGACCCCAACCAATGGCAGTTCCCCAGTTTCAGCAGATGTCTCGCATTGATCAACAAATTCCTCCCAATGTTGGCTATCCGCCTCAACCAGCATACGGGTATCCACCTCCTCAGCAGTTTCAAGGCTACCCTCCAGCGGGATATCCTCCTCAGCAGGCTCAAGGCTACCCTCCAGCGGGATATCCTCCTCAGCAGGCTCAAGGCTATCCTGGTTATCCACCTAAGTGATTTGGCTTTGTTACTCATCCATTTGGGATCTTTGCGGACTTCTATTCAATCAGTTTGCAAGTATTGTTAGCGTGAAGTACCAACTTGTGTATGTTTCAACCTTGGCACTTTCCTAAATTTTTACTTGCAAGTGGTTTGACAGATACAAGAATTGATTTTCATGTTTTAAAACATCCGGAACTTATAACAAATATATCGATATGATCATTTTCTTTTTTCCTCTTCCTTCTACATTAATGGTTGTATGTATGGATTTCTAGTACTTGATACAGTTTGTTGTCTCAAGAAAATTTGCTCGTGTTCACTTAACCATTTTATTTTCTTTTTGGGGGTTTCCATCTATGTTTCATGGAATACCGAATTCCAAGCTAGCTAACTAGTTTGTTCTCTTAAAATCCTGCATCTTGATATGATCGATTCAACATCTTTGCAGCTTTAGTATGCATCCCCAATCTACACAGATCCATTCACCAACGAAGACGGTGCTTGCAGTTGAGGTTCGGATTGATTGCGAAGAATTCAGCAGCACTGATATGGAATGCCTCCCAGATATCGTTGAACTGATTTGTAGGGTTTCATCCCGTAAACGCTGTTGCAGTCTGGCTTGCCGTTCCCATCTACCCCATCAAACCAGTTTGTAAATTTGAACATAAAAAAGTTGTCTGCTCTGCGTGGAGGAGATGATGAGTACAAGACACATAGCAGAAGAGTCACATTGAGGAGCATGAACACTTCGCAACTCTCCTAACCGTTTTGGGATGCTAATTCATTCCTAGTCGTTGGTGGTATTTTGCTTTCCTAGTTTTTCAAGGTAATAGCAGAAGAGTCAAATTGAGGAGCATGAACACTTCGCTATAAATACGTCGCCCCGGAGAGTAAAACTGAATAAAAACACATCCCAAGCTCTTGCTCTATCTTTGCTTAATTGAGAATGTCGTCCCGATACAAGAAACAGTTGACGAAACTTGAAGAGTTGATAAAAGACATTAAGAAAGGCGTAAGTGGACTCATGAACAGAGAATTTGTCTATGAGCCTCAACGTTACAAGGAAAACAAGAAGAAGGAGAAAGACCTTGGCGAATACATTGTCAACCTCTATGATGAATTGAAGGCAATCAAAGTAGGCAAAAGCAACAGCTTCACTAATCTTAGTTCAATTGTTGAGTATCTTCATGAAGCTCGAAATTGGCTTTGCGATGAACTTGAATTAGTGGAGGCTCAAAATAAAGCTTTAGACGTTGCGATTGGCACCAATAACTTCAAGGCCATTAGGGAACAGTTGCAGCGAATTAAAGCTGGAGAATCCAAAGACAGCTCCTCAACCTATAATTTGACTGAGGCTATAAGCTATCTTGATAAGGTTCAAGAATGTATCGAGAAAGACTTGGATCTATTGAGGGAGTCACAGCACAGAGAGAGGTGCTTTCCTTACTGCTGGTAAACAATCTGGTCAATAGTCACCTGCTAGATATATAGTTAACGTTCTGCTAGTTAGTTTTCCGACAAGTTTAGTTTAGCTTTAGTTTTTTTCTTTCCCTAGGAATTTTTGGTTTTCAAGTAAATGTACTAATCTGTAATCTCTAGCTGTTTCACAGGGTTTGTGTGCATATATATGATTATCTTCTGTAATGCTTTAGTTCGTTTTTATATCGTGACACTGTATTCTTACAAGTCGTTCGAATTTTCGAGCATTCTGCAACTTCTGCCACAATAATCTCAAATTCCCCAACAAGATCACTCCCACTCGTTCCGTTAGGCTGTTAGCAATTCCAGAATTTGTTCTGTTATCAAATAGGCAACAGTGATAATAAAAGTCGCAGCAATTGCTTGTGTAGAACATTAATTCCACTAAGCAGCTAGAAGTGACTAAAAATAAATTTAGTTAAAAACGCTACGGATTTGAGAAAAGATTAACGGGTTGAGGAGGCCGCAGGCTGACACTGATCAATAAAAGCTAGCTCATCCTCTCTTTATTAACTCATACAGCTAAGGATTTAAATGAAGAACATATATGTTGAAATTCACTCGATTAATTTTTTGGACTGCCATCAACACAAAGCCACTGACCCTCGAAGAAGTTGCAACTAACATTGATGGCAAGGAACTCGTCTAAACTCAAGCCAAACTTTTCAGTCACAGTATCGCAGGAATCGCCAATCTCTGCCCCGTAAACAGCATTGCAGTCAGCATCAATGGCCTCGACTCCGACTGCATGAAGCTTTGTATGTGTCAATCAATGAAATACACCCATAATCTGTATATCTATGCAGGATGAAACTGAGCAAGTTAATATTCTTACCTCCAAGTTGTGTGCTACCCTCAGAGATGGTAATCATGAGAAGAAGAGAGAGCACCAGAATCAAGTTCATAACTGTTGCCATTTTGTTGCTAGACTTGTTCATAATGTTATTCTCTAATTTCTTGCTTGAATACTCTGATTTGTACTTGAACTTGTACTTGTGATTCTATGACTGAAGAATTAGAGTGTATTTATAGAGCTAGCTAGCAACACTCCTAACTTCGATTCTAAAGCCGGCTACTTCCCTAGAAGTTGCAGTATCGGATTGCTCGATCTTTGCCGGCCATGCTATATAATTTGATTATATCTGGAATATATGTGCCGCACTTAGATCTTGGTGATTTCATGCTCTTAACATCTTTCTTGATCCTGGGAGTAAGGAATGTAGGAGTGCGGCGCAGTAAGATTAGCCACAAGTCACAAATGATACACTGCCGTCTAGCTTACTGCCATTGTTATGGTTTAGTGTCATCACCCCCCATTTTCTTTGGTATTGGTTCTTGGTTCTCCTTCGTCAGTCACTTCTCTTTCGCGGATTGGATTTATTCGATGGTAGATTGTACGGTGTTGTTTCGAGGGAGTTCTTCCTCTCGGTTGTGGGCTACAATATGATTTATGTACTAGGATTCGATTGGCATCAGTTATTCGGGCGTCATCGCTTTGGCTACTCCTCATTACCTCACAGCTGCTGGTGGCGATGGCGACATCATTGTTAGCAAGCATGGGTGGAGAGTATGGTAAATTTGTTTTTGTTTGTTGTTTTATTATATTCGGTTGTAGAGCCTCCGACCTGCCATATATAGGTTAACGAGCGTTTGGTCTCCTTTCACTCTTTCTAGTTTGATCGAGTTGGAAACTCAGCCTCGTGTTTGCAGGCTTTGTAATTGATCGAGTTTGTTTCTTGATTAATGAATAATTCATTTCTCTCCAAAAAAAAAAAAAAAGCTTGGTATAAAACTATAAATTGTTATTTTTTAGTATAGATGCCACTATTGCTTTGTTTCGGATGAGAATTTTCATGTACGTACAGAGTTACTGACGTACATACCTAACAAAGAGCATAATACACCGTGAGGGGATTGAAATTCAAAGAGAAACCCTAAATCCAAGTAATTCCCATCTGAATTTTCATACCTACCCAGGAAGAATATATAATAGTCACTGCTGAAAAGTCACAGCTAGCTGATTTAGCTAAAGCAAGGTACATATTGCTGATGCAGCAGCATGCATATCATCATCTTAATTAGCTCAGGAATTCTAACCTTTGAAGTTTGAACTCTGCTTTGTCATCGTGACCCTTTCTTAGCCTTATCTCTGCATTAAGTTTAGTCCCAAACTTCTGCAAAAGGAAACCTCCAAGGAATTTGAGCTAGCAAGCACAGCACGATCGATCGAGGACTAATTGCTTATGATCTTCTTTGTTTATATGTAGGTTTTACTTGCGTATACATTTCACTGTCAATTAGTTATACAAGTATGCTTTCGTGTAGGCTATCTCTTTATCCCTGGAATCAAAATTCTTCATATATACACATGATCTAGACGTATTTTCAAGGTCGTAGTAGAGTAATGGAAGTGAGGTAAATTAACATGTACGGATGCGATAATTTTGAGAGACAGATCAAACGTGTAATAGTAATATACTTTTTTATGGAGAAGTTGGAGTGTTCTTCTGGTTCTAGAATATGGGATTTGAAAAACGGTGCCAGCTGCTGCTTTACTCGATAGGTTGAAGAGAGTGACATTGCACTAGGACTAGTTGATCTTTGAGGGGTTTCGACGAAAGCAAAAGCCAAACCAAGCTTCAACTACAGGAATTCGAGATTTTACATCTGGAAGGGTTAGGTATATTAGCTCAACCTTTGACATGTACGTATATAGTTGCAGTTGGCATAGTTAGGGTTGAAAATCATGGACGTTTCCTTTCTTCACCAATCTGACTAGGATGTTTAGGTACTGCAAACCCTGTAACTAATCGAAAATGTATTCTTCTTACTTGGGTCAGTTGATCAAAATCATTCATTTGTTACCTCCCAACAGGCTTCCGGATCACGAAGCTGTCAAAATGGTTAAATAATATGTTACGATAAGTAGTTTTTAAGCTGTGACACTAATTTCTGAATCTAAAAGGTTCATTGTCACTGAAAAGAAAAATCAATTTATCATCTTTCACTTCTAACCAACCGCCAAATGAAATATGAACTTGAAAGCAAGTGCTCAATTTAAAGGTGACTTGTGATGTGATGTGATGTGGCGGCTCCATTGCGTTGAAAGTTAAGCACAACCGGTTGGTTTTATCTCCATGTCTCTCTCTCTCATGGCACGAAGCACACACATCACTCCACATAATGGGAATGGGATGGCTTCCTGTTCGAGTCAAATACAAGTCTTACAATTCAATGACCTTCATATTCAAACTTTCAAGTTTCAACTTCCCTTGCCCTTAAATTGTCAAATGTGCAGTGTCGTTTACCCACACTACAATTGGCAATCGCAATACTATAGAATTAAAATGAATCAAAATTGTGGATAAAATCATATATATAAAGATGCCGGCAGAGTCCATTCCAGGCAATATATATATATATATATATATATAAACAGCGTACTATATATATCAGATTACCAAAAACATGAAGCAACTAATTCCAGGCCAAATATTTTATGTATGAACTTGATCTTGAGGGTTGGCCATGGAAGCAGATCTTTTCTTTTCATCTTTTATTTGAAAAGAAAAAGGGAAGAGATTCCCAGGAAACAAAAAGAAAGATGATTCCCGGAAACCTGGATACCACTTTAAATCCTTATGGCCGGTGTTATGGTATCAATCAACAAGAAAAATAGTCCCATCCCATTTAGTTTTGTGCAAGCCGGACCGCCGGTCCCAAACTTTAATCGGAAATGCTGTATATATGTAGTGTGATGTCTCAAGAGCTAGATCAAACTAAGTTCCATTGTTTCTCAATACAATTCAATTCATTGCAGTTAGGTGAATGAACGATTTTTTTTTATTAAATTACTGACAAGGATTAGACGATATCAGCTCCTCTGTAGCAGTCTGTTAGGTGACAAAGCACCCACTCGACCCCGAAAGGAACCGCTACAACCAGGAACTCACCGTCCGTCCTTTATTAGATTTTTTATTTATAAAAAAAAGAAATTACATAAAGTGAGGAATGGGGGACTAGGCTAAAACCATTCTAACAACAAACCAAAACAACATACCAAAAGACATTGTTTATTCTACCCATAAAAACCAGACAACCCTCTCACTATGAAAACCGATAATTTGGAATACCCAAATAATCCGCCTACAAGAAACCATGAAGCTCAGTAGGAGGATTATCATACCAAGTAAATGAAGCATTTGACAACCCCAAGTTTGCCATCTTGTCAGCTACCATATTTCATTCTCTAAAAATATGATTGCAACGGAAGTTCATTTGACAGATTATAGAAAGACAGTTATGTTAACGAACTCTTAAGTTCCATGAAGGAGAAAAAGACCTGGAAGAGAAGCAAGCTACCACACTAACAGAGTCACTTTCCAACCATAAGTAGACCCACCCTCTGTCATGAGCAATTTCAATTGCCAAGATAACAACATAAAGTTCAGAATAAAAGGAAGTATTTCATCCAAGAGAATGACAAAAACTCCCTAAAAACCACCTGAGGCATCACGAAACACACCCCCACAAGTTGTTGGACCTGGATTGCCTTTTGCTAAACCATCAGTGTTTACTTTGATCCAAGGAAAAAACGGAGACTGCCATAAGACATGTTGAATTCTAGGAGCCTTACCACATTTAGGAGCAACTCCAAGAGAGGTTAATAAACGGGCATCAAGAACACCCTTATAGTGACCAGGAACAAAAAAGCTAATTTGACGAATCCATGCCATAATTGAGCAACACATTGTATAGAAATTAGGGGATCGATTATCAAATCTTAGCTTATTCCGAGCCTTCCATAGAGCCATGAAAGTAAACATGCCAGCTGCTAGCCACAAATTTAAAAGCTGCGAGGAGAAAGGCTTTCGACAGTAGTTCTTCTAAAATTCTATCAGGGAGTCGAAAGAAGATAAAGAAGTGCCAAATTGAGCAGCTAACCATCTCCAGACCCGTTGGGAAAAAAGGCATTGTAAAAATAAATGCAATGATGTCTCACCAGAGCAATAACATAGCTGACAAATAGACACAATAGGAATTCCGCCAATTTTCACTCTATCATCATTTAGAAGCCGATCAAAAAGAATTCTCTATACCAAAAAAGAGTAACGAGGTGGGATGAAAGACCGCCATACATTAGAAACCTAATCTTTGACAATGTTGTGGTGCCTCAAAAATTCATACCCAACAGAAAAGGTTAACTCACCGGAGGTAGAGGGCTCCCAAATAAGCATATCTGACTCATCAATAAGAGGGAGTGCCAAATCTGAAATCTGCCTAGTCGAGACCGTAAAAGTTTGGTAAAAGAAGGGAAGAAGCTGTCATGAATGATGAGAAATAAAATCTGTCACATGAAGATTGCTGAAGTATGACCAATTTGAAATACCCAAAGTCTCCAAAATCCCTGAATGAACGATCCCGAATTCGATTCATATTTTGTAAGAAACTAGCTAGAACGTATGAAAACAACTTGATACGTCAGTAACGTTACAGTTTTTATGCACATATCTATGACGGTAACAAACATGTAATAAGTATATTATGATATGTTAACGTATTGTAAACTTTTATATACGAGAGGATAAATTATTGATAAAGTGTATTTGAGCTGAAAATAGTTTAGCTTCTGGGTCATTTTTATTTTTTATTTTTCGAGTTTGGCAGATCTCATTTGTGATTTGATTTCCAGAATTCCCACACGAATATAAAAGGGGTTGGACAGCTGCAAAGACATGTATTTGTTCCATGACCAGAATTTTGTCGAATGCAAAGCCACCAACAGACAATGTCACGCTCCCATCTCATAATAAAAACAATGACTCAACCTTACCAATATGCCAAAAGCCAAACCACCCAATTTCATTGCTTTCACGCGTTCTAGCTAGTATGTGTGTAATACATATTCAACTTCACCAATACGCCAAAAGCAATGAACAATACTCATCACTCCAAATTATTAGGCACACCAAAATCATATCCATAACCTTTCGGAATCCGATCGAGTTCCACCTTACCGGAAAATGAAACTGTTCCAAAGTGTATGCAATTCGAACCTCTGTACGATATACACAAAATGAAATTTCGGAATGCAAAAGAATGAGCGATTAAAATGACATTGTGTTTAAACGGTAAAATTTCATTTCCCAAACAAAACTATACACCATCTCACTTGGATTCGATTAACATTCTCCTTCTTTGTCCTAAACCCTATTTACAAATAACTTCATCTCCTAGCCTTCTCTGAATCCCTCACTCGTATCCTCACATTCTCATCGGAGGCTGAGCGGCACTTGATTCCGCTCACGCTGTCTCCGATGAGAATATCAAGAGTTCGATTTCTCTGAGCTTCAAAAACAGAGAAGTCCCTTTTTTTTTTTCTAAAAAAGAAAAAAAATGTAAAAAAGGAAAACCTCACATCTTAATTAGTGCTACAAATCATAACCAATAGCATGTGGAAAGTCGCCGTAAAAATCAGGGATGCCGGAAGCCTCCCAAAGCCTCTCGTTGAAAGCCCCCTGCATATCCTCCGGTATAAACGGCGTCCGGCAAAGCGGGCACGTCTTCTGATCGTAGCCAACCCACCGGTCGACGCAGCCTTTGTGGAAGATGTGACGGCAGTTGGTCAGGCGTCGTACGTCATCGTCGGCCTCGAACTCGTAGAGACAGACGGCGCAGGACTCGGGCGGGTCGACCAAGTCGGAAAACTTGACGACGGGGAGGAGTTCACGGATGAGCAAGGCGGAGACGGACTGGAATTCCGGGATCCGGGTCGGGTGGGGAGGGTCGGACCAGGCATTGTCGGGTTCGATGAAATCTTGGAGACCCAGTAAGGAGAAGAGAGTGGTGATGAGCTTGCGGATGAATCCCAGAAGGGAAAGTGTGCTGAGGAAGAGCTTGGGGAGCAGAAGCTCTGTGTAACCTGCTGGGAACCCCATGACTGGAGCTTGAGCTTGAGCTTTAGTTAATGGAGATTGCTTTGTGTTGTGTGGAGATAGATTTGGAAGAGAGAGAGAGAGAGAGAGAGAGAGAGAGAGAGAGAGAGATAGGAAGAGGTTGTGGAGTGTGGAAGAGAAGGGCTTTTATAGCCATGGATGAGGATGAGGATTGAGGAGGGTGTTGACACTGTTTTGGAATGACTGTAATAGCCTCCATCTTTGTCGAGAATAACAACCAAGTGTGATCTATTATTAGAACTGTGTATTATGTACGTACCTACATTAATATTTCATGTACGTACATGTTAAAATTGCTTTCACCTTTAATTTTCCTTTCACTTCCAACATTTGTGTGGCATAGAAGTGATAGAGCTAGATCATGTACCGTCGGGTTCGGATTGTGTGAAGGTATTAAAAATATCAAAATATATATGTAAATTCAATATTTATAAACGTATTACGGAGTTAAACGCGAATTTAGTCTGATTAAGTAATGTTAAAGTATTTTGTTTTTATTTGTCGTGAAAATAAAATGAGATATCATGTAGCATCATTGAACAAGGACTGGTCATCACGTTGAAGATGGAATAGTCACCCATCTTTGTTTGTGACTCTTCATCCTCACCTTTTTCTTTGTGTACACCTCAATTATGCACATTTCCATAGCTAGCTCATGGACTACTCCATTGCACTGTCTAGGCTTATAAGCTCTCGATATCATGTCTGGCTGAATTGATGTATATGGTTATCAAACTCCACTAAACAATAACGTATTGAGCTAATCCGTTCCTAATTAACATGTCAATTATCCACTTAATTGTTATCTATAGTTAGCATGTGTTTCTAATAATAGTTGAGTAGTTTTCTCACTTCAAATTATAAAAGATCGTAAAGTCATATTTAATCACTTTGATTGTTTACTACAATACTTGTACAGAAGTTAGAAAACGACCTTAATTAATTTGCAAGCATATATAAAGCTAGAGGCCGGGTTCTTCATAATGCTTAGGCTAGAATCATCCTCCACTTTGTTTTATTTTGTCCCATACCCCCCAACACAGTAGGAGCCAACAAACTAATTTAGTAGTGTGCTTTGCTAGGAATTCTTTTTCATTAGAAAACCAGGGGAAATGAGTTATTCAAGCAAATTATTTTGGGGGTCACATCGAGAAATCGTGGGAGATGAATATAATGTGCTATTGGAAAACTAAATGAACATGATTGGAGTTCCTTTACGTACAAGGAAAGAACAAATTAAGACTACAAATTAAGCACTACGTATACGTACGTAGCTTTTACGATTGCACCTGAGTTACAGAGTCTGTGAGATTTCAATGAGGCATTCCCTCTAACATATCTCGGGGCCGGCCGGCAAGCAGGTGCATCGATCTTTAATCCTATTCGAAGTTTTACGACCAATGTTGATCGATGATGTATATGAAAAGGCTAAGCATAAGTATCTACGGTGTCAATTAGTTAAGTTAAGTTATGTTTATCGTCTATAAATGGTTGAAATGTCCTAGTTAGCTAGACATGGGTGCGTCATCCCTTTTTAGGGTAGTCGTGAATTGTAATGTAAATTCAATGAACGAAGGCAGATTATGTCGTAAGAACTGGTTAATCATTCGGGGTGATGAGTACTAGTGATGAAAATGGGTGCCTTTCTACAAATCATGGTGTCATTGTCCCATGCTAAAGCGGCATGATGAATGGGGCAGCACTACTGAACATATGAAAATGGCCTCATGCCTTGATTTGAGACAACATTTGAGGCCATCCGCCATTCCAGCATCTCATTTTCGTTCTACACAATTGAAAGATTTTCAAATCTGGAAGCCCTTCTAATGATGACTCTTAAGTTGATGACTAGTTGAGGACTTTTCGATCTTATATCCACATTTTGACCGTTCGGTTTATAAGTATTTATGATTAGATCATTTCTGCAAATTTTCAGCCATATTGAAAATCGTTAAGACATTCATAAGTGTGATTTACCAATTATAAACTAGAACGGTTCATGTTTGACAGATTTGGTTCGTCTATTAATTTGATCTAGCTTGTTATTTTAAAGATCACCGATTCGGCTGAAAATTTGTAGGGTTGATCTACACATATAGACCTAAAAACTGAACGGATGAGATGCCGAAATGTGATCGAAAAATATGTCTTTTAAACTATAAACCGAAAAGTCTTCGACTAGTCCTCAATTTAAAGGTCTTCACTAAAAGGACTGCCTTACAAATATTTTCTTTCACGACATTTTTTTTTTCTTTTTCTTTCACGACATGAGATTTAGAAGCTTGCATAAAAAACATAATGTATATATCTCGCATAGTAATTTATCTTGCTTACGTTATTGTGAGTTTATTCGTGATAAAGTATTTTATTGAGCTTCTTAAAATGAGTTAGAACGAGAGAGAATATATAATAACCGACCTTGAGTTCACACCCGATTGATCGAATACGATGTGTTACTGTAAGCATCGAACAACTATGACACGGTGAAATAGTTGCAGAACCAATATTCACCATGTAGAAATACTGGAATAGTTTACTTTATGTATACATGTATGTATGTAAGTTGTAACTATGTATATATACTTTCATTGGTAGATTAAAATATAATTCACACCCAGGATGCATCTAGATTTTACATGGTATTTAACCACTTGATGTGGCTGTTGATTAAATCACATGTCAGATCCGGCCATAAACATTAGCAATGGCTCAAAGCTGGGGGTCCAATCATCCACGTAGTGATTGATGAATACTGGTTCATGTGTGTGAGAGAGAAAATTAAGAGAGAAGACAAAGGCTCTGACAAGATGGTATTGGCCTGATCGAGCGCGGTAATGGTGAGCCCTGCAGCCATTGTCCAACCAGGCAAACCAGCAAGCAAGCATGCATGGGCGCCCAGCTAGCTGGAAAACAATTATATACCAAGAGCCCCAGTGGGTGGGAGAGAGAGAGAGAGAGAGCGAGAGCTAGGGTTTGTATTGTATTGTGTGTAACTATGTATGGGTTTGGTAGCTGCGCGCCAAACTGGGTAAGATCATGTGTCTGATGAAGCCGAGACATGGATGGCCAACGATAACGCGCGCGCACAGTGACTGAGAGCGAGGAACAGATCGAGACACTACTCAATATAAGAGAGAAGGGTAGGGGCCAAAGCAAGTCTTATTCTCTCCCCGACACCAAGTCACTACCGCCTTGTCTCATTCAGTGTCTTCCAGTCTTTGTATCCATTGCTCGACCTATCTAGCTCCTTCGATCCTCCTTTCTCAGTCATCCCAGGACGTTTCACACTCGATCACCCTTGACGACCTTAGTGCTTACCCACAAATCTATACCGATCAGCATCTATGTCTGCTATATTTTTATGCCGTAAATCAATTGGCCCATCTTGTAATTGCTTGTGACTTGTGATTGTGATATTACATAGATCATCCGTGGCTCTTATTTTGCTTTTGGCAACCTGTAGACATCCCTTATTGTCTTCATCATGAATGTATAGGTTAAAAATCTAGTGAAAACTAAAGCTAACTAATCCTTCACTACATTTCCCCAGTGTGGAAAAGTGGAGAGACCCCAAAGGCAATGGTTACTGTCAAATTATTGATGCCATTACTCTTTTAATTATAGCTATATATAACTACCCTCAATTATTGACTGCCTCAATTTCAACTGCTTATATGATGGAAATTAAAGGGGTTTTAAGAATTGAAGCCAAATTATTGAAATGAAGTTTGGTGAACAGTACTCTTTCTCTTTCGGTATTATATCTAAATTCTAAAAGCGCTTGTTTGATATTTGCTCCATTCCATGCACGTTTCAACTCCGAATCTCCGATCTCTAATATTTCATCAAGTAATTAATTAAGAAACATGCTTAAGCTTAATGTATTCATAAACACCTAGCTAGCTAGTTGAAGATAAATCATATTCAATCCCAATCGAGTTCATGTTTGATCGAGCTAGGCTTACTGGCCTTCATTTGTCCCTATTAAGGATCTGATTATCACACAGATAGGCCAGCTAATGAAACCATGATCACCATGATTAATCTAATCTTCTGATTCAGCATCTTGTCCGTCAAGTAAAGACTGTACCGTTTTAGCATTTCTTTAGTTTATTGAGTCAGTGAGCATGTTTGTGTTCTCGTTCTCATAAAACATGAGTTGTACGGGGTTAGTACAAATCGTTGCTCTAATATATACTATGATCTTCTGCAGGAATTGCCTGCCACAAGGTCTAACTGAGAATCAACTTGTCTAATGGTTAGTACTAAAAGCTCAAATACCATATATCCAACCTTGCTTGTCAGATTATGTATCCAAGATTCAGAACAAGGCCATGAGAAAGTTGATTAATCCATGTTTATTAATGTGACAGTTTGCACCAACTTTGCATTGGTTAATTAACTTGAAGGCAAATTATGCAGAATGGTCTTGTGATCGCATGAGATTAACGATGATATATTGTTAATGGTGATATATATTGAGTGATGAGTAGGATTCTATCACTATATTGCTGGGTCTAATTTTGCTTTTGATAATCTGTTTTAACTTTACCTCCAGCTTAAACCTACTTGGCATGCACTAAGGATGGTTAAAATGAACAACATGCAGCTTGTACCATATTGGTTTATTCCTCTAAGAGCTTTACTGTATGCCCACGTTTTGTTTAAGGGATTTAGAGGAACTTAGTGGGGAAGAGATTCTAGCCTATACCGCTAGCTATAACTAATCCAAAGTGACTGTGTCAAGTGTGAGTTTATTTTGTTAAGTCTTTTGTGGACACTTGTTCTCACTCAATGTTGCTTTTCGCATCAATAATTCTATGTTGTCTGCAATTTTCATCTGTTACTTCACATGTTTTCTTAAGATCGAAAGCTTATTTTGCAATACATATAATATTCTCTATTTGAACACATTCTTGCAACTTCTCTTTGCAAGCATTGCTTCAATGAGTTGATCATGCATGATTTAGGTATCACTAATCACGAGTGCGCTACTGTTCTTCTGTAAGTTCTGAAGGTAATTGATGAAGAGAACAAATATATAGTAGGAAAGTTGAAAGATAGAGGACGAATCCGAAGAGAGCTAGCTACTATATATTCGTCTCCAAGTTCATACGATATATTTTTCTTCGTATTAAATCGCAGTATATAGAGAATAAGAAAATCGATAAACCGCGCGGCAGAGATGGAAATTACTCTCAGTCTTGCCCGGCCTGATTATATATGTATTATAAGCTGGGCGAATCTTTTTGAATGGTAAAGCTAGCTATTTGCTAGTATGATCTAAAAAGGAGATTGCTTGGCCTAGTTGCGAGCTACGTCGTTTGTTGGGACTTATTGGGTGGAAGGTGGAAGCAGCACTAGCTAGGAATCGAAAAGCAAGAAATGGAAGAGGCTAGAGAATAATTCAAATAAGAGCACGAGAGATTTCCAGACTCACATTATATCTGATAGAGTAGTAAAGAGTACTGAATACGAAGATAACGATATTAGCAGAGACGCAGTAGGAGTCAGATTGATTAAATTCAGTAATGGTAGGTCATCTTTCGCATGTATCTGGTTTTCTTCTTCTACCTAACCCAGCAGGATAATAAGTAGCTCTACATGTTATAACTGCAAGTTACACCATTCTTTTTCCTTCTTTTAAACCCGGCCTCTAGAGTTTACTTTCTTGCATGTATGTCAAGAAAACCAGACATAGAGAATCTGGTAAACTTTTTACTTTTCTGATCGATCGATGGAGCTCGATCGAAAGTGGAAGAAATTACAAAGTTTGAGAGAACAAGCTAAGACTGACCTCCTTAAAACCATGCTCAACAATCAGCACGAGGAAAAAAGCGGACAACATTGATTCACCTTGTAGGCAACAACAAAAAGAACTACGTACCTTGAGTAAGAATCTCACATTCATACTCAAACTCGTACATACTGTTCTTATATTGTGTAATAATTCTTTTGGTGCTTCACATCCTTAAACTATATATGAACTTAATTACTTGGTCACTTTCCATGCTTCCACTTATTACTCTGTAAAGAAGTGAAAGGCATGAATAAACTGTTTTCTACAGATCAATGTACAAAGATTATCAGGGCCTAAATAAATACGAGTACATAATTTGGTTATTCGGTTATCCCCTTTCACTACTCATACTGAATGGGGATTTCTAATTGACTAGTAAGGTGAAAATAATTCATGAAAGATCATATTGTACGTACATCTATATCCATCAATATTGCTCCTCCTGTACAAATTAACCTTGCTACAAGAGCAAAAGCACAATTGTTATTCTAAATAAGAACCTCAGGCTACAATAAGGAGAGTGCACTAGAATTGGGGTTGTACTTGTCTATTAAATAAGAACCTCAGAGGCCGGCCCTGTGTCGAGAAAAGCTCAAGGGGAGAAAATTTTTGAGGCCTCAAAACAATTTATTAATATAAAAAATTATTGTGTTTTCAGAAATCTTGACATCAATACGAAATCAAAGAGTATGTGTTTTTCAAAATCCAAACATAGCATAGCATCTACAAACAATTAAAATAGGATGTGACTATGTGAAATCGATAAACAATTTAAACTTCAATTTCAGGATCATCATATAATGTTCAGCAAATCAAATGAAAGTAGAAAAGAAATATCTTCAAAAGATAAAGAATAAAAAATCATACCCTTTTAGATTGATATAATTGAGTTGTGTTGCTTTTTCGATCAGGTTTGCTACTCCCTTCTTTTTTTGATTTCTTCAGTTCTTCTATGAGTAGAAAAAGAGACGCATAGACGTTTAATTGTTTTAGACTGTGCGTAAAGAAGAGACGCACGTGTCTTCTTAATTATGTCTTCTTCTTTTTTTAATATAGGTTTATACATAAAATAAAAATATTGAGGCCCCCAAATTTTGAGGCCCAAGACTCTTGCCTGGTCCGTCTTGCCCCAGGGCCGGGGCTGCCTCAGACTAGTGTGACTCGCTCCTTTGTTTAAAAAAAAAAAAAATATATATATATATATATATATATATTTAACTAGATATTATGCGGCCTCGCGCCGCCTTATTGTTCCTCCGAATTGGGCTTGGGCCTTTTTCTTTTTCTCCCCTCTCTCTCGATCTCTAAACCCACCACCACATCAGTTTCTATCAGTTTCCATCTTTTTCTTCCTCTCTCTCGATCTCTAAACCCACCACCCACCTCAGTTTCTATCAGTTTCCATCAGTTTCCAGAGCTCTCTCTCCCTCTATCTGCTTCTGTTTGGAAAAAAAGGAGAAGGAGCCCAGATTCTTGCAGAGGTGTGCAAGACCGACGACAACAAATCTAAAGCTGGATCGATCAGTGCACTCTTTGATCTTCGATCGATCAGCCAATTGTAGTCTTTCCCTCTCTCTGTTTTTCTCTCTGTTTTTGTCTTTCCCAAATCTGCAAGTAATCTGGGCTCCTTCTCTCTCTCGATGAAAGAGAGAGTTTGTATATATATATATTTTTCGTCAACTGTGTACACAACGCAAAACACTGTTTCTAACCCTGTTTCTAATACTGTTTCTAACCACTGTTCGCATAAACAGATTTGGGCCTCTCCTCAAGTTTCCAGAATGATCTTGAGACTTCTTCGTCTTTATATTTTTTCCTATCTCTTTCTCCCTCTCTCTTTCTCTCTCCGTCAAAACCCTCTATCTCGACTTCTCGGGCTTCCGGTTGACGACCGATCCAACAACGGCGGCGGAATATGAAACTCATTTCCAATTGGGTTTTTGATATGAGCACGAGAAACATCGGTTAGAGGTTTGAATTCGATCTTTGAGCCTACGAAATTTCACTATTCGATTCAGTTTAGTTTATGGGGTTTATCCGAATTTGTATTTTTGTTGTTGCTGACATTGTTATGGGTTTTGCAGTCAGGAGATTCTTCCTCCCACAGTCGGATGCCAGTTCCAACACACCTCTTCTCTTTGATAGCATTACCAGCTTTACCTCTTCAATTTTCACTGTATGATTTGCTATTCCGCTACCAAAGTACCAATGGCCTCCTGTGAGTCTCTCTCTCTCTCTTTTTCTTTATCACACATATACTAAATTTAAATTTGATTTCATTAGGTGTTGCTCATTATCTTTGATTCATTGCTTTTGACTATGGGAAAATTGGGTTAGAAATTGGTTTTTATTTTACCAAATACTTTGTTTTGCTGATCTAATCATGCATCTCATATCTTCAATCATTCCATAAGGAGTGATCAGATTTGACTATTCAATTTGAGATATATGTATGCAAGCTTCGGAAAACAACCAACATGAATCATAAATCAATATTTTATTATGCCATACATTAATCATAAATCAATATGTTCTTATTCCATACATTGATCATAACCCCAACACAACCAGCAGGCATTATAAGGTCCACAATGTTTAGCTTTTTTGATATACAGTTGATGTCTATGATTTTTGAGTTACTATTGTTATCAAGTTGCTGGCTTTTCAGTGATGGTTTCATTTGCAAGTTCTTAGATTTATTCATTCATCACACTTTTGGTCAGATCCTAAATTAACTTTGTAACTTATGCATTTTCTTTCATTTATATCTCCATGTTTGCAATTCTATATATGTTTATCTACAAAGTTAGAAAACACTCACAATACTAAGAACTTACAGGTATTCCAGTTCAAATGATAATGTATAGAACTCCCCACTCCATAAAGACAATTGATAGCATAAGAGGTTTGAAAAATGGCTGAGATTTTGGTTCCCACATTTTAGTATGTTCTCTTCTCATATATGTACTAATATTCCTTTTATTTTTAGGAATTGAGCAATTTGGTTGCTTTTAATATTCATGCAATTTGCAGATCCTTTCACATTCTCACTTAATATATACATATTGCAGGAACCAATGGTATACTACTGCGATCCTTCGATCTGATTTGTGACGCATGATCGTTAATGATATGAAGCATGCCTACATTGTTACCTACACTTAAAACAGAAAGACGATAGCGATCTACGAATCTATTTGGAACACAACATGCAAGTACCTCTTCCATGGTAATCCCTTCACTCTGATAGGGATATAATATGATGTATGTAAAAGTTCAAAATATATGCATGAGACTTTATGCGGGTACTTTTTGTTTTACCAAAGTTTACGAATAATAAAGCATGTCTTGACAAGTATATAAAAAAGAGAGAACAAAAGAATTTTGACATTTTTTTGACATAAGTCAAAAGCATTCTATCACTTTGTGAAAATGTAAGTTTGATTCTGATATAATTGCGTACTACCCTACTTTTTTGATTCTGTCATACATTAAACATTTAAACCTAACACTTAGTAGTAAAACGTAGACTCTTCTTATTTCTTACCTCCATAACTTTTTCCAATTAGGCTAAATGCTCTTTGCTTTTGGTTTGATCTCAATCCTGAAACATGTCCATTTATATATTACTTCAATTCCCTTTCAAATCTTAACAAAACAAGGATATATAATTTGCTGGTGGTTTCAAATTTTATTATTGTTAACGAGGAGCTATCATATAAGGCTGAATTTATCATGAATTTGATGTAGCTCTAGAATTTCTTTCATCTGATTTATCTTTCTATATTAAATTGAATGCTTGGTAGAAATTTTGGTTATGAGAGGTTTTTAGGACTATAAATATCCGTTCTACATCTAAACAGTACTAAGAGTTTTAGGTTATCTTCATCTTTTTCTTTTTTGAATAAATATTCAACTTTTTCTAAAGCTTCAGAAATGTTTTAATAGTTTCATTTATGAAAAAAAAAAGACTTATAGCTGTCATGTGATTTAAAGGTATTTGTGATTACAGTTGCAATAGTATATAAAAATATTATTGCAGAGTTTCTCTATTGCATGAATTTTTACAGATATTTGCTGAGTCTAGGTCTTATATGGGAAATAACCTCCTGTGTTTGAATCTTTAAAGATTTATTGATTTTCTTTTGTAGTACTATGTACTGATGATCATTTTGTTACTTTGGGCTCTAATTGCAGTTCCCTAGATGCTCTTTCCAAAACCTTTCATTTTGAGGAAGCTTCATACAGAGGTATTGTGGTATAATTTTCTCATCATTTGTTTCGTAGTTCAAAGAAAACCAGTAAAGGGATGAAACACATAGAAACTTTGAAAAGATGTTTCTTTTCATTGTAAATATTGAAACATGCATAGAATATTAGTAGTCAGTATTCCAAATTGTTTTGTGGACTCAACTGAGGTTATTTAGTATTTTACTACATAAGCTATTTGACTGGAGGCATCAGGAGCTTGGGAAGATAATATTAGTTTGCTTACCTGTAATTTTCCACAGATTTCAAGTTTGTGCATATGAGGATGCTTGGTACCTCAGAAAAGGACCGTGACATGGAAACTGATCCTGCGAAACAACATCATGGGAAGTTTAATTTCAGTGAGGTGTTTGTTCTTGGTGCAGTTTCAAATACGCATCCTACATTCAATTATGGGCTGATCTGATCAGGGAGGAAATCGCATTGCTGCTAGCTGAAGGAAAGCTACTCAAGTTGATGTTCTCTTACATGAGCTCTAAATTGGGTAATTGATTCCTTTTAAGTGGATTATTTTCACGATTGTTTTTGTTTTTGTTTATTTTCTCTTCAATTGGATTTTCAAATCGCTCTTTAGTTTTACTTTCTCAGAAACTTTTTTCCTTTCATTATCATCTTCTCTTCTTACAGTCTCAGGTGTTGGATGGTTGGTTTGCCTGATATTTGCGTTTGCTTTATTATGCAGGAAATGTCTATTTTGCTGTGAATGAATTTTGAGGTTAAGAAATTGTTGTGCTTGAAGATTGCAAATAGAAATTGATTTTGTTTATCTGAGTTTGTTTTGGTTATGTGGGAATGTATTGTTTTGATAGCTTTGTAATGTGGTTTTTATTGTTTGGTTCAATTAGTTGCCCTGTCGTGGTTCGACTGAGGTCTGCAGAAATCCAATAGGCATATTACTTTATTTGCTTGGAACGGCAATAGGCAATCAATCAAAGTAGTAGTTATATATATAATTAAGAGGCATGCTCATGTATTTTATTCAAGATATTGTGATGAAGCTAATGTAGTTTATTTAATTTAAGGTAGCCATTATTTAATCTTTATTGCTTTGCTAACTTTTATTGATTTTTCATGGTGCTTCAGGTGGCAATAGAATTATTGGAAAGAGATCGATTTGTGGAAGCATTTATGCAGGTAAATGCTTATTTTCCTAACATGTAGCTGCTTTTCTTGGTTCATATTCACTTTTTCCTCCGCTGTTCTCGAGTAGGTGGTTAATAGAATAACAGACTCAAGCTGGCGATAGTTCCCAGATTTTGTTCATAGAATTTAATGTTTAGGGGTTTATAGAATTCATAGGATTGTATTTAGGGAACCCTATTATTGTTTTATTGTCTTAGGGGTTTATCTTCTTAGCGTATGAATATTTGTGTTTTATATACAACATCTTACGACTCTGGCTTCGGCTCTAATTCTGCTTTCACTATGACATAGTTGTTTAGTTTGTTCCTCTTTTTTTTTCCCAGCTTTTCATCAATTTGACTAATCTGAGGTTTTCTTTTTCTTTGCTTCTTCGTTTTCCTAATCTGAGGTTCAAGGTCATCATATATGCATTTATATTGTGCTTTGTGTGATTCAGTGCAAGTGTGTAACTATTACTGCTCCAATTTTACTATGAATCTTATTTCATTATCATTTTTCATCTTAGAAAAGGAGTTGTTAGACTTTTCATCTTAGAAAAGAAGGAGCTGTTAGATTCTGTGCTTCAAATAGATCTGTTCAAAAGCATCTGTTTTTTGGTAAATGACTCCGGATCTGAGTCCAGTGTGTGGCACGACTGTTTTTGAAATATAGCAGCAGTTTTTGGAAGTTTGTGTACAAACAGCAACAGAGATGTAATGTAATGCAGTAATGTACAGTTATCTTAAGTGTGCAATACTATTTGTACTGCAATTTAGTTCATTGTATGTTTACAGTTATGTATGAATCATTTTGGTTAATGGAATATGAGCACTGAATGGGCCAAAACTTCTCTTCATACGCTATCTCCCTTTACTGAAAATTTGATGCACGTAGTCTGAACCCCAATACAAAAACGAAAGGGTTGGCTCTCATTTTAACATTAGAATTTAGAACAATATATCAGGTCTGTTTTTTTTTACTTACTTTCAACTTCTTTTTCATAAATTACAAAACCCTGCGGCTGTTATGAAAAGAAAAAGTGCCTGCTGCAGTACCATAAGCGATAAGCCCCGCAGCAACGCGCGGGCAACCTTCCTAGTATATATATATATATCAAAATTGTCGACATCTTCGATCGATTAGCACAAGCAAGAGCATTTGGGAAGCAAATAAGAATGGGCCTGTGATCAAACACTTCTGGAGACCAAATAACAAGTAGCATAAACTATCTGCCCAAGCAAGAACAGAGCAAAGAAGACGTATAACAATATGCCAAAGTATTGGTACCCATACCGTAGCAATCTCAAAGCAGTAATGTATCCAGGATTCGATACAAGCTTGATGCTTCTTACAAGCCATCTCCTTATCCTTGGCCAACTTGTTACCTTCGCAACATAGGCTGCACTGATGATCTTCATCGACCTGATTAATCGTCAGCCTTAGTTCTTTCGCTGCTAAATCAGCAGCAGGTTGGTCAATAGAGCTAATGGAATGAGACATGATATCGAGCTTGTGATCGTGTCGGGGTTAGACATGGGCTTTTACACACATGAGACGATGTATATTGTTGGTTAGTTGGTATCCTACTCGAGTATACAATCTCGAATACAAATAACGTTAGGTCCTTTTCTTATCCCACAAGGATACATAGAACAATATTTGTGTAGTTGTATATGTAGTTGTCATCTTTCTTTGAAGAACAAAAAAGTCCACTTGATGTTATTTTTTTTTGGGTTCCTTTATATCGTTTTGGTTTTGGGTTTCAGGAAGAAACAAACTCCACAACCAGAACACCTCCACAATCACCACCACCGTCATACCAGCTTTCAAACCCGCCAGCTCGTGAGAAAGGCGGACGCCTTAACCACAAAGCTGACGGGAACTAGATGTTATATATACAAGCATACTCTGATTCCACTATTCCTATATATGTATTTATCAAATTGAAATAACTGTTTTTCTGATACACAAAAAATATCATAATCACTCTAATACCATGTCCCTAAACCCAATCCCTAATTTGAAGTTTACACTTGCTTACATTTCTACTTTAGAGATCCACAAATGCCCTCTAGAATAGATTAACTATACACTCTTTTCACTACCTCTCTCCGAGGTCTCTCAGGCTACAAAGGATGACCAAATTAAAGCCGATTCACTTTCTTCACCAAATTAAATCGGCCAAGAGCCTTGCTTTCTTTCTTCTCCGATTGCTTCTCTCTCTCTTCCTGATCTCTTCTGTCGATGGGTTTGGAACCACCTCAACCACGAATGCAATGCTCTCCATCACTCGAAGTTGTGGTGATGTCAAGAGACTCTGGCACGGTGATGTTCTAGTTCGAGGAGTTGGAAGCTTCCGTTAGTGTGAGCTAGCTAGTCACCCTTCACCGCTGTTAAACACCACTGATTCATTTTGATGATTCTTGAGGCACTTCTGAAGCAACTGATCAAGGGGTTGGAAACCCATGTCGGGGTTACTAGGATTGTTGAACAGAGAAGCACCACCACTTGATCATGATGTTGATGATCGATCGACAGTCCTGTGTCAAAGCTCTTGAATATGCCATGCCTACGCCTGCCGCACCTATGTTCCTAGCCAAAAGAACCTTGTTTCAGAAATTTGCAACTGCTATGGTTGTCTTTTCGGATGAGACCTCATAGTTCCCCGAACTTTTGTTACCGAAGCTGATGTAGGAGCTGGTTACGGAACAAGGACGAGGTCTATTATCACTCATACACGTTATTTTTTTTCTCAGTATATGTATAATGTAGTTTCCCAGCAATTCACATGGAATATTGATCAATGCCTCTCCGCCATGAGCAAGACCTCTACGTTTGGATAGCAGCAGCAGAACAAGGTAGATTTTAACCTATCTTTTCTTGTCCAGGGGTTGGATAATATTGTGGAAGTATTTGTATTAAAGAAACAACATCATAATCCCTTGAAAATTAATGCTAAATTTATGATTTACAAGTATTGAAGATTAATCAAGTGAGTAATTTAGAAAAACTGAACCATGCATTAGAATTAAACTCAGACAAGCCAAGTAACATGTTCATACAGTAAATTTAATCAAAAGAAAATCGTGCACAAGTCACAATTTACTAAACAAGAAAAGCTAGGTACCCCTTATTGTAATCTTCTCATGAACAACAGCCAACAACCCTGGAAATAGTCTCTTAACTTCCTTATAAACAGCTTGGAAGTACCTGTCAACATCATCCCTAGTTTTCCCTCTATGCTCATTGATGTTTCTCAAGAATTTGATCAATGTGTCAACGTCCTTCTCTCTGAATTTAGACCGTTCTCCTTCACCCACCCCTTTCGGCAAAGCCTTCTTTAAATGACTAGCCCTGTTGTTTCTTATCGTTCCCATCCAACCTCGATAAGTATCGAAATCTGCATGTTCTGTTACCACACTTAGTGGTATCGTCAAGCGTTTCTGTTCGTCGAGCATATATATATCTTGGAACTCATTCATGCATTGCTTAAATCTTTGGCATACGGATGAGTGATCAACTTTTGGACATAGATATCAAAACCGAAAATAACAAGGAGAGGGAAAATTAGAGAAAAGGAAATACTTTTAGATAACAAAGTCTGTATTTGCAGTGATAGCAATAATTTGGGAAACAAAATCAATAAGGATGAAAGTAGAAGAATAACAAAGTCTTTACCAACAAACTTACAATTTGGTACTCTTAAACGTTTATGACACAATAAAGTCTGTACCAATTAACAAACACGTAATGAGAGTGCCATATCAAGCCAAATGACAAAACCATAGGGGCCTTTAAAACAGAGAATCCTATTGCAGGGCTATATGATTCGTTTCTAGAACAGAATTTTGACTAGAAAGTAAATCAAAGTCAGGTACAATTAGGTAAAACGTAAAGAGAAAAGAAGAATGCGCATTTAGATAACAAAGTGTGGAAGTCTGTACCACTGAAAACTTATATTTAACTTCCGGGACATATTAAAGTCTGGACCAAATGTGTCAAAACTTAATGCAGAAATCCATAGGGCTTTTAACACTGAGAATCCTATTTGCACAGTGATATGATAAGCTTTGAAAACAAAATTCCGGATAACAAAGCAGATCAAAGTAGGTGAGTACAAATTCTCTAATCCATAAGTTTGGTGTCAAATCTTAATGCAGAAATCCATAGGGCTTTTATCACGGAGAATCCTATTTGCACAATGATATGATAAGCTTTAAAACAAATTTCCGGATAACAAACCACATCAAAGTAGGCGAGTTCAATCTAATCCATAAGTTTAGTGTCAAATCTTAATGCAGAAATCTATAGGGCTTTTAACACTGAAAATCTTATTTGCACAATGATATGATAAACTTTAGAACAAAATTCCGGATAACAAAGCAGGTGAGTTCAAATTCTCTAATCCATAAAGTTTAGTGTCAAATTTTATTGTAGAAATCAATAGGGCTTTTTATACTGAGAATCCTATTTGCATAGTGATATGATAAGTATTCAAATAAAATTCCGGATTACAAAGCAGATCAAAGTAGGCGAGTTCAAATTCTCTAATCCATAAGTTTAGAACAATTAATAGAAGTGAAGAGTCAAGAAAAGTACTCGATATCATCAAGGTTGAAAAACTCGTGATCATCTCGAGTAAGAACCTTTCTCTCCTCATATCGTGGCCACATCAAGTTTCTAAGGCTCCTAAAGCTGTCTATCTTAATTGCATCTGCATTGGTTCCCGGATGAGTATTAAGGTGATCTTGTATGGTCGAGGTAATGTTGAGCATCTTTAACTTGTTGTCTTTGATGACAAAGTTTCTTAGATTATCAAGACTGGTGTGAATAAATCATTTGTCTATTAAATATTTAGTGGCTTGTAGCTGCTCACTGCAAAACAGGTTTCCTTATCATATATACATACATGCACACACAAGGCAGATGATTATGGGTTTTGAGAGCGTAAAATTGACTTACCGTAAAGTTTGCTGCCACCAAATATCATGTTCTCCATTCCAAGCATCAAACAAGTAGTCATACCTCTCATATAAAAGTAAAATTCTTTGTTTTTCTTCATTTTAGGTGAGTAAGATAGGAGCCAAAATACACTGGTGGCTGACTTGGCGAGTGGCATTATAACATCTCATTGCTCTCCTCTTCTCAGATTTATCAAATTCCACAAAAGAGGTTTCTATATGCAACTCTCTCTCAAGCTGTAAGACCGCATGCTTATTTTGATAATCAGTAATTTCATAAGCAATTATTTGCACATCACATACTTGGTCCTGCAAAAAGAAAATAAATAAATAAATCATCAATGCATAAGATTTGCACATCACATATTTGGTCCATATGAGAAAGCTTGTGAAACGTACCAAATTATTATTGTTTCTCGTTTTTCTCTACAGATGTTTGGAGATAAACTTTTGTATCTTTGCATCTCTCCCAACAACTCTCCTCCTGACCATCTTGTTGACTGTAAATAAAATGATGTGGCACTGTATCATCATTTGATTTGTAGGCATAATGGGGTCAAGAGTTCAGTATGCAAATTACATGGTTGTTTTCGCAAAAGTCTGAAGTATAAGAATGAGTAGTGTGATAGATGAAACTAACTGTAGAAATCAATGTCTCAACGATTCACTCTCAGTTCTACTGATTTTTACAATTAGTTTCATCTATCACACTACTCACTCTTATACTTCAGACTTTTGCGAAAACAACCATGTCATTTGCATACTAAACTCTTGACCCCATTATGTCTACAAATCAAATGATGATACAGTGCCACAACATTTTATTTACAGTCAACAAGATGGTCAGGAGGAGAGTTGTTGGGAGAGATGCAAAGATACAGAAGTTTATCTCCAAACATCTGTAGAGAAAAACGAGAAACAATAATAATTTGGTACGTTTCACAAGCTTTCTCATATGTGATGTGCAAATCTTATGCATTGATGATTTATTTATTTTCTTTTTGCAGGACCAAGTATTTGATGTGCAGATAATTGCTTATGAAATTACTGATTATCAAAATAAGCATGTTGTCTTACAGCTTGAGAGAAGGTTGCATATAGAAGCCTCTTTTGTGGAATTTGATAAATCTGAGAAGATGAGAGCAATGAGATGTTATAATGCCACTCGCCAAGTCAGCCACCAGTGTATTTTGGCTCCTATCTTCCTCACCTAAAATGAAGAAAAACAAAGAATTTTACTTTTATATGAGAGGTATGACTACTTGTTTGATGCTTGGAATGGAGGACATGATATTTGGTGGCAGCAAGCTTTACGGTAAGTCAATTTTACGCTTTCAAAACCCATAATCATGTGCATGTATGTATATATGACAAGGAAACCTGTTTTGCAGTGAGCAGCTACAAGCCACTAAATATTTAATAGACAGGATTTATTCACACCGGTCTTGATAATCCAAGAAACTTTGTCATCAAAGACAACAAGTTAAAGATGCTCAACATTACCTCGACCATACAAGATCACCTTAATACTCATCCGGGAACCAATGCAGATGCAATTAAGATAGACAGCTTTAGGAGCCTTAGAAACTTGATGTGGCCACGATATGAGGAGAGAAAGGTTCTTACTCGAGATGATCACGAGTTTTTCAACCTTGATGATATCGAGTACTTTTCTTGACTCTTCACTTCTATTAATTGTTCTAAACTTATGGATTAGAGAATTTGAACTCGCCTACTTTGATCTGCTTTGTAATCCGGAATTTTATTTGAATACTTATCATATCACTATGCAAATAGGATTCTCAGTATAAAAAGCCCTATTGATTTCTACAATAAAATTTGACACTAAACTTTATGGATTAGAGAATTTGAACTCACCTGCTTTGTTATCCGGAATTTTGTTCTAAAGTTTATCATATCATTGTGCAAATAAGATTTTCAGTGTTAAAAGCCCTATAGATTTCTGCATTAAGATTTGACACTAAACTTATGGATTAGATTGAACTCGCCTACTTTGATGTGGTTTGTTATCCGGAAATTTGTTTTAAAGCTTATCATATCATTGTGCAAATAGGATTCTCCGTGATAAAAGCCCTATGGATTTCTGCATTAAGATTTGACACCAAACTTATGGATTAGAGAATTTGTACTCACCTACTTTGATCTGCTTTGTTATCCGGAATTTTGTTTTCAAAGCTTATCATATCACTGTGCAAATAGGATTCTCAGTGTTAAAAGCCCTATGGATTTCTGCATTAAGTTTTGACACATTTGGTCCAGACTTTAATATGTCCCGGAAGTTAAATATAAGTTTTCAGTGGTACAGACTTCCACACTTTGTTATCTAAATGCGCATTCTTCTTTTCTCTTTACGTTTTACCTAATTGTACCTGACTTTGATTTACTTTCTAGTCAAAATTCTGTTCTAGAAACGAATCATATAGCCCTGCAATAGGATTCTCTGTTTTAAAGGCCCCTATGGTTTTGTCATTTGGCTTGATATGGCACTCTCATTACGTGTTTGTTAATTGGTACAGACTTTATTGTGTCATAAACGTTTAAGAGTACCAAATTGTAAGTTTGTTGGTAAAGACTTTGTTATTCTTCTACTTTCATCCTTATTGATTTTGTTTCCCAAATTATTGCTATCACTGCAAATACAGACTTTGTTATCTAAAAGTATTTCCTTTTCTCTAATTTTCCCTCTCCTTGTTATTTTCGGTTTTGATATCTATGTCCAAAAGTTGATCACTCATCCGTATGCCAAAGATTTAAGCAATGCATGAATGAGTTCCAAGATATATATATGCTCGACGAACAGAAACGCTTGACGATACCACTAAGTGTGGTAACAGAACATGCAGATTTCGATACTTATCGAGGTTGGATGGGAACGATAAGAAACAACAGGGCTAGTCATTTAAAGAAGGCTTTGCCGAAAGGGGTGGGTGAAGGAGAACGGTCTAAATTCAGAGAGAAGGACGTTGACACATTGATCAAATTCTTGAGAAACATCAATGAGCATAGAGGGAAAACTAGGGATGATGTTGACAGGTACTTCCAAGCTGTTTATAAGGAAGTTAAGAGACTATTTCCAGGGTTGTTGGCTGTTGTTCATGAGAAGATTACAATAAGGGGTACCTAGCTTTTCTTGTTTAGTAAATTGTGACTTGTGCACGATTTTCTTTTGATTAAATTTACTGTATGAACATGTTACTTGGCTTGTCTGAGTTTAATTCTAATGCATGGTTCAGTTTTTAAATTACTCACTTGATTAATCTTCAATACTAGTAAATCATAAATTTAGCATTAATTTTCAAGTGATTATGATGTTGTTTCTTTAATACAAATACTTCCACAATATTATCCAACCCCTGGACAAGAAAAGATAGGTTAAAATCTACCTTGTTCTGCTGCTGCTATCCAAACATAGAGGTCTTGACAACCACTAGGTGCGAGTTCTCTTAGGTCACTAAACCTTGAATCAATTCAATTAAATCAAGCAGCGGCTACCGGCAATTTGCATTCAGCAGACGAGCAGTGTTCAAAGGATAACACCTCGCATTCCAGGAGATCGGTGCTTGTCTACAGATGTTTATATGGTTTCAGTAAACACCGAACTTCGGTTCTCGACAAGGTTTGAACAGATTACCCAACAAGGTTATTTTCCGCGAACTCAACTTCGATTTCATCTGTCTCTGTCTTCTTTTCTGCTTCCTTATCTTGTCGTTCACTGCCTGTGAGATTACATGTGATAATAAGAAACTAGATAACTTAGATCCCAAAAAGATTATTCTTTTGATTTATGAGATTTAACAAGAAAGTGAGTTCATATTGTGTGTTACACCTGTTGAAGCTTGCACAATCGAGGATCATCAGTTGGCTGCATCATACTGCTGGTGCTAAAAATCTCCTTTCCTTCTTCACATTCTCTGAAAAATGAAACCATAGGATATCATATAAAAGCTGCATACAAAATGATGAAGCACAGGTCTCCTTGTTCAATTTATACATGTATCTAGATGAGAATTAACATATGAAAAGAAACATGAAGGAAACAACAACTTACAGCGTGAAGCCTGATTCAATATCAAATTGACCAAGACAGCTAATATCTACTTCACGCATGGTAGTATCTAGAGTACGGATACGCCTCTTTCCTTCTTTGTAAATAATATCAAATGTGGTGATGAACACACGTTGCCTGTCGAAATATTTCCTGATAGATTGCACAAGGTAGAAGTTCAAGCCCCCCAAATGAACCAAACAATCACTTCCACCATGACAATCAGGATCCATGTGAAAACAAGTACGCAAGCCATGCAGCTTTCGTGGTTTGTCCACAGAGTACTCCATACTACCATCTGCCATTTGTTTCCTCATAAGAGAGAATGCTACAACTGTTTCGTCAAAAGATCTGGCATAAATAGTATCGTCTATAACTACAGCTTATCTGTGAAAGGGTAATGAAAGTCAGAATCATCGTCGGTAGGGACTTTAACCTCACTCCATTCATCCAAAGTCACTTCATATACCCACAGAGGAGATTCACGACGCTCACTGCATGTCTCAGGAGGCGCTACAGAAACCAAAATACAGCCGTAACAAATAGCATAACCCATCATCCCAGAGCTAGACCAATCCTCCTCCTGAGAGTGAGGAAATGAAGAGCAACTCTTCCAGGAGCAGGCCTGTGGATCATAAACCTCAACGGCCGATAGTGCGAGATGATAAAGCTTGTCATAGGCTGAAATTAAAAGTGCATCTGTTTTATGCTGCTTAGGGGGCTCGAACGACTTCAATTCCTTAGTCATTATGTCGAAAGTGCATGCCGAGTGATAGCGGTGCTTGCCGAAGGGGTGCTTGCTGAAGGGCTTCCGTTTTTCATCATGTTGCAACAACAAATACAATTCGGTAGGGCTATTCAACCTGGTAGCCACCACATTATATCCTGCTGGGACATCACGGTTACTTCCATCGAAAAGCTTGGACACAGGCTCAAGAAATTCACGACCTTTTCCCAAAATTTTTCCTCCTTTGATTTTTACTCCAAATATGGCATGCCTATGTCTATTCCCTCCTAAACTCAACAGAAAATAAACACTCCTGCATTGCCCCTCCTTCAAGGCTTGATTGCTACCAAACACAAAAACAAAAAAGAATCCAATCAAAACCAAGCAATCTCAAATTGCGAGCTGAGTTTGAGCCATGATCGGGTTTCCTGAGCTCCCAGGAGGGGTAAGTCATGGTTTACTGACAAGTTTAAACAGTAATTAATCAGCAATTACAAAAAAGTAAATTAAACTTATCAAAACATACTCTCTTATATAGGAAACCAACACCGACCTGAGGACCAGCGTCGCGGCGCTCCGAATTGAGGAAGGGAAGATTGATATATACCATGGTGTTTAGGGCAACGGACGCTAGGGATACATCCGGGACGTACACGTGTACACATCTTTTTTCGGGTTCGGGTTCGGCTTCTGCAGAGGGCCCAAAGCATACCGGACCAGGTAAGAGGAAGTTAAGGCCCAAGTATATGATTTTACCCTTCTATTAGAGCACGGCCTAGACAATTGAGATGGAATTCATTTTTCTTTTTTCTTTTTTTTTCATCCCTCTGTTGCTTAAAAATTCTTAAAAAGCCAAATCTCTTTCATCAAAGTCCAGTTAGCAAATCAAAAGCAAGACATAGAATTTGGCTGATTTGCCCAGTGACAGCTCCTCGGAAGATATTTTTATATGAATCTGGGAGGGAGCAGGGGCACATCACATGAAGCACAGAATGACAAAGGCATCAAATAAAGCGATAAAGCATATATGAACACAATTAGTATAGTTTATCTGTGTAATAATACTCGACCAACCTTTTTGTCCTTCATTATAAACTAGAAAAAGATCGATTTGCCTTGTGATTTGAGCACCCACTAATACCTTTTCTCCTACGTGATGCACACAACTTAAGTCCCAAGCATTATAGTAACAGCCAAACTTTCATGGCAATCAAGTAGCTTAGAAACAGATTAAGCTCATCTTCATTATGTGTTTGATGAGTTTTTTTTTTTTTTGGACTGAAAGTTTGATGAGTTGATTACATTGAATAGAGATGTCTACCACAATACAAAGTTGGTTCAGGTGTAGGCCTATCACTTGATGAGCTAATGTATTGATGTGACCAACATTACAAAAGGATGTTGACGTGCATAGATAGCAATTAGTGAATATTTTGACTTTTGTAGTTCTATATACATTTTCCCATTGTTTTCCAAATTAAAAGGGTACTGAAGTGTTTAACCCATAATCATGATCAATAAAAAAATTATTGCGTTCATATGACATATACGTGTACGCAGGCGCGGATCTACAACAAGGGTGGGTAAGGCTCAAGCCCAACCGAGTTTTATGGGGAGAAAAAAAAAAACTAGCTATATTATGTATTTTTTTTCTAGTATATGCAATTTTGTGCTCGGCCAAGCCCACCCGCCTCTAAGAACTCCCCAACATGTTGTGCATATATGTGTCTAGGCCTCTATTCTATGGTTCCTCACTTTCTCTCCCACTTTTTCTTCTAGTTTTCTAGTATTTTACCTCTTACAAATTTCTCACGTACAACTCTTTTAATCTTCTTCTTTCTTTATGGGATTTGAAATTGTAAGTATGAATTATTAAAAATTCATTGATGTCTACCTAAATTCTGATTTTTTTTTTTTTGGCCTAGCCCTTGAATATGAAACCCACCCCATGATCGGATCTAGGATCCGCCACTGCGTGTGCGCCAAGACTCTTTAACACATCAGCCGTTAGCATTCCAATCATGTAGTGCCCCTGATCTATGAGGCCAGATACCAAAACCAAATCACAAACCCAAAACACACAACTGTCACACCACAATTCCTACCAATCCAAGCAATGCCGATTCTCCTTCTTCTTCATCACAGCATCTCGCATAAAGAAACAAAGAAACCCCCAAAACCCCATAGCTAAAGCCAAAGCCATTCTTGTGGGGACTCTCTCAGTCTCTTCCTCACCTCGTTTATATTCTGACACTCCCAAAGCTCCAACCTTTTCCCCGCAACGGAGTCATCAAGAAAACTGATTAAAGAACCAGACTTTGGATGAGTTGGATCATCTCAAACTCTCAAAGACACTCGCTCTTTGTCTTCTCTCTAATACAAAACCGACCAACACTGCCGGATTAGTCTCACTAATCATCCTTCCTCGTTTACCCCGCCATGTTTTTTTAGTTCAGAAACCACTATTTGTCTCTGAACTACATGACAATATAAACTCCATTCCCATTTCATTTTTAATCTTCATTTCATGGCAACAGCCTCATCTACTACTACTACTACTTCTACTAGCGTAGCTCCTCTCAAACCTCACACCCATCCACAACAACAGCAACCCGAAAAGCCCAGACGCCGCAACCCGACCCGGAAGCTCGACCCGCCGACGATTGTCTCCCCCACCCAGAACTCCTGGTGCTGCCCTGCCAAACACATCCCGACCCAATCCCATTCCCGCCGCGGCGACCCGACCCACGAGCCCGACCCGGTTCAGAACTACCCATCTCCGGATTCTTCTTCGCTGTCTTCGTCGTCGTTCAGGATCCGATATTCTCCGGGGAGCTTATCCCCAGTGATGGACTTCACTCCGGCACTGACCAACGGCCAAAACGATTCGTTTAACTCGAGCTTCACTCGCTTCAACAGCATGCTCACGGCGGGGCTGCTCAACCCAATGTCGCCGCCGCCGCCGCGCTCCAGCCCGACCCTCTTCGAAATGATGGCCAGCGAGCCCGAAATGGCCAACCCGAAACCCGCCCAGATCCACCAAAACGGCGTCGTCGCGCCGCCGAGGACCGGTCTGGTCCAGGACAAGCAGGCCCTTATGATGCAGCGGGTCTCGGACCTCTTGGGTTCTCGGAGCCCCGGGAGCCAGTTTAACGACCCGACCAACAGTGACATCAAGCTGACGTTGAGCGCCAAAGACGGGTTCAGTGTCTCGATGAGTCTGCACCGTCCGATTCTCATCGCGCACAGCAGGTTCTTCGCCGTGAAACTCTCGGAGAGGTGGGTTAAGCAGCAGAGAACGGCGGCGAGTTCTCCGCCGTATAATGTGGAGATTGCTGACTGTGATGACGTGGAGGTTTACATTGAGGCTTTGAGGTTGATGTATTGTAAGGATCTGAGGAAGAGACTGATGAAGGAGGATGTTACTAGAGTGCTTGGGATTCTAAAGGTAACATCTTGTTTAGTTATGTTTGGTTTCTTAGAAAGAAAGTAATGATTTTTGATAATGTAGCTGTTTTGGGTAAGTTGGTTATGTGTTTGGAATGTACGTTATGTTGTGGTGTAGGTTTCGGCGGCAATTGGGTTTGATGCTGGTGTTTTGTCATGCTTGGAGTATTTGGAGGCGGCGCCGTGGGCAGAGGATGAAGAGGAGAAGGTGGCATCGCTCTTGTCGGAGCTGCGGCTTGAAGGTGTTGGAGCTGGGGAAGTGTTGAAGAGGGTGTCGTTGGAAGTGGCTAATGGGGGCGAGGAGGGTAATGACAATGAGGAAGTTTTGGTGAAGCTTCTGCATGTGGTGCTTGAAGGAAAAGATGAGAAGGCGAGGCGGGAGATGAAAGGGTTGGTGACTAAGATGCTTCGTGAGAATTCGTCTCATAATGAGCTTAGGAAAGAGTCGTTGTACTCAGCTTGTGATGGGTGTTTGCAATTGCTTTGCCACCATTTTGCTCGGGCAGCAGAGTCGGACTTGAAAGATGTGAGACAGATTGCAAGGCAAGCGGATAATTTGCATTGGATTTTGGATATTTTGATTGATAGACAAATGGCTGAGGATTTCTTGAAAACATGGGCGTCTCAAACTGAGTTGTCTGAATCACATTCTAAAGTGGCTGCAGTTCATAGATATGAGGTTAGCAGAGTTACAGCTCGACTCTTTGTTGGGATTGGAAAGGGGCAGCTGTTGGCTTCCAAGGATGTTAGGTTTTTGCTTTTGCGTACATGGTTGGTGCCATTTTATGATGATTTTGGATGGATGAGGAGGGCATCAAAAGGCCTTGATAGGCACTTAATTGAGGATGGTCTAAGCAACACAATCCTTACACTGCCTTTAGCATGGCAACAAGAAATTTTGCTCGCTTGGTTTAATCGGTTCTTGAACTCTGGTGAAGATTGCCCAAATATACAAAGAGGATTTGAAGTTTGGTGGAGGAGGTCCTTTTGGAGGCGGAATGGGGAGCAGGAAAGACCACGGCCATTACGAATTACAGCTGCAACCATTGAGAAGTAATAGAAGTCAGTAGAGTCCAGAGTGCGGGAAATGATGCTCTAATGGGTCGGTCTTTCTATCTCTTTACCTCCATCACCATAGTCTCATTTCATCTTAGTCGGTGATTTTGTGGTCTTCTTACTATCTAAACCAAGGTGGGATTCCCCTGATGAAGTTTTAGTTTTATTGGATGCACCCAGTTTTAGGTTGGAAAAGGCTATAGAGGCATAGGATATATTTTGTTCAACTTTTTATTCCGTTTTGAGATAAAATTCAGAGAATTGCATGTTTAGTACGGTTGATTGAAGTCTGAATCTTCTGAGTTAATGTTAAGTGGAAGTACAAAAGTTTAGTAATATTCATGTTAAATGGAATTACAACAGTTTAGCAATATAGGGTTGACTGATACTTGTTATGGTGGTTATTGGTAATGAGATGAGATTTTTGGACTGGTGGTTCTACTTGGGGAGTGGCTAGTTTTATACGGTTGTTTTGATAATTTTGGCATGTAGTTTGGTCCTATCCTGGTTTGCGTAACTGATTCTGGCCATGTTAGCACTGTTATGTAGTTCAAAAGTGCAAACAATGGTGGTTTGATTTGGTTAGCATTGGACTAGTATCTTGAGTTGTACATTTGTACTCTTGTTCAGAAGTATTATGTGCAATTTGAAGGTAGGAAAAAAGCATTGCCCTTGTGGAGATGTTGTGTTGTCCTTTTTGTTGGTGTGGATAGAATAATCAAGAGGATTATGAAATGGTATTGGGAAGTGAAGGATCTCTGGGATATAGTTTGTTTTGAGCATCCCTATATTTGGGATGCCCTATTCTTCATCTCTTGAGCTTTTCTTATGTTTGGTTTCAGTATTTTGCATTTCTAGAGGAAAGCTTGTCCAATATGTATCATTTAATTTTGTCACATTAACAAAACCAGGGTTTGCTACTTGCAATGGAGCTTAGTTTCATCCAAGTACTTCTTGTTTTTGTGTTATTACACCTTTTTTTTCCTTGTGCAACAATAAGAAGCGCATATTGATAAATAAGTTTTCCTCATGGAACTGTAGTTCCTTTTCTTGCTTCTTGAATGTGATAATAGTGGCTTTTGTATTATTTGGTTGTAGCCTGCAATGTTTAAGATCTAACCTTTGCCTTAATTTTGTGCAGCCGTAGAGAAAACTTGGGATTTTTGACCGAGATTCTAAATCACTGGGTAAAGGTGTATGAAAGTAAGGTCAAGTTCTGGAAGGAACAATACTATTGGTACCTCAGCCCAACGCTTTTTATACTGAGCTTTCAAGGCTGTTGTCTATACTTTTGATTCTAGAGCATCTGATACTGCGTTGAAGAAGATGATTTTGTATTTTTACTACGGCCTGATAGTGTTTGATGTTGGAATGTAATTAAAGTTTTCTTTTCAATAATTTAGCTGTTGTAAGGAACAACTTGAGTGTGAGTTTTTGTGTGGAATTTACAGTGATTCTATTGGGGATGTAGGTTATGATGGTGCTCGCACTTTTTAGGTTTCAACATGTTGGGGAGGACTCTTGAGGTCTTTGGAAATCTGTTATGTGAGTTAGCAGAATACTTGACAGCATTTCCTGCTTGGTTTCAAGTTGATTCAGAGCTTTTCTTTCCTTTCATCTTCTCCACTCAAAGAATTAGCTTCAGTATTATAACCTGTATTCTGGAGCTGTTCTTGAGCAGATAAACCGCCACAAGGAGCTGATGTGCAAGTATGTTTTAGGTTAGGATTACTAGAGTGCTAGTGCATTAGAAGGCAGAGCCAGCTGAAGCTCAGGAGAGAGCGAGAAATCCTAGGGGATAGAGTTAGAAGAATACTAATGACACATACATAACGTCTTTACAAATTACATAAAATTGAAATTTGATCTTCTTTCCTCCACAACTCATACAAATACAAACAGATTCGTTGCTTCCCTACCTCTCAAAAATATATGTATCCCCTGATAGTAACATTTGTATGGATAGTACTATAATCACAAGACTGAGAAGGTGGAGGAAGAAGGAAAGGTATTCAGAGTCCTGCCGCTGCAGCAAAGTGGTGGGAGTCGCCTTCCTCCTGCAAAGTGGACATGAATCACTGTAGCGCAGCGAGGACTCGATACAAGACGAATGATACGTATGCTTACAAGCTGTCTCGGACACCTCCTTCTCGGAGTTCAAGCTTTCCAAGCAGATAGAGCACTGATCACTCATCGTGGACTGCTCTTCTTCTTCTTCTTCTTCTTCTTCTTTGGAATCTAGACCTCGTCACATCTGTATACAACCTTTCATAAGAATAGATTGTATAGGGTTGCCTGATATCTTTGAAACTTCCCTTCCTAATCAAGTATGGATATCTAATGGAGAATCTTTCCATAATTTGTTTCATAGGGAAATATACCATGCTAACATCTTGAAAAACACTGCTGGTATATGTTTCCTTCTATAATTAATAAACTAAATAAGCATCAATGGGGATGTAGCTCAGATGGTAGAGCGCTCGCTTAGCATGCGAGAGGTACGGGGATCGATACCCCGCATCTCCATTTTTTTTTTTACCTTTTTGTATTTTTTTACAGTCTCACTTTTATATATGGTAAAATATGTTCTGTTTCCAAAACAATGGATATTGAGGTTGCAGGAATCGCATGTAGTTTCTGGTTTTCTCCGGTAAAATTGTTAAAGAATTTGGATGTTCATTCCGAACTACAAATAATTTGAATGAAGCCATTATAGGTATCTGCTTGTGTAGTTGGTCAAAAATATAAACTAACTGCTAAGTTATATGTTGTATTACGAGTACTCCTCCTCAGCTGCAACATCATCATCTTCACCAAAGTGGGTGAAGAAGGAATTTATCGTTGGGCAATCATAGTTCAGCTCTCCTGGTTTTGCATATTTTTGCCTACACCATTCATCACAACCCAAGAAACCAACCACTCAATCAGTTAAAACACTTTCCAATGAGTTAGACATCAAGAGCAGCAAAGCTATAATAATCATCAAACTTAGTTCTGGATCACTTACCATTCCTGATCAGTTAACATTTCATCTGACAATCCAAACTCTCTTAGCTCTTCTTCCCTATGGTGTACTGACAAGCTGTACCTGCAAATTGTCATACGATTTCAATTATTCTGCAGAGATTACTAACATTAAGGGATCCGTGGCGCAATGGTAGCGCGTCTGACTCCAGATCAGAAGGTTGCGTGTTCGATTCACGTCGGGTTCAAATCCTGATTTCGTTCCTTAATTTTTTTTTTTAGCATATATTTTTCTGAAAATTTTGTTCCCCTTTTTCCCTAATGCTTACTACTACTGGGCACTATACTGAATGGTGATCCTGTATATTTGGCATATAGAAAGTAGAAAGATAAAAGTACCTTCCACCGTAGCCTCTTTCCATAACCACCATGCTTCCATTACTAAAGTTGTTCAGTCTCTCAAACTGCTCCACTGTCCATTTGTACCATCTCATTAGAAACACCCTGAGAGTTAGACCGTGTGAAACTATCACTAAGTTGATGTTTGGATTTCTCTGCCCTGGAGGCTGAAACCGTCCCACGTCTATATCCGATTTAAGTGTTTCTCTGAATCCTGCAATTGCAACAGTATAATGCTTCAAAATCTAGAAACATTTGCAGTTCAAGGCAAATGTGATCAATACAACAATGAATAATCGATAAGTTGAAGAACCAGACCTGTGATCCTGTCATAAACATCAGCTGCAGATTCCCCATTAGGAAACCGGTAAAAGAATCGACCATAACGCATTCGGATAGCTTTCTCCACTCTCATCTTCTCCCTATCCTGAAAGTTCCCTTTTGATACAGATGTGTAGCAAAACCAAAATAATTAAGTTAAACTTCTCTTGTTATATGCACATGTAGAACATATTTCAAAAATCTAGCTATCAATGACAACTTTGCAACTTTGCCATGTTATGTTATCAAACTATCAATGACAAATCTAGCATGTCCTTACCAAAATCTTGCTCTCTTAAGCGAGGCTCTTCTCTCATGCCAGCAATTCTCGATCGCTCAAATGCTTTCCCTAAACCCTTGAGTGTGTCAACTGCTCTTTTGTAAGGAGACACATAAAAATAGACCTTCCAATTATGCACTTGGTCTTCCTCAAGCATCTCCCTGATCCTCCTCCCACATTCCTCAGCATCAGCCAGACCTTTCTTTGTCAATCCAATCTTTGGATCAGAAACTCTTGTATAAACACCCTCATCCACATTTCCTTCACTCTGCCCGTGCCGAACCAAGATTATCCGGCGAGGCCTTGGAGGTGGAGCTTTGTTAGTACTAGTACTAGTACCTGTCTCTGTATTGGAGTAATGCTTTTGAGGAAAACTAGCAAACCCATTACCAGAATGCTCAATGCTTTCCCTAGGGATTGCACTGGCTTGGATTACATTACAACCATAAACCCTTTGCTGAGAAAAGTGGATAGGCGTAGAAAGAGTTGCATTTTTGGGGAACCAAGGAGTGTAAAGCAAGGAAGCAGAAAAGCATGAATGACTCATTGCCATGAGTAGCTAGAGCTCACCATTAGTTTGAACTACTTCTTGTCATATATATATATGCATCTGCATTCTGCAATATGGTCCAAGATGGAGGGCTACTTGAGCCTGCCTAAGTTTCAAAGAGGAAACACAGCTCCGAGTTTCTCGTTGGAGCTTTTATGTACGTACATGCACCACCATATATCAAATGTCAATTCAAATCAAGTGCTCTTGGTGTGTCAATAGGTTTGAACTTCAATTATCTGATTGGTATGTTTTATGTGGTGAAAAATGGAGGAGGGGACCTTTTCTTCTCATTTTTGTTGGGTTGTGAATCTTGTGACTTGTGATTAGTTCATTGGTTTGGAGAGAAGGGCGTGAACTGAACGATGGAAATGGAGATAGGTGCTTCCTTCCCAGGCCAAGATTTTTGTCCTAACTAGAGGGGACCTATTCTGCATAGTTGCTTTGGGGCCCCAATTGATGTGTCTTCTGGGATGAGTTGTTGAAGGAGCTGAGTATGAAGAAAAGTATTATTCCATTTGATTCTAAGAGAAGTCAGGGTGAATGAAATTTTTGTAAGTGAGCAGATTAAAATCAAAGAGGAATGGTGATATAAGGAAGTTCTTCATCTTCTTCTACTCATTTCACCAAAAAACTCATTTAGTTGAAAGGAGGACTTTTCCACTTCACATGACAGACTTCGATACATAATTCTCGAACGATCATGTTTAAGTATATAACATGGTGATCCACCATAAAAAAAAGAAGGTGCAAACAGAATGACCATTACCAGATTCTAGTCCCGAAAAGAATCATCGATCATCTTCACCAAAGTGGGTGAAGAAGGAATTTAACGTTGGACAACCATAGTTCAGCTCACCAGGTCTTGCATACTTTTGCCTGATTCATTTCACCGCAACCCCAAAAACAAAAACAAACACAATTAGCACTTAGCACTTAGCACACACATCAAACTGATCAATGAGAGCACCAGAGCTTGCAAGCCAGCTAAAATCATCAACTCGGTTCTGATTTACATACCATTCTTGATCAACTATCATTTCGTTTGAGAATCCAAACTCTCTTAGCTCTTCCTCTGAGTGATGCGTGGACAAACTATACCTGCAAACTTTCAAACTGACTCAATTGACAGTTCTTTATATACAAATCTGATTCAAGAGAGAGTGTAAACATGATCCTGGGTTCAAACCAGGAAGATTAGTACCTTCCACCGTAGCCTTTTTCCATAACAACCATGCTTCCATTACCAAAGTTATTGACGCCCTCGAACTGCTCCACTGTCCACTTGTACCATCTCATCAGAAACACTCTCAGCGTTAGTCCATGCGAAACTATCACCAAGTTGATGTTTGTATTTCTCTCTCCTGGTGGCTGAAACCGTCCCACATCGATATCCGATTTCAATGTTTCTCTGAATCCTGCAGTTCACATGAAACCATTGCTGTACTCATCGAATGTATACAAAAAATTGATAAATGTAGAGAAGTTCTAATGTGTACCTGTAATCCTATCATAAACATCAGCTGCAGATTCCCCATTAGGAAACCGGAAAAAGAATCTACCGTAAAGCATACGCATAGCTTTCTCCACCCTCCTCATCTTCTCCCTATCCTGAAATTCTCTTTAAAATACAGAAGTGTAACAAGCCCGAAATCTGATCAAATATCTATGTATACTTACACTGTCAGAAACTACCATTCATT
Organism: Fragaria iinumae; assembly: GCA_009720345.1. Taxonomy (NCBI): domain Eukaryota; kingdom Viridiplantae; phylum Streptophyta; class Magnoliopsida; order Rosales; family Rosaceae; genus Fragaria; species Fragaria iinumae. Next base: position 1,362,079 of record CM019121.1, read on the forward strand.
GGGAAGCAAAGTTTTTCGTTTGGTGGCAATTTGACATGTTATGTTGTCAAACTATAGTTCTGTAGTTCAAAAATTAGCAAGAAAAATGTATGACATCTCATCTAGACATGACATTTTTCGAATATTAGTATCACCTGAAAACTTGAACACTAGAAGTTAGCAGATTTGTTTTGGATAACGTAAATAGACATCTCATCTAGATTGTGTATTTGTGTACACCAATGTTAAAACCTACCCTTAATGGCATGAATTAACTCACCAAAATCTTGCTCTCTTAAGAGAGGTTCTTCTCTCATCCCAGCAATTCTTGAGCGCTCAAACGCTTTCCCTAACCCCTTCAGTGTTTCAACTGTTCTTCTATAAGGAGACACATAGAAGTAGACCTTCCAATCTTCAACTCTGTCTTTCTCAATCATCTCCCTGATCCTCTTCCCGCATTCCTCAGCATCAGCAATACCTTTCTCTGTCAATCGGATCTTTGGATCAGAAGTGTAGACACTCTCATCCACATTTCCTTCACTCTGCCCGTGCCGAACCAAAATAATCCGTCGAGGCCTTGGAGGTAGAGCTCTACTAGTACTAGTACTACCTGATTCTCTATGATCATAATGTTTTTCAGTCAGACTACCAAACCCATTACCAGAATGTTCAATTGAATCCATGGGGCTTACACAGCACATGACTGTATCAAAACTAAAGACCCTTTGTTGAGGAAATTGGATAGGTGAAGAAAGAGTTGCATTTTTGGGGAACCAGGACATGTAAAACAAGGAAGCAGAAGAGCACAAATGAGGCATTGCCATGAGTAGCAATACTATCAGTTTGGGACTACGAACTACTGCGGCTCTAGGCTTCTAGTCACAAATATGTATCTGCAAGATTGCTGACATATTTCTTAATTTCATGTACATTCACCAACATATATCACATGTCAAATCGTATAATGTGCTCTTTGTGTGTTTCATGTGGTGAAAATTGGTTAGGTGTTCCCAATTTTGAGTTGTACAAAATCTTTTGATCAGTTCATTTGTATGGACAGAAGGGCATGAACTGAATGGTGGAAATGCAATTAGGGGACCTAATGTGCAATAGTTCCTTTGGGTCCCAATTTATGTGTCTAGCTTCTTGAAGTAGCTGATCAGTATAGAGAAAACTCAGAAAAGTATCAATCCCATTTGATCTTGGAAAAGTCAGGGTCAAGGGAATAGACCAGATCAGAATCAAGCAGGTGAGTAATCTGTATGGTTTTGATGATAAGAAAAGATTGGATCTTTGTGTTTTATTGGGTTTCACTTTGGACTCAGGTTTGGACATAGGTATGAAAATGGAAAGTGGCCCAACTTCTAAAAATTATCATGGGTGTATTTGATATTCATCATGCGTATTGATCTAGAATTCAGATAATCCTTGCATATCAAAGGAAAAGTATATAAGATCATTGCCAGAATTTATCACTGAATAAAAACTCATGGAAAATGGAAGAATCTGATCGCTGAATGTGTAAAAATGTGTAAATTATAGACATGAAACACACAACTTTCTTGATCGATCTTCTCTAAAAAAAATGAACTGTTATTCTCTAAAATTAGATGTTCGTATGGATGTCTAGCTATTGAAAGTCTCATAATTTTGCTTTGTTCTTCACTTTTATCAACGAAGTGGCCATATATCATGGATTTCGAACTTCATCTTTTAACAATCGTATAGTTCTCTTTTTCGTTTTCTTATGACACGATGTTCTTTTGTATGTAGAAAGAGACTTCGATTCATACAGTATTTGAAAAATTAGAAGGAAAAAGAAGATCGATCTGTTCTGTATATTAACAACTTACCATACTTTATCTTAACAATTTATATGTCCGAACTCTGAACCTTGCCCATTTAACTATCCATTTTGTTTCTGTTGGGTACAATTAAACTTAGGTCATTCAAACTCTACGGCATGCATCTTGTTTTGATCAAGTCATTCATATCAGAAAGTTGGTGATCTATAGTTGGTGATGAAAGTTCTGTAAAGTACCAATCACATATGTTTGAGTGATTCTCAACATCCCAAGTAGATGATTGTTGTTGGCTAAACCCAATTATTTAGTCAAACAAAGACATATTACGCCTTTATAGGATTAGGTATGAGGTCCTATTCTCTAACCCCAAAATTCTAATTAGACTAGTTGTCAAGCAAGCATAACATCCTATTAACTATCATCACTGTGTTCTGAAAGCTATTATCAATATAAATGCATGCTACACTAGTGACTACTAATTTTTTCTTACCATCCATGACCAGGACTATTCTACTAAACCTGGACAGTCCACACTTCCATGGAAGTAAACTAACTGAAACTATAATACAGAGACTACAATAATTTATCGACATGGGACATCAATATACTATATCCCTGGACCTCTTTCAGAAACAGTAGTCTAGGTAGGATAAGGTACTAGTGAATACCTAATTGGTTTATTGTCCTTGTCGAAGACAAGGGCATAGTCCCCCTGTTCTGTTTGTTTGAAGGGTTAGGGAGCTCGTTTTGCATATGCAAATACACAGTGATGAGTAGCTGTCTTCTCAACTATGGTGTCTGTATTTTTAAACCCCTATCTCTATCCTCCTTTGTCTTTTAACATTCTTGCACCTTGGAAAAGTTGCAGCGGCAGCCTAGCTCCAAGTTAGGACATGGTCACAAACCGAAGAGCTTAACTCGAGCTGCATGCTAAGATCATCCACAACTGTCTAAATGTATGAAGAAAGCCCTTCTGGAAAAAGCTGAAGAGTGATGGTGATCATTGACAAAGATGTTTTCGATTATTTAGAGGAAATAGCATATCATGAAGAGTATGATCGAGTAGCAATTAACAAATGAGATCTTTCTATTTCAATCCCATCTTAGTAAAAACATAAAGTAATACAAAATTGACCCTTTGGGGTTTTGACAAAATGCCTAATGTAGACAGCAATGCCTGGTTTAAGTTTCGGTTCTACCAACTTTGAGCTTGAAATGGTTAGTATAGGACTATAGGAGGTGTATATTTCACTGAAGGTGTGCTTCATTTTTCATCATATATTTCTCTGTTTGATATAGCTAGACTAAATTATTGTATATTAATATACATGTTAGATTTTAGTGTTACATAGTTTGTTTTATTCCTAGTATTTGTACATGCATGCATATATATAGTCAACATGAAAATTAAGCAGCCCATGCTATAAATATGAACACACATTTACATGTTATAATATACACAAAGAAAATAAGGAAAAAAAAGAAAGAAAAAGAAGGCATTAGTTTATAGTAATGAAAGATATATGGAGTACCTTTCAATAGATATGTCTGTCACACAAAAGCTTGGCATAGCTAAACTTAGATAATCAATAATCATCCAATGAGAATGGTAGCAAGGTCTTTTAAGAAATCATCTTGTAATTGCCAACAATATGATTATTCTACCAAGGCAGTACATGCAAGCAAAATTAACTTATTAGTGAGATTCAGCTCAAACATTAATCAACAATATTGTGTTATGTGGTGTGGAAAGGAAAGAACGAAACAAGTCGAAATTGTTAAGAGACAGATGCACGCCAAGACAACAAGCTAAATGGTTCGTTCTCAATTTTCTTTTGGGTTTCTTTTGTCACTTGTATTGACTTTAGTTCTGTTGATGACTCACATATATATCTCTCTCAATTTAACAAGAAGAAAATACAGTAATAGTTGGTTTAAGATATCTTCTTGTTACTAAATAATATGCTTTGATATCTTAGAAGTGTGGATTTGTTACCTAATTCTTCTTGCTTGTACGTAGCCTTGTAGATTGCACGTGCCAATGATTCAGTGACCACTCTAAACACATGCATGAGAAAATGATTTCCTCGTTGTAACGGTGACCTCTAAGCTCAAAGCTTAATTGCCCTATTATTCTAGGTCAGAGAAGACTTAATAAACAATTAAGTCGCTCGAAATCATGTGTGACCGCAGATTTTTGGTCTGCGGTCACACTTGCAAATGAAGGCCGATAAATTGTCATTGACCGCTTAGTTTCTTTTGGATTTGGAAAAAAAATGTATGTATGAATTCATTTGGTGTTCACACACCAAACCAAAGTAAATACTTCATTACGGGATTTGTATACCAAGGCGATATACGGCTGCATGGGTTTTAATTTCTTGTTCAAACCGTGTATGAGAGGCTAAAGGCAGCTCGAAAAGAAGAACAAATGAAAATTGATAAAGTTATTATGCTTTTATTCGTGTCGAGCTGCATCAAGCACTTCATTCTTAGTCATTTCATTACTACCACGATCGATTTGATGTTAATTTTTATAAAAAACTTCTATATTTGTATGCATGTATAACAACCTCAATAATTAATCTAGCCGACAACTTGAACACATCAAAGTATTATGGCAGAGAGGAAAAACAAAACACTACATCACATTCTGCCTACCGTAGCAAGCGGCCCAAAAATCCCCGAGGAGATTGGGATAAACATAAGTTTATGTACGTACACACAAAGTTGTGTCATCTCTTTGAGAACGACAGTAGGAGGAATGCCGCATCTTACAAATATTTCCATGAGAAATGTACAAAAGCAGACTACCAATTTCAACTCCTTCCAACTACAAGTGGCTTTGTCACTTGAAAGCTAGCTCTGTAGAAACATTTGATATATGGTGCTTGATAATAAGAACGCCTTGAGAGAATTCTTAGTCATGGCGGTAACACAAATGTGGCCTTGAGCCCTTGACAGTCCATGAGTCAAAACTTTGATCTGAATATATAATTTGAAGAAGCTAATGAATCCATTAATCATTGGATTGTGAAGAAACTAACACACGTAGTCGTGTAGATGCTAAGATTTATATCTGTTTTAAAGCAATTCGTCAAATTTAAGATCCAAATTGCGAACCCGGAATGAAGTTATCAAATGAAGTCCTTAATTTGCGAACACGATGCCATCGTTTGTGTGAATATGCTAGCGTTAAAGGTCATCCTCTTCATCCCCTTTGCCCAGATTCATTTCTGATCGAGCTTTGTCATCGTAGTCCAATGTTTCTATCTATTGCCTTTATATATTCTCTTTGGCTTCCATTCGCTTATCTTTGTATTATTGGATCGGTCCTACTCTTTTTTTTCATTTTCATTGAACTGGTCCTAAACTAGTTAGCTAGTTCCACCTTTCCCACCTTCTCTTGCTTATCTAGCTACTTCATGTTGTGAGATCTTTATTTAAGCAAGTGCAAGACCAAATCTAATAGCCAGAAAAGCCTCCTTTTCTGGTCATTTCCTTGGTGTATTGATAATATTGTATATTTGAGCATTTCACAAAACGTTAATGGTCGTGTATGAAAGTTCAACACAGACTTATATATACAAACAACAAGTCAATAACCCTTCTCTTTTCCTCAATGTGAAAATTAAGTCAAAATTCAAATGATTTATACAGTTGCATCCATTAGTTAATTGCGTGTATAAGCTAGAGCTAGAGCTGGAAAACCAAAGGAGCAAGAAGTTTCATAGTTAGTTCGTGATGAAAATATCGATCTCTATCATTCTTTCACTTTCAGTTGTTTTGTCTGTTAACTGTGGAATTGACGCAAGAAATTGATCGATCTAGACCCCCACACCCCCAGAAAGCATGCGAATTAACCAGCTGCAGAGAGATGGAGCTTGACAGTCCATTCGATCATTCAAGAACAAAAACGGGTGAAGGTTTTGATGTTAGATTTTAACGGCTATAGAAACAAAAAGGGTGTCCCTTCTTAACTTACCCTTTGGAGTTTATTTTTCGTGCGAGGGTCACATACATGTTATGGCCCAAGAGAACTAAGAAACTCCATGTGAGTCGTCTTTATTTGTGGTGTTATTATGCACTACGAGCTAGTGCCAAATTGCTCTTTTCTTCTCCTCCTCCTTTCCACAAAGGGGGGAATAAAAGGAAAATCGGGAAAGCTATGGTTACAAAATGAAACAATGGACATTACAATGCTTTCAACTTTTGTTACAGTCTTTTTTAGTTGGGTAAGAAATAACAACTGCTGCGACGACACGAGTATTACATAATGACTTACCTCTTATCAAATTCAGAACTTCGATATGTTACTGTAATGTATCTATGTAAAACACTAACACTGATAAATATACTCCTAATTAACCTTCTGAACCAACTTATTTGAACCGGCCAGCTGCTAGACTAGGGTTTTCAGATTAGGGTTTAAGATTAATCCAGCGTTTTAATGAAAAAGGCGTTCAATAAATGTGTTAAATGTAAAGATCGAGTAACCAACAAGTATAGTGAATTGTACGTACCTTACAATGATAGTTCAAATTAATGATTGTTATAAATTGTGCTTAGTTTTGAAAGGTAAACCTTTAATTTCATGCAGCCGTCATTATGCCCAGTCTATTATGGAAATTAATCATAAATTTCTACGTTTGATTAGGACAAAGGAGAAAGCTAGGGAGCGCGGTCATAATTCCATTGGCAACTATGGTCAAGCAATTTTATTTATTAATTTCATTAAATATTGAAACTAATTTTTCAAGTCGTTTTGTATTCCATGAAAATTACGCATATGATAATGCCACATATATTCCATCGCTTCCTTCAAACGAAACCATTTTCAAAAAATTGTGGAAAATGTTGACAAGGCAAACAATGACATACTATCGAGGACGTATCTTATCTTTGGAAATACTCTCCTACCATTTTAGGATCACCAATTGAGAAATGTGACAAAAGCAGCAAGTCACTATTGTGTGATGCCTATGGCTTTGGTTTTCATGTGTTTCTCATTCCAAGGTTTCATGCATATGAAAACAAAGGAAAACAACCATTTTAACCGAAAATGGCAAATGAATTGCTCATCGTTTTACGTGACCTTGATGTTACGTAGGTGTAAAATTGAAGCCATAAAATTAGGGTTAAATAACATATTAGTTGCTCAGTTCTCTTGCATCTTGATGCGTAGAAAATTTTTTGATCCAAATATTATATATTAGTTACTCGGTTCACTTACGTCTTGGTACGCAGAAAAAAAATTATTTGTCAACGTAAAACATGAAGAGGAGTACGTAGTCGAGGTTAAATTTTCAAGCTGTGGAAAATGAGTCAATGATTGAGGAAGATGAAACATAGTCCAAAAACCTATCTATTCTGTGGCTGGCAGAGTCAAAGTACAAAACAGTCCCTACAGACATAAAAGCCACACCAATCCATTGGTCCAAAAGGCCCCCAAAACATAACTAAATAGTAAATCAACCCCCTTAGATCTGCATAGTGTGTCATCTTTGCCCTACCCAGCACACTCCCACTTGGATCATCGTCATCGTCGTCACCGCCATGCCCCTTCTCTTTCTTACAAACACCATGTTGTATTCCCAGATTCAAAAGGCTGCATCCATGGCAGAGATGCCACTGGGATGACTGCAAAACCCTAACCAGCTAGAATGGTCCATGCAGAAGATCGAAAACTCATCAACGTAAATATATATATACGAACCAAGGACCACCCTATATGTATATTGGCTCTTCAGAATTATTGTTTCAAGTTCCAAAGAAAGTGAACACCCAGTTTCAAAACTGGAGCAAACAAACAACGACTGTACCAGGCAGCTGATCTCAACGCAAGGTCACCCGTCTTTTATGGGGTTTTGCGGTGGCGTCCCACCCAGAAATTGACCCCTCCTTCCTTCTCCGTAAGCAAAATTACAAAAACACAATCATAGACATACCCTTCAAAAGTAGGGCGTGTCCGTACGGATCCGAGGGGGGCATCATGCATAAGCAAAGAGGAAAGGGGTTATGTACGTAAGAGCGACTGAGGCTAATATAAAATCTGGGTGAAAGTTACGTAAGGATGATAAAGCTGATAGTTAAACTGAGTTTTCTGGCAGAGAGACTCGAAGAGAGTGATCGAGGTAAAGGGACTAGGGCTTGCTAAGATGCGCAGGGTGATGATGAGGACGTCAGCCTGGTGTAGGAGGGATCGATAATTAGGTTAAAGAGGTGAAGAAGAGAAGGGGGAAAATGGCAAGCGGCGGAGAAAGGTTCTGTTAGTTTAGGAGGACCACCTGCTTTTTCCAACAGACCAAAACCATTAAAGCTGCTTAGGACCTCTCTTGCAAATTCACACTCTCAATTCTTGGAGCTTGTAGCTCACGTCAACAACATCTAGTTTCTTGAAAATGAACATTTTGGCATCCAGAGCATTTGAATTGCTTGAAATCAGGTCGTTTTAATCTGAATGTCAAGTTCATTTCAAAGAAATCATAGTTAATCAGTAGGGTGAGTTTCGTTTCTGGTGCATTTGAAGGAACATTAGGGCCCTCGATATCAGATTAGGAGCAACCTATGGTCTATAATCTTCTTGTATATGCACAAGAGATGTGTGTTATAACGAGTGCAAGAAAGAACACAGATTTACGTGGTTCACTAACAACGTGTTAGCTACGTCCACGGACAGAAGGAGAACAGTTTTATTATGTTGAGCAACAATACAGAATGACATATACACAACACACAATAGGTTGTATATATACAGCCCTAAATCCGATATACTAGTCCTAATAGGTAACCATAACCTAGTATAACCCGAATAGGTAACCATAACCTAGTATAACCCGTCAGCACAGATTGGATGGTTCAAGGCATATATTAACAAATCTCCACCTTGACTTGAATCCTCTCACAAATAACAGATGTACCAGATGCACCATAGTGATGCCAGATGTACAGATAACTCCTTCTGCCTCAGATGTCGCCCCCAAAGGGCAACTAACAGCTTGTAACATTTAGCAAGTCCAAACAATGTTGGAACTTGCTGTGTGGAACCGACTTGGTGAACATATCAGCGGGATTGTCAGCAGTGCCCACCTTCTTCACCTTAATTCTGCTCTCATCTCTCAGAAAATGATACCTGACATCAATGTGCTTAGTCCTCTCATGATGAACTTGATCCTTAGCTAAACATATTGCACTCAAACTGTCGCAATATACTATAGCCTGATCATGATGCAAACCAAGACTACTGACCAGTCCCCTTAACCATATGCCTTCCTTTGCAGCGGCTGTCAGAGCCATGTACTCTGCTTCAGTAGTAGACAAAGTCACTGTAGGCTGCAAAGTAGCTTTCCAGCTAACAACAGAGCCACCAAGAGTAAAGACATAACCAGTCATAGATCTCCTAGTGTCAACATCTCCAGCATAATCGCTATCTGAATAGCCTGTTACCAAACAGTTTGTATCACCTCCATAAATGAGACCAACATCAGACGTACCTTTGAGATACCGAAAAATTCTCTTCACAGCCTGCCAATGCTCCTTTCCGGGATCACCCATAAATCTGCTGACAACACTAACAGCATGTGCAAGATCAGGCCTAGTGCAAACCATAGCATACATCAAGCTTCCTACTGCACTAGCATAAGGAACTCGAGACATGTATTCCTTCTCCTCAGCAGATTTAGGTGCAAACGCAGTAGACAGATGAATATTTGCAGCACTTGGAGTATCTAAAGATCTAGATGTAGACATACCAAACCTGGATAATATTTTCTGGATGTAGCCTTTCTGAGATAAGAAAAGCTTCTTCTGACTTCTATCCCTGTAAATCTCCATTCCCAAAATTTTCCGGGCTGCTCCCAAATCCTTCATCTCAAACTCTGCACTGAGAAGACCCTTCAACTTCTGAATATCAGACTTGTCTTTTGCAGCTATCAGCATATCATCTACATACAGGACCAGATAAATGAGGGAATCATTTGTTAACTTGTTGTAGTAGACACAACAATCATACGGACTCCTGATGTAGCCGATTTCTATCATATAGCTATCAAACCTCTTGTACCACTGTCTAGGAGACTGCTTTAGTCCATACACGGACTTCTTCAACTTGCAAACATAGTCTTCCTTTCCAGGGACTTGAAAACCATCTGGCTGAGTCATGTAAATCTCTTCTTCCAATTCTCCATGTAAGAACGCTGTCTTCACATCTAGTTGCTCAAGCTCCAGATTATGATGTGCAACTATGGCTAGTAGCATCCTGATAGAAGTATGTCTGACCACAGGTGAGAAAATCTCATTGTAGTCAACTCCCTCTTTCTGATGGAACCCTCTTGCAACTACTCGAGCTTTATACTTGATGCCCTCAGCAGGTGACAACCCTTCTTTCTTCTTGAAAACCCATTTGCAAGTAATAACCTTTCTCCCCTGATCAGGTCGTTTGGTCAATTCCCAAGTCTGATTTTTCTGAAGTGATTCCATTTCATCTCCCATTGCAGCAAGCCATTGAGCTGACTCTGTACTTGTAACTGCTTCCTTGTAGGTGGACGGCTCATGAGGATCCACCTCTTCAGCAACCTGTAGTGCATAAGCCACCATGTCCTCAAAACCATACCTTGTAGGTGGTTTCCCAAAGTTTGATCTCCTAGATCGCTCATGAGTCAAACTATGCTGATTAGCAGCCATTTGTTCTGATTCTGAATGTAGGTATTGATCTTCTTGTTGTGGTTCACTCACATCTTCAGTGACTTGTTGCTCCACCTGTTTCTCAACACTACAATTTTCACAGAAACTAAAATCCTTGACCTTGTGACCACCAAGAAGATCATTCTTTGACAGAATTTGCATCCCTCTTTCACTTATATGACCAAGCCTCATGTGCCATAGCTTGGTCATATCATCCTTGTGAACCTCTGATGATGCAACAGCAGCCGAGCCTGACAGCGTTGAACCTTGCAGAATATATAAAGTACCTCGCTTGACACCTTTCAGAACCACATTGACACCTTTGTAGACATTTAAAATTCCACATGAGCCTTTGTACTTGAAACCTTTGCTATCTAGAAGACCCAAAGAAATCAGGTTTTTCGTCATGTGTGGAGCATGCCTAACATCATTCAATGTACAGAATTTACCATCATGTGTCCGTATTTTTATTGAGCCAATTCCAACCACCTTACTTGCAGAACTGTTTGCCATAGAAATATTGCCTCCATCTATCTGCTCATAGGTTGAAAACCACTCTCTGCGTGGACATATATGATAAGACGCCCCGGTATCCAAAATCCACACATCCCTGTGATGTATGTGTGCATCTGCAACCAAGGCCAGATCTTCTTCCGAAGTGGTGTCAACTTCTGCTACAACAGCAGTACCTGATGCTTTCTCAGACTGCTTCTTCTTCTTTGGACATTCGTTTTTCCAATGTCCCTTCTCTTTACAGTAGTTACAGACATCATTGGATTTGGAACCCTTTGAAACTGGATTCTTGTATTTCTTCTTCCCCGAGCCTTTTTGTCCCAAACTTCCACTGGCTACCAACCCTGCAGCCTGACTGTCTGAACTAGTACCGGTCACCTTATGGCGCATATCTCTAGTATGTAAAGATGATCTAACATCCTCCAGAGTCAGAGTATCTCTCCCACCAATAAAAGAATCCACAAAATTCTCATACGACGAAGGTAGAGATACCAACAGGATTAGAGCAGCATCCTCATCATCAATTTTAACATCGATATTACGCAACTCTAATAGAACAGTGTTTAACTGATCTAAGTGATCTCTTAGAGATGTACCTTCTTCCATACGCAGACCGAACAGACGTCGCTTTAGAAGCAACTTGTTGGTTAAAGACTTCGTCATGTATAGACTCTCAAGCTTCAACCACAGACCAGCCGCAGTTTCCTCCTCTGCGACCTCGGTGATTATATCATCTGCAAGGCACAACATAATTGTCGAGTGTGCCTTCTCCTCCAGACTGGCCATCTCAGCGATTTCTTGATCCCCTGACTTCTTAACCAGCGGCGCCCACATCCCTTGTTGTTTTAACAAGGCTCGCATCTTGATCTGCCATAAACTGAAACTGTTCCTCCCTGTAAATTTATCAATCTTCACATTCAAACCAGACATCTTTCTTGGCGGAAATCACAACCAGGCCAGATAAACCTTGCTCTGATACCAATTTGTTATAACGAGTGCAAGAAAGAACACAGATTTACGTGGTTCACTAACAACGTGTTAGCTACGTCCACGGACAGAAGGAGAACAGTTTTATTATGTTGAGCAACAATACAGAATGACATATACACAACACACAATAGGTTGTATATATACAGCCCTAAATCCGATATACTAGTCCTAATAGGTAACCATAACCTAGTATAACCCGAATAGGTAACCATAACCTAGTATAACCCGTCAGCACAGATTGGATGGTTCAAGGCATATATTAACAATGTGCTTGTGCTTAAGATGACAAGAACTTGCATTGTCTTTTCAAACTTCTTATCAGTCGTCCTATGATGTAATAATTAACATTGTGAAGACGCAAAACCATTGAAACATTGATCATGGCTCTAGCAGAGATCGATATCATGCACATAGGACCCCTGCATTATGTGTGTATGAGAGTATTTAGACGTATGTATAAGATATTTAACAGAGGACGGGCTAGATGCCCAAACCTCTATTGAGATTTATGTAAAAGGAAAAATAGAAGAATACAAAAGTAAGGAGGGGACATTAAGCCTAACTCATTAATAAGAATCGGTCGACGGTTGTATAAGAGAATGCGGCAATGACCTTGCAATTGGGGAAGAAGTCATGATTTCCTTAATGAACATGTGGAGGAGAAACCATGCCAACTTGAAAAATGTTGGTGACCATGATAGGGCACTTGTGGAAGAAGAAGACTAAATGAATGACAGGGGCGCGCGTGGGAGAGAGTAGGGCATGTTGTTCGTAATTAAACGGGAAAGAAAGAAAGAAAGGAAAGAAAGAAAAAGACGATGCGGTCCCAAATGCGTATAGATGAAAATAGAGAGGGAGAGAGAGATATACACACATATATGGGTGGACTACTTTAATACACAACATTAATAAGAATTAGACGGATGGCAAAAACAAATGGACCACCTCATCTCGTCCCCTTGTTTTGGGAACATTTTGCCACAACTCCAGGCGCATCTATTCTCTTACATTTCACCCCTCACCGTGAAAAAGAAGAAGAAGAAGAAGGAGCTTGAACGTAAAACCAGTAGTACCACAGAGTCGACCCCAAGCTTGGACTGGAGCTCGGACCTGCACAAAGGACAGGGAAAGACCCCACGACTCTGTACCAAAAAAGAACAGAAGGCTAGCTCACTAAACCCCATCTGAAAAAGCCTGGGAACAACTCCTACTTAGGAAAACACTTCTGGGGATTCGTGGCAGAGATTTTACTTTTCTTTGCGGTAATTTTTTTTCTTCTGGGTTTTGAGTTTTGATTATGGTGAAGTTAATCATGGAGTAGGGTTTTGAGAAGAAATGATTAAAGTAAAGAGGGAAAACAAGTCGTGTGGCGGCTTGTAGTTTGTGTAGCAAGGCAAAGGACGATCATTGATTCATTACTACTATGTTGTACTATATAGGGGAGGGAGGAGGGTGTTTAAATTAATCAATCAAATCTTCTAATCATTTTGATTATCATATGGATTAAAAAACTAAAAATGTGTTTTTAATTAACAGTAATTTTTAAACAATTGTTGGGTATGAAATAATTGAGGGGGCCGAGTATTAGAATTCTCATTCTAGGAAGTCTATTTTGGAGGTATTTATATCATGGAGCATTGACCCACTAGAGAGAGAGAGATATATAGAGAATAGAGAGGGGGGAGAGAGAGAGAGATAGAGGCCATATATGAAATGAAATGATGAACATGGTTAGGAGGTCATCATCAGCCCTATCTGATCTTCTATTTCTGAGGAGATATATTTGATCTTTTTCTTCCTAGGTTGGGGTTTTCATGGCTCACCCTGTTGGCATATTAACAGAACAAGTCTGAGAAAAACAGAAGAAGCCCACCACCATCACCAGTTCACCACACCACAACATATATACTCAACCTCCACCCCTCCACCTCCACTTGGTAAGTATATATATAACTACCTGTGGATTCTACTTGATCTTGATTCGTTTGATTCATATTCTTCATGAGATGCTCTCTTTTTTCATTAAGTAATTGAATTCTGTCTTCCTTTTTGTTGTGAATTAAGAAGAAGACAGAGAGCATCTGAGTTTCTTTTCCATGGCTAGAGAGCTGTGCAGTGAAGATCATAAGTCCTCATCAGTTGGGTTTTGCTACTCGGATGTTTCATCAGCCAATCCAACCATCCACCACCAGAACCAGTTCACAAATCAGATCCAAGGCTTTGATCAGTCAAATCCAGCAGAGATCTTCAACTTGACCACAGGCATGGAGATGATAGGCTTCTCCAAAGGAGCCTTCTTCTCCAAACATGGAGGAGGAGGAGGAGGAGGGCCTTCATCTTCGAAAGGGGCAAATCATTTCTACCATAATCCTCATCAGCAAGAGTACAACACAACCGGCATGTCGGAAACGAGCAGCGAAAACCAGAATCTCATGGAGTCTGCTGGGACTTGGCATCACGAGAGTGCCAACAATAGGTTCCTAGTTGATGATTCTTCACTGAGGTGTGTGTTTCCATGTGAAGGTAATGAGAGGCCAAGCCAAGGCCTCTCACTCTCTCTTAGCTCATCCAATCCTTCTAGTATTGGCTTACAGTCCTTTGAACTCAGGCAGACAAATCATCATCAAGATCATATTGGGGGCATCAGTCAAAGTCAAATGATACTGCAAGATGGTTATTTGGGTAAAAGCTCAGGTCTTGGACACCAAGCTCTTCTTCATGAGAATCAAGCAGGGCTTTTCCAGCTCAGAAACTCAAAGTACTTAGCCCCTGCTCAGGAGCTCTTAAATGAGTTCTGTAGCCTCGGAACAAAGCAGACTGATGCTCTTGGGGTTCCAAAGCACAAGTCAAACAAAACCAAACAGTGGGAAGATCAGGATAACAATAATGGCAGTACTTCGAAAAAGCAGTCTTCCCTGTACTCACTCGAATTCGTTGAATTGCAGAAGAGAAAAACCAGACTGCTTCAAATGCTGGAAGAGGTAAATCAAAGTAGAGATGTAAATATTTACGTACTTTTTTTTACCAGTAATTATTTTTATCTCTCTCGCTCCATGAAAAAGATCCCTTCCTTTTCTTGAAACCCAACTTTCAGTTTCTGAGAGAGTGTATTAGAATGGAAAGTTAAAATCTTTTACTGCGTAGTTGATGGATTGGGGTCGCCATGATTGGACTAACGAACAAATTTGGAGGCCTTTCAATTAATACCCAGAAACCCTTTATTTTCCTTCTTTTAAAAAAAAAATAAAATTTAATTTTCAATTTCATGATCATATGTGGTTCATTAGGTGGAGAGGAGATACAAGCACTACTGTGATCAGATGAAGGCCTTGGTCGCAACCTTCGAAACCATGGCGGGCACAGGTGCCGCCACGGTGTACTCGAAGTTGGCTTCGAAAGCCATGTCAAGACATTTCCGGAGCTTGAAAGACGGGATTGTAGCTCAGATTCAGGAAACAAGGAAAGCAATGGGGGAGAAAGACCCGGTGGCTCCTGGAGCAAGCCGAGGCGAGACACCTCGGCTGCGGATTCTCGACCAAACTCTCCGGCAGCAGAGGGCCTTTCAACAAATGAACATGATGGAGAGTCATCCATGGCGGCCCCAACGTGGCCTTCCAGAGAGATCCGTCTCGGTTCTTCGAGCTTGGCTGTTCGAACACTTTCTTCACCCGTAAGTCACATTCCTTCTTTTTGCAGTAAACTACAAATCAGATTTTTGCAAAGAATCAATGTTATGTGCTAGTAAGGCAAAGTTTGTGACTTGGTTCTCATCTCTCAAATCGTGTAAAACATGATGTGAATGATATTTTTCGCTTGCGAAAAACAACACCAACAAACACCTTAATTTGGTTGTTTCTATTCACCACCATTCAGATTCTGATCCAAAATTTTCAATTTTTGTCATATTATTTTGCAATCATTTATGTTTTTTTTCCCTCATAGCCATGTATATTCTTTTTTTTTTCTTGTGGGTCACTCACTACTACTCGGTCTTTCAATTCTACATATTCATAGTAACAGTAGTATTTGTTTGGGTATATATCAAGAATGTTTCATGATGATGAAAACTTTCTGCAGGTACCCAAGTGATGTTGATAAACATATCTTAGCTCGCCAAACGGGTCTCTCAAGAAGCCAGGCACGTCCACATCTCCCTCCCTCTAGAATATTAGTATACAAAATTACAATTTAGAATTATGATCCCACACCATTTAGTTTATATTATAATTGCCATATCTTCTTATTAGGATCCCTAGCTAATTATATAATTTACGTGATCATATTATAATGCAGTAATTAGTGTATATTATGATCTATGTCATCAGTGATGATATCATTTTAGTCTGATGCAATTTGTTTGTTTACATATTGTGCTGGGTTTTCAAACAGGTATCAAACTGGTTCATCAATGCAAGGGTGAGGCTTTGGAAACCTATGGTTGAAGAAATGTACATGGAAGAAACAAAGGAGCGCGAGCATGAAAACAACATCAACATGTCCTCCTCAGATGGTGTCACTACTGATCATCTTGGCGATCCGAGCACGCATATGACACGACCCGAAGATCAGAAACCGACCCACGACCAACTCCAACTCGTCCGAATCGACTCAGAATGCCTCTCGTCCATCATCACAAACAACCCTGGTGAGAAAAGCACTGGTCATGACTCCAGAAGCGGCAAAAGCACCCTTCAAATGCACCCACAGCAAAGTTTCGGGCGTGTAACAGATGCATTTGGATCATCGATGGAGCTGGACTTTACAAATTACAATCAGAACCCGAACCAGAGCTTCAATGGTGGAGGGCACGGTGTGTCGTTGACATTAGGGTTGAACCAGCATGGTGGTACTAATGGGGTGAGCTTGGCATTCTCTCCTTCCTCACAGAGCTCTCTCTTCTACCCTAGAGATCACATTGAAGAGTGTCAGCCGGTTCAGTACTCGTCTCTATTAGACGGCGAAGGCCAGAACAATTTGCCTTACAGAAACTTGATGGGTGCTCAGTTGCTCCATGACTTGGCTGGTTAGGTAAAGTACTACAATATATTGCTAGCTCTTGGATGATCAAGAGGTTCGATCACTGTGGTTTCGATTGGTCGACGTGATAACAGATAAATAGTGGGTAGGAATAGATTGAAAGTTAATACTTGGGGATACATACATAAAAGGGGCTATACTGGGTTAGACAAGGAGATTAATATGATGATCATCATTTTCATGGCTGCTGGTAGTTAATTAATTAATTCTGGGTACTACTTCTTATTTCTTCTTCATTTATAATTGTATGAACATGGTTTTATTATTGCTAGGCTAATTTGGAATTGCCAGTGATCTGGTGCAAAGATGATTCAATATTTCTTTCCTCTTCCATTTCTTTTTTCTCAAGATTTTTAACCCAAGTGGTTAGACATCTTTCTGTGTCCAACTGATTATGATTGAACCATTTGTGGCTCATCTTTAAGTGAACATTTTTGTGGCTATCTCCATGAGGATACAATTAAGTTGAGCAGCACAATTGGTGTTGGGTCCTTGTGGTTTTGGGAGGATTAAGACAATTCCTAGCTAGAGGAAATTTACAAATATCGTGATCGTTTTTTAGTGAGTTGCTTGGGTGGTCCCTAATTTTCGAGGCCCTCGTGAAGATGTGATACGTATTACTGTAATGCATATCTCGAACCATGCCAATGAGAATTGGGGGTGACTGCCTTTTTGGGTTGTCAACTTTGGGATTGGTTTATATGCTTCTGCTTTTGTAAAATGAGTAAAGGTGACTTTATTAGCTATCTTTTTAGGTATAGTGTGCGAGGCATTAGGGTTTTCTTTGTTGGTTGAAGGCGTGGACCTGATGATGAACTCAATCATGTATTATATATCTTCACGATCAAATTATCTTTCTCTGTTTTGCATGCAAGCTAGACCTGGCTAATAATATTAACGCTTCAATCGTATGTAATCAAAATGGATCTCTGTATCTCCGATTGTTTAAATTCATGCGCAACTGAGCTGAAAATATAATTCAAGAAAAGTTTTAAGTTAATCTGAGTTTATTGATTCAGTTTTAAGTCTATTGAACGTGAGCGAGAGATCGAAAAAGAGCGATGAAAATTTGTGACCAGAATACGAGTGATCAGTACCAATCGGCTATGGAATACTGCAGCAACCCATGTTTAAATGTTTGTGTATCAGTACGTTGATGATTTGTGACAGCTGATAATGTGTTTTATTCATGCTTTGTCGAAGGTAACTTTCACTTGTAATAGATGCATGCGATGAATGTTTTTGAAATTCATATGGCTTAGAGTATGTAACAGGTAGTAGTCTATGTTTTACACTTCCATTTATTTCATATTGTAACGTAGCCAGCAAATCAGTATGCCTCTGATAAATATGTCACAGAAGAAACACCATCGATCATATTCTTTATTAAGGTGATGGATAGCCCCAAATTAGATTTGCATCTATATATATGTGGAGTACCTTCTATAATTCATTTTCTATCATTTCCATGCTCGATCCAAATGATTCATGAAGGCTCTTGCTAGCTAGCTGCAGCTAAATTTAGGGAAATTATCTTGATGTTAAACTGTTAGCATGGATTAATTTATTAAATTTCTGTTTAATAGCTGATATAAGTTGCCCTTTTCTGGTTTTTTGTTTTTGAACAAATCTATAACTTCAATCCTCAATACCGAAGTTGTGATCTCAACATCTCAACCCCTGGTCATCGATCTGTACCTTACAAAATGATCCTGAAAGCTTATAATCGCAAAACCCTCGCTCAGATCGAAATCCACAGAAGTCATCGCTGCCAGCTTCATGATATCCAAGCCTTTATCTCTCAGACAATATATTCCTCATGCAATTCATATCTCTATGTACATCTCACTGTCTCTCTCTTTATTTTTATACCGTGAGCTTTCAGTTTTGTACCACCTCGTGTTTGTTACACACCGATTGACAGCAACCAATATTAAAGTGAAGAAACGTAAAAGAACTACAGCTATTGTGTTTGCCAAGGAAATTGACTACTGATCGGTGTACGTTTGTTATCTAATAACTATTTCGTTTTCGAATTCCCCCTAGTTTGCAAACACGAGGATCAGTCTTGTGCAAATTCCGTCAGATAGCTAAGAGGCTCCAAAAACTATCTGATCGATCTCTCCACATCTATACAAACGTACATTTTCTTACTTTGTTAGGCTTCCAAGAACCTATAAACCTTGATGAGTTACACAGAGAAAGCCTGGCCTCTTCTGGTTTTTTTTTTTTTTTTTTTTTTTTTTCTGTGGCAACCCCATATAGTGCCATCTAGTGTTGCAGGATCAAATTGGGCTTCTAACCACTAACCCCAGGTACAAATGCTAAATCAAAATGGGCTTCTATTATTTGACATGTCATATACGAACCCATATCTATTCTGGCCCCAAAGAGATTCCAAGCTGGGCCGATACTGTAAGTCCATACAACTTCTGGACTATTGTCAGAGCACCTTGATTTCAACGGAATAGCCCAGTATCAAGCCACAAAATCCTCCAAATCACAAGAACAGTCTTAAATAATTTCTTATATGAATTCTATCATTTTCTAACTTTGAAAAATCGTACAAAAAACATTGGTGTGGATTTTGAGTTACATAAAGAAATAGCAGTGATTCTAGTTTTAACTTTCTCTTTCACGATAAGAACCTAACATCATGACATTAATAATCACGATAATATCACGTAACTCGATACATTCATTGTTGGACAATAACAGAAGGAGAAAAAGAAAATATAATGTGGTAAGTTTGACAAGCAAATCTATATGCACTATATATGAACTTTATATATGAACTTTGGTTATTCTCCTAACAAACAAGAAAATCGGATATATCAAAAGTTGATTATTGACACGGCCAGGTCAGGCCTCATGGATCCGGATCAGGCAAATGGGTCTCCATTTGCTTAATTCTTTAGTTTGTTAGGTGTACACCAATTGAGGTTTTAGACAACTAATATTCTGTTCCATGGAATTAGGCAATAAGATTTTTATCATTTGCTTTTGAGCCTACGTGTAATCAGTAAAAGTACATGTCTTGATGCTTGTAAGTCTCCCTTAACACTCTGTGGAGGACGGCATTTTGATGTACGTGTCTTTTAGCCATTGGTTAAGCAATATAAGTTACGATTTTCAAAAAAAGAAAAAGAAAAAAGAATGTTCTTCTGGTGTACCTTCTTTGCTTTAGTTTGGGGTTTTTTTTTTTGCAAGTGTTCTCTCTAGTTTAGAGTCCTGCTGTTCAAATTGCTGTGTCATTGTGTCAAACCCCAAGTTACTTTTTTAAATACCCTCTTAATCAAAAGTTTGTGCATGCAATCTCCAACATAAAGATTGCAGGCCAATGCAAGACTAAGAGATAATAATAGCATTCATACAGCTAACTGAGTAATCTTGTTCTGGGACTATTGAACATCTCTTTCTTCGTCTTTTTTCCTAGTGCAGCAGCAGCTCTCTTATAGCCCATTATGCATTTCCTTCCACCTGACAAGTCATTTTGAAATGAAAAGAAGTAAATAAGTCACCAATTTAATTAGGAGGTGTTTCATCAATGTTTACACTTCAATACTTCACTTCTCTGACTGGAAATAGAGTATTAGACAATGCTTAAATGACTGGAAATACATTTGGGATTGCTGGAGAAAAGACTCAAAAGAGGAAGGAAAAGACTCAGGAACAGAAAAAAATAATAATAATAATTAAATGTTTGAAATTTATGACAACACGTACCTTTTCACTAGAGAACTCAAATGGTGTTGATCATTGAAGTGAATTTGCTTCTTACTGAAGTGGTAGTTTGCATAATATGAAAACTTGACGCAGTTCTCCACGTACAAGTATTCCAATGAAGGGCACCGAGTTTCAATATTACCACTTTCAGTGCAGAACATTGTGAGCACCGGAAGATCAATCAAAGCTAATCTCTTCAACGCCGGAAGTGTAATCTCGCTGTTCAAGCTATTGCTTGCTTCAATGACTCTGTCCAAGCGAGGACACTGCTCTATGCAAAGGTCTTCCAACTGAAAAAGACATTCAGCAACGTCTATTGTGAAGAGGCTTTTCAGTTCCTTGCACTCGCAGATTGCCAAAACTTTTAGATTCTGGAAGATTGCATGCGGAGCAGGACCATTGCATATTCTTACTAGTTCCTCTAGAGCACACAATCTCATCTCCCTCAATTTCCTCAAGAAAATCTTCTCTGGATCAACACCCCCTTCATCAGATTCAAAAACATATTTCATTCTGTCCAGATGTACACAAATGATTTTTTCCAGATTTTGTAATCTCGGCAACAATGTCAATGATAAAAGTGCATTCATCAAGCTACGACATGTTTGCACTTTCAATAACTTGAGCTTGCGTAGGGACCCAGGTGGTAGCTCACCAACACACAACTCCTCGAGGGAATATAAGCAGTGCAGATGCAACTCTTCCAAGTTCTCAAATACCGGTTTATTTGAAACCCGCCTCATTGTGTTGATTATCTCTTTCAAGTTCTTATGGTGCCCGTTCACAGAGAGATATTTCAGCACAAATAATCTGCCATGGTCATATTCCCCAACAAGGTCATTCAAATCATCGCAATTTGTGTACTCTAGCTGCTCCACTTTCGCTGTCACAACGCTGATAAACCAATCCGGTAAGCTATTGATTGTTGTGTCAAGAGTCAAGGTTCTTGAAAAACCATCATATTGAGGGAGCAACACGTCCCTGCTGATGCATATATCAAATTCTACCCAATTCGGCTTGAAGTACTCAACACTTTGAGGCAAGCATGTAGCATCAGATATGTAAACTTCCAAAATGTTTAAATCCAGCAAACTAGTCAACTCATCAAAGTTAGCGTTGGTCTCTACAGATGCATCCTCAATTTTACTTCCCCACTTCCCAAATTGAAACTTCATGTGCAGTTCTTCCAATCTACACAACTTCGATAACACTTTAGATGGGATTGTTTCAAGATATCTACCAGTGACGTCCAACTTCCTCAGACTGGTCAAATTTCCTATTTGTTTTGGTAAATTCTTAAGAGGAAGTTCTCTCATACTAAGAATCTCAAGTTTCTTCAGATTTCCTAAGACAGATATCTCCCTTAAATTGCTGCAAAAATCCAAATTCAAAGCTTGGAGGCTAGTTAGGAAACTGAATGACTGAGGTAGAGACGAAATACTGGTGAAGCTAAGATCAAAGACCCTTAGAGCATTAGGACTTTGAAGAAAGGTTTCTGGAATGTCACATATACCAGCATTACTTTGTAGTAACAAAATTTGGAGCTTTGAACATACCAAATATTCGGGAAGCTTGTGAAGCTTGTTTCTCATTAGTGAGATTATTGAGTAGCCTTCACGAGTATCAATTGGGCAATCCCAGAGCCAGGAATGGGTCCAAGTCAATCCTGAGAGTGCGAAATTGTTAGCCACAAATAAAATAGAATTTGTGATGGTTAAAAAAGGAAAAAAAAAAAAAAAAAAAAAAAAAAAAAACTAAGGGGCTGCAGTGGCATTACTGGCATACCTTGCCACCATCCTGCCTCTGCGTCTGGCCACTCCTCTAGCTCACAACCAGCTTTTACTAAAAGCCCATCGCCTTCCTCGGACAATGCAATGGACATGGCCAGATTTCGAATGTCATCGGTCATCCTTACACATCCCTCCTTTGTACCCTCCAGAAGTAATCTAGAAGCTTCGAGGTACTTAACCACAGAATGTGCTCTATCTCTGGCTTCTTGCATTGAATCATATTGAAACAAACCTATTCCAATCCCATACTTGAGCAACTCCTCAATTGGGATATCATAATTTTCTGGGAACAAGCAGCATAGCAAGAAGCATGACTTGGCATCATCAGATTCCAGTGAGTGATATGTATCCTCCAATGAATGAAAAGCGCCCTCCTCAGCTTCAAGGTTGACGGCTTGAGCTGCTTCATTCCATTCGTCCAAGCCTCCAAATTCCCTTGCAACTGCTTCATTCCATTCGTCCCGGTATTTATCTCCAAGTGACCTTGCAGCTGCTTTTATGGCTCTTGGGAGACCCCTGCACTCTTGAGCTACCTTCCTCTCTTCATCATAGGAATTGGCAGATTCATCAAAAGACTTCCCCGAGGTGTCTTTGAGTAACTTCCAAGAATCTTCATCTGATAGAATATTGAGAGCGATCTGGGCATGACACCCCATAGAATGGCAGACGTTGCTGTTCCTTGTGATGATTACAACTTTAGAGTAACAGTTTTGAAGCTCATGGTGACCGGGAATTCCAATACCTGAGAGTTCAAAACTCTCCCAAATGTCGTCCAAGATTATAAGCATCCTATCTCCTCTCTTGATCCCCTCCTTCAAGCCCAATGAATCTGCTAGCGTGCCTTGAATTTCTTGCAAGTCAGGGCTTTTGGATATGACAACCATAATCACACGATCAAAAAGCCCATCTTTCTCAGCTTGTGCACCAACATGTTTGACCATAGTCGTCTTTCCAACGCCAGCTACTCCATGCACCCCAAGGACAGTGACTTGATCATCTTTTAACACCTTCATGACCTCATCCATGGCTTGCCTTGTCGCTTCAAATGTTCCAAAAGTTCCGGTGGGTGCTTGAAGTACTTTTTCCAACAAATGTTTCACAATGTCATCGATTAGTTCTACCTCCGTCCTACAAGGAAGAAGGGTTCAAAATAATCTTCACCCAAATAATAAATTGAAAGTACAAGTATTGTATAGATATGCTTACGGAAACGTGTTTGAATCCCACCCAGAGATTCCTGCCACTCCTTTTAATGCAGCCCTCCACTGGTTCGTCTTCTCAATGTCTTGTCTAGCTTCATGCTTGACGAAAGCTTCACCAAAACTGGTCTCTTTCTTTTGATATCGTACAACAGCGGGATCCAACTGATAAAAAATTGGGAGAATTGTGTCCTTACCCTCCATGCATTGAAAAATCTTTGTAAGTTCATCCAAACACCATGCAGAATCAGCATACTTCTCGGAAAACACAATAATCGCAAACCTTGATTCTTCGATTGCCCTTAGGAGATTTGAAGCAATAACAGTCCCTTTTTTCAGTTGCACGTCATCCTTGAAAGTTTTAATCGCTCTGGTTTTTTGCAATTCACGGTATAAATAGGCGATAAAACCCTTTCGAGTATCTTCCCCCCTGAAACTCAAAAACACATCATACTTCACCCGAGGATCTCCCACAGCTGGTGAAGGTGGAGACGTAGAGGGGACATCTATCTCTTCTTCAAGATGATTTTCATCGGTGTTTTGTGTTTCGTGACCCAAATGGGTGACAAAACCCCTATGATTGTCCTCTCCCCTGGTATTCAAAAACTCATCATTTTTTTGCCCAATAACTGGTGATGTAGATGGGAGGGCTACCCCTTTTTCAAAGTGGTCTTCATCCCTGAATGGTCTACTTACTCCTGTGTTTTGCAACTCATGGTCTGAATGGGCTACAAAACCCCTGCGAGTGTCTTCTATCCCGAAACCTGAAAGCACATCATTCTTCACAGGAGCTGGCTCAGGCTGGGGAGCTGGTAAGAGATGTGGATGATTTTAGGGTGGTGGTCAGGACACTGAAATACAACAAAATCTAAACGGATTCTCAATAACATTCAAGCAACCAACAAATGTATTCACAGTGCTGGAAACAACCAAAATGTATAGTGATTTAAATGACGCTATCAAGTGAAGTGTCATCGAACTTAGAAGTCATAAGTGTTACTTGTGACATTTTACTCCTACATAGTTATGAGAGTTTAGGCTTCCTGTTGGAAAGTGTAGTAATAATAATTCTAGAAAAAGATTCTAGCTGGAGATACCTCCAACAAATCACCAAACAGAGAGACAGAGCTGATAATAACTTACAAGCCATGGACCGGACATCTCCTGTTGTTTCAAAATCTCCTGTCAACTGAACTCGTCTACTGCACTCTTCCGCAACGTGTCTGATAAGTTCTCCTTCATACCTATTTAAGGAATAAGGAACGGTCCAATAATAAGGATAAACCCAAAGGTAATTTATGCACGTATAACTCTCTTGTTAAAATAGTTTCATCATACTTACCCAAAATTACTTGAAAGGAAGCCAGAGAGATTTCCCACCATTGTTAAAACACGTCTCCACTTCAAGACCTTGTCTTTGTCAGATCTTTCTTCAAAGCGAGCCAAGCGTCCAAAACTCCCAGTTTGGCGTCGCACATCAGAGGGATCCACTTTATAAAAGATTGGCAGAATTCTTCCCTGGTCTCCCATGCATTCAAAAATCTTCGCAAGTTCATCCAAGCACCATGAAGAACCAGCAAAATTTGGTGAAAGAACAACTAGGGCAAACCTTGACTCTTCAATTGCCTTTAGAAGATACGGAGCTATAAGCTGCCCTTTTGCATCTGGTCCGTCATCCCTTACTATGTTCAGGTTTGCTTTATTTTGCAATTCATCGTATAAGTGGGACAGAAAACCGTTGCGAGTGTCCACACCCCTGAAATTTATAAACACATCATACTTCCATCGAGGAGCTGATTTCAGCTCAAGGAAGCCATGTCAGTTGGTCTGTTAGGTTGATCAAGACCATTGAAAACAATTAATGAAAAAATTAACCAAAAAAGAAGAAGGCAGATCAGAAACTACACTGAATTCAAAACCCCACAACAAGCTAAAAGCTAATGGAAAGAGAGCATTTGAATTAACCGATTAATAACTTACAAATTTCATCTGTTGCTTGTCTTGTTTCACTTTCAATAGATTTACTGTAGATAAATTCCACGATCTGTTCGACAAATTGTCTTTCTGACCTATAATGAAGAAGGGTCAGATGATGTTCCTGCAAATAAACCCAAACTAAAGTACCTTACTATTATTAAGAATAGGAAAGTCTCATCATGATTCATGCTTACTCATAATCATTTTTTGCCCAGCCAAAGATGTCGCTCACTGTAACCAATGCGTCTTTCCACTTCCTCAGCCTCTCTGTTTGATCTCCAAACCTCCGTTCATGTTTATCGAAGGCACGTGCATACGCCCCCCTTTGATGACGCACATCAGAGGGATCCATATGATAGAAAACTGGCAGAGCTACTGTTTCCTTAAAATCCATGCACTGAATGATCTGTGTCAGTTCATCCAAACACCAACTGGAAGAAGCATAGTTTTCCGACAGAACAATGATTGCAAATCTTGATTCTTGAATCGCCTCTAGGGTAACTTTAGAGATCCCCTCACCTCTATCCATAATCATTTTCTCGTTATCCATGAATGTCTTGATTTCTCTCTTTTGCAATTCATTGTGTAAATAAGAAGTAAAACCCCGGCCAGTGTCATCATGCCGGTAACTCAAAAACACCTCATACTTCCACCGAGGAGCCGCCGATGATTCAGCTGATGTAGGAAGCGATGCAGAGGCAGTTGGGGTGTTCAAGGCCATTGTTAACAACCAAAAGAAAACAAAGTCTAGGCAGAAACGCAATAAGAAGAAAAGCAATTAGTGGTTGTCAGCTAAAATAAGTTCCATTGGCAGATCCAGGATGCTATCCAAACAAGTCCCGCCAAGATTACAAGTCAATTTGCCTTTATTGAGTGTTTTCTTTTCTTTTGGTCCGAGTCTTTATCTATACGAAAGAACTAACCCTAAGGTATAACTAATGCTAAATCAAAAGAATAAGATAAAGACTGCCCATGTTTCGAATGGGCTTTTATTGTTTGACATGTCATATACGAGCCCATATATATTATTGGGCCGATATTGCAAGTCCATACAACTTCTGGACTATTCTCAGAGCACCTTGATTTCAACGGAATAGCCCAGTATCAAGCCACAAAATCCTCCAAATCACAAGAACAAAGTCTTGAATAATTTCTTATATGAATTCTATCATTTTCTAACTTTGAAAAATCGCACAAAAAACGTTGGCGTGGATTTTGAGTTACGTAAGGAAATAGAGGGTGATTCTAGTTTTAACTTTTTTTTCCACAATAAGAGTCAAATATCATGACATCAATAATCAAGATAATATCACGTAACTTAAGACATTCTTTGTAGGTTCAAAAAGAAGGAGAAAAAGAAAATGTAAGTTTTACCAGCAAATCTATATGCACTGTATATGAACTTTGGTTATCCTCACAAGGCTTTTGCATAAGCGATTAAAAAAATAGTCTGTTTTCACCGAACGATTTTTCGACGTTCATTCCTAAATCCTAACAAACAAGAAAATCGGATATATCAAAAGTTGATGATTGACACGGCCGGGTCAGGCCTCATGGATCCGGATCAGACAAATGGGTCCCTCTCCATCTGCAATGCTCGTCAGGTCGTGGAAGTGATTCAGTGAAACAACTTTTGCCGACAGATCCTTCACTCTGGAGCAGCCATGACCACCCTCATCTACCCCACGTCCCAACCTCATCAAGGACACTATCCTTCAATTTGTAATCAATACCCAATAAATCAAGGGATGGATGGCTTTTTACCCTTGAAAAAATATATGAAATTTAGTACAAAAATGAAGGATTGCTGCCCCAGAATAGTAACCTGTACCACAGTTCCAGATTTCCAGTTCAGTAAAAAGATGATGGATTTTTATGTGCCGACACTTGGGTAGAACTATTTTGGGTTTTTACTTCCCACTAGGGTTTGCTTTCTTTTGGGTTCAAAAAGGTCTAGAGCAAGAAGAAAGGGAAAATGATATCTTCTGCATGCAGAGGCTTTAGGTTTTACTTCTCGTGCATTCACCCCCCCCCCCCCCTCTTTTATTCCTTTCTAAAACAGATGACAACCAAGTATATGTCTTTTGAGCTTTCTATGCTTCAATGGTTGTGAACTAAAGTAGTTTGTGGTTTACAACTTAACATGGATTTGGGTACGCATTCAAATTCGGGCTCCAATTCTTAGCTCTAAACATTACTTATGATAAGAACAAGCATGTCTTACGAGGAGCGCAAAATGAGCAAAAATGACATCAGTTGAAGAAACTTTAAAGGAAAAGGAATTTATGTCGTGTAAAGAAAGAAAGAATCTCCTGATATCTGTCACTAAATATCAGTCAACTTCAACAGGATTGTGATCAGTTGATATCAATTCAGGAGATAAGTGTTATATATATAGATGGAAAACTACAGATGTCTGGTTTTCATAACTTTTTATTGGAGTAACACTCCTTAAATTGTAATCCACACTCTTATTTTTCATTTGTGATAATTAAAATTTGTTTTTAGTGACTTAACTTTTGTCTTTTTATATAAATGATGACTAAAAATAAAAATTAAAAGTGTGAATTACAATTTAAGGAGCGTGAATTTCCATATCACTAAAATTATTTGTTTCAACTGTTAAAAGATCCAAGTATACAGTGATGAGATTAGACCACACTCCATGGAAACAAGAAGTCAAATATTTGCCAAAGAAAAGTAGAAGGGGGGTTGGTAATAGTAAGATAATAAGATTATTGGCTCAACTGGGTCAAACACAGATACATGAGTCTTGAAGTTTCTTCTTCTCCAACTTCCCCAGATGGGGATGTTCCCATATGATCTATTTTCTCAATTAGTTTATGTGGTACTCTAATATTTGTCCCTCGCAATTATAATATTGTCACCTCTCTAAACTAGAATAGCCAAACTTTACTTTAATAATGAACATGATTTTGCATAAACAAATATGCGTAGGGTACAATCTAGAAATCTAATCATGGAATAATAGGCAGACATTGTAGCACTGTTTGCTCTTAGAAATCTAAGTATATACTAATTAATATAAAAGCCTAATATATAATTACAAGGCACTATTCAAAAGGCCACATTTGTAACCTACAAAGGGTATTATAAAAACAAATACGAGTCTTGTAACCAAAACAAAAACAAATACGAGTCATGACCAAGTCCTGGCAAGATTGAATTATAAATTTTGAGTGTGACAAGTCGAGGGTCGTATTCCTAGTGTCAATTTTGATTAATCATTTTGCATGATGGACAAGAATAAAGGTTGTGAAAAAGCAAATCGGAGAAGAAGACGAAAATAGTTGGACCATTCTGGTGTTCTATTTAATTGTGGCCAAAATCATGGTCGAATCCAACGCCTACCTCTCTCTATCT
Organism: Fragaria iinumae; assembly: GCA_009720345.1. Taxonomy (NCBI): domain Eukaryota; kingdom Viridiplantae; phylum Streptophyta; class Magnoliopsida; order Rosales; family Rosaceae; genus Fragaria; species Fragaria iinumae. The sequence goes on from CM019121.1 coordinate 1,391,161, forward strand.
GGGTAAGTCTTGAAGGACTTCCTTCAAGGTCCCCCGGCAAAAACTTGATCATGTACTTTTTGATGTTTATACATCACAATAGGCGAATAGGTTCAGGATATCACATTATCTATCTGTTGTCACTTGTGAGCTTAATGTTTTTGAAACAAAACATACGCGCTAAACTAAACGTAGTCACCTTGTGACGTAGACGTTAATAATCTGCTCTGATATTACGTCATATTAGCACCATAAAAGTCTAGTGTGATCTGATAAATGCAGAGTGATTTGATGTGTTATGTATCGTGGATCCAGGGCAACTAACATGCTTGATAAAATGCCTCGAAGATCAACAACAAGTTCTAAGGAGCACGTCAAACATTAGACTTTTGCTGAAATGCAAAGTGGAATTTGAATACGAGTAAGTTCCAAAATAAGCATAACGGCCAAATATAGATAGATTACCACCGTCAGTCTTTACCAAAAGCAAAGATTTCTTGTTGGGGAAATCTTATAAATGAATAATTTAACTCCTCAGACAACTATGAAATGTCTACTACCCTACAACTTTTGTACATCAACATTCTTAATTTTTTTTTTGTAAGGACCAAAATTTTGAATGTGGAGTGAATAAATTAAGAGATATGGCCTAAGAATCAATTAAGGGAGGGAATGAAGAAGCAAAGGGGAATAGGGGATTATGAAAAGAAAGAAGCCTGCTTCCATTCCTAAATTGATCAAATTGTTGTTGCTATTTCACTGATCTCACCCTCTTTACATAAACCAACATCTATCACCATGGTTCCTTTCTTCTTTGAGTTTCTGACCCTGCAGCAATTTCTCCTCGGAGACTGGCAATGCAGATTAAAACAAACAAAGAAAAACAAAACACGTTAACCATTTTTGTTTGGAACATATAGTAAGCAGTTGATAGTGATGATAACATTGTTAAAGTTCTTCAAAATTACTTACTCTATTCCATAGCTGAGGGTCAGGCTTCTTATAGACCTCCACTTTCTCAAATGCAGCAGGATCAGCCATCCTCCACTTGCACAAGGGATGAGGGACATGATGCTGGACATACTCGCTGAATGTCGTATTCATAGTAGAATTGAATTTTACCTTTGACAAGTAAAACACAAAAGGTTTCTGGCAAGGGTTTCGGCTAACTGGACGAGTGTTGAATGCATAGGCTGTATAATCTGCTCTTCTGTACCAGTTCAAAAATGTCCGGGAAGGCATTTCCATCTCCCGGGGTGAAAAAACTCCTCGAAAAATTTGGACAGCAAAGCCCCATGAAACGGAAATGGTCCAGCTCCTTGACTTGTCATAGCAGATGGATTGTTGCATAATTCCTGCCGAGTCCAGCTTCACTGGGACCATAAGCCGCTGAAGGGCTTGAACTCGGGTCACATTGGGGAAGATGGGTTCAACCACATCAAGGTGATGCATTGTCACCAAGGGTGCTACCGGGTGCGCTGCAAGGAGCCCGAATAGGTTCCCATACACATCATACTGTACCACCATTGATAAGAAAAAAAAAAAAAGCAGGGTCAAGAAATAGTTACAATGACTCACCATAACTGTAAAACTTACCCATACAAACCTCACTAGGAAAGGAATACAAAAGATCCACACTCAACCTCTACACTTAAATAGGAAACTGGACAATCACACCAAATTCTACTACCACACGGCCTAAAGAACCACCCACTAAATCTTTAATACTATAAATGTACGTTTTCAAAGCTTGTTTTATGGCGCTTCACAAATTGGATGGTTTAACAATCTAATGAACCAAGAGTTGAGTAAGGGACTCAACAAAATGAGGATATCCCTTTAGCTATCTTCAGTGGAAAAGCCAAATGCATAACATTTCGGAACAAGACACTCAAAACAAATTATCTGCGTTCTATTAATAAGGCAAATTTACCAATGCCTGCTATGCTACCACGCCAAAACTTCTTCAAACCAAGAAATGGGATTGAGGGTTTTAACTTTTAACTATATATTCTCCCCTAGGAAACATATAAAGATGCTGCTACCCTCATCTCTGGGTTTGGTCAAGTTGAAGTTTTTCAATCACAGCGGAGCGTGACGTCCACGAAATCATAAATGCTCGTGGGCATAACATAAGCCTGTTCAGCTGTTCTTGTGTTCTGCTGACTGAGCTGTAGGACACAAGCCTGGTCTAACCCATCTTACACGTGGACCCATCACGTCAACATTGATCTAATCCACCGCTTAATGTTCCCAGACCAATATCAATGTCAGATCCCCTTCACTCTCCACTAGCCTAGAAAACATGGAACTTCCCGAACCCGGAAACCGGAAACTAACCGGAACACATTACCCACTTCAATTACATTCACCAACTTCATAATAAAAACGTATTCAATTCTTGCAGTTTCAGAACTAAATAACCTACATTGACTGCTCCAATCCGTTTCGGCCGGAATAAATAATCAAACTTTGAACCCAGAAAGATTAAAATTAAAAAATTTACCGAAATTGGAGTAACAAGTATTGAAATTGAGAGAGGGTAATTGACGGACCTGGTGAAAGCCGAGTTCTTTAGTGAGCGGAACACCGAGTTCGGCCATGCAAGCTTGCATTCTATCATCGGAGCCGTACAAACCGGGATAACGTTGTATACACCTGTCTTGCATTTTACTCAGGGCCTCCGCCAGAGGGTAGCTTATAGCGAAACCGCCGCCGCCGTACGCCATGCCGTACGAGAAGAAGATGTTCTGCAAGTGTGACTCCGAAAGAGAACCAATGTAGTAGTACTGCGTGTGGTCGTATTTTCGAAGCACGCGGACGAGGTTGTCGGTGATGAAGACGGTGTCGTCGTCGCCCATGACGAACCACCGGACGTCTTTCAGGCCTAAACGCAGCGTTTCGGAGACGATCCGGGAGATCCGGATGGCGGAGCGGTGGCCTTGCTTGTTGGAGTAGCCAAACTCGGACGTGTCGCCGGAGATCTTGATCGGCGGGAGACCCTCGCGGGTTTGATTCGCTACGGCGCGGTCCAGCCACACTATGCCGCGCATGGTGTCCGGCTTGTACCAGAGCTTTATGTAGTTCTTCCTCTGCGACCAGAGCTTCGCCGACGCGGCAATGCCGAACACTATGTGCTTGACGCTGGTTTGTTCCGGTTCCGGGTGGACAATCTGGACCGTTCGATCATCCGTGACGTTGGTGGTGAGTAATGAGGAGGTGGTGGCGAGGTGGCGAGGGGTGGAGAAGGGGTCGTCGAGGTCGGAGCAGGCGGCGCGTGAGGTGGAGACGAGCTTGAGGGTGTAGACGATGTAAGTGACGGAGACGAAGAGGATGAGCCAGACGAGGAGTTTGGGGGTGGCGCGTGGGGATTGAGAGCCAGGACCAGGTAAAGGGTTCCCTGTGGAGCTCCGCATCTGATCCCAGATCACTTTCTCGCCCGAATCTTTGTTGTTCTGGCTGCCTTTCATTTTCGGAACCTGAACTCCAACCTCGGTAGTCCTCTGTTCCTCTCTCACACACTCTCTTCCTGTCTTTCGAGATTGAGAGGAGAGAACCTTAAATTGATGGCAGCTTGGGCGACATGTCGGAGAATCTTTGTCGCCTTGCGACGCGATTGCGAGAGGTGAAGGGAGAAGAGGCTAGATCTCTGTGAATGTGAATGAGAAAATGGGGTGCGAGTGAGTGGTTTTGTAAATAATGGGGAAATTTTGGGGGGTTAATTAGAGCTGGGAATGGGAAAGGAAGAAGAAGACGAAGAGAGAAGGTGGTGGGTGTTGCAGAGGAGAGGAGGAGAGGTAAAGGTGAGGGCTTGCATTGCTGCCAGGTTGCAGACTCTGCTCGATTACATAGACACACTCACCATTATTGTTTCTATTTTCATTTCTTCTATTTTCTTTACTTGTTACAGTGGATAAGGCTTGGTTTTGTTTGCTTCTGGTAATTAACGTTTTACCCTTTAGTAACAAAGACGCTTCCATAAATTATTCAACAAATTTTGACGTCAGAGTTTGTTTTACCATAAAATGTGCAAATTTTAACAAATTCATCCTTCTGTGTCTAACTATGTTCATTTATGTCTACACAAATGTAAGCACAAAATTGGTATGTAATCAGCTAAATCAAAACTCGTCTAAATATTTCATCTTGTAATGCTTATTAAACACAGTCTTAATATTTTTATAAGATTGTGAAAATTAGTAACCGTAATATTAAGTAGTTGCTTCCTCATTTTTTCTTATAATAAATCATGATGATTATTCACGTTTTAAGTAACATCAACTCATATAAAAGAAAAATACATAACGAGTTGCGTGATGTTGTAATTTACAATATATAATATCAGATTAAGTTAACAGATTTTGAGGTTATACATACGTTACGCTACTTACAGAAAATCAATCAATTATAAGTATTAGGTTTTCTTGGTGAGTGACGGCAACCGTGAAACCTACCCTTTGATCATGAACTCAAAGGATCATGGAGCTGGCTTGTTTATGAACTACTAGCAGCACATAGTGGATAACAGAATTAGAATTTTAAATAGCCTCGACATTAGTATATAAACCTTCAGTCATCGTTTTATGAAAAATCTGCATGAGTTAGGTTCTTAACTAAGACTTTATTGTGTATAATTGACTGAGCCAGTGAGCTACTAATTAAGCAAACTAAAGAATCTGAATAAGATTAAGTAGTTGCAACTCTTGCATATGTCAGTGATATACTGGCTGTCCATTTTAGTCTCAACACAGAATAATACTTTGAGCTGGAAGTTTGAACCCAAAAGTGCTCGATCACATTACTATTTAACTTCCCCCTCCAAAACCCTTAATAACAATAGCTTGTATCGATCTCATAGCTTTAAACGACTTAATCTTATATTTCACTTGCCTGTAACAACTGCATAGATTTTACTTTTAAACCCAAGTTAGTTACGGTTCTCAATTCAAAGTGTAGCCAATCCTTGATTCATATATTTTGGTGAAAAACATGCATACAGATACGTTGGGGGTAATTTTCGATCACACATATAAAAGGATCACAAACCAGAACACAACACACTTGAAAACAAAGAATAAGCTATAATGAATTCGATTCAGCAGCTAGCTTGGATCTGGGATATATATGCATATGGCCCTAGTAGTTCAGAGACTCTGGATTATATGATCTGGGATATTTTGCAGAGAATTAGTTTTGGCAGCTAGGTTTGATGCCAAAGTTAAACGATTAGAAGGAACTAGATGGTTTTGTAATCCATCAGTTGGGACAAAGAAGCCAACATAGCAGTGGCATCTAGAACAAAAAGTTTTAGATCTATACCCAGAAGAACACGAAGAACAAAACGTTTTACAGGCTAAGATCTATTGCACTGATTATATTGGCCCCGGATTCTGAAAACAGTACCCGTGAAGACTCGTTGAAGCTTTTGTTGTTGCCCCAAATTTAACCAGTTTAACGTTTCGATCTCATTGAATGTGGAGCAAACATTGTTGGTAAGGCGAGTGGGGAAGTAGTTGATGCATCTGGCTCATCTGGAATTTTGGAAAATCAGCATCACAAGTCACAACCACTCATACACAAATATAACTTGGCTAGATTTGGCTGCTGATTCATGCCATATTTCGAAAAGCTAAGATAGAAACAATAATGGATTGACTTGTCGCATTCTCTATAACTTCATCATCTGTTGTTCTGGACTTGCAATTAGTAAGAGTTTGCAGTAATTGTATATATTGGTGACATACTTAAGAGTTTACAGTAGTATATATACTTGGATGTTACAACATAATAAATTTTTGATACCATCTTTCTTAGATTACATTCATTCTAAGATATTTTACAGAGATATAAGTGAATAGACTACTAACTATTTGGAGATTAATGGTTAATAAGTTTGTTATTTTGGACCTGTATACTTGTACTTCTTTCCTAAAATGTCATTTCATTTAGTGAACTACTATCTAACAAGACAATATTTTCTGTTCAACATACAACCATATAAGGTTCAAAGTTCAAACATAGCTAGGTTTCATCAGACGCAAATCATTAGCAGCACTAAACATGGTAATCATTTGTTCACATATTCTTATGGAAAAGAAAACCAAGATGCACTATCAAAGTGCACATTTGGTTCTCATATGTAGATGAAGAAGGACCAGTAATAGTGATTCCAAAGTTGAAAATTGTACAGAACTAGTACATGTGTGCAAACATTACCTCTTGTTTTCTTTTGGTAGGTTTAGAAGAATGAAGGATGAAAGGTTTCAAAAGAAAGTGGAGGCAGTTGGGAACCTCTCAGTCACCACCATATAGCACCTATTATCAGTAACATGTCATCTCCCCCCTTAAAGGATACATAGGATTGACTTTGCATTTCTCACCACTCACCCCAGTGAGCTATAATCACCAACAATTGACACATATTTCTTAACATACTTTTCTTGTTTCAACTATGTATATATTCTTCTGGATTCCTCAATCTTAATAAACCTCAAGTTTGAGTTATAGCTAGATTTTGATTTGAGATACACTCAAACTATGTATTTTTTTGTCCATATAAAAAAATAAAATACCGAATTCTCTTTTGTCTCCGTAGATATTACTCATATTAGAGTAACATCAATATTACAAAACACTGTATATATATTACTCGGCCATTCTAGTGAGGGATACCTTACATAAAAGTTGATGTCCGGCCCTAGTATTATTATTATTCGTGAATGCTCGGTACTCGGTAGTGTACTTTGATGTGAATGAGAAATTTGTTTAAATGGTATACAAACTTTTGCTCATTATAAACTTTGGTATATCAAGTTTTGAAAATATCAGAACGGTATCTCATGTTTCCATCCCGACCTAAGATTAGTATATATAGCCATTAAGATGACCAATTTACCCTTAAGTTCTCTTTTTTTCTTAGTTTTTTCTTAATTTGTTTTCATATTCAAGAAATATTAGAAGAGGTTTTGGAATTTGATGATTTGGGTTGGCCTTTATAAACTTAAAGAAGATTGAAGAGGGGAAACATACAGAAGTTCAATCATTCTTGTTTTCATTGACACTCAAAGATCTTGTTGTTGTCATTGACATTTAAAGATGATTGAGATGAAGAATTAATTATTAGCAAGGAGAAAGTGACGATGAATTTTTTCTTTACATTCCTAAAAATATAAAAAACCAAAAAAAGAAAATTGAAATATGAAAACAAAGAAGAAAAACTAAGAGAAAAAAAGATAATTCAAGGGTAAATTGGTCATTTTTGTTTTTGGTTTGAGGGTAAATTAGTAATCTTAATGACTATATATACTAATCTTAGGTCGGGATGGAAACATGAGATACCAATCTGATATTTTAAAAACTTGATATACCAAAGTTTATAAGGAGCAAAAGTTCGTATACCATTCAGACGAATTTCTCGATGTGAATCGTGAAAACCAGGTTTAGCCATATACTGTACTCGTTCTTTTGTTGCTGATGTTCTTTAGTTCTCTTGTTTTTTTTTTTTTTTTTTTTTTTTTTTTTTTTTTTTTTTAACCCTATAACAAACTTCTATGTGATTAGAAACTACCAATTGAGCATGATTAGAAGAAGCAACCAATATAGAAAAAGAGCTAAATACATTGCAAAGGGACTAATCATACATTGCATATTATGATTTGAATCTATAACTTCTACTGCTCTCTAGCTCTGACTGGATGAGATACATTTTCTGCTGGAACTCTTGCGATCTGAAGAGGCTTTGGATAATGCAGAGACTATGGAGTGAAGAGCATTTGCAGCTATTCTTGACTTTATCTGTCCTCTTTTTGGAAGAGGCTTTGATCTGCTTTTGAAGCTTTTGGCGCCGATTTTCTCTGCAGGAACATCAGAGATCTTGCTATTCATTTTGCAACCACCTGACTTGTTAATCTCAGCTCTTTCTTTTTGATTCTGTAGCTCTTTCTTGTTTTTGACTTGTGGAGATAATGGCAATGCAGCCGAGTTTATATAGGGATCCCCAGCTCATTCACAAGGATCAGAGGAAGCTAGAGACCATCTTTCTATACCGGTGTAGGTTAGGAGGCATGCCAGCTTGTTTGTCTGGCTGAAAGGCTGTCCAAGATTCCTTTCAGCTCAAATTGAGACAAGTAGAATTTGTGTATGATTTGGTGACTGATGATTCACTATATGATTATCATTGTTTAATGAAAATGATTGGTTTCATCTTGTATTAGATTGTAACACGTTTGGATTATCTAGCAGCATTCACCGGATTGCGGCTGGTCCTGGTTTTCTTTGGTGGTTTAGCAGACAGGTCCTAAGGGAGCACCCATGCATACAAACACAGCTGTAAGGAATTAGTGATTGGTGGTTAGATGATTTTAGTAGCTTAGTGCAAGCTGTGAGGATAAGAGGGAGCAGAACATAATCCAGTTTTATAATTATATGGTGGCCTTGTTTTCAGGAGCCTCCTTGGTACTGTCAAATGACCATGCTGCTACCAACAGGTGAAGCCTGTTTCTTCTTCATCTATTATTTGTTAATTTGATGATGAATCACATGGTCGGGTGGATTGATTCGCAGGAGAAAGGCATATATATGAAACCTTAGGCTAAGATGGAAAATGGTAGTGATCCACTGTTTTGCAGAAGCTGCTGAATTCTGTGTTCTGATATTGCATATTTGAGGGCTGTTGCTCTACTTGATCATGCATGAGTCATCTTCGACAATATACTCGTCGGCAAAAGTCCCACATAAAATAGCAACACTGTCTGTCATGGATAAAAACCACACCAAAGTTTCATTGTTTAAACCACTGGTAAAAAGAAAAAGGTCACAATTCTGAAGACAAAATTTAGAACAACAACGCATGAAAAAGAATGCATTGAAACATTCTGAAACTGCTCCGCAAAGATGAGAGGCCACAGAAATGTTTGTTTCTCTACAAAGGATGAGAAAAGAAGATTAAAGCAAAAGATATCGTAGGGACGGTAGGGTAGAGAAAATTTTTCAGGTTTCACTGGCGTTTGATCCTTAAGAGTTCATAGCAAGGCACAAACACAACGAAGCAAATCTAACAAAACTGAGCAAGGTTTAGATTCTTTCCTTGGTTATTTGGTTAAAGGATATATATGCTGCAAGTAGCACTTTATTCTTTCCTGTGTTCCTTCTCATCTGTGCCTATGACGTCTTCATACTACATGACTCTTTGCTTCAACAACATAACCAGCTCCGTCTCAATCTCCCTTTGTTTCAAAAACTTGTCGCAAAGCAATGGCTACCGTTGTCAATTTCCCAAACATCGCACCATGTCGGACACCATGTCAGAGAACGCTCCTCAAACCTACGGCAGGACCGCCCATCGGTTCCTTACCGATCAAAAGAACATGCAAGTTTGTTCAGCAGAACAGAGCCGACGCAAAGAAGCATAGCACCTATGTCAAAAATCAGGCAGAAAATAAACTCTCCAGCATCCGCGCGCTGCTTCCTATCATGGCTGCAAAGGGAAATTCAACTTTTTCTTCAGGGTCACTTTCCCCATCCGAGACAATCAATGACTTCTACAAATGCATCAATGAGAAAAACTTGAAGCAACTAAGTCACTACATCGCAACTGATTGCTACATTGAGGAGTGCTCCTTTAGCACACCATTACAAGGCAAAAAGGTCATCATCATCTACCTCTTTCTCTTCTTAACAACAATAAGGTCGTTAAGTTCCCTGATTCAGACAAAGGCTATGTATGCAGGTAATAATGAAGTTCTTTGAAGAGTTAACTGAGGCCATGGGCAAAAATATAAAGTTCAGCATACGAAATGTGTGTGAAGGAAATGATCAGCTAACAGCAGCAGCAAACTGGCACATGGGTAGATATAATTCTAATTCCATTATTTAGTTTCTGAATCCTCAAAATGTTTTCTAAGTTGGTTTGCCTTTCAGAATGGAAAGACAAGCAGATCCCATTCACCAGAGGCTGCAGTTTCTTTGAATGCTCAACAGAAGGAGGAAAACTAATTATCAAGTACAGAAATAAATTCTGTATTTTGAGCTCTAACAAGATCATCAAAGCAGTTCCTAACCGATTCCTTATGTCTGCAGGAAGGCACAGATTGTCATTGAATCACCGATCAAGCCAGGACACCTAGTACTGGTAACTCTTTCAGCTACTATCTTTACAGTTTCAACTTTTGCCCTATGAGAAAAAGCTGTTATTGATGTCTAATTTTGCTGATGGACATCTCAGAGTCTCTTGAAGGCAGTGACCTCTCTATTTGATGGTTTCCCAAGAGCTACTGAATGTAAGTATAGTTAAACTGAAATCACACGCTTCAGTTACTAATTACTTCACAGATTTAACATGACATATCATCAATGTTTCTCCTGCAGGGTTCCTAAGAAGTCCTCATATTGTCTTCCAATGGATATGGAGAATATACAAAATTATGTTTGCACCCATCATAGAAGGCTACATAGGGCTCTGGAACATGGCAATTCGATTTCTCAGCTATGCATACAACATTTTGCTTTACATTTCAAACATTTTCTTCAAGTAGAGTGCCATACAGTCAAGCAATTCCAGTAAGGAGATCACCTGTCAGTCATCATCGCTGTTGCGACTCCACAAGGCTTCTAACAATGAGAGAGCAAGCAGCGGTCCAAAAATAGGTGGAGGGGGCGGAGGCCTACTGAAGACGACAATTGGATCAGTTTTCTCTTTCGTCACAAGCCCTGCTTCCCCATAATTTCCGTTCCCTTGTTTGCTTGATGTCGAAGTGGCCACAGTACCTAATAACAGTAACTTATACTAGTAAGATAAAGAAGACCTTGAGTGTGATACAATACAATTATGATATAAATGGAACCAGATAGGGGATATATCTTACCCCATGACCCTTTAATGGGGTAGATCAGTTTGAATCTCTTCTTAACAGGCGACAATGCAGCTACTCCGCGCATATTAGCTCTATTTTGTCTGCTCCTTCACAATGCAGAAGTTGAAACTAACAAAGCAAACAATTCCTGGGGCAATATGAAATCAACAACCATCAAGTATTTCATATTGCAGCAAAGCATGTAGAAGCACAAAACAAGAGAATACATTTCAGTATCGATTCCATATAAAAAGATTGAAACCATGTCAAAACTGCTGGACTAACATGATCCCCCCCTTTACAATCAGTAATCCACATGACGCAGACCATTACACCTATACTTTTGAAACTTATATCTTAAATTCTAATAAGCCATCAATGAAAAAGCTTCAATCTTCCCAAATATCTCCTCTCTGGTGATATAAAACCTTACCAGGCTCTACGTTTTCACAGCACATTCCAATAAACAAAAACCTCATGCTAAGTGCTAACAATCAAACATGTTCTGTACAGAGATCGCCTTTCATTTTATTTTATTTTAGTACAAAGTGCAGAAAGCAGTAAAATTTCTAACAGAATCAGCAAAAATTCCAACTAAAAGTCTGAGATCAGGAAAACCAAAAACCAACGAATCAATACCCGAGTCCACGAACAGCTATAAAGGATTTAAACAAACGAAACCCAGATATATTTGTGCTGAAACTAAGAGACGCTTAGATGTAATTAGGCAGATAGATATAGATTAGTACTTACCTGCAGTACTTGTCTCTGATACTGATATGCAACAGATGAAGAGAGAGAACGAAGTATAGAAGAAGAAGTGAAGCTTCAGGAAGTTTCAAGTTTCGGTGGCAAGCTTTTGGCTTTTGCGGCTACACAGTTCTTGGACTTATGTCTCGTTGCTCAAGCATCGACGCGTGTACACAAAGTCCCACTGATCAAACGACACGTGTAACTATCGATATTGGGCCAACAACATGATCTATATTCCATATTGGGCCGAGAAAGATAAATCCATAATTCCATTCTCTCTTATAATTATTATTTTTTTAATTCAAAGAATTGAATGAAGTTAGAAATAGAATTTAACAAATCATATATACATTATTTAAAAAAAAAATTTGAAACACAAATAAATCCACTTGTGTTGTTGTTTAACAAATAAGGACGACTTCTTTTCTGCTTGCCATGTGTCATGGTTTAATTTACCAAACTGACCTTATACAAAATAAATCAAATTAAATCAGACTCCACCATGTATTGTTTTAGCTGGTCCTGCACTTACTGGAATGTTGCTGCTATTACACTTCCAATAAATGCAGTAGCAGATTTTTATTAGTTTAGCTAGTGTAGTAGCAGCTTCAGTAACTACAGTAGTAAGTTTTCAGTGACTCAACTAATGTAGTAGCATGTTAAACTAGAGAGTTAGGTGCTACTACACTTCCAACAAATGTAGTAGCAGGGTTTTAATGGTTCAGCTAGTGTAGTAGCAGCTTCAGTAAGTGCAGTAACATGTTTTTAGTGGCTCAGCAAATGTAGCAGCAGCTATTTTCAGTACGTGATGTAGTAACAAGTTTTTATTGATTCAGCTAGTGTAGTAGCAGCTTCAGTAACTGCATTATTAATAGAAAAATTCATTTATGACTGCTACTATTGATAGGGAAAGTTCATTTATGAATTATGCTACTGTTCGGTTCTACTACATCACTCGTTATGATCTATGCTACTGTAGAGCACTTGTACTCGTTTTTTTTTTTTGCTACTACACTTGTTGTACTCTTGTTGTAGTTATGTTACTGCACTCATGTTTTTCAAGTTTCTACTACTACATGAAGATTGAGTTTCATCCAATTAAACAGTTCTACGCATTCATCCATCCAATTAATGTCATCTACCATTTATTCTTGTGTTGTATTTTATCTGTAGTGAGATGTACAAGGGATGTGACCTTGAGCCCTTGGCACGATGTGGGTGCTGAAATGGTAGACTAGCACCTGCATGATATAAGGAAATAATTGAAGATATGAAGAATCAAGAACTACGTCAAACGAAGAATTATATATCATGCCAAAACCCTGACAAAGGACAAGAAAGAAAGGAAAAGAAAATTCTAGACCAAACTTAATAACCCTTACAGTATCAGGGAGAGCAAATAAGTTTGAGCTTGATGCCTACAGCTATTTGAATAAATTATGACTAGTATTTGGTTCTAGGCTTGTTACAAGCTTGAGGCAGTATGTAGTAGTTTTGAGCCTACGGTGCCTACCTACACATCTACCTGAATCCCTATTATTTGCAACCAGTTGCCTCTGAATTAACATATGCCAACCAATACGTCAGAATCCATATAGGCTAACCCAGCAGTCTCAAATAAGATTACAGTTCCTAAAGCCTGTAAATGCCTAAAAGTTCTTTATCAAGGAAAAGCTGGACTCGCAGTAGGACAAACATGAAAGATATTACAAATATATCTTATGAAACAAACTTGACCAAAGAGGTTAAGAGCAAAAGGGGTTACACAGTAATATCCAACCAAGATCAGCATGGCTGCATAATGAACTGACCTGTCCACTGTAAGATGGCTTGAAGATCATAATCAATATCTATACTTTCTCCCTGAACATCTTACAATGCGACTATCCCATCCTTCTGTTGGGGCTGAGGCTCCAAAACCGGATCTCCTTGAGCAAACTTTCTCAACCTCTCTATTTCACCAACACCAGGAAGCCATTCGGTAAGAATCTCCATCGTTATATAATCAGGATTACAGTCCTCTTCAACCATTTGATCCATAAATTGAAATGCCTTCTTTAATAAATTGTTCTCTCTAAGGCCTTTGAACAGGGCATTGAACGTTTGGGTATTAGGTCTCACCCCCTTATCCTTCATGTCCTCCATCAAAGAAAGAGCTTGTTCCACATCATTCTTCTTGCAAAGAGAATTGATTAAAACATTGTAGATTACAGTATTCGGAGGTATCTTTGACTTAGAACCCATGTCTCTGAAGATTCTCATGGCTTTTTCGATATCGCCATCCAAGCAATGTGCATGAATCAATGTACCAAAAGTGACAACAGTGGGAACAACACCCTCATTCAGCATCCTGTCAAGTACTTTATGTGCACTTTCAAAGTGCCCATGTTTGCCTAAGTAGGCAAGCAAGGTGTTGTATGTTACGATATTAGGCTTCACTCCAGACGCCTCCATTTCCTCAATCATCTCATGAATCTTATCAGGCTTATTTTTACTGGAGAACCCATGAATCATCACATTGTAAGAAACGATATCCATGGAGAACCCAGCCTCCTTCAACTTCGAGACAACAAAGCTGGCATCCTCCATCCTTCCGGCTTGGCTTAAACCAGAAATCAAGCAGCGGTAAACTTTTGCATCAGTGGGACACCCAGAGCTCAAATTCTGATCAAATAACTCCATTGCCTTGCGAATATTGGTCACATTACAAAAGGAAATGATTAAGATTGTGTAAGTGACAACATTGCCTTTCAAACCTTTCCTCTCCATTTCGTTAAAGAACTCAAGTGCAGTGTTGAGTCTCCCACACCTGGACAGACCATCAAGCATAGTATTGAGGGTGGAGACATTCATTAGTATCCCTTCTTCCTTCATTTTATCAAAGAGCTCACGGCCCTTCTCAATGTCCCCAACTTTGTTGAAACCATCAATCAAAATATTATAGGTAACAGTATTAGGAGCACAGCCACTTCGAGATCTCATATTTTCCATCAAACACAAACCTTCTTCTTGCCTTCCCACTTTACAAAGTCCACCAATCAGAGTGTTATAGATGGCCACATCTGGTTCAACCGAAACCCCCTTTACTCCTCCACTCATCTTTTCAAACACCTCCATGGCAGCATCTATTCTCCTAGACTTGCATAACCAATAAATAAGAATACCAAAAGTTATAACATTGGGCTTAATCCCCATCTCTTCCATCTTCACCATAAGCTCCCTCATCCTCTTAAACTCATTCCCTCTCCCCAAAACCGACAACAGCGCATTGCACGGAGCAGCCTCTAAAGCACCACCCTTCTTCATGACATCATGCAAAACATCCCAAGCAAGACCAACCTTCCTGTTCCTACACAAACGACTCACCAATTTCGTAAGTACCACACTACTAAGAAACACACCACGCTCACCAAATTTTGATACCAACTCCAGAATTTCCTCCTCACTTACACTCCTCCCTCGAATCTCTCCCCTCGAAAACAAGCCACCCACAACATCAACAGTACAATCAATAACCCGGACCTTTGCTTCTGGGTCAAGCATTTCGTCGAGCACCCTCAGTGCATCATCAAAACGCCCCATTTCCAGCAACATCCGAATCACCACATTGTGAAAACAAGTAGTCTTCAACGCCGAATCGAGTTCATTAAACACTATTAAAGCCTCCTCCGCCATCCCAGCCCTCCCCATGGACTGAACAAGCAGCCACGCGGCCCTGGGCGTAATCGGAACGTTTCGATCCTTGGCCATCTTGTAGAGCTCATAAAGGTTCGTTTCGGAGGGGGGCCGTCGCAACGTGAGCTCCACAAGGGCCTGGAATGAGGAGGAGAGCAAGGCCTTTGGAGGGTCCTGAGAGGTGAGATTCTGGGAGACGAAATCGAAGAATTTGAGGGCTTTGGTGGGGGAGGCGAGGCAGCGGGTGATGTGGAGGAGGGAGCGGGGTGAAGGGGAGGAGGTGGAGTTGGGGAAGAGGAGGGTGTGGAGTTGGGGGAAGTTCCAGTGTTGCTCATTGGGTTGGAGGACTTGGAGGACTTGGAGGACTTGGGTTATGATGGAGTCCTCGTCGTTGTCGTCGTGGTGAGGATTGGAGATGGGATCGGTGCAGAGGTGGTGGGTCAGGAGGAAGAAGGGAGAGTTGGATTTGGGGGTTTGGGGTTTAAGGATGTGGAGGAGCGGTTTTGAACTATTCATATTTTATTTACGGAGAAGAGGTATGAATCACAAATTGTTACTTACTTTTGACACATTCATCACTTTACTCACTGACATTTCAAAAAACCAACTTTACTCACACATTTTATGCACCGTTTGTCACTTAACTCACCCAATACTAACGGCGTCTATTAGTTCGTGAAAGAACATTGATTCTAAGGTCATATTGGTCACATCAGCTAAGAAATAAGGTCCATGAAAAATGGGTTTTTTTTCCTACTTATTCACTATGAGACAACAACTCGATCATAACCCTCATACCTCAGTCCTCACCATTCTCTGAAACCCAGTCATTTCTAGAGCACGCGAGAAAGAGGAACAAAGAGACGCGAAGGAGAGAGAGAGAGAGAGAGGGAGACAAAAGTGAGGGTTCTCATGAGCAGAGATGACAGAGATTTCAAATAAGTGGAGATATTTCAGACTCGATGGAGGGCCACAACACCTCTTGGTAGTTGAATCTTTCCCTTTAACTATTGTTATCACTTGGTGATATACAGTGAGTTATCTATTTTGTTTCAATCCACACCAGTGATCCACGAAACGAGATTAGGGTTTTAAAGTTATGAAAATTGAAATTTGGATTGAAATAAGGGTTTTGAGCTAAGCTTTGTTAATACATGTGGTTTGTTGTTTGTTTATCGTAAGTAGATGAAGAAGGTTTTGTTTATTGTTATTGAGATTGATTTACTGTGAAATGTAATTGCTTGGAGGGTTTTGTTTATGCCCGTTGTGATTATTTGTCTGTTAGTGCAGACATTGGAGGGATTTGACTAAGGAATTAAAGTGTTCAGTGATGCTTTAGCAGCTATACTTTTGAAACTTATATCTTAAATTCTAATAAGCCATCAATGAAAAAGCTTCAATCTTCCCAAATATCTACTCTCTGGTGATATAAAACCTTACCAGGCTCTACGTTTTCACAGCACATTCCAATAAACAAAAACCTCATGCTAAGTGCTAACAATCTAACATGTTCTGTACAGAGATCGCCTTTCATTGTATTTTATTTCATTTTAGTACAAAGTGCAAACCAAAAGAAAGCAGTAAAATTTCTAACAGAATCAGCAAAAATTCCAACTAAAAGTCTGAGATCAGGAAAACCAAAAACCAACGAATCAAAACCCGAGTCCACGAACAGCTATAAAGGATTTAAACAAACGAAACCCAGATATATTTGCGCTGAAACTAAGAGACTCAGATGTAATTAGGCAGATAGATATAGATTAGTACTTACCTGCAGTACTTGTCTCTGATACTGATATGCAACAGATGAAGAGAAAGAACAAAGTATAGAAGAAGAAGTGAAGCTTCAGAGAGTTTCAAGTTTCGGTGGCAAGCTTTTGGCTTTTGCAGCACACAGTTCTTGGACTTACGTCTCGTTGCTCAAGCATCGACGCGTGTACACAAAGTCCCACTGCTCAGACCACACGTGTAACTATCGATATTGGGCCAGCAACATGATCTATATTCCATATTGGGCCGAGAAAGACAAATCCATAATTCCATTCTTAAATCCAAAACCCCTCTTTTATTTTTATTTTTTAATTCAAAAAGAACTGAATGAAAGTTAGAAATGGATTTGGACTCCCACTATCATTTGTTTGGTCTTTGGTCTAGTCTAGTCTAGGGGCAGACTCTCTTTCGTGCTTAGGTGGTTGAGTGTTCGACTCACATAGCATTTGAATTGTTATCTGTTAAATATATTTAGCAAACAGTTATGTAGATCCAATAAATTTTTTAATTTATTAAATATATCAAATAAAACCATTTTATTTCCAAACTACCCTTATCTTGCACCCAGCAAAAATACAACACGATGAAAACTTCTGGTCTGTCTTTTTTCTTTTTTTTTTTTCCTTTTTTTTTTTGAGGGTAATCCCTGGTCAATTGCATAATGGTCATTTACTCCAATACACATATTCAAATATATGATTCACTCTCAGGGTGAACAAAGAGGGAGAAAGAGGATTGAGAAAGGGACCCGATTGGTTTGCGTCTTTACGAATAAGGCTTTATGGAGAATTTTTCATCCGAGAGAGAGAGAGAGAGGGCTTGACCATGGTTCAAGGTGTGAAGGACAAAATTGGTGAGAGAAATGGAGGACAAATTAAACTGCTGGTGTTTGTTTTTGGGTTTTGGGTCAATTTGAAGTTGCGTTCAATTCGGACTTGTATGAGTTTCTTAAATCAAGAATGGCTTGGTCTTGGGCCTCGTTTGTTTCATGGAAAGTAAGAATCAGGAAAGGAAAGGAAAGTTGTTCATTTCCAGTGTTTGGAAAAACATAAGGAAATGAAACACTTTCTTGATTGATAGGAAAATATGAGGGAAAGTGGTTCCTTCCAAAATCCTAAGTAACTACTTTCTTTTCTTCTTTCCCTGCATTTATTGCTCATAATACAATTTTTTATTATATTAAATCTCAACTCTTTAACAACTTTTCAATAGATTTTCTTGGTGTTACCAAACATCGGAATTAAAAGTTATTGTAAATTTCATTCCCCTTCTCTTTCCCTTCCCATGGGAAAGAAGAATGAACCACTTTTCCTTCCGCGAACCAAACAAGATATTGGTGTTAATGATATATGCACGTTAAAAATTAAGTTCAATCTCACTTTAATCAAAGTGGGAGAAAGAGGATTGAGAAAGGGATCAATCAGTTTGCTGGTGTTTAGTTGTTGGTGTTTGTTTTGGGTGTTGATGGAAGTTTGCTTTAGGAGGATTACAACTCAACTAGTATATTTGCGAGAGTCGGTCTTGAAATGCAGAAATCACGAAGGAGGATTGACATGGTGCTGGGAAGTTTTCATTGCTCTGTATTTTTGCTGGGTGCAAGATAAAGACTACATAGAAGTGATCTACTTAATTTGATCTACTTAGAAGTTTACTACATAGAAGTGAATGGAACCTTTTTGATGAATAGCTAGTTTTCTACCACAAAGTTGCCATGTGTTTAGGTTGTTGCCCTTATGGACAAGGAAGGCGTATAAAACTAGGACGCACATTTGGGTAGTGTACTAATGCCAACCCAGCCAAAATGAAGTAGACAATGATAGAGAAATGTCAACCAAAAACACCTATTTGATGGAGGCAGGGATCGTGCAGAGAAAAGAGTCAGGCTAGTTCTCCACAATTAGTAAAGGGGCAAATACCTCTTAATGCTCTGTTGTTGGGGACTAATGAAAGATCACATAAATGCCAACCTCCCATTGCTATGTTGTTTTACATAAATGAGCGTTGGACGCGTTTTTTACTTCTATATACATGTACCCCAAGCTAGAACCAGCTGTTTATTACGATCTCTTCCATCAGTTCCTCAACTGGAATTAAGGTTCATTGTAACTTCCATAAAAATTCAAAACCAGGTCAAGAAAGAAGGAGATGACAGAGAAACTACAAAATTTCATTTTAGAGCTACATAAATTGGTGAGCTAACACTGCTTCAGCTCTTTTGGCACATAGTTACTTAGTCCATATGGTAAATAAATTTAGTGATCGAGCTAGTGTAACACTTTCGATTTCCACATATTGGTAGACGAGATTTGTTGATAACATATTCACTTATGAAAAAAAAATGGACCGACAGTTTTTATATATAGATTTTTTAAAGTTTGAGGGCGGAGCTGCTAGCTAGAGACTTGGGTTGTGTCACATTCAGTCTTCTTGTGCTGTTGCTTGACTCAAGAGCTTTCCAAATATAGAAGCTGCTCAAAGCCTTAGAGATTAAGAACTTTGCTTGCACGTCTATTGCTGCAGGTGGAGTTTGAAACTTCCTAACCTAATCTTTTCTGTAATGAGTTTTGAGAAATGAAGCAATCACTTCAAATAATGTCAACTCTTGGCTATAGTAATCTTTGTGCTTCTCCGCTTGATCTCCTTTTCCAATTCTTCCATGCCTCCAACCTCTTCTATTTCCTGCAAATCACATGATTCAGAACCACTCGTTAAACCCAATATACACTATTTCATTGACATATCAGAAATCGATATAAGATAACTGCCGTTACCTTAGGTCCCAAGAACAACCCGTACGGCACTCCATTCAATATGTATGTATGATGAAGCTACATATACTCAAATATACAAGAGAAATAATGAGTATGTTATGAACAAATTAAATGAGAAAAAAAATAGGGAAGTTAAATGTGTCAACAGGTTGTGTCTGTGTCACTAATTAATAACCTGGTGGGCGGCAGCAACTTTTTGTAAATATGGGACGTCGGCGATTGGTCCGACCGGAAATCGACGGTGGACGAGACCATCGTGCACAAACATGTATGCTATCCCAAAAATTGTGATCCCTAACCCCTGTGTACCAAAAGCAAAAGAAAGAGCCACTTAGATTACAGACGTATCAATATTTTTCCTTTATAATGTGTGTGTAAGTTTGTGAAAATTCATAATCAGACTCATTTTCCGATCATAAATTTAGGGTTTGACCGGAAAGACACAAAATTCGAAAAGAATAGTAGGCGCTTACAGCACCAAAACATAGTCGGGGAAAAAGACCGTTGTTGAAGGAACCATAAGAGAGGAGAGCAATAGCAGGAGCAGCATTGATTATAGCAAACACATCGTTGAGCTCGAAAGCACCATCCCTAGGTCGATGGTGAGACTGCAAATTCCATATGAGACCCCAAAAATCTATGATCACCACCAATCCCAATTTTGATCTCCAATTGACTAAAAGAAACAGACATTTCAGCACCAAAATAAGGTAAAAGATGAAAATTAACCTCATGCATTTGCCACAATTGTGCATGCCACAGAGCTCTATGTGCCCACCTTGCCCAAAACTCCATCCCCACCTGTGGTTTAGAGAATTTTCAATCAAATTCACCACCAATCAAACTAACCCTTTTTGAGTTCTAATCCAATACTTACAGCAGATCCCATAGTGAGAAGAAATGTGCCAATCATCTCTGGAACAAGAAACTCCCCAATCTGTAGAGTATAAAAGTTGATCAAAACCATGTCAAGAAATAGAACTTACCGTTCGAATTCCATTTCGAAAGTGAGACTTTACTATTCCAATACCTCTGTTTGCCAAGCAAATCTGTAGTAAACAGCCAAGGCAGCAGCTGAAGTGACTCCCAGGCTGGACATGATTGCA
This sequence comes from Fragaria iinumae, assembly GCA_009720345.1. Lineage (NCBI taxonomy): Eukaryota > Viridiplantae > Streptophyta > Magnoliopsida > Rosales > Rosaceae > Fragaria > Fragaria iinumae. The sequence goes on from CM019121.1 coordinate 1,412,065, forward strand.
GCAACAAGGTAAGTTTTTCTCTCTGATCTCTTTCGTGCTAATCTCTCTGAAACTCTTGGAGTTACAACACTTGATCTCTCTGTTTGTTCCAAGCTTTTCTCTGTATATTCATGCTCTGTTCTCTTTTCCATAACCACGCCTCTCTTCTTTGTTGAAACCAAACCAAAACCGGGGCTTCTAGTATGGGTGATGGGTTTTCTGGCAAGTAGATTGTTTCGACCGTAACAGTACCATACTGGGACCGAAGCAACCGAAACTCCGGTCGCCATGGGTTCGAGGATAAGAGCTGGTCCAAGCTAGATATCAGAATGGCTCACTCTTGATTCTTCTCAGAGTTCCAAGAAGGTAGAGGTTAGTTTGTAGGGGGTGATTCGGGTGAATAGAGAGGACCTTGTATGTAAGGAAGCAGAAGGAAGTTTAGGTGAAGAGGGACGTAGATATAAGCATTCGGCTTGCGTCGCTAAGCAATGAACGTGTGTGTTGTGAACTTGTTCCTGCTGTGCAGATTACAAAGTAAAGATAAGTTTTTCTTTCGAGGAATTTGGTTTTAAGCTATTTTTTGTACATGTTTTTGTCCTTCTAATTTAAAACAGAATCTGTTTTCCTGCTGATTTTGCTTTCATCTCTTTTCCAGAGATCAAAGGTATGTCAACGTGGACTGTTCAACGAAATAACTGTGATACTTACAGCGCTTCGTTAATAATAGAAACGACAATTGTGTCATAGTTATTCGTTAGGTTGAAGACTTCAGAAGTAGTGAAATGAAACATTAACAAAATACCTATATTTCCGTGATTCAAAAGAGAAACTTGATTCGCGCGACACGTCTGTCGTGACGTATTGTATCTTAAATTTTATTTTATTTTATCTAATTCATGTCTTTTTTTTATTTTTACTCATTATGGCGGATCAATAAGGAGCAATGTCATTGAAGTATATGCACAACAAAAGTACTATTGTAACAGTAAAAGTAATAATTATAATCTGAATAACGATAGAGGCAACACATATCATAACAGTATCATCACAATGAACATTTGCTGAAAATTAGCTATAGTTGTTCATAAAAATGATGATCAATAACTATTTTATGTGCTTTCACAATTGTGAGTTTTAAGTTTTAAGGAATACATACTCTAGACAGCTGATGATGGCTTGCTCCCGTCCCAAACACAGTGATCTCCAGTATAGGGTAAGCATTGAGCTTCTATATTAGGAAAGTGGTCACTGCTGTGCAAGTTTGCCCTATTGAATTGTAATAATTTGATATATCATGTCAAGAAGAAATTGGTGAAAGAACGCATGCAGTATGTTGTCGCTAACCTTTGTAAGAAAGGGGGTTTTGAACTCAAAAGCTAGAATTTTGTGTTTCCAAGTGCCTATTTTACTTGGTTCAAAATTTCAACATGATCCAAATAAGGAGCAGGACTGATTGGGTTTAAAAGCTGTCCTCTAAAGGCCTATAAGGTTCAAGACTTGTTTAATATGGGCCGCTCTCTATTAATAAAGGAGTAAGCCCGTTGAGCAATATTCATGAGGAACACTGCACTCCCATCATCTTGCTCTTCAACAGTGATTTACATCCTACGCCAGAATATATGAACAACTCTCAACTCTTTACTCAACCACATGAACACATCATACTATCATAAGCCAGAATCTATGAACAACTCTTGATTACAACAGAAATTTGTCTCAGTTTTCGTGTTTTACATACATACTTGGTTTTGTGGTAATGTAAACTATGAAGATCCTCAATACATTATCAATGACTGAAACGACATATTATTGTAAGACATTCGTCGGTTAAACAACCTTTTATTCTTTCGATTGAGGAAGAGCCGGAATGATCCTCTAATTGTATTTTCAATGATTTACATGTAATCTCATCCTCTAATGATTGAATTATTTATTTGATGAAATGAAATAAATATTCAATGGAGGACTATAGCCCTCAATCCTCTCATCTATAACAAATTAGTATCTTCTTAGTAATTGAGAGGTCGTGAGTTTGACTAATAGTGTTGTAGCATAATTATGCATTTGATAAAAAAAAAAAATGGAGGACTATATATATAGCTCCCATCTATAGAAAATTCAGGACCCATTAGTGTCATACTTTTTCATGTCAATATCTTCTTTTAGCAATATTTGCATGTCATGTTGAGTAAAGAGAACACATATGTACAGAAATTTTTCTTTACAGATTGGTCCATGCCTATGTATATATATAACCTCGATGGCTCAATCTACTTCATTCCCAGATCTCCCCAAGTTCGATCTATTTCATTACATTACTCATCTCTGGCAAGAGGTTCCAGTGATTCATTTATCACTGGAGAAGGTAAGGTTATCCTGGTAGCTAGGTTGATCGAGGACGATGCCATACGTTTAGGCTGAGGTCAAATGATCAAATGAACTAGAGGATGGATTCATTAAACTACTCTCATGCATGATATGTGTTTATAAATCTTGTTTCATTAAACTCAATCAAATGGTTTTACAAGCTAGTTTTAGTTTGTGAATCAACCTTTAATGTTTCATTATGTGTGCTATATGCTCTTGGGGAAATTGAATCCTAAAACAGAAGTCCATGTACATGACCCCTTTATATATCTCCAAAGTATACCAATTAACACTGTCAATCATATATGCCTGATTGCCTACGTACATTTCTGGTTTTGAAAAGGGAGGAAGAGGCTACAATGATCGATCAATATACTACTTCGATCATATATATCGATGTGGAAATTTTCTTCCCAACCTAGAACTGATTGTGATCGAGAGCGTTCGCAATCGGCATTTCATGTATATTCCATGATTCGAAAATTATTTCTAGCTAGATCGACTAGAACAATCTGTCCCCATGCACAGACACCAACTCGGCAACTCCTCCGTGAGTGAAACTGGTAGTACGTACTGATCCAACTGACCATCTAAGTGTACACGATCGATCAAATGCAACTTCAGCAGCGCTGGAAGATAGATACGTAGATATTATTCGTGGAAGCTTGTCACATCGATCGAAAACTGATGTGACAAAGAATTATTGTGCAGCACCTGGGGCCATAAGGGTCATCATTTGTAGCTCTATCCATCATCAACTACGTATAAAAGGTTCAAACAAACTGACAGCGGTACTCAATTGCGGAAAAGACCTCAACATGTTCACCAGCCACTTCATCCCAGTAGTCCATCCATATTTCGGGGAGCTCGAAATTGAAGACCAGAGAGTAGGAGCACGCTAATGTACCATAGAGTATGATAGCTGATATATCTGAATCGAACTGATAACTTTCTAGCTCTCAGATCGATTCTTATCCAGAAGAACTTCCCTATGAGCCAGAGAAATGCAACTCATGAGATTGGAAACTTAATTAAACAGCAAATTAAGCTCTCAATTAAGATATATATCCTGTATATGCCCGCGCTGGCCTTTTCAATCTTTATATCTTTGTAGATCGTGTTAATTAGACAGTAAGACTAATGAGTGACTCATCCTCCATATATGTTCTCGATTCAACCCCAATTAACCAGCATTGCTTTATTAGCTCTTTAACTAAAGTGGGTTTAGGGCCAGAAGTCCACAACCCACCTGACCCTGTCGAGTTAAAGACAGTCGTTAATTGATTATTTCATGGTTAATTAGTTGACGGTGATTAATTGATCATATACCTGTTTGATGGTAAATTAAAACCACATATTAAGAGAAAAAAGAAGTAATTAATCCAATAGGGTACTTGGTAATCAAGTCCATGTCACGTTATGCAATAATCATATATCACTAATTCTGGTTTATAGGAGGTTAATATTGCTTGTTTAAAGTCTAATCAAGTTCAAGTACGTTGATTTGGATCTTCAACCAACCTAATTATAATTCCGTTTAGCCACCTTTCGAAGCAACAGTTATAGAATTGTTCAATCCAATCGTTCTAATTCTAACCATGAAATTTATAATATACCAAAAAGATTTACATGCATGTGTATATATACATATAGTGCATGCTTATACGTATATTTATTTCCGTTATTAGTGAGAAACAACGTACACTTCTGTTTCATCCCTGTATGCCTTAAGTTTTCTAATCCCTTGACACAAGAAAATGCTGAAGAATTAGTTAGCAACGATATTGATATGGTGTATTTCATAATGAATTCGCCAAGTAATAAAAGATTGAGACAATTCATTTTCAGTGTTTCAACTTTCCTTTTGGATTTGCTGGCGAGAGTTTCAACTTTCAAGAGATATTTTGTTGTAAGTTTCTATAAGTTACTTTTGGTAAATGAAAAAAATAGTTCCTCTAGTGAAACACCGACATGAAACAAAACCCTAACTACAGTCTACATGCAGATGCTCTTCTTTGGAGATATCTTTACAAAGACAGTACCATACATACATACATCGGATGCCCCTTTCCGTCTTGCAAATTACCGTGCATCTCCCATTTTAAAGTTGATTGTACTATTTAACAATAGATTAATTGATAATTATTAGGTATGCATCAACACAGTATATATATTAGGGCACTCTGTCCATCTCATTCCACATCTGATTCCTGAGAAGCTAGCCATGAGCAGAGGTGGGAGCTATGGCGGTGGACAAAGTTCTTTGGGTTACTTGTTTGGTTCAGAGGAGCCACAAACTCCACCCCCAGCTGCTAAGCCAGTATTGCCGCCGTACGGCATCGACACCACCACCACCGATGATCAAAAGCCTTCAGATCAGAAGACTCCTTCCAATACCAACAACTATCAAAGAGCTGACGGCCCAAATTCTGGAAACTTCTTAACTGTAAGTTAACTACTGTGTCGTATATATTGCTGTAAAATTCATATATTTACATTAATATAAGTCGGAAATTTAATCATGGATCTGCTCATCTGCACCTCATACTTCAGGATCGTCCGACGACAAAAGTTAAATCAGTCCCTGGCGGAGATTCATCACTTGGTTACTTGTTTGGAGATAAGTGATGCTTCTAGCTATTTTCTCTAGCTCCCTACTTCAATAACAACCAATAATATTGATTACTGAATATATAGTTTCTTTGGCTTCTGGAAACAAAATAGAAAGCTGTGTTTTAATAAAAGGGGTATGTATGAGTCCCCATCAGTGTTGGATTTGCAAGGGTTAATTCTTCGAGGGTTGGACGAAGAAGATAATCGAGTGGGGCGCCGTAGAGAGATAAGAAGTAAACTAGTCTAGCTATATATCATGAACCCCAAGATTTGGTGTGGAAGTGCATGTAAGTTTTATGGATTTGCCTTCTGTTTGCAAAATTAGGCTCCATATATATTTGAGTCTTCTTAAATTAGTCAGGGCTTGACTGATCGATGTAATATAAGTTTGTTTTGGTGTTTAATTCTGAAATGGCTGGATTTTAACGAATCGCACGTTTGTCTATTCTTCTTAGTCAAATTTGGAAACCCAAAAGCGACACTTTTCATTTTGGTTTTGAAATAGATTGGTTTATACCTCTTCTGGCTAGCTATGGTAGTAATATTCAAACCGAGTTGGCATTCTTCTGATCATTTCCTTTCTGAAATGTTTATTAAGAATTAGAACCCTAAAGACTATATATACATTTCCCTAAAGACTATAGAAATGTTTAATTGTTTTGAGATTCATTCATAACCAATAGAAATTTTGAATTCATGGTCTGGGTCTACTCTCTCTAAGCTATGTCTTATGATTCGATCTCATAAAATAAGAAGTTCCTGAGTTAATTACCGCTTCTTCTTTTTTATTTTAATGATATTGTCTAAACATACAGATTATTTTAGGGTTATCTCCGGAGAAGATGCATGATATAAACTTGTTGCCAATATAATTTGAAGTAAGCTGAACGAGTTAAAAAGGTTAGGTAGCTAATTAACTTGGCAAATACTGGAAGAGACTGGAGGTAGGTTCAAATTCAACAACAACATGCATATGATTACATGCTTCGTTTGTTATGAACATGCTGAGGTAAGTTGCCTGGTTTGTGTTGAAGCTATCATTTTGAGCCCTCAGAAACCAGGTCATGGGGTATACTAAATCCAGGTGATCACAAACTACATATTGAAGAAGTTTATGTATACTAAAACTTGATGGTATTAATAGCTAGTTTGCTACCAAACCATCCAAATGAAAAATATAACTTATTATTGATGATATACTAGTTTTGTAATTGGAGAAGATGATCATCTGACTGGCCATGAAGTTGTCATCTTGGGTAGATTTTAATGAAGCTTATACCAATTAGCTAGACTATATATGCTTGAGAGTAATCAAGACTAACTGATCAAACATTCAATAGATTATGCATACATACCTATAATTGCATGTAATTTACATCAGCTTTCAAGCTGTGTGGTTAATTGATTGGCTGCATATGTATTCGAATTCATATGCATGTGTGTGTGTGTGTATATATATATATATATATATATATATATATATATATATATCAACTGAACTTATACAATGCTATTGCTAGCTGTACGTTTAATTTGCGTGAAAATGAATGTTGATGGTGGCTGCATGCATGCTCCGATCTGAGTACAGCTTGTGTTTGTGTGCTCGCTGTTAGAGATATTAATCTCACATTGGGAATATGAGACATTGCTTGTAGGTTTATAAGGGTTTAGGCTACTCCATCTATTACCAATTGGTTTTGGATGTGAACCTCATATTACTTTATCATGTTATCGGAGTCACGTTACCTACGTCCACGTGTGAAGCCCAGTGGCCACACACACTCCACGTCACCCCAAATGTTGTCCACGTGTTAGGCTTGAAAATTCATCACACGTGCGGGGGCGTGTTGAGATATCAATTCCACATTAGGAATATGAGACCTTGCCTATGGATTTATAAGGGTTTTGGGCTACTCCATCCATTGTCAATTGGTTTTAAATGTGAACTCCAAACTACCTTATCACTTGCTAGTCTAGCTACTAAGCTAATATATAGATTCCAGATATCACCTCCGATCCATCTGGAATTAAGTCTTTCTATTAATTTGCTTTTAGGGTTAGAAAACTAATTAAGAGATATAATTAGAGTATATAAGAGACTAGAAGTTGAGCTCTTATAATTGAAGTGCGCTGGTTTGAAGATTGAATGGAAAAGCACCACTCGATCTTAATAATACAGCTATATCGATCATTATTGGGTATATTTCGTACTAACTAGGTGAGGTTGGCCTTGCAAAATTTCTACATTTGATATATGGTTAGACCAACAAATTAAATAGGCCTAGCTCTAGTTGTGTTTTGTTTTGATGAGCATTTTACTTTGGTCCAAAACTGAGGCAAACTTGACCTTGGTTTCTCCGATCTAAGCTACTCGGTCCCTATTTGTCCCAAAAGAACTCTCAACTTGATTAATTGCCCCAGAGATTGAAACAAACTGCAACAAACTCTCCACATGATTGCATGTGTATAAACTCTATATAGTTAGATAGTAATGTCGACGGACTAATGGCTATTTTCTTTGCTTACAAGTAATCTGTTACAACACTTTATGAAGATCAGGATCATATATATAAAGTAGCTACTAGCTTTTAGTGTTTGGCATTAGCATCTAATTGCTAGTTTGGGAGGGGCTAAATGGCCTAATCTTCCTGCTGAATCTGTCTCACTTTAACTTGTAGTTTTTATTGCAAATTTGCCATCAAAGCTCACTCCATCAAATAATTGTGTATACTGCAATATGGTTTTTCTCTTTACATATGTAGCTAGCTAATGAAGTTGACAAGGTATATATTAACACAAATCTCTCTGATCTTACACTCAAGCCTGACACTCACCTTATCCGTCATGATTCTCCTAAACTCTCCGCATCCTAATCCCTTAATACAATCATTTGTGTTTATTGCTATTGATATTTGTAATCAATTGTATTTACTGTATTCCAAAACCTAGAGAGACAAGGATAGCTCTTATATATGTTACATATACAGATTGTAACATTGTTGATCAAGGAAGATCACCTTTCTACAGTATATATGCATCAAAATTCTAGGAGCATGTATTTTATACCTTCAGAAGCACATAAAATGCACGAGATTCACTGGGCGATTCAACAAGTTTCATAGCAAAACAGCATACATAAACCAATATGATTTATACATAGTTCACTCCATACTAAACAGCTGTGAATTGGGAGACATGTCAAAAACAAATGCAGGTGATGATATATATTTTCATCGTTGTGTTGGAATGAGGTCATGACTTATGAGCATGAGATCCTCAAGGTCCTTAATTAAGAGCCCGCTTTCCACGTATAAACTAAATTTTGTTCGCATAAGTTAATTTTTGATTAATATGTGGGATATTAAGCATCGAGTGTTGAGAATTTTGATGTTAATTATAAAAGGTTCCTATTTCATTTGATAGTTTTTGCTATTAATAATTTAATATACCCCTTCAATGATGAGAGTCAATCATGAAAAAACGGTAAACTTGTAAATAAAATTGAAATGTGTAGATAGAAAAATAGATGAGATGTGTTAATAACAAAACGATGTGTGTTCATAGCACCATCCGAAGATAAATTGCCTTATATATCTCTCTTTACAACCAACCCTAGATATTCACTTACAAAAGATGACCAGACCCGAGTCCAATAAGCAACTTATTTAGATAAATCAACACACTAGCACGCCCAAGATAATATACGAGTATAAGTGAATATACGAGTTTAAGACAATATACAGTCCTGACTGTTATTTTCTGGCCAAAATTATTCTCATATTCCCATATATAAGTACTTTTAGATGATTATTTCTTATAAACCTAACATATTGCCTTAGGCAGTAAACCGATAGAAGTTGGTGGCTTGGTGCCTATATAATGCAGATGTGATAACTAAGGAGAGGGATTCTCTAGCATCCACTACTTACTTAGTGCCCGTGAAGAGCTGGCCATAACTCAAAGTGTCACGGGGAGATAATGACATTATATGCTACAAAATCATACAAATCATACAACAATATGACAAATGTACCGTGAATTCGTGGACCCAAATCAGCACATCATAGTTCCACAAGCAGCCAATATGTTGTTCTATTTACTAATTCTTAATTTCCATGAAAATTAGAAATCTTATTTTACAGCTTCAAAATAAACATCGAAGGAGTACGATTTGGTCTAGTAGCATCAATCTCTCATTCATTATTATTTTAATTTAAGAAAGTTGCTACTAATGTCACAAATGATCTTGCTACTACTATTAAGTTCATCATTATTTGAATAATCAGTTGGACGTATTGTTGTTTCCAACTTTCCATACCCATGGTTTTATACAAATTGGGGAGGAAGTAATGAGTATGGGGTAGAAGGATTGAACTAATTTCCTCAACTGGGAAAAAGATGAATTAAAATCCATCCAGAAATAGCACATGTGATAATCAGTTTCCAACTAGGAAAAGTGGGAGTGCTTTCTATAGTGCGCACAGTTCATACTGCAGTGTGTTCCACATACATAATCACCATCATTAGATTATCATCTATAACATATATCTTTCTGACCCCATATTGGCATATTGGAACACACTGTTGGCCTACTTCAACTTCCTCTTTTGCCAAACTGACCATGTGATCTCACAATGATGCCCTCAGATCTTGCTTGAATCATAGTGAGTCTTACTGCAATGCACCAAGAATCAAAATAAATTCGATTTGGGAATTGGGATGAAGCTAAAGGTAGCATTAACATAATCTATTTACATGTCATAGAAATCTCAACTCACACTACTAAAATCCAAACTTTTCTTTTTTATATCCTTGTTTCTTTTTAACTTCGAGTTGCAACAGGTTCTCAAAGAATCATTCGTGGAGACAGATATACAAACATTAGCCAGGATGTGAAACAAAGAAACTAATAAAAACACTACATATAATTGACCGAAAATTCTAGTGTTTTTGAGTCGGAAGTCGTTAGATTAGTCATTGTTTGCGGTATATTTCACATCATAAACTAATCCTACGGTTCTTGGCTCCTGTCTCTTTAGTTTCAATAATCCGAAGACCATGTAGTTAGATTCCAGCACTTTAGGCATTGCTTATGTAATTAGGCTTCATTCTCACACAAGTCATAGAAAAGGCTGTGGCGTGAAAGTAACTGGTATAACACTAACACAGTAACACAAACTGCACAGTTTATGACTATATATACTTTGGTCTGCAACTAACCAATATACCAGGTTTCAGAAACTACTTTGTGTATGATGGGATTTTGGAATACTCCCCAAAAAGCTCAGGTAACCTCTCTTCCATTCAATCTTTCTCTCCTCTTAGGTCTACAAATTTGATTTCACAGACCAAAGGCATTGTTCTCTGGTGTTCATCATTTTCATTAGGACAAAAACAAAAAGAACAGTCTTTATGCATAAAGTTCTATCCTTTACATTGTTCTATGTAGGTTTCTCCTACAATATTGGGTTTGCTTGTGAGTAGTTTGTCAGAAAAATTGGGAAAAATAATATGGCAGTTACTGAGATCACAATATACCTGCTGGCTTTGCTTTCAATGTGACAGTTACCTACGATGGCTATGGTGGTACTACTGGTTCTGGTTTTCTTATGCACAAACGGAGTTGAAAGCCGGAAGGCTAAACATGTGGACTGCTTTGAGTACTCAGCCATAAGTTGTAGAGCCTACAGTGCATCACTGGCAGATTTTGGAGGAGTTGGTGATGGTACCACATCAAACACCAAGGCTTTTCAGGCAGCAATTCAGCATCTGAGTCAATATGAATCACAAGGTGGATCCCAACTTTTTGTTCCTGCTGGGAAATGGTTAACTGGGAGCTTCAACCTCACCAGCCATTTCACTCTCTATCTCCACAAGGATGCTGTACTTCTTGCCTCTCAGGTTAGACAACAAAACCTCTTAGACAATAACATTTTGTCATTATTGGTTTTGATCCAAGGCTGCAAATTGGATGACTATGATAATGTTATCTTCATAATTTGCTAGGATGAGAATGAATGGCCTGTGATTGATCCACTTCCATCGTACGGTCGAGGGAGGGATACAGCTGGAGGAAGATTCATCAGTCTGATATTTGGAACCAACCTCACTGATGTTGTAGTAACAGGTAACAAGCACGAAATATGCTTCAATTATGAATAATATCACAGAGAAAATTAGAGTATTTTGCTGAGTTTATGAGGTACAATTATATTAGGGGGAAATGGCACAATTGATGGTCAAGGTGAACTATGGTGGCAAAAATTCCACAAGGGGGAGTTAAAGTACACTCGGCCTTACCTGATCGAAATCATGTTCTCAGAGAATATCCAGATTTCCAACCTCACTTTGATCAATTCTCCATCATGGAATGTCCATCCTGTTTACAGCAGGTAATTTCATTCTCTGGCTCTGCTGATGACTTTGTTTTTTCTTTCTAATTGCTAGGCTTTTATGTCTAGAGTTCTCTTATGTCTAATGCTGTAAGCTAGCTTTTACCTAATGGTGTAGGTTGCTTGGCAGTCACATTGCACTATCAATAGTATGCAAGCTCTAAAGTGAACATGATAAAATTACAAACCTGAAAATCTATAGTTAACAGTCGACATATTTTCCCACCTTAACATACATTTCAAAACTATTAATCTTCAAGTTCAACTGGCACTGCCTATGATCAGAAACACGATAAACGCAGACAAAACTCCAAGTTCACCCTAAACCCTCTGTTCTCCATTGAAGATGAAGATTCTGTTCTCCGACGGGTTCCCAGCAGTGTCCGGCCGAGTGCCGCCGCGAGAAGAGTGACCCGATGACGGCGAAACTACTTGATAGATTCAGATAATCAAGTTGCATGTGTCCCTAATATTCAACTCAAGCACTCGTTTTTGAGCTTTAGCTTTAGACTTGATGTGTGCAACTATGCTTTTCCATATCTATATATTCCATGTGCCCAAATGCAAATTACCACTGCTGATGTAGACCAAGTAAGACTTGTCAAGATATAAATTTCGAATACTTGGTCTGAAAATTATCTTGATCAATGAACAATTTAAGAACTGCAAGAGATGAGTGAAAGTAACAGAATTATTGAGCCACTAAGTTTGAGTCTTTTAGATTCAAAGATTTGTTCTAACAAAGTTGAAACATGCAGCAATGTTCTTGTTCAAGGCCTTACAATCCTTGCACCAGTGACGTCTCCAAATACAGACGGGATCAACCCTGGTAAGCAAGTCTAGTATCTATATATTTCTTGCTTATCTGCACAAATATAAATCAACGTTTGACATCAAATAGTATGCATGCTTCTCAATTGCTAACCAGACTTTGGTTTTTATTGTGTAGACTCCTGCACTAATACTCGAATTGAGGACTGTTACATTGTTTCTGGAGATGATTGCATAGCCGTGAAGAGTGGTTGGGATGAGTATGGTATTGCTTTTGGGATGCCAACCAAAGCACTTGTGATCAGACGTTTGACATGCATTTCTCCATTTAGTGCCGTGATTGCGCTCGGAAGTGAGATGTCCGGTGGGATCCAAGATGTTAGGGCTGAGGATATCTTTGCCATCAATACGGAATCAGCAGTCAGAATCAAAACTGCTGTAGGAAGAGGAGGTTTTGTGAAAGACATATATGTTAGAAGGATGACCATGAATACCATGAAGTATGTATTTTGGATTGCAGGAGATTATGGATCGCATGCAGATAATGGTTATGATCCTAATGCACTTCCGGTGATTCAGAACATAAATTATCATGATATGGTAGCTGAGAATGTAACAATGGCTGGTAAGCTAGGGGGATTAACTGGTGATCCATTTACCGGGATTTGCATATCTAATGTTACAATAACAATGGCAAAGAAGGGAAAGAAAGTACCTTGGAACTGCACTGATGTTGCTGGGATTTCAAGTGGAGTGGTTCCTCAGCCGTGTGAGCTTCTGGCAGACCAGGGTCCGGAGAAGATAGGGGAATGTAACTTCCCAGAAGAAAGCCTGCCAGTTGATAATATGCAAGTTCAGCTGTGCACTTACAGAGGAAACTACTTGTGACAGATTCAAATATCCTCACAAGTCACAACATTGTACTTTCAATATCATTGAGACAAACAATCTTAGCAGTAAAATCAACTAGCTGTGTGAGACGTTTCTAAACAAAGGATTTCTTGAACAAAAATGTATGACGCACCAGATTGAAATGAATTTCACTGTAAGATCATATATTACTCGGATCTTTTGGTGGTCAATGACAAATTAAATGAATATTTGTACTATGTTGACAGACTCTTTCCATTGAGGTTGGGATTCTCATAAAAACACATTCTCGGAATCAAATCCATCATTACAATCTCCCTAAACAAAGAAGCAAGCAAGAATCATACTCACAAAAGGAAAAAAAAAAAAAAAAGCAAGCAAGAATCTAAAATGTGCAAGTGTGAAGCAACAAATGGAAACAGGCAAGCGGTTAAGCGTAAAAATCCATATCCAAATCAATACAGCATCCACAAGCTTTGTGCCCCTACAGAACTTCTACTATGCTCTAGAGTTTTGAAAGCTCATGTCAGAGCACGACAACAACCATGGATTTGGGGCCTTCTCGAGTAATTCAGCTCCTTTGTACATCAGTTGAACTCAAGTTACAGGTACACAACCTTTATAGCTATTCCAAATGTGATTGATGATACATTGTTACAGTGGGACTCGTTCATAATATGTATCTACAGACCTAGAAAAGCATGCCCTTTAGTGAGTTGGCTCTGGATTATACTTCACTGCTTCCCTCCAGATGAGCTCTTTGATGTGCTCTTCAGTGCATGATGGTTGCTCAAAATCAAAATGGAAAGGCCTGGGGCAAACCGGTTCATCATTGTTGTCGTGAAGGGACGACAAGTACGGGTGACAAAGTGCCTCATCAACTGTAAACATATATATAACCACAAGTCAGGAAAAAATCATTGACTAATTATGATCCAATACAATGCAAAAGCTCTAGAAAGTATAAACCCATTTATTGTACCAGTAATACGTCTGGTGGGATCAAAGACGAGCATTTTCTCTAGCAAATCCAGAGCTCCAGGCGACATATTAGGGAATCTAGCAGAGAACTGTTGCCTCCGGATTTGTGGGAGCTGTTTTACATATCTGCGGGTATTATCACTTCGAAGAAATCCAAGACTTGCATCATCGGGTGAACCTATTAGCTTTAAACAACCAAAACAATATCACACATTATGTTCCATGTACATACCACTTGTAAGAACCTTCCCACTGGGAAGAAAAAGCAACCCACAAATATGTTCACTAACAAATTGGCTGGACTGAATAGACCATCAGCTTGACATTTTGCATAATAAACTTTTGAACATATGAACACTTATCTGAGTTATCTCTAAAACTGCATATCTTATGTGTCATATCTTATGACAAATTACTTTCATTAGTAGCTTTTGAAAATAGATCTTGGGAAGAAACAACAAAGCACCAACCATTTACCTGGACTAAAATCCCCTAGTTATCAGACAATTAATCAACAGAAACCAAGTTGTTTTGTTTGAGGTATGTGGGAATGCTTTAAAATATTTCTTTTTAATTCACAAGGAGGTCTGAACCAAGGATCTCTACCCTTAAACCCCAGCTATCCCTTGCCACTTGCCTAGGGTCCATGGAACCAGTTGGAACATTTCTACTCAACTCTGTCTAGACACTGCAACCTACCCAGCCACCTAGCTTATTCTATGATGGGACATGAATTCTCCAGACCAAGAGATTCAGAGAGAGAGGGGTTGAAGAATGGAGACAACTAGCAAACTAGGTTTGCCCCTTTTCCTTTTATATTCAGTTTTTACTTATGGAACTTCATTCATAGATCAGTAGAAGTGTAGAATGCTAAAAATGCTTGATTAAAGCTTATGTTCATTTGGAAATTCTAAAAGTACCTCTGTGATAAGCCTCAGCTGATGAACATAATCCTTCCCAGGAAAAAGAGGTTCTCTGGTTATGATTTCACCAAGTATGCAACCAACAGACCATATATCAATCGCAGCACTGTACTCTGAACAATTAAGAAGCAACTCAGGTGCTCGGTACCAACGAGTAACAACATATTCGGTCATGAAATCCGTCTCGGATGTTGTTCTTGCGAGTCCAAAATCTCCGATCTTAAGGTCGCAATTAGCATTAAGAAGCAAATTACTTGGCTTCAGATCCCGGTGCAACACATTGGCAGAGTGAACATATTTTAGTCCTCTTAACAGCTGATACAGAAAGTACTGCACATTTCAGGATAAGAATCTAGAATTAGTTCGCCAGGGACACTTGAACTAAGAGAAGCAAATCCACACTAAACCATACAAGAACTGAAGCACACAATCACAGACTAAAAGGGGTATCTACTCCATAGGGAATCACATTCCCATCTATGACTAATGACTTACAGCCATGAAAGGTAAACAATTTTTCAAATGAGACTTCTTTTCTCTAGAGTCTATAACAAAATCTTAACATATTATACATTAGATGATTTCCTGTCTATCAGCATCTATCTAATAGGTGCAAGGCGCTTGTCTTAAGATTTCATCAACCTTTCATATAAAATTTAAAATCCACACTCATCAATCATTATATTTAGGAAGGTTCAATTTCGAAACCTTCGTCTCAAAGGTATGTAATAATTACTGCAACACCAGAATATATTGAAACGTATAAGAACAGTAACATGAATGAAGCCTCATTGACATCATTATTTCGAACCTGACAATGATCATCTGTTAGTTGTTGGTCAGAACGAATGATCTGATGTAGATCAGTGTCCATTAACTCATAAACAATGTATACGTCATTGAAGGTCTCTTTTTTGGGCGGTCGTATGATGTCCTTGAGGCCAATAACCTGGAGAGAATTAGCTGAGCTGTTATACAGAGCAGACCCAAATAGAACGGAAAATAAACTCATAACGGCGCATGTGAAAGAACCAGATCTTGGACATGGCTACACAAATTTAGACATGCTTACACATGATTTACACTTTTGTCCTATAATAGAAAACCCAGAAAGACAAGAATGAGGTGCTGAGGTCATAGCACACTGAAAAAGTTGTAAATGATGTTTCCCCCTAATGGCCAGTAAAGTGCTCTTACTGATACACATAAGAGACAATTATCTGAGTATTAAGTATGGGATAACTGATGTACCATTTTACAGAACCTTTTAGGCACTAATCTATTGCCGCTGTTGTCAGATGCTAAACAAAGGCTTTAGAACACCAAGTCAATTAGTATTTTTCCCATTGTTTCAGTGAAACTAAGCATTGCAATTGGATGAGTAAATTTGGCATAATTTATCCTTATATGCAGAGCCACATAACACTATATCGGCACAAATTTTATCCTAGAGTTCCTTATAAGTTCAGTAATCACGCAGGAAATGAAACTTACATTTTCATGGTTCATATGGCGAAGAAGCTTGATTTCTCTTAACGTCCTCTTGGCATCTATTATGTTGTCAAAAGCATTTCCGATCTTCTTAATGGCAACTTCCTCATGTGTGTCTGAATTCACAGCAGCACTGGAAACAAGAGAAACAGAAAATTATAACCCACCACTATATTAACCAAAACTCATATTTTGACACAAGAAGCAAGCCATTCATCAGCGTATTGTAGACCAATTTGCTCTCAATAACAGAGAATGAGCCGAATAAAAGCATGGAGCCTAGCAACCGAGCCTGCTCAGCTAACAAGAATGGTATGCTAGCAGTTATCACCAAACTCATATAAGAATAAGATCAGTTGACATTGTAAATGGAACTTCCACAAGAATAGACACCCCTTATTCCCTCCTTTCTATATGTTATAGTACCAACAAAAGTACAAAACTTTAAGCGGAGAGATCAAATAACTCCTACAAAGAAAGCTGGAATAACAGATCCTAGCTCTATTTCCTACATGGTTTCTTCATAATGCTTCTGAATATCATTCACCATTTCACCAAAACAAATAGTGCTCAAATTTTACCCAACTCTAAAATCTAAAAACAGAGCAATTTACAGCAACCCAGAGAGCTAAAGAAGCCAAAAAGATCAAAACTTTAAGCAAAAACTTACCAAACAATGCCATAAGCACCTCTACCAATTGGCCTAATTGGCGGGACATACTTGCTAGAGACCTCAAACAAGTTCCCAAACACATTGTACTGCGCATATCTACCATTATGTGTGAGCACCCTTTTGATTTTACAATCTCCAGCTGAAGCAGCAGAGCTTGATTCCTTGGCAGCCATGCTCAAACTTGGAAAGCTCAAACCACCCAAAGGAAGCTCCTTTCTGTGATGGGTTCAAAAACCCTCAAGTGGCTTTAATGGTGCTCGTGATTCTGAGCTGAATATGTGATTTTTGGATAGGGGGAAGTGGGTTTTCTGTGAAGTTCTGAATGCAATGCACTGCAAAAAGCTAGCTTTCTTCAACTTTGGTAGAGCTTTCGGTTTGGAAATGTTTTGCAAAATCCGTGAGTTGTTGAAGGGTGACTGAGAGAGACCGGTTCTTGGTTTCAAAAATATTTAGAAGAAAGTAAATAGGAGAGTTGGGCTAGGTTACATCATGGAGCACACGCAGTTTACTTTGACCACCAAATCAAGCATTTGATTCTGGACTTCGCATTTCTTTTCTATTCTATCTAACATCTTCAAAACACTTGGAATATATGTTCATTATCCTTGAATTTTGAAATACCATAATTTCTGCTTATAACAAAGTGTGTATGGTTTTTTCTATCGAGAAGACGAGAATAATGTGTAGAGATAAGATTCTTATCGGGAAAAAAAAAAAGTATATTATCGAGTTAAAGTTGACACTTAACAGATTGTTGTGGTTTATGTGTCGTATTTTTATTATTGTTGAAGGCGTAAAATGATTTCATAGTGATTTATTTATGTGGTTCTATAGTCTCTTTCCACATTTTTCAAAGTCAGCAACTACCCATGATATTAGACTTGTGATGCAATTTTGGGTAAGTTCCTACTGATGGTTACTCATTACTGGTGCATTGAACCAGCTTAGAAAAAATGGTCACCAGTTCTATGAATTTTCTCAGTATTTTCTTCTCTTTGATTTCTGTGCCCTCTACTGTTTGTGTTAGGTGATAAACAATTTCTCTACAGAATATTTGGGTTCCTAACATGAATGCTACCAGGAACCAATTCCAATATCAAATTAAAAGCAACGGATCTCTAAGGATAAAATGCTTGGGTGTACTGAGAGAATCACCACTCTTTGCGTTCGGGTCCTTCATCATAAGTTCCTGACATACAAATGACTAGAATCAATCCAACATACATGTCTAGCAAGAAGAATATGGAGATTAATCCAGACAATGCTAGAGTGGAGGAGCTGAGGAAGAGGGTTGAGACTGATGACAAATGACAAGTCAGTGAAGGACCTCGTGCTGCTGCTCTTTGAGACCGCGCTGTTGAGTTCAACTATATAGTGAATGTGCTGACAGTTCAGGGACTATGAACCTGTACAGCATGCAGTGGTTCAACTCGAGCTAAAATTCCAGTCTCCTAGCCAAATCTGCGTCTTTGGCCTGAGAGCTTAGTTTGGCAACACAATATATGTGGTCGCCGCTCCCCGTGTAAACATGTTCAATGAAAATTGAGCCTTTGAATCAGATCAAAGATATAGAGTTGAGATCCCTTTGTGGATCATGTCATGACAGAGGCTATGAATACTTATGAATGAGGTTCATGACTCATTGATACTACCCAAACGGATTCCTTTCATTGTATATGTATCAATGTATGGCTAAGTGATGATAAACACCGTCACATTGTAGCTCCTGAATTTGAACAAAACTTTAGCCTAGGAAGGTAGTTTGAGGCATCCTAAAAGAGCTGTTTAAGACTTTAAGACCACATTGGTGTTGCTATGTCATGGAGAAATATTACTCGGGATATACTGCAAATCAATGGTTTTCTTATATTTTACTCGTAACACACTGATAGGTTCAAATGCTCAACCCATGTCTGAATCTTAGAAAGCTCAGCTTCGCAAAGAAAACCAGAAAGCAACACGCAGTAGGGAAGGAGAAACGAATGGGTCTGCCAACAAAAGGGAAAGGAATGAAATGTGAAATTTGGGCATAAGTAATATTTGAAATAACAACACACAAGGGTGAAAGCAAGAGGACAGTAAAGAAATCAAAAAATTGACGCCCAAACATGATACTGCCAAGAACACTAATTATCACACAGATTGATGGCCAAGGTATTGATAAAGAAGGAAAACCATGGTAAAATTTACGACATTATAGATAAGACAAAATCAAACTGTTTCCCCAAAGTTGGGTTCAGAAGACAAAGTAGAATAACATAAGCTCATAATAGAATCCCAATACTAGCAATTGAACAAAACTGCTATTGTTTCCAACTAAGAAAGAAATCTGTTCTTGAAATACAGACTCAGGAAACCAGGCAACAGTTGATGCACCATTCTAACTTAAGAAAGATTAGAGCTAGCTGGCCCGGCACCAAAACCACCAGCACCTCGACCAAAGGCAGGTCTTGTGGGAGCACCCTGCAAGATACGAAAAAAC
The DNA here is from genome assembly GCA_009720345.1 of Fragaria iinumae. Lineage (NCBI taxonomy): Eukaryota > Viridiplantae > Streptophyta > Magnoliopsida > Rosales > Rosaceae > Fragaria > Fragaria iinumae. The sequence goes on from CM019121.1 coordinate 1,431,607, forward strand.
AAGGTGAGCAAAATTGAGTAGCATATATAACTGACATGACAAAAAGGAGACCAATATGAACACTTCAAAATGGCAACTAGGCAGTAGACGAAATTTTGTATTTGCAACACCTAACGGACATTCATATATCCAAAAATAACTAATCAATTGTCCAAAGTCAATTATATCATGACTTATCAGTCATGCAATACTAGTAGAATAGTTTGTAGCATGCAGATATTCATTTTATTGTGAAATTTCCTATATTTTCCAATTCTATAGATTGGGTTCTCTTCTCAGACATTCATCCCACACTTCTGTGTGGATGAGAGCATACAATACAAATGAAGTACACATATACACTGACTGGTAAGAAAAAGCATGATTTAAATAACAGAAAATTTACCCCGAAAGATGGTCTGTAATCAGCAGGGGCTCCTCCCTTGTCACCACCAAAGTCACCTCCTGGTCCACCACGAGGACCTCCACGGTAACCATCACGGTCACCTCCAAATCTGCGCTCTCCATCACCAAAGCGGGGTGGGCCACTAATGCACATCAAAAACAAACACAAATACATTCCAGTCAATCAATGTTCAACAAAGAACCATAAACCAAACGAACAAAATTATTGCAAAAACCTACCGAGACAGCTAACAAGCATGTCAAATATCAAAATCACTCTACACACTCAACGATTTCACTACTAATTCACGAATTCACATGCACAAAAATCAATTATCAATGTGTTTTTCTACATTGTAGTTAAATGCAAATCACAAAACCACATAACAGCACAATAAACATTCGAACTCAATCAACAATAAACCCTAAAACAACGAAACAAGAGTGGTGAATTACCGAGGGCGGTCGCCTTGTGGGCCGCCGAAAGGACGGCCAGCAGGCTTAGGCTGTTTCTTGAGAGTGTTGGGCACAATCTCCGAAGGAAGGTTGAGGTAGTTCCTCAAGAACTCAATCCCATCGTTGGTGAGGTACCAGTAGTAGTACATCCAAGCGAAAGTCTCCCTCACGTACTCCTTGGACTTGAAGCTCTGCATCAGCTTAATCACCTGGAGATTCGGCACATCAATCTCCGGATGCTTAGGAAGGTTATAGTCCTTCTTCGCATAGCACACTCCCTCTGATCAAATCAAACCAAACAAAACAAATCACAACCGATTCAAATCAATCAATTCAATTACACGATTACGCGAAACTAGAGAGATTGAGATTTGCGGACCTTGGAAGAGGTACTTGGAGATCTCGCGGCGGTTCTTCTCTGAAATGATCTGCAAATAGCGAAAGAGATGAGAAACGAAACCAGTGAGGAGGAGAGAAGGAGAGGAGGAGGAGGAGGAGTACCATGGTTGCGGAGGAGAGGCGGCGGCGAAAGATACAAGCTTTGATGTGCAAACTCTTATCGCCTGCGCTCTTGTGTAAACCCTAAAGCTTCGAGTGTGGAATATATACTTGTTTTCTAGGGTAAACCAAAGGGAAATTTGGGCTTGAGCATTTGGGAGCTTACATCCGGGCTTTTATGGGCCCAATTCTTTGGGTCTCGGCCTGTTGACATTCTCCATTTTTTTTATTTTTTTTTTCTGCCCACACACAAGATCTGATTGAAAGTGAAAACTTCATGTTGTCGTCACTGTGATGGCACTAATTATCCGAGACATTTGGTTAAATCGAAACTCATACTCTACAAGATAATGAAAATCATGAAAAACGTGATCATTTTCACTCGTATCTTTTTTTAACTTCATATTTTATCAACATCGATCGCGTATGTTATAAGCGATGCAAACAATGAGAAAGAAAACGGTTTTATATTAATCGTAAGAAACCTTTGTTTTTCCTTTTACTATATCTATGGTAGACTGTTGTCATTGTCAATGAAGATCAAAATGGAAAATGGAGACTTTTACATTTCACATCTTCTAGAGCGATAATACTCCCTAGCTACAAGTGCTCAGACCAACAACTACCGTACCGGGTCGATTCCACTTTTGGACCACCCCTTACTCCTGATGGGGGAATGAGGTTCGTGACAAACAAAGATTAAGGCATGCGTATCAGTTTTTACCCTGTCTACTTTGTTTTGGATCTGCTTCCATGCTATTAGCTTATTCTGTTAACACCGATTTACAAATATATATCACTAACCACAAAGCGACCTCAAATCTTCCTATGGATTACTTCTCTCGTTGTACGAGTCCCTTCGAAATTGGTAGCGAAAAAAGATTGAAAGTCGCGGAACCGTGTATTACGTACTACTCCTTAATTATAAGCACAAAGTTGTTGAAGCAGTGAACATTATGGTAGTTTTAGACTTGTAAGTGTCTTTAGTATGGATGAGGATATTGTTCCTACGCAAACTTGATCGACAACACTATTCAAAGTTTGAAACCATGACCTGAAATGGGGTAGCTAGGAGAGCCATAGCTATACACGAAAGAGATGAAACACCGGAGGCGATGACTATGGAGGTACTTCGTACAGTATATCGATGGCGACGATAGAACACGTTGCTTTTCCTTTAACGATGAAATAAGCACCAAACTTATCCTGTTGAAAGGTTGACGAAAGAGGCAAATCTAACTTCTTCATCATTAGTTTCATTAATGGTGAATGTCTTATACGGTAAGGCAATTAGGGTTTATGCGCACAGAGTTAGCTAAAAGAGTCCAATGCTTGACCTCTTTTTCCTTATCACAATTTGTAAGGACTATACACATTTTCAGAAGCTAATTGATCAGAGAAGGGATGCGTGATCATTCTTACGAAGAAAATTGTTTGGCAAATATTGGCTGTTTCTTCATATATTTCAAACAAGTAAAGAGACCTAGCAATCCCAGAAACCTATAATTCTCCATGTTTCCAAGGGAACTAAACAATATTACATAATTTAGGAGTCAGAAATAAAGCCAGTGATGAATTATTATCCTCAAATATCGAAAGACTACAGCCATCGATGGAAGAAAACAATGCATATAGGAAAACGAAGGTTTTATCGATCAAAGGTTTAGGCATAATTACTTGATCAAATTGCTGCGTGTCGCATTGCATTCTCTTATTAGGATTTCTCTTCCTTTCGAATTACAAACTCAGGTTAAATAAGCATCGGATTCGGATGCATTTGCTTATGTCTCTACATTAATCTCACAAATACAATATCATATTTCACCCAAAAGTAAAAGATAATAAAAACCAAAGAGAACAAAGAAAACTCCATGTTTTGATCAAACGCCTGCGCACCATTTTGAAAATCTCTTGAGAGAGAGAGAGAGAGAGAGAGAGAGAGAGAGAGATAGTACGATCACCAGTTTTCCACCATTGATAATATCTTAAAGAGATGAAGGATAAGAAGACAGCAGAACTGTATTAGCTTCCGTAGTTGATGAAGTGGCCGGTACAATAATATTATGATGATCTTCTCCAACAATATTTATTGCTCCTGGCCCTTGATGATCACCAACCACACCATTCATCTCGTCCCAGAAAAGAAAGTTAGGGCATGATGACGAGTACTGTTGCTGGGACACGACCCATTCATTCAACTCTGCCATTTGATCTTGATGGTGATGATGATTTCGCTCCTCCATATCCATGTTACTACAATTGTTAGGTTGAAGTACTTGATGATCATCATCATCAATGATAGGCAACATGCTGTCCATGTTCTCTATTAATGGCGGCAAATAGTTTATGTCCATGGCTGGAGGAGGAGGAGGAGGAAGAGCCTGGACTTGATGCTGGTTCAGATTCCACGGCACGTCGGAGTTACTAAATCCCACTGCAGATGAGACCATGTCTTGGAAGAGCTCAACGCGCGCATTGTAGTTTTCGGAAGCCAATTGATCGATTGCAGTGGTATCAAACATGAACATAGGGCATGTTGATGAAGAGAACAGGGTTTGATCTTGAGCGTGAGGCTTTGATACGATGTAATCTTGACTTACAAAATCTAGTTGCTGGGTCGAGTCATTATAACCCATTTGAGCAATAGGTGCAACCGTGCTTGTTGTTGTCGAAATCGATGATGGTGGGGAAGGTTTTCGAATCTTCTTTTTGATCCATGAGTTCCAGTAGTTCTTGATCTCATTGTCTGTTCTTCCAGGCAGGTGACTTGCTATATGAGCCCATCTAAAAAGAAAGATCGATGGTCTAGTTAGCACCAAATAGTACGTAGTACCACTAGTACGTATATATGCAGATGCATACTGTATGTGTACCTGTGCTAAAATTGTCAAAAATATGCAGACCTAATTCGAAGTTGACTGGTTAACGTCTTTGAATTCAGGTGACAGGTGCTTTGTATAGGAGCTCTACTTGGACTGGTTAGTGGCTTCGTATATATTTAAACTATAAGTTCTGAACATATATTTGCCAAAATAGCTTAATTTTGAAGTTTGTTTTTATTCAGTTAGAGGCCCATTTCACTTGAGTTGTTTCCGAACACCCTGCTTAATTAATTAATTTAGGGTTAATTGAAAGAACAAACGTGATCGACCAGTTGATTTTTAATCATTTTGTGACAACTTCAAGCTTCAAAAACACATAATAAAATAAAGAAAGACAACAAAAAACAAAAAAACAAGCCAGAGAACCATCCCACAGAAACTCTTATGAATCGCAGAACCCAATTCAGCATGCATGTTTGAGAAAGGTTTGGAGGCTCAGATTTTCAAGAGAAACTAGCTAGAATATAATGCAGATGTTTAACATGTAAATCAACCTGTTGCCTACGACCCCATGAAGGCTAATAATCAGTTTCTCTTCTTCTGGAGTAAATCTGCCTCTCCTAATATCAGGCCTCAAATAATTAATCCACCTCAACCTGCAGCTCTTACCACACCTTTGAAGACCTGAAATAAATTGCAATAATAGTTCAAGATTAATCAACCCTAAATTATCAAAATAGAAAGAGCGAGAGAGAAAGAGAGATGATGATGGTGGTGGTGGTGAGTACCAGCTTTCTCAGGGACTTCGCTCCAACAGCCATAGCCATGGGTGGTGATGTATCTGATGAGCTTCTCATCTTCCTCGGGAGACCAAAGCCCTCTCTTCACCTTCTGTTGGTTGCAGCAAGAATGGTGACCCATTAAGCCTTTGCCCAACTACACCTACTCTTCTTCTTCTTCTTCTTCTTCTTCTTCTTCTTCTTCTCTGCTCTTCTTCTCCTGTTCCTTCCTTCTTATACTTACCAATTCTGATCAACAATCACAGCCAAAACTAAACTGAGACAGATTGATGAAATTAATGGGTGTTAATTAGCAAGGGAGACTTGGGTCTCCAGCTCCCTTCTCCACTTTAAGTAAGAACAAGTAAACACAATGGCGTGGCCCGACATATATAAAGAGAATGGGCTCCACACAATAGCGGAAGATTGCCATGTAAGCCCTACAGTGACATTCCATCCAACTTTGTTTACTATTTTCTACGTACAGAATATTTGTGTATTTCTCTCTAACCAACTTCAGTGATCACGTACTCGGAAAAAAGCTTTGTATACAATCATGCCGGCAGGGTTTCACTTTCACACGCCTCGCTCTCCTTCTTTGGTCTGCTACTGTATAGCAATCTTATTCACCTTGTAAAAACCTCACAATCACACTGCAGTACCAATTAGCTAGCTGCAGCCCCCTGCGTATTCTACACCCGAGTGATTGTGAGGAAGAAGCACGGCACTGTGTGTAATCAAGTTCTGCGTGACTTCTGAGTTCATGTACTGAAAATGATGAGTTTGTTGTGCATAGTTTAGCAGCCTTCGTTTTTAACATGTACATTAAGGCATAAGCTAGTTTCAAATATTCTCATTTGTTCATCCAACCGACACCTTTCGCCTTTTAGCTTATTTTCTACTGGATTGGACTGTACTGATAGGGATAACTAATGGTAGGACTACTGTACAGGATCATACCGACCGGCATGTAGAACTCACAATATAAGTTAATTACTTGATTACCCAAACGATTAAGAATCCATTAATTGAGAATAGGTAGAGAGGGATTCAGAAATTTTATGTTATTTTGTCAGCTTCGGATTTTTCGACATCACACTCTCTATTGAACCCGATTGTGCAAGTCATGTCACACGATGTGCGCAAAGTCATGCACACATGCATCATCATCCTCACACAAAGCTATTGTATGTGTAATGAGGTTTTGTTGCTATGTAAAACTCTAGGTAAAGCAATTATCATAAATTACATTCCCAATCAATCATTTTTATTACTTAATAGCACAGTTGATCATTAAAATTTGTACACCTAACTTATAATGTTAAGGCAAAGAAAACAATAATACTTAGGTTTGAAGTATTATCCCTACTTACAAAGATATCATTGACTATATACGAACGAGAACAAAAACATATAACCAACGGTAGAGTGTCTCTAGTACGTAGAAGACAACTTGTAACGTACATGCTCTCTCAACTATTATAGTAACAAGTGTACTAAACGTGAACATCCTTTTTTATTTGTGTAACTTTTTTGTATCATGCAATTCTCAATCATCTATTGCTGATACTAATAGAGGTCGAGCACATACGTACAGGGGTGAATTGGCACTCTAGCTATCATACTAAGCTATCCGTGGATTTGGAGATTATATGATACATAAAGGTCTAGGTCTCTTGGATGAGTTGGTGAAATCCGTGTGTTCGAGATCATTTGATGCTAAATAAACAGAAATTCAATTGCGAAAGATTATGGCAACTGAGAAAAATTACACTGTCATAATTAAACAAAAATGCCTTCAACAGAGATAATGGCACTGTGTGTAATCAACTTCTGCGTGACTTCTGAGTTCATGTACTGAAAATGATGAGTTTGTTGTGCATAGTTTAGCAGCCTTCGTTTTTAACATGTACATTAAGGCATAAGCTAGTTTCAAATGTTCTCATTTGTTCATCCAACCGAAACCTTTCGCCTTTTAGCTTACCTAGTAACCTAGCTACTTGTAATTAGACAAATTAATTAAAGTGCCTTGAATTACACTGTTCATATTAGAAAGCATGCATGAAGTCATATCAAAAATCAATATTCGTATAAATTATGTCGGTGACGATGGCATCACGTAATCCATGAGTTTCAAATCATACATGGCTTCCAAATGAATCATTGGCCATTGAGAATGACAAATTAATTAGTATATGGTTTGTTGTAATATGCATGATATATATCCAAGGTTTGTATTAACACATGTTTGCTTTGTGAACAAGCATAGATTAACAAATTAAGCTCGATCTAGTGTATGAATAACGTCTTTGGTACATAATTAATCTTTATTAATAACATGTTTGACATCACCGGTCCAGACTAGCTGGAAGGTGGTTATTTGTTCTCTACAACAACTCTTTGATTAGACCAATTCGATTCGTGTACGCCTTGCAGACTTCATCACACAATGTCTCGCGTTTCCCATGAGTCTTTTACATGTATGCCAATATGCTCCGACTGCCTGCCTAAGATCCATCTTTCATTGAACACCATCTTAGAATTTGTTGTCCCCGCAGAACGCAAAACCCTAGCTCATCTTAGAAATTGGAATTGATTAATTATATTGGATGCAAACTCGTTTTCTGATAACTATCTAATACTGATGCAATGGTCTCATATACGTTAGGACATAATTAAATTCTTGGTTTTATTTCTTCTTCAAGAAAGGGGTTAATTGTTTGACAAATTAAATGTTACATTTTTGTGTTTAGAGACAACAAATTAGTAAAAGAAAAGAAATAATCATCAAATTTCAATTTCATAATCATAAGCTTCTTCAACAAAGCTTTATACCCACAAAATTCTCATTCCAATATGTAATTGATACATAAGATTCACATGCAGACTAGCTAGGTTTAATTAGCCTTAAAGTCATCATGCATCACCCTCATGAATACACTTCTTGATTGATTATAGTATTCAAGAACGAACTGTTGACGGATTATATATATCTGTAAGCTGAAAACTACTGTACATATCGATCTGAAGGAAAATGCTACACATATATATAAGGACATCATGAGAAAGACTAAAGTGAAAATTCGCACCGTAAAAATAAATAAGGACATCATTACCTGAGAAAGACTATACCTCAAAAACTTCACCAAATTATGTTCTTCCTAAATTATCCTTATTGTGTTTAATTAAAAAAATTAAGTAAACTGGACATTATAGTAAAAAGCAAAAAGAATATAAAATATCAAAAATAGAGTAGATAATTATAGAAATTGGGAAGTTAAGAGTTATAACTGCAACAAGAAATTCCTCTCCTCTATAAGGCTAATATATATATATATATATGGTACTGAATATTAACGAAAACATAATTAACAAGCATGCTGGAGACCTCAAGTAAATGTTTGCAGGATTATTTCACCGCTGAAACTAGCTACCTTGCGTGTGGATGGAGAAGATATCCTTGTCTTGGCTGGGATATGAATCTAAACGATTAGTTAGAATGAGGAAGACCCAAAACCAGCTAGCACTATCTATGGCAAGCCGAGTACATAACTGTTAATCTCTTGTATAGTTTCAGATATGACATTTTAAACGTTCCCATACGTAGTTTCAAATATGAAAATAGAAAAAATAGAGACCGATCATGATCATGAAGTAGTGATGGATTGAAAGCGAGGGGGATGATGCAAATCATCTACCAAATTCGATGTGAATATATATAAAAATGACTTTTGCTTGGATGTATAGCAAGCTAAAACGTTGAAACTAATATTTATGTGTAAATCTTTTAATTTTTCTTTTCGTTTGAAAGAGTTCTCGACCTCTAATTGGTTTTGGGGACAAAATGAAAAGAGGAAATGATGATTATTATTCTTAGCTTTAAGGAGGAGCAATGGAGTAGCATTAGGGCCTACCATTTGGGATTCTTTTGAGTAGGGATTAGAGATAGAGAAAAGATATTGGGACTTTGCCTTTATAAGCATTGGTTGGTTAACTCATTAAGTCATGGATGAAACGTCTCTAGCATAAGGTCATTTTATTAGTGGTATTCTTTTTGGTCCAGCCCTAGCCTTCTGGCTGTAATCCTCTCACTCTTAATTAATCTATAATTCAAGAGAGTAATGAGTTAACACACACTTGTATCACTTTTATATTACTTGTTGATTCTTGGTATGGACAATGGAGCCCTCCCCATTCCTTATATGTTAGCCAATCCTTGCCCCTTTTTGCGAAAATTGAAATTTGTTCTTAACGTACTGTTAATTGGGATTATTCTCATGTTAAAATTGAAAAAAGTTGTGACATCAACATGTGAAGATTCTTTGGGGTCGAAAGATTTGGTGTGTTCCAAAGGGTTATCGAAAGAGACCCTATATATTGTTGCTATTTCATTTGTCCTTCTCGATCTCCGTTGGGAGGCGGCCGGTGACTTTAGGGCTTTGGTTTCGGTGGTCCAAAATCCACGATCAGGCGGGCTTGGGGGTGGAGAGCGACGGTGACGGTGGCACAGTGGTTGACTGCAAGATAATAAGTTTATGTTTTAGCATGATAAAGGTTCTTCACAAAAATCATTGAGAAGCTATTTTTCATGGTGGAAATATCTGCGTGTGTATATTATTAATTGCTATTACTAATTAAGCTAAGATAATGAAGATAATCGCTTTCTAAAGATAGAGCATAATGAAATGTGAACTGTAAGAAAGATGCTAATTAACTAATTGTGTTTTACGATATATGTATTAGCTTTATTCTTTATTACTCGTCTAGTTTGTACATTCAAACATAAGAATATTTATGGTACGTAATTGCATGCATGCGTTCTGTCCTGTATTAGTTCTATAGTATATCAAACGTTTAAATTTAAACGCAAACTAAGATATTAAAGCTTGAAAGATGAAGATCCTTCCTTAATCTAGGGTTCAGCGAGGAAATTTTGTGGCCATCATTATATCTCTTAGGTGGGATGGGAGAGATGAAGACATCATATTAGCTCCTGTACTGGATGAAGATGGCACTGCAATTTCATCCCCTCCAAGTTGTTCTTCAACACTATTCCAGCAAGAATGGAAGTTCGAACACGGTTGCTGTTGGCGTGAATGAACAACCACTGCACTCAAATCTTGACGACTCTGCAAGCACTCCATTGAAATCTCATGACCTCCTTCATCATTGTTGCTGCAAGATTCCAGTTCAACCATATTTGCATTATAGGCAGAATAAGTACCACTTCCTATGAGGGATGGCATTAACAGATTTGCATCCATGTTTGTAAATGGTGCTGCAGAAGGAAGGGCTTGAACAGTATGCTGATCCAAAATCCAAGCCACAAGATTGTTCGAGTTCACGTCGAGTGGGAAATGCTGACCTGCTTGTACATTGATGTTAATCTTGTTTGCATGAGTAGTACTCTCATCAAGTGAAGCGGCCTCAAACATAAATGGGGGGTATGCAGAGTGAGACGGCCTTGCAATATAAGTTTGATTCACAAAGTGATCTTGGTTGTTTGGATTAAGACACGCCATTTCGGAATATTGCTGATGATGATGATCATTAGATGTGATTATTGGTGAATAAGGCTTCTCTAGCTTCTTTTTTATCCACGAATTCCAGTAGTTTTTTACCTCATTGTCAGTTCTTCCTGGCAGACACTTTGCGATATGCGCCCATCTACAATTTAATTTTGGGAACTCGATCAGTTTATAACGCATGTTGGAAATGTACTAATTAAGTTAAGAGTTAATTTAAGCTAAGAACAAGAACTAATCTGGGTGCATGCAATGCAATAACCTCAGAGTAGGTGAACTATAATACGAGGATTGGTAAGGTTATATGATACTGAACCTGTTCCCTACAACCCCATGAAGTTTAATAATCAATTTCTCCTCATCTGGTGTAAACCCTCCTCTTTTGATATCAGGTCTCAAGTAATTGAGCCATCTCAGTCTGCAGCTCTTGCCACACCTTTGTAGCCCTAAGAAAAACCACATACGCAATCAAACCATTGACACATAAAAACAAGTTTGTGTTGAGAGAGAGAGAGAGAGAGAGAGAGAGAGAGAGAGAGAGAGAGAGAGAGAGAGAGAGAGAGAGAGAGAGAGAGAGAGAGAGAGAGAGACCAGCCTGCTCAGGGACTTTTCTCCAGCAACCATGGCCATAGGTAGTGATGTACCTCAACAGCTTTTCATCTTCCTCAGGGGACCAAAGGCCCCTCTTAACCTTTCGTTCTTTGCAGCAATAGTGGTGACCCATTGTTAACTGTTCCTCTCTTTTAAAATTTGTTAGTTCCTTAAGTTGATAAGACTGGAGTTTGCATGCGAACTTAAATATCAGATCGATATTGCTCTGGCAAGAGCGTTGTTTATAACATCGATCTAAGTCATCTAACCCTAAATTGACCTTCCATCCACTTTAACATATTTGATCTGAGTTTCTATTTGTTTATAACACCTTCCTTTTAATTTTTTGGCATTAAATTTCATTTTCTCCTTTGTCCTATTCTAGCTTTGAAGCTTCATTTAGTTTGATTTCGGAATGCTTTCAAACCAAAATTTCTAAGACTAATTTGTGTAAACCAATTAACTCAATCTACTTTGAAATTTGTTCATTGCTTCGTATTTTGTGTTTGATAAGAGATGGACGGAAAAAGAAACCTATTTGTACCCTATTTTTTAACTAACTAAATCTTGAAAGTGGCCAGAGATACTTATATGTATAACAAGCTTGACGGGTATAATTTACCTATTAAGTATATAACATAGTGCACAATGTTTCTATACATATAAATAATGGGCAGCGGACTGAGCCTCTATGTAGGCTGGGTTCCATACCCTCTTTTTCAAAAAAATAAATAAATAAGTAAATAAATAAACTTCTCATATGCCTGATTAAGACATAACTTAATTTGAGTGGTATTCATGGAAATTTTCATTGATGCCGATGCAAACAAAATTTGTTTCGGAAACGGAAGGCTTAATTTGTGGATAGAAGTTTGTTTCTTGATGGATCAATAGGGTTGTTGAGTTGTTTAGAGGTCTCCATATAATTAAATACCGATTGGAATATATATCCATCTCTGATAATCTTGGATTCTTATTTCTTCCAAGTCATGAATGTAAAGATGGATTGGAAAGTTGGAACTTACAATTAATTAGTTATCATACGTATGTATCGTCGCTCATACAACCATTTTAGTATAATTGCTTCAATTTTATAGTTCGATCATCAAATTTTATATACGTGAGGTCTCGAAAGATAGGGTTTTCGATTCTCCATATTTCTTGCAAATATAATTGCCTGAAACTACCAAGCACACTCTTGAGTCATGACTCTCACTTGATTAATTAGCTAGTCTAGTTTCGCAGTTGAAAGTCTATAGACATTTGGCTTTCTTTTAACCTAGAATAGAAGAAGGGATTTCAAAGACGGTTTCATCGATCAGAATGACAGGACTACATGCAGGAGGCTTGTGATGCAATATTATTTACCGTTGAATTAATGCAAATAGTTAGAACGTAACTTTGGTATTTCTAATTTCTTTGTGTGATGTTTTGAAGTAACATTTTGGATATAGCTAGATAAGCTATATATAGCGAGAGAAAGCAAAAGGTATCTGTTTGTTGATGCAAATTCATCATCTTCGAATTCTACCTTATCAAAAGTTGTATATATAAGAGCAACTCTAATAATGTTGTCAAAATTTATTGTTAAATTTAAATTTTGACATGTGACATGGCAAATTTAAATTTTATATATCTTGGCTAATCTCATATTCAATGAAAATGTCAAACTTGAATTTAATTTAACATTTATCAAAATCAATAATGAAGAGTAGTGATGAGAATTTGAGGATGTTTGCTGCTAAAGAGTAGTGCTACTGCAAACTCACAACTCACATATTGCATCAATTCAATGGAAGTACATTCAAACCAGTTCAATAGAAGATCAATTCAATGTGACACAACAACATTCAAAATAACCAACTGTGAAAAATAACAACATTCCTTAAATAAAAGATAACAAGGCCAATACATAATGAATAAACCAAAAGGAACACACAATGCTCTAAACTTTACATTAGCTAACAAATAAACACCAAAAGGAAAAATATCAAACAAAAGATAAGATAGTCTTCATACTTATAGTTGTCACCCTGCAAAATCTTCATTTGTAGTTTGGAATAGTATGCCCTTTCCTCATGGTTCATCTTAGAAGTATCCATAGACATTATTCTCATCTCTACTTCAAACTTCCTATTATCATCCTCAAGTTTTCTAACCCTCAATTTCTCTTTATCAACTTCAACTTTCTCCTTCATAATAGCTAGTTTCTTTTCATCTCTTTCTTTTTTTCTCTAGATGCAGTTTTTCAATTAGAACCAAATGATCACTTGTTTCTTTCAGCTTTCTTTTCTTAGTTTTCTTACTTGGTGGTCTAGCTACTGGATTGCAAATGTTAATTTCTTCCTCAATGTCTATATCACTGCCTATAATTGAAGATTTTGAGCTATGAGGTTTAGATTTTTTCTTACTGTTTTTGTTGTTCAGCTCTTGATTTAGTTGTATCCACTTTGGTTGGTGCCTCGGCAAAATCCAAGCATGATCAAGGTTCCACTTACACTCTTCTTGTGCTTCAAACATTTTTTTTGTATCTGTAATATGAATATAATAGAATGTGAGTAATATCAGTAATGATTTTGAATAGCTGAAAACTAAGTAATTGCTGCAAAAATAGTTTACCCTGTCTTGTTCAGTCTTGCCGCTTTCATTTAATGTATTTATATCAGCTACACATCCTGAATACTTGTTCGCCAACCTTTGTATTTTTCTCCATCGTTGGCTCAACATTAGTTGTGAACGATCACTATCAAAACTTTTGTACTCATGATAGTAATCGTGTATCTTTCCCCAAAAAGTTGAAAGTTTTTGCTCGTTACCTTGAATAGGATCCAAACCAATGTTCAACCAAACACTGACAAGGAGTCGATCCTCATCTGCATTAAAGCTTGGACCTCTTGTAGGCCTTTTGGAAGCTGTTTGAGAGGATTCTTCAACAAATTCATGCTCTGAGTTTTGTGTAGAAAAACTGAAATATTGAGAATCCATTATTATGCACCAATAAGAAGAAGAGAAAGTATGCAGAGAAAGAAACTAAGATAATGAGATATATAGGGAAGACAAAAGAAGAGTTAGATGAGAAATTGATGAAAATTCAATACATAGATACTTATTGCAGGTACAATTACTAATGAAGTTTGTTAAATGACAGCTACACATTTTAATTTAGTTGCTGGTAGAAAGACAATTGAATAGTAAGTACAATATATTGTAGTTGCATCATCACTATGCATCATTACTCAGACTACTACATTGATAAAATACTCAAATTACAACATTGGCAAAGTACAATTGCAGCTGCTCTATAACTATGCACCAATACAACATTGACAATGTATAATTGCAGCTGCTCCATAACTATGCACCAATACTTAAAGCAACATTGCATTAAACTGTCTTTAATGTACTCCATGTTTACATAGAACTACTAAATTGGATTCTGAGTTGTAATTAAGTTCATGGAGTTTCCAAAGATACTCTTCTAAGTTGTACTCTTTTTGCTTTTGTTTCTCATTGTATTTTTTTTAATGTACTCCGTTTTAGACAACAAGCAAATCTGGATTATGCTCAAGTTTTACTGTTGCATTTCTATCATCACACAGGAACAATGCTAATATAAGACAATAATGGGAAATCAGAACTGCATTCTATAGATGAAAAGTTAAAGAAAAAAGAATAAACGTAGAAACCAATCTAAACTGCATACATGTCAAACCAAAAACATAATCCAAAAGAACATAGTCAATAGTATAAGTCATATGTCACATAATCAGAATAAATATCAATCTACAGTATAAGTCATCTGACGTTGTTTCATTTATCCCAAAGAACATAGTCAACATAAATTCGACCGAAGAAAAGCATCTGTAACATTCAATATCTTTTTTAAGGGTCACTCACAAGACTTCCAGTCTTCACATCTTTTGATTCCTCATATACAACTGCATGTATACCAAGTGCAGCATGACCAGTTCGATCAAGGTTCTTGGACCATTCGACATCCCACTCGACAGCTTTTGCTGTGGAGCATGCCACACTTGGACCGCTGGGAACTAATTAATCTAGCAGCATTCTTTCCATGATTTCAAACAAAATATATACACAGGTAAGCAAATAATGATCTAACACAGTCAACTGACATTGTAAGAGATGGGAGGAAAGAAAGTAGCTCACCATTGGAAAAAAAAATTCTGAAAGATGGTCCTACTAATCAAGTTGAAGGTAGCTTACCATTGAAAAATTATGAAACTGGAGAGATATTAAGTTGATAACAAGCTACATGTATGTCACGCAGTTAAAGAAGCTAGCATCAGATTGGATTACATATAAGTGAGCAGTTGAGGACTCAAGTAGAGGTATATCTCTAAGAAGGGTTTATGTTAAATTCAACACTATATGCAAGTTTCAACTGACACATTCAACACTATGCACACACATTGGCAAAGTACTCAGACTACAACAATGACAAAGTACTCAGACTACTACATGACAAAATACTCAGATTTTGTAACCAATTACATTGGCAAAATTCCACACAATTCACATCAACTTGATATCAGACTGCATAGCTCGAAAACTACAAATATATGAAAAAACAAGAGTTAATAAACATCGATCCTATTTTGAGACGTACTAAATGTTGCTGATTAAACAAACACATATATACTTACCAATCAAGTAGTCTTCATACATACCAACCAACATCCTACATATTGGTTCTAGCCACATGGAGTTGCCACAAATGCTTAACAAGGTCAGCTTGGAGCATAGAATGTGTTCCTCGGTCCCTAATAGCCAAATGATTGCTAATAAATTCTTCAAACTCAATTGTGTGATTACGTGAAACTAGCAGATTTTCAAATTGCTCATCCGGTTCAACATACTGCTGTTTTGGCCACGATCCTCAGCGCACGGAGCAGAGGTTTCTAGCAAACAAAGAGAAGGAGGGAGTGTTGCGGGCGTGCCACCTTGCGGACGAGGAAAGAGTAGTAGGGGTGCGCTTGACTTCTTGATCAGACGAATGAGGTTACAGGTGCCACCTCAGATGAGGATTTATGAGCACAAGCGATCGACACTCACGGCGGCGCGAGCAGAGCAACTATAAGGAGTTCAGAGAGAAGCTGGGATGTAGAGTCCGGAGGGCTCTGAAGAGGGGAACCTAGGTGGCGGCGCTTAGGGTTAGGGTTTCGAGGAGCTCGAAAGGTAACTGGTTTCAGTTTGTATTTGTGTTTTTGTGTATTGTTTGAGAGAGACATCTGTTAGGGTTCGAGCCTCCTTATATAGTAGTTCGACTTACAGCAGAAGAAAGGTAATTAGAATCCAAGTCGGACTCTGAAACCTTATTCGCACAAGGACACTGTTTCGTCCATGCGAACCAACCAATTGGTGACACCTGCCCAGTTGGCACACTTCATTCCGCGCATAGGGCATTGCTTCCGCGCTACCAACTGTAAACTCCTATGCGAACTGGAATTAGGAGTATCCTCATCTTGCGGGCTGCAACAGGATGCTATCTCGCGTGCTTCTGTAGCTCGCGTCCACTTCGCGGGCTATTGCAGCTCGTGAGTCTTAAAAGGACTTTTTATATTTAATGGGCCACAGGGATTGGCCCGAAGCATGTCAAAGACTTGTAAAAGTCCTCAACGTTTGTCGTGGTGCACACGGACTCCGCATGTTGCTTCCTCGCAAAGTCTTCTACGCGAGGCAGTTCGCCAGCTCGCCTTGCTTCGCCTACGCGGAGAGTCAATCTCGCCTCGCCTCGCGGAGTGTCAACCTCGCCTCGCCTACGCGAAGAGTCAATCTCGCCTCGCCTCGCGGAGAGTCAATCTCGCCTCGCCTATGTGAAGTGTTGAATAGTAATTCCGCGCGCGAGCTTAGTGTTCCACGCGAACTGCGTAGTCCGCCTATGTCCATTCCGCGCGCGAGCTAAGTGAAGTCTAGTTCGCACGCGAACTACGTAATCCGCCTATGTCCATTCCGCGCGCGAGCTAAGCGAAGTCCAGTTCACACGCAAACTCTGTTCTCAGCTCACGTGGTGGTTCTGGCGGGCCATCACTTGTAAATTTAAAGAAACATTGGGCTCGCCGGTATGACATGGACCAAGAAATAATTAATATTTACATAGACATTTACTGTTCAGTAAAATATTAATTTAGGCTTAAACATCTGCCTTGCAAGAATTTCATGATCATTGGCTGCAATGCGTTCGGCATGTTCATCTTCAATGATTCCACGATCCCAAAAACAAGCAAGTCCCTTCAGAATTGCAAAACGTGCTTGAAGCACACCAAAAACTCTTTCTACATCTTTTCAGCATTCCTCTTGTGTTTTAGCAAAATTCTTTGCTTTCTCTCCTTGTGGACATGGAATGGTTTTGACAAAAGTGGACCACGATGGATATATGCCATCAGCCAAATAATATCTCATTTTATAGTCATGATCATTCACCCTAAAATTGACCGGAGGAGCTCAGCCTTCACGTAGGTCGGCGAATAAAGGTGAATGCTTCAACACATTGATATCATTGTGGGAACCAGGTAAACCAAAAAATGAATGCCATATCTAAAGATCCTTTGATGCAACAGCTTCAAGAATTAAAGAAGGTTCGCAATGATCTCCACAAGAAAACATACCTTTCCCAGCAACCGGACAATTCTTCCACTTCCAATGTATACAATCGATACTACAAAGCATTCCTCGAAACCCACAGATCTCACTAATTGATAACAATCTGCAAATATCTTCAACAGTGGGTCTTCTCAAGTATTGAGCGTCAAAAACATCAATAACCGTCATCAACAACGTCTGCCCCAACTCCATAAGCAATTCTCATCGCAGCTGTACACTTTTGTAGAGAAGACAATCCAAGGCGGCTTGCCCCATCTCTTTTTTGGACAAAGTAGGAGTCATGATCTGTTACCCCATCTACCATTCGAAGAAACAAAGCTCGATGCATCCAAAACCTCCTCCGAAATATATCTTCTCCATGAATTGGATTTTCAGAAAAGTAATCTTTGAATAGTCTTTGGTGTCCTTGAAGACGTTCTCTATCTTTATACAGCCGACCCGTAATAGAGCCTCGACGTCTTCTCCTTCCCTTCTCTTCTTGTAAAGCCCTAATTTGTAAATTGAGCAATTCTTCGTCTGATGATGAATTTGCAAGATCCCAAAATTCTTCGTCTGATGAAGAGTCAGATAATTGATAATCCATACTCATGAAGAAAACCCAAAGAAAGAAGCAAAAAGATGAAAGAAAAGATGGAGATACGAGAACTGGGTTATGGTGATAGATGAAGAACTGAGTTTCTAAAGGAAAAGAGAGAACGAACGATGAAGGAGGCGGACATAAATTAGTTTTTTAATGAATAACTCTTCTCACAGGCTGTGTTAAATTTGATAACATCTTGCCTATAGCCAAATCCATGTAGGATTTGACTCTTTCATTGGAGAGCCCATTGGGCTGTTAAAAATTGATGTTGGGCTGCCAAACAAGAATTTGACTCCTTTGTTGGAGATGCTCTAAGGGACTTTTGCTTGGATGGTTTATTGGTTTAGCTGAGCAAAACCTTGAAAGTAAAGTATATATATTAATTATCTTTGGAATTTAAGCAAGTGCTAAGATCACTTTGCAACTAACATTTCTCACACTAGCTAGGGCAACTATTTTTATCATTGGCCTTTATCAACTTACCAAATCAGTGACCATCAAAACCAGTTTCTATTTATTAATAGATTCCCGTTCATGGTATAACCTTAGAACTAGGGTTCCAAATCAAAACCAAAGATAATTTAAGTGTTGATTTGGTCTAACTCTTAACTACTTGATATAACCAGACGAATAAGTTCTACTGATCCTTCACTTCTTATTATGTAACTTTATCGACCTCATGATCAAGGCATTTCATATATAGCTATTTGACTCAAGCCAATGATCCATCAAATTCGGTCCATATATAACCGCTAAAACCAGACCGGACTCTTCCATTTCCCAAACACCTTCAATCTTTCAATCTTACTTGACTCCATCTCAAAACAATAACCCACGAAAATGGTAGCAACCGATAACCAGAACTCCTTCCTCAACCGGATAAGCATCCGGCGAAACCAGGTTGTCACCATGGAAGGTAACCACGACCCAGAGATCGAAGACCTTGAACACTTCCAGAAACACGTCGCCGATCGCTTCCACGACCTTCTATCTCCTCCCGACGACTACCCATCCGAGCCTTTCCTCTCCATTGCATGGATACGGAACCTTCTAGACGTTTTCCTCTGCTGCGAGGCCGAGTTCAAAGCCGTCGTCCTCATGGGCCGCGACCCGACTCAGATCACCAAGCCACCTCTCGACCGCTTGGTACCGGAGTTTCTTGACCGAGTTGTTAAGGCTTTGGACATCTGCAACGCTGTCTCCAACGGCGTTGAGTCGGTCAGACATTTCCAGAAGCTTGCTGAGATTGCGGTTTCGGCTTTGGAGCAGCGGCCGATCGGTGACGGGCAGGTAAGGCGAGCTAAGAAGGCGTTGAGTTCTTTGGTGACGGCGATGGCGATTGAGGACAAAGAAGGACAGACTAATAAGATGACGGAGAGGACGTGGTCATTTGGTAGGAGGACAGGAGTTTCGGGGTCGAATAAGGACCGAGCCGCCGGGCATTTCCGGGTCTTGTCTTGGGGAATGTCCAAGGGGTGGTCCGCTGCAAAGCAGATACAAGCTATGTCGACGAACATGGTGGCGCCGAGAGGGAATGAGACGTCGAGTTTGGTCCAGCCGGTGTATATTATGAGCACTATTATGTTGTTTGTGATGTGGATATTAGTGACTGTTGTGCCCTGCCAGGAGAGGACGGGGCTGATGACGCATTTTCCGCTGCCGAGGAACTTGGTGTGGGCGCAGTCGTTGATTAGCTTGCAAGACAAGATAGCAGAGGAGTGGAAGAAGAAGGAGAAGAAATGCGCGGCGGGGCTAATGGAGGAGATGCAGAAGATGGAGAAACTAGGGCAGTCATTGATCGAGTTTGCGGATAGTTTTAAGTTTCCGGTAGAGGCGGGGAAGCTGGAGGAGGCGGCGGCGCAGGTGGCGGAGCTGGCGGAGATTTGTAGGAGGATGGAGGAAGGGTTGGTGCCTCTGCAACAACAGATAAGGGAACTGTTCCATAGAGCTGTGAGGAGCAGGATGGAAGTGCTTGAGGTTTTGGACCAAGGTGGTAAAGGTACTCCACCCATGATGTGAAATTGGAGGTGATTGAGTTTGTTCAACAAGCCAACAAGGTGGTTAGAAATTTTTTGATGCTGCAAAATGTGGATTAGTATAGTTATAGAAGAAGGGTTTGATTTTGGGTAGGATTGAGTATGTATAGATCTAATAGCTTCAATGGCTTCAGCTATTGATGATCAAGAAAATTGAGCTGAAGTATTCTGCTCTCTGCTTATCTACTCTGTTTTTTTTTTTGTTTTTTTTTTTATTATTATTTTTTTCTGTTGGGTATATTAGAAATCAGGGAATCACTTGTACTTCAATTTCACTTTGTTCCTTTATTCTTGCCATGTTCAAAGCGGCGAGACTTTAGAATAATGAATCCTCAAATTAGTCGCTATTTAGCTATTTGTCTGAGTGTCTTACGTAATAAAATGATGTAATTATTCTCACCTCTAGAATTTCAATTATCAGAAATACCTCAAACACCTTGACAAAATCATATACTTCCATGACTTTAAAAAATTGAGAGACGTCGTCGTTTTAAACCACTCGATAGCAACCAACACTTAGCAACGCGCCACATCCGCGAACAAAAACTACGTCGTTTCAGTTCCCCAAAACGAGCCTCTGAAAATGGCGTAGCAAAAACCGAGACTGCAAATCACAGCGCCACACACCCCATCACTGACCTTTCGACCTCTTCAAGAGCCAACAACATCTGTAATTTATTCAATTACTTTAATCACACAAATCTCAAACCCCAACAAAATGTCTTCAGGTCCAAAACCACCGCTACTGCTCTCACTGCACTTTTCATTTCTCCTTCTTCAATCTCGATCCTCACTTCAATCCCTAACCCTCTCTTTCTTGTTTCGCAAGCTACAGTACTTCCCAGACGAATGGCCGCCTCTCTCTCCTTCACGGCCGGCCTTCCTCGCAGCTCCGCCTCCGTCGGACTCGCCACCGTCCGCCGAAGCCACGTCGTTTCGTCCTCGGCTTTCGCCAACGAAAACCGCGAGTCAGTCTTCTCGAAATTCAGTGTTTATTGTTTTGGTTTTGAGCTCTCTTTGATATTAACTGGTTTAATTAATCAGGTTTGTGATTGTCGGCGGCGGCAATGCGGCTGGTTACGCGGCTCGGACTTTCGTCGAGAATGGAATGGCCGATGGGCGCCTTGCTATCGTTTCCAAAGAGGTAATGCACGTTTGTTTTCGAGATTGTCGCTCTTGTATCCATGTTTTGGTTATTTATTGGCAGCACATTGCTTTATGAACAGGCTCATGCGCCTTATGAGCGTCCAGCTCTGACTAAAGGATACTTGTTCCCGTTAGATAAGAAGCCGGCACGCTTGCCTGTAAGTTTTCGAGACCTGATTAGCTGAAATTAAACTTGAATATGCGAGTTTCGAATAATTGTGAACACGAAATGATGGTATGTCTTTGAAATGAATTGTTATAGGGATTTCATACATGTGTTGGATCTGGCGGGGAGAGGCAGACACCTGACTGGTATAAAGAAAAAGGGATAGAGGTGAGTTGACGATTGTTACTGCTTAGTAAGATTTGTTTTTTGTTTGTATTGGTGCCGGTGTGGTGATTAAGTGTTCGTCTTTTGAACTTTCTATTTAGATGTTCTATGAAGATCCGGTTACAAATGTTGATATTGAAAAGCAAACCCTGACTACAGATTCAGGGAAACTGCTTAAGTACGGATCACTTATAATTGCTACTGGATGCACAGCCTCAAGGTGGGATAATCTTTACCATTTACTGAGCAGTTGTTATGTATACTGAGCGTTTCTAGATTATACATGCTTAAATTGAAGCAAATTGGCTTTGTGGATTACTCTTTCTTCAGATTGCCAGAGAAAATAGGAGGAAACCTACCTGGTGTTCATTATATCCGGGATGTTGCTGATGCTGATGCACTTATATCATCATTGGTAAGTTTTAATTGTTTTTACTTCAGATGGTGCTTTCCATGTTGCAAGTGATATTGTAACTTCCCATTTTGAAATTATGAAGATGTATCTGCTTCTTCAATGCTGAAACTTTTGAACTGCATGAAAATCGGCTGAGATTAATTCTAAGTACTGCATCATTGCAGAACCATATACTATTTGAGGTTTTGCTGTACTGCCTATGATCGTCTTTAGGCACTTCAAAGAAAACTTGATTGATATAATGCAATTTAGCTTGCCTTCACAATGCAATACTATTTACTGTCAAAGAATTTATTGTACTACTTTCATGCTGTATGCTTGCATTAGTTGCATGTTATATGCATATTTTGGCTTTTTAACTTAGGAGTATAAAATTTATTACTTCACAGAAAGATAGATCCTTGATTCTTTGTCTTACCACATTGAAATATATATATAATTGAACACCCAACGTTAACGCAAACACAAACTGCAGTAAAGTGGTTTTACAAGGTTTGATTTGTTCGTTAAGAGCATTACATATGTTAAACAAGTATCTGGGCTTGTCTTCTGTTCTTGAATTATAGTTTGATGGTTTGTAGTTTTACATCTAATTCCTTTTTGTAAAACTCTACATCTTATTTCTCAGGAGAAAGCACAGAAGGTGGTCATCGTCGGTGGTGGATATATTGGTATGGAGGTTGCTGCAGCAGCTACTGGTTGGAAACTTGATACAACAGTATGTATTGTGTTCAATTGCTGCATTTTATGTTTGTGGGGATGATGATAACATAAGTATGATGAAGTGAAAAAGTTGCTAAATTTTTCTTTCTCTGATTTTTTACTTTAACTTTGTTTATGAAGATCATATTTCCAGAGAGCCACCTTATGCAAAGATTGTTTACTCCTTCACTTGCCGGGAGATATGAAGAATTCTACAAAGAGAATGGTGTTAAGTTCTTAAAGGTATTCCCTCTCTCTGGTACCTATATTGCATGTGAGAGTTTTCCTTGAACCTGGCTGATTAAGCATATTCAATTATGGACCAGGGTACCTCACTAAAGAATATAGAAGCTGGTTCCAATGGACGGGTATCTTGTGTTAAACTTGAAGATGGATCCAGTATAGAAGCAGATGTGGTAAGTTGGTGGTTGTTTCACTTCCTACACACCACTTGATATTAGGAAGTTTATATATATATATATATATATATATACACACACACACACACACATATAGATTTGTTTGTTTATTTAATTTTGGCTGTCATGCTGCACCATCTTGTGACAAGTTTATCTCCATTTCTTCTTTTGCAGGTAATTGTTGGTATAGGAGCAAAACCTGCTGTCGGCCCTTTTGAAAAAGCAGGTTTGGATTCCAATGTTGGTGGTATACAGGTACTCTTTTGAATTTACGCTGCCACAGTTCTTTCCTGAGCATGTTAGCTGTTTACATCCATTTAAGGGTACATAGAATTATGAATCATGCACATTTAACTACCATAACCTTGGATAAGAAATACGAGGAGTATTGTAATCATGTCTATATAGGCTTTTATTTTGTGCTACTTTTATGTCATCACAGGTTTGAAATTCCAACTACAAAGCTATTATTTCTGCCAAGAATCGTATGAAATTATATCCTGGTTTAGGAATATTTGATTCAAATTTGATTACCATGATTTGTAGAATGTCTATTTACTTATTCTTTTATCTGTTATTATAAACCAAGGTTGACGGTCTGTTCCGGACAAGCGTACCTGGAATCTTTGCAGTTGGAGATGTTGCAGCTTTCCCATTGAAGGTACATTTGTCTTTAATTATATGCAAAATTTCTTTCCTTTGGATATTAATTGAAAATATCTTACCACTGAACAGATGTACAATCGCATAGCACGGGTGGAACATGTAGATCATGCTCGTCGATCTGCACAGCATTGCATTAAAGCCTTACTGACTGCACAAACTCACACGTAAGTTGGACTCCATATTTTTAGTCTAATCTTTCATCTTTGGGATATTAGAATTATTTCAGCTTTCAAGTTGCTATGTGCCAAGGCTTCTTTGTTGATGATATGAGTTACCGCATAATGTCCCAGATATGACTATCTTCCATCGTTCTACTCGAGGGTATTTGAGTATGAAGGAAGCCCGAGGAAAATATGGTGGCAATTTTATGGGGACAATGGTAAGCACATGTGATGCTTGATTCTTTTGTATATCTACATTATGTTTTTGTTATCGGATGATCTCAGTTAGTTCTTTTGTACTTAACACCGCTTTCGTTTTCTTCAACAGTTGGAGAGACAGTTGAAGTTGGGAATTTTGATCCTAAGATTGCAACTTTCTGGATAGATTCGGGTAATATATATTTCTGTGTGTACATGTACTGGTGAGTTTAATTACAGCTGATATTCTAATTTTATTCTTGCTTCACTTCAGGTAAACTGAAAGGTGTTCTTGTTGAAAGCGGAAGCCCTGAGGTACTTTCTTAGTATATATATTTCTTTAGTCAGACAAGATACATAGATGGGTCTAGAAGCAATGAACCCAGAACTTGTCCTTGGAGGGAGGTCCAGTTTTTGGATATCAGTAAGATAGAAGAGTCATGATAATGGGAAACCGTTACATGAATTAATTTTAGTATAAGAGCATGCGACAAAAATTTGGTGGAATTCTGTATGTTATCACAGTTAATAATACCCAAATAGGAAAAAGTTTGACATTAAGGGGAATCACTGTCATACATTAGTAAATGGTTGTTAAAAGTTTGAAACACCATATGTAAAATGGAAATTTGTGTGTGTGATATCATTCCCTGCATGGTTCTAACACCTCGTTTTGCTTCTTAAGGAATTTCAACTGCTTCCAAAACTGGCAAGGAGCCAGCCTCTAGTTGATATAGCCAAACTCCAGAATGCGTCTTCAGTTGAGGAGGCACTAGCCATTGTCGGGTCATCATTACAGGTTGGAGCTGCAGTATAGTCTGGAAAAGCGCTGCTTACTTGTACATTGTCCATCATAAGATTCATAATCCCCTGAGTTTTGCATCGATACACAACAATGTTTCAGTTGGGGATAAATACCTGTTTCCATGTTAGCGAGCTTCATCGTTTGAGCCTCAGCTCTTGGTGAAAGTGCACTGATATATAGATCGAATAATGCAATTGTGAACAGGTTCATTACTTGGTTAATGTTATTAGTCAAATTAGTTATAGACAATAAAAGGAGGTATGGAGCTGTAGTTGTAAACGGTCGTTGTTGCTCAGCATAATAAATTCGATTGCAGCATTTAGTGGACTCGAGTTTTGTTTCAACTTGACCTGACGATTGATTGACAGCTTATGATCTTGAAGCATTTAGCCATCACTGATTATAAAACTTCAGCAGAGTTAAGAGTATATACAACTGCAAACTAAAAAACAAGAACTAGAAATATTCTGGTTTATATGATTGTCATTCTCTTGTCTATAATGATTGATTTGATCTTCTCTTAAATAATGAAACAGTTGAAACTGGGTTAGCAGATGACATCAGTGCTTTGCTTAAGAAGTTATGATAGATGTAGAAACGATGATGCCCTTCTTGTTATCCTCACTGGTTTTGATAGGGACACAAAAAACGTATATAAATTAGTGAAGAATTATAGAATAAAAATGTGGAGTAGATGATAGTAGGCATCATAATCCCAATTGCAGACTCAATAAAATTCATTATTATTTTGGGTTTGCAATATTTAAGTAATATGAAAGGGACATAATCAAGTGGAAGTTTTCTTTGATGAAATTAAGCCACAAACATATAAAAGACTTGTTGTTAGTATTAATCAGAGACTGGTTTTTATCTTCTAGAGAAATTTTTATGCTGACGACTATCCACATGAATCTCACTGTCAAAGAAGTCGGTTCTTGAATTTGCTTCAAATGGTTTATTTCCATACGGATCAATAATTCATAGCTCAGAGTCTTGACATAGAAATTATAAGCATTAGTTTAGGACAATGATGCGAGTGGCTGTGAAACGTTGATGGTTGTTCTCTTATTTTAACTACTGTGTCTATCAGTCTATGTTACATTTTCAGCAAACGAGAAAGACATATTAAAAGACCCCCAACACAAACAAAAACAACAGGCTGACATTTAGTATTGTGGTTTAAAAATTCAATTTTTAAAAAACTCACTTTTAAATAAGGTATCCTTAACCTTTCTTTTTAAATCGTGGTTATTTGAACTAAAATGTTTTAGATAAACACGTTTTAAGATTTTAACAAACAGAAAATATATTCAAAATAGTAATTATAAGTTATTTTAATTCTTAAAACTCAATATTAAACTGAAGTTGAATCATGAAAGACTACCTACTTATTATTACCATAGACGTTAGAGGACAACTACAGTGATGTGATCCTCGACTTTTCCCTTCCACAACCTAAACGTACAACACGACACAACAAGTAGGTCAAAATGCAGACGCATTTCAGGCACAAATGAAGCACAGCAATAAGAGCATTCACAATGACTGGGTCCAACCAAAGCTTATATCTCACATCCAACCTTGATAGCTGCCTTGCCAGGCAAGTTACAAGCACTGCATTTCAATCTTAGACTTAACTTTTTGTGCATGACTTTTTGTTGATTGGCTTTATATATCAAACCCCCTTTGGCTCACAGAGTCATAGGTCACTCCGTCTTCCACGAAAAAGTCTCCATTTCTTCTTCTTCTTCTTCTTCTTCTTCTTCTTCTTCTTCTTCTTCTTCTTCTTCTTTTTCTTCTTCTTCCTGTTCTCCATCTTCTTCTGCTTCTTCCTCGTAAAAACCATCTGCTTTTCTCTTTGTTTATATCTGGTCTCAGATCAGTTCTTCCTAATATTATACTAGCTAGTCTTCGTCAGATCTTACAGAAATGAAGGTGCAGTTTCCTAACCAATCTTGATGCTCAAGTTTCATATCTTGATTTTGTTAGTCCAAAACCCAAGTTGTATATGATCGTTTCATAGACCTTGGTTTTATTATTTTCTCAGTGTTCTTGTTGTGTCTGTTGTAACTTTCAAGTGACAAGTTTCTCTTTTCTTTGATCTGTTGCAGAAGGTGGTACTCAAACTTGATTTGCACGATGACAAGGAGAAGCAGAAGGCGTTGAAAGCAGTGTCTAGCCTTTCTGGTATGATCTGGTTATGCTTATGCAGATCAATTATACATGAATATTTTTTACCCTCTTCAATATGCAATTATGCATTGATTTTACTGCTTCGATCATTGACTTTGTCTCATGAATATGAATCTTATTGGATGCCTACTTTCCGAATATGTTTGCTCTTTGCATATGCTTAATGTCTCTGTTTCTCCTCTGTTCTTTGATTTTTGCAGGCATTGATTCCATCGCTATGGACATGAAAGAGAGGAAGTTAACTGTGACTGGCAATATTGATCCGGTTGATGTGGTGAACAAGTTGCGGAAAGGTAACTGGTACACTGAGATTTTGACAGTTGGGCCAGCCAAAGAAGAGAAGAAAGATGATAAGAAAGATGGAGGAGCTAATAAGAAAGATGATGATAAGAAGAAGGAAGATGAAAAGAAGAAGCAGGACCCTAATCATCAAATTGCTGAACTTGTGCGAGCCTATCAAAACTATAATCCACATATGACGAGGTACTACCATGTGCAGAGCGCAGAAGAAAACCCAAATGCTTGTGTTATTTCTTAATTAATTGAGGATATGGGAGGTATTTATAAATCAAAGACAGATTATATATGGTGGTGGTGTGTACAGAACAAGTGAAATTAGCTTAAATAAGTGTTTGAGGTTAATTACTGCATTTTGGTACTGAGATTGAAACTTGGTTTCAGTTTTGCTGTTAATGGTGTTGGTATGAATTGATTAAGCTAATCAATGAAATCCATCTTTCTTTTTCCAGAATAACGTTGTTGACAACTCCATATACCTAACCTTCATCAAATTTATGTTTTGTTTTGAGTTGTTCTGATCTCTCAACTTCTTATGATATTCACGGTATTTTTGAAAGAAATATTATTCGTCATCCGGGTCATTTAAATAAAAGATGGGAAAATGTTTTTTTCCCTTTTTGAGACGACTTCTAGATGATATATATTTTACTTTTTTTTTCCTAGGGGAGTAGCTCTCATGTTGAATTAAATTATTGAAAATCTTTAGATCAAGGAATTTGACTTCAATGTAGTTTTTTTTTCTTTTTTTCTCGATTTCTCCACCTCTCCTGAGAGAAAACCTTACAAACATGAACGGTTCATGTTTGACAGAATTCAGTCCGTCCATTTGTTTTTCGAGTTTGAGGGCCTTAACGATTACTAAATTGGCTAAAATTTTGCAGAGATGATCTACACAATATTATCTAGATACTAGACGGTGGAGATGAGGAAATTCGATCGAAAAGTGGTGCAAAAATGAAAATCCGCACCAAAACCATTGGTGCAGACGTTTGTAGCCAAGAAGCCATGTATATATATATATATTGTCTGGATTTCGAGAAGATCTTCTTAAGCTCTTAAAGTAAGGATGTTTTGACAATCAAAACCATCAATTCCTTAGTTACTTACACACGTATGAATCCTACAAAAAATTAACCAAAATGAAAAACGTTTAACCATTTGATTAACACAATATTCGTTTTAATTTTATCGAACGACATACAATTATTTATATCAATTTGAATGACCAAATGATTATGGAATTAGTTGAAATTTTGTAGACATGGTTCTTGCATATAAATCTAGAGGATCAACGGTTGAGATCGTTAAAAGAAGTCATCTACTAATGTAAAATAGTAGAAATCTTTAAATTCTAAAAGTAAGGAGGTCCTCTTTATATCCTCCCTATACACGGGTGACGGTTTGGGTTCGTCCTTTTCTTCTTTGTAAGTCTATAATTTTATGCTTCATAAGACCGTTTCGGCTACTATACATACATTTGTATAACATACATCAAGCCGTAAGTTGTCTGATCGTTTAGCAATTCAAAATTCAAGACGATCGGACGGTTCACAGCTTGATGTATGCTATACACATGTGTGTATAGTAGCCGAAACGGTCTTATGAAGCATAAAATTATAATAGAAAAGTCCTCATAAGACTAATGCATTTGCTTTGTCAAAAAAAAAAAAAGAAAAAAAAAAAAAGACTAATGCATTTGCACTCTATTTTTCAGGTTCGCCAGGAATCAAGGACTTACTGGTCATCACTTGCAGTTGAATTGCCAGAGATCAGTAAGGCGACTCCAGCTGCGGTACATTTCCTCTTCCGATGAAAATCATAGTTCTGTTTGGAAGAAGCTAACAAGGCAGTACGGAGGAGGTTTTTGGAGATATAGTCGAAGAAAGAGTATCAGTGTCGATGACTAACTGAAGGCTTGGCTACTGTCAGTAGATAGCTAGTCAGGTCCATCATGTTGCATAAGAAAAAGCTGGGTGTTTCTAATGTTTACGTAGTACATTGCATTAGCACATAACCATGGGTATGAAGCGTATGCTGCTGTTGTGCGGGAACTAACTGATGAAATGAGTAGAAAGAAAAAAAAAAAAAAAAAAACCAAGTATTGCATCTGGTCTAGCCGAATGAATGGAATGATGTTTCTCCTATCTGTTTGCTTATTTCCATTTTGCAGTCCTTATTTCTTTAGCTCTTTCCTATATTCTCTCTGCTAGCTTCCTGTTGTGATATGTAGTCGCATAGCTTCGCACGGCTCGCAGCCAACTCGGGCATAAGCAGCGAGATTGCATTGTTGCAATTCAGGACCAATTGGCATCTGAATGCAAGTGACCCCGGCCCCTCCAATTTTAGGGTAGTTCCGGATGATCCATACGTTGCTCATACAATGTCAGTATCTCAATCGACCGCTTGAAATGGAGTGACTCCTTTCTCAACCTTATTCAAGTTCAGTAAACAAAACCCTCGATGGCGGCTGTAAGGCTGATGGCAGATTTGCAAATGCTGCTCCTAGGGTTCGATTTTGGGTTTGGTGGGCCTATTGGGTCTTATTTTCATTTTGGAGATCAGGGCTTGGGCTTGTGGACCTTCCGACTGGACTTGAATCTAAAGTGGTTGAATTGTGTCTTCATGGCCTAAAGAATTTATCAAGCTTGATTTAGAGATCAACAAGAAGACATAGATCGATGTTGTTGTCAAGTTTATTACTCTTCGGTGTTTATTAGTCTTCTTGTTTTTGGTTTAATGTCTCAAAAGGTGGATGTACTTTGAGTTTATGCTTTTTTAGCATGTTAGTGTGAGGAGCGTACTAAGATAGTTTTTGCTCTAAGCAGTTACATTTTCTAACGGTCAAACACTCTGGCATGTAATCGTTGTACTGTTCGATGAACTTCATTAATGGATGACCTCTTTATCAAAAAAAAAAAAAAAAAAAACCTCGATCGAAAGAGATCGTCCCCCTTTGTGAAGAACCTGATGAAGTAGACATGCAACGGTTGCCTTCATGGGAGCTAGCTATATAGGAGTTTCTGTACATAACACCATAAATTACAAAGCTATCTGTTCGGGCATACCCTAGATAGCAGCTCTCCCATAACTATATGATCTCCTGTCGGTCCGTCTCACCTCACATTATAGGCACTATTCTATAGCAGTCAACGTTCTTCTGGTTTTATTTTATTAAAAAAATGAGCTAGCAAGCTGTCTTGACCATGTCAAAGGTGGATCGTAGCTAGAGCAGCCAACAAAGAACTTTGATTGATCGAGGCTAATGAAATTCTTGGCGTCATATATGAATGTTCTTTTCCATAAGTATCTAGTATATTTCACATATTGGTGTACAAAAATGAAGTGAAAGCACTCAAAACTCTTTGATGGGAAACTTTGATGAGAAATCATTACAAACTAAGACAAACTATTCCACTGAATCGGAAAAAGAAAAAACCTGCAATCTGCAGGTAAGAAAACATTGCATGTATTGACTAGCTTCCAATTAGGTGGCATCCCTAGTCTTAGTTCTTTTTTGTGTTATTTTAGCTAACAATTAACCTAGAGTATTGAAATATAGGAGATCAATGATTCTAGCTGCATAACTAAATGGAGATGATCATCACTTCTCTAAGTGGCTCGAACAAGAGGTGACTGAGGAATAGGGGAATGCGGTGACATGTTGACCTCATCGAATCTTCGATAATTGAAGCTGAGACTCAGCTTCTTACTTTGCCAGCAGTTCTTCTTCTTCTTCAGTGCGACCACAGCTGCCTCCTTGTCTTGAAGCACAAAGTTTCTGATTCTTTCCAAAGCAACTTCCATGGTCTGGTCCTCCATGTTGGCAAAGCAAACCCTGAACCAACCTGGTTGGGGGCAATGAAAAGAAACACCAGGTGACACATTGAGCTTAACTTCATTGATTATGGTTCTCCACAATGCCATTTCTGCTTCAAAAGTCTGCTCCTTTAGATGTTTGTGCAAGTCCATCCACACAAACAAGCCACCATTGCTCTTCAAACAAGTAGTACCTTGTTCCTCAAGTCCCTCAGTGAATTTTGTGTGCCTTGCTTCCAACCTCTTAGCACTTTCTACAATGAATCTATCCACAAACTCATTGTCTGATAGCATGGATGCAATTAGACGCTGAGTTTGCGTAGAAACCAACCCGAAACTCGACATCTTTCGCGCGCAGTTCACTACTGCATCATTGTATGAGTACACTATTCCTACCCTAAAGCCAGGGAACCCCATGTCTTTGGAAAGACTGTAGACAATGTGAACCAGGTCGCGGTTGCATACGACATCTTCTTCCTCGAGTATTTCAGCAATGCTGATGAACCTAGGCTGAGTGAACACAGTGGCAGCATAGATCTCATCACAGACTAGGTGGATGTTCTTCTCATTGATGAAAGTCACCAAGCTCTTAAGAGTCTCTCTGTCTAGGATTGTGCCTAGTGGGTTTGAGGGGTTGGTAATGATCAAGCCTTTAACTCTGATGTTGGCCTTTTGAGCTTTCTCGTAGGCATCTTCCAAGGCTGCTCTCGTGATCTTGAAGTTGTTTGAGCTTTCACAAGCTACTGGAAGAAGCTGTACCCCAGTTCGCCATCTCAAATCTCTATCGAATCTGCAATGAAGTACAAAAACTTATTTAGCAAAGCAACTCATGGAAAATATATCAACTATTATGAATAAATTCTATTCTACTACTAAGCATGTATGGAATCCTACGTCGAGAACTAGTGACGTATTTGGTGCAGTTAGCTACTATATGAAGTTACGTGCAATTATACAGTTGTAACGTACTGTCGTTTTAGATGAACAAGTAGCAAATGGTCCTAATTTCCTGAGGCATCTTTCATCTTTGTCAAAAGAGGTAGATGATGGCAATTAGTATACAGAGATCGTTTTCATGCCCCCGTCAATAATTCAAGCTGGTCCAAGGACACATAGGGATGGCATTAAACTAAGGGTCAACTCAGTCTCTTTCATTGCTAATTTCTCATATAATTTTAGGCAACTGGCCTCAATTAGTTTAGTTTTTCCTGTCTTAGTTGGATCAAAGTCAATCTTAGAAAGATAAACTTAATCAGCTAGCTTACCCTGGATAATAAGGAACTGGCACCAGAAATGCCTCTCCGGGATCAGCCAAGCAAAAGGCAATCATCTCATGAGCTCCGGTTGCGCCTCCGCTCATAACAATGCGGTCAGGGTTGAATGTGACTCGATTTCCTCTCACTTTTCCCATGAAATTTGCAACAGCCTGTGGAGTTTCAAGAAATAATTAACTTTGTTAATTTATATTGGACTAAACTTATTTTGTTAAGATTGTGTAATGAGTTAACAAGTGATGCTAAAAAAGTCTTATGGATGTTGATCAATGCATACATTTCTGAACTCTGGCAAGCCGTGATAGTCTTGAAAGATGGCTATGTCCTTGAATTCTTTTGCTCCTTGTGCTGTGCAAATGGAGGCTTCTGGGTTTTTCAGAACCCATTCTTGGATCAAATCAAAAGAAAGCTGCATACAGAAGAAACCAATTAGTAAAAAGCCAAGATGATATTTTGCTTGTAATACAAGGTTTCTGGTTTCAAATTTCTTACTTGATTTTCTGCAAGACCCATCTGAATAACCCCTTGAGGGTTGGTGGTGGGATGGTAAGGATCACTATCAAAGGCCTTCCAGCCATCAAAATATGGAGTGTTTTCGCCGTGTCCGGTGCCGGTTGCTATCTTAGACAACAGTTGCTGTTGGTTGCTCAAAGTGAATCCCATTGTTCTTGTAATGTGCCTTAAAGATCAAACCTTTAGTGCAATGAGAATTGTACAAAGAAAGGGAAAGAGGCGCTAGCTAAATGGTCAAGTGCTTTGGGAACTTGTTGATGATGCACTAAATAGTTTTGTAGTTGAATGAAGAATACAACTTCCTGAATGTTATTTATAGATGTTAGGGATGAGCTAGGTTCTTGGTGGATGGCTTTGATAATTAAAATAAGCGTAGGACTTTTTGTTCTTGAATGTCTGGGGAAGTTTCCATGAAGATGCAACCGTTGCTTCTTTGATTTTGAAAATCTCGGTGGCAGTTGGTTTGTGTCTTGATTTTCAATCAGTGTTAAACCAAGTAAATTCTAAGCCAGTTGGGGATTAGCTGTTTCATGGTCTCTTTCCCTTCATGCAAGGGCCAGGCATTATTGAAGGTAACCTTAACTGCCATCATAGTCTCAATTCAGTCAAACCATCCAAGTGAAGTTTGTAACGAAAACGAGTTAGCTAGGTACACGGTCACAACTCACAGATTACACGGACAATTCTCTAATGATGGATGAAAAATGCGGACATATATGATCGAGAGTCTTCGACGGATTCGAACCAATGCAACGATCTCAAAAAGTACTATACTAACAAATTTTCGATACCATGTTAGATAATCACCGGCCTCGAGGTTAAGTTAACTCATGAGTTACGAGGATGATTCAACAACGAATATTAAGCTCAGAAGAGTAGACTTGAACTGAAAATTAAGGACCGCCTATTCAGACTAGGGTAAGCCTAGGGTATGTTAATGTATATAATGCATCAATATACTTTGTCCTCAAGTTGTAAAATGAGTCCTTAAACTAGTAATATTAGTCCTCAAAGTTGTAATATGAGTTGTTAAAGTTGTAAAATAAATTAGTTACAACATTAGTCCTCATTTGTCTTTAAAGTGGTAATTGAGTCTTCAAAGTTGTAATATGAGTTCTTAAAGTTGTAACAATTTTTTTAATCACTTTAAAGACTCAATTACCATTTTAAGGACACATGATTACTAATGTTGTAACTAGAAAATTTTACAACTTTAAGGACTAATATTACAACTTCGAGAACTAATATTACTAATTGGACTTAATTTACAAAGTTGATACATCACATCATTCATATGCATTAACATATTGTAGAATTTTCCATTCAAACTAAAACTACAATTCTACTGCACTGCAAAAGATGATCGATTTCAAGTTGTCAAGTGATACTTCATATCTTGATATAAAATGTGAACGATCACTATTGAGTGATTAGTCTCACCAAACCGGTAGGACTTTGCATCTGTGGTGGAGACCGTGGAGCCAAGAGGGGTCAATGAAATGCCCCAAAGAACCATTTTATGGGTTAGAAATACCAAGTGTCTATAATCGATTTCATAAGCATCTTTGTGATAAAAATTTACATGGTCTCATCTGCACGTTATATTTCAAATATTGTTCAGTTTCAAAGTAACACTTTGCTTCGTGAATCATGGAATCTAAGCTGGCTACTGTGGAAGTGGCCATAAAATACAGAGAGAAAACAGCCATGTCATATTCAAGGTGTTGTGCTTCACGATCGATTGAAGTCGACTGTTGCAGAAGAAACAATGCGACCATCAATGGTCTCACTTCCATAGATCACTGGGAAAAAACACCTATTATTCAATAACAGGAGCCATCAATTTACTCGAAGTTCATCTAGAATTTTCTACTTTTGGTCCCATTATATTGAATGCTCCTGAGACTTGAATTGCAGTTGCACCAGATCGCAATGTACGAGTGGTGGTCTGGTCTGGTAGTAAGCAATACAGCCTACGACTGCAATTATTTCCACTCTGTTGGTTGCTGCATGCAACTCGTGCAGACTTGGTGCGGAGACTGTTCCCGAAGTTTGAACAAGATAGTACTCCCAGTAGGAACTAGATGTTTTTCTTTGAAATAAATTATTTCTTTTTTCGGATATCAAAACTCAGAAAACCCGAAAAATAAATGTTGGTAGATGTTGTCGAGTTCAAATCATCATTTTACTCTCTAATAATAAAGAAAAAAAAAGAATGAGGAAGTTTATTATATCGTTCGTTAGGCGTGTGAAAATATATAATGACGATCATGTGTATCAGGATTTAAGGGTGCACAATGTTGGTCAGTGAGTTGTGGCTTGGTTGGTTAGGTAGGCTAACCAACAATTTTGAGGTCATGTATTCAAATCTCACCGACGTATGTAGGATGCGTGAGTTTATGATAAAAAAGTTATAAAAAAAAAAAAAAATTAAGGGTGCACAACTAACTATAACTCTAATTCATAAGTGCCATGAAAAATTTGTTGTAAAAAATTAACCATTTTACCCGGCAAGTGATTTTGATAGTGATTACTTCAGACAAAGATCTTGATAGCGAGAGGAAAATGAGGGTGGCCTTGATGGCTTGGTGACTTTTTTGTCAACCATATGGGTGGCTGTAAGTTGGGGTCATGGAGGAAGACTTTCTTGGTCTGCTTCAATTGTAAGGACTATGTCGTTGAACCGGCTCTGCTCTTCGTTTGGTTTTCTTCCATTTCCAGTGTAAATTATTTACCGTCAAAAGTCATACATTTGATTAGAACCCTTCCTCCACGTGAGGCATTGAACACTTGGGAACATAAACAGACCCTTGTGGCTTTGAACAAGTCGAGCCCCGATTAAGTGACTGGCTCTGGAATCTGGGAGTTGAAACCCTTCCCTGAAATATATTCCGATCACATTCTTGAATGGTACACAGTAAGAACCCGGTTATGGAAGGCAAGTGTTCGAGTGAGACTGCCATAGCTTGCGAGTGACGACCCTAAACGCCTCGCAAATGTTAGCTCGAGATATCTCTACTAGTCTATAACCAAAATAATCAAAGCAGGCTTGAACTGATGACCAAGAAACGTGAAGAAAGGCATATGTAGTTACATATCTCTACTAGTCTATAACCAAAATAATCAAAGCAGGTTTAGGGTTAACATCGTTTTACCCTTTATACTTTTAATTTTGAAACTTTACCTTCTAAAGTTTTCGATTTTCATAAATCAGGCTCAATTACTAAAATTCCGTTCAATTTGGAGATTAAATGCTAGCATAAAATCCTAGAAAAAAGGGTCTTAAAAGACGATTTATGTTGTTATATAACTATTTTAACGCTTATAGTGAGTTATGAAGTCAAAATTAACGTTTGAATTAGATGAAATTTCAACAATTGGGCTTGATTTATGAAAATTAGAAACTTTAAGGGGTAAATTTTCAAAATTAAAAGTATGAAGGGTGAAACGATGTCAACCCTAAACCTTAGGGGGGTAAACTGAAATTAATCCTACATATTATTAGGGGATAGGCTTAGGCCTTAGCAAGAGGTAACTGAATTCAAATTTGGCAAACTAGCTGGTCTTTGCAGATTGTGCATGTGCCTTGCTCTGGATTTTCATGGTCAATCAAGATTTCAGCACCAAGTTTAGGCACGCTTCACTGCATACATATGCTTCAATGGTGACAATGTGACATCATCTTGTCCAAGTAATACTATCTCCATGTTATGACTTTTCTCTCAAAGGAGCTCAGGAGAACGAAACCAACTTTACATGTATCCAGTTCAAACCAAATGCCGTGAAGAGTCAGCAAATTGGTTACCTATACCAAACAGCATAAAAGGATAGAGCCGTGATGAGATACAAATGTATTGAATCATAACTAGAATTGAAGGCCCTTTCTATTTCCTCATAAGAAGAACCACTGTGTGAGCTGCAATGCTTCGATTTTCTCCTAGGCTGTCGACCTTCTCATGAGTCTTGGCTTTCAGATTCACAACAGATGGATCGACACCAAGCAACTTAGCCAAGTTGGCCCTCATAACCTCCTTATGTGGGCTTAATTTCGGTCTTTGAAGAATCAAGGTAGCGTCTAAATTTCCAATTTCATAACCTGCCTCATGCATCAATCTCACCTGGAACAACCATACCAGACGTTAGTTTGCACTCCAGGCATATTTTTACTTTAACGCACAGAAAAAAGAAACACATGCAAGAGTGAACCAAGAAGGTAGGTAGACCCTACAGAACTACTACACTACACAATGGTGATGCTAACCGGAACTAAGTCCATCGAAATTAACTTCCATACCGGCCCTAGGATGCGACACCGAGGGCTTCTGCCCCATACCTCACACCAAACCAGTCCAAATTTTATATAAAGAAGAAGAAGAAGATAAACTATAGAGAAAATTATTGAAAATGTAGAAGCGTAATTATAACAAACTCAATTCTTTATCTGTGAAAGATCAGACTTTACTTTCAGAGCAGCCCTATTACTTTCATCCTTCACATTATTACATTATTCTTTCCAGTTCTCTTCTCAAATTGTATATGCATACAAAAAGGCCTCATTGCAGATTTGATTGCAGCCTCACTCTCACTCGAACAGTTAAAAAACTCAACCCTTTTTTCCATCACTGTTACCCTATCGTCACGCATGATCAATCACTCGATAACTCAATCCTCACACTAACCTCTACAGCTTTTATTTATCACCTTCATCAAATCAGATAAAGACACTTGCTTTCATATGTCCCAATCCTCCCAACTGTTACAATTCGCAACAATGACACAAATTCCAAACACATAGACAAATAGAAACTACTCACAGCTTCTTTGATGAAAACAGAGGAAGCGGCGCCGCGCCACTTAGGATCCGAATCCGGGAATATCTGCCCGATATCCGGGAGGCCCAACGCGCCCAGTATAGCATCCACCACACAATGAAGCAACACATCCCCTGCAGTAATTTTTTTTTAACCAATCAGTTAAAACTAAAACAAGATTAAAAACTGAAGAATCACCGGTGAGAGATTTACCGTCGGAGTGAGCCTCGCAGCCTCGATCGTGAGGGATGTCGATGCCGCCGATGATCAGAGGGTAGCCGGGCTCCAACCGGTGCAGGTCGAACCCGTGCCCGACCCGGAAAGGAAGGGTCTTGGTGGGTGTGGCGGTGGCCGGAGCTTGGTCGACATCGACGGCGGCGGCGGCGGAGGAGCAGAGTAGGGGCTTGGTTCTGGGCCGGGTTTGGGGTAATCGGAGAGAGGAGGTGGGGAGGTCGGAGCGGAGAAGAGAGTGGGGGAGGGACTTGGTTGTTGCGGCGGCGATTGGAGAGGCGGAGAGGGATGTGGCCGCCATGAGGATTTGAAACGACGGCGTTTTGGGGACTGTGTGTGGTGTTTGTTTAGCTGATTAGCTCACTCTGTTTTTTTGGGGTTAAAAGAGGGAGGAGGATGGGACCCACTTGGGTACACACTTGTCTTAAGTGAAATCCATTTGCTCAGTGGCATATTCCCAATTTCTGGAAATATGGTATTTTTGGTATTTATTTTTATTTTTATGAACAGTGGCTACACAGCCGCGTTTATGCATTAACTATTAACAAAACCGTATAAACCGTATAATACAAGGGGGAATATAAAACCTAAACCTCAAATTGCTAAAACATCCCGAAGTAATAACAGGAGTTTCCGCGGTGAAAAATTACTAAATTAGTATTTTAGAAATTTAGATTTGGAAACAATGAACCATAACCCTTTCTCCCCTAAGGAAACATTTCAGACCCAATTACTGATACCCTCTCGGTGTATTTCTCATGTTCCATTTTCATTTTCTGTGCATCGAGAATCAAATGATCCATTTGTGCTGGCTAACAAGCATCTACGACAATGAGAAATGCTAAAGCCAGTCGTGCCACTTGAGCGGATTCCAGTCACTGATGAACATGCACAAGGGGGTGCTGCCTGTAGCACAGTTCCTGCAACTGTGAACCTGCAAACTTCTAAGAGATTACATTGAGCATATCCAAGTATGAACATAATACAAATTCCAGAGACTTAAGTGCAACGTGAAATTGATGAAAACAGTAAGTGCATTGCTGTATTTCTCTCTTGTATGTTGACATATGCTGTCTTTTATGCACTTTCCAAACCCGCAGTCACTTGATACGAGCAATTTTGGGGGAAGCATGTTCTTCATTCGATTTAAATGAGCATGGAACTAACATTTGTAAAGACATATAGAACCAGAACACAAGCAAACCCTGTAACTATTCATTTTAATTGTTTAAAGCTGTAATCTAATTCGTACACGCAAGTCTACATGTCTAGTGAAGCAACTTTTACAACTAAGTGCAATCAAATACCCCTTCTATCTACGACAGGGTACAGTCTACACATTTTTCGCCTGTGACACTAATATTCACACTGATGGGTATGCTGAACTTCCAGTATCCACGCGAGAACAAATGAGCAGTTGGAAGTGATAGAGGCAGTTTTGCTTGTTAGGACTTATCTGAGACAGAACCCTTAAGTTGCTTGGATCCATGCTCTGGTAAAAGGTTTTCTGATGCAGCTCGTTTTTGTCTCAACTGCAACAAGAAGTCATGAAAACTAGAATAAAGCTTCTCTCTTACTAATCTCAGTCGTGTGCACTTCAGCAAATGTAAGCAGTCGGAAAAAGGAGGCATTAAGGGCACATTAGTACCTTCTCTTCAGCATGCTGCTGATACATGTGCCTCAGAAGAATGTTCTTGGATTCAGTAGTTATCACTGCAAAGGGGTTCCAATCAGGTAAGTTTACAATTGTAAAACAACACCCCTGATGGGATCTTTCTTAAAGATCCTGAATAATGATGCAGGAACCAAATGCTCACACTAACCCAACAGTAAATGTGACGTCAAACAAAAGGCTATTATTAAAGGTTATTTTATAGGTCTGAAGCTATTATTGAAGGGATAGAAATATTTGTTCATTACCTTGATCGGGTGGCGGAAGGGTCCGGTTGTGGGTAGCATGATAGGTTGTAGGAGTCATTTTCTACAGACAGATGGAGACATGATTTTCAGAAAGAAAAAAAGCATTTACTTCCAATCACTTTGCAATCATAAGCATAAATCATGACATGATTCACATCATTTTCAAATTTTGATGAGAGACCTATGACAAGCTATAATTAATACTTCAATTTCCCTTCTAATCTAGATTCGTGATCAGAATAAGTAGCCAATATGCTGCAGCTGTAACTATTAGTATATATGAGATAGATTATGTATTCTGGTAAATGGAATCAGATACGACTTTTTCACCTCATCAACACTAAGCCAATTAGCCAAGCTGAATGATGGTTGATACCCATACTAACATGTGTCTTAGAGTATTGTTAAGCAACCTATTCACTGAGAATCCTGTTTCTCTTTACAAGGTAGGTATAAACTCTTAGCAGTTTCAATTCATTCTTTTCTTAGCAATCAGTCATACAAGAAACAGAACCTTCACCTTAAACATAAATGTTGCTAAGTTGTCTTCTAGGTATAAGGAAAGGCAAAATATCTTACTAAATACAACAAAACCATATTAAATGCATTCTATCTGGCAGCCAATTCTGGAGATATTTTCTATAACAGCCATATATAGGAAGGAAAAACCTAATACACATCTTTACAAATACTAGTTATCCCTTCGTAACTTAGCAAGGTATTAAATGAGCTTCATGTATATGGAATATTCATCAGTAGAAGCTATAATCACTCATCATTGCCATGTAGAAGAGGTCAAAATGTCAAAATATATCAAACTGCACTTACTTGTAACTGATGCATCTGTTTGCAAATTTCTTGTGAACTCTAAGATTTGAATACAACACTATATGTTAACTGAAGAACAAAGCTTCATTTGGCTGGAAACATTTTTAATTGTATAATATAGTAAAAAAGAATGAAACTTTACGGAGGAATGATTTTCTAATTGACATGATTGTTAACAATCACAGTAAGCCATAACTAAGATCAACACATTGTTCAATGATCAAAAGCTCAAACAGAAAACCCATCTGATAAATTCTGACTAACTCGAGCAACATAAGGGACTGTAATACATGGATTAAGCTAATCTAGAGACAATTCACGAACTGATAAGTTCTTGTGATGCTAGAATTCTGTATTTACTTACACTATTCTTTACAAGAACCAAGATTATAGTTACTACCAGAACCCATAATTCTGATACAGTTCAAACTGGGTCTCAAAAGTTTCTTAATGCACATACCCAGAAGCCCTCATCTAGAACTGAATAAGATTACAACAAAAAACAACCTTCTTTTCACACAAGTTGGTTCAGAAAGAGCAAAAAAAAAACAGAACTTGGCAACAAACACTACATCTTATTAAACAAGACGATTAAAGCTGAAAACTTTGACAAGAAATCACATCAAAGATTGGTTATTGGGAGAGTGAAGACTTACAAGAGTAGTGGGATCGGAGGGTCGGAGCTGGCTGAAGTTGTGAGGGTCATATGAGGGCCAGTTGCCGAACAAAGACCCCATGAAATGAAAGGCAGCAAACCAAATCGGAAACAGAGAGAATGACCTGCTGGTTTCTAGAGACAAACCCTTAATTACGCACA
This sequence comes from Fragaria iinumae, assembly GCA_009720345.1. NCBI lineage: Eukaryota > Viridiplantae > Streptophyta > Magnoliopsida > Rosales > Rosaceae > Fragaria > Fragaria iinumae. The sequence continues at coordinate 1,473,448 of CM019121.1, forward strand.
GAGTTGGTATCTATGAATCAATCCATGTGTGCCATTTTATATAGAGCCTACGATCCTGTTCTAATTCTTTCTTGTCCCACCACCCCTCCCCACTACAACAGCAAATATTCTTGTCCTATGGTTAAAAAAAAGTTAGAGTCTTTGAAGGAACATGAAATTGACTACATACCAAATGTTTTCTTGATTTTTCTCAAAAGAATATTTTCTTAAATTTGATATAATCTTAATCTCGGTAAAGTTAGCAAGTTCGAATGATTCGAATAATCTTCATGTTGAAAAATTAATTGTTTGAAGTATCATCAACATAACGAGAATTATGTACTTGTTTTTCTTATAAGAGTGATATTTCCTATTCTTATGTGTCGTCTTGAAATTCTTTAGTCACAATCTTAACTTTATACTCTCTTTAAGCATGTGGTTTTTAATTATAACCACAAAATATGAGCATCTGAATCTAACCGCCTGACAGGTAATCGTCTAACAAAGGATGACCAACCCAAAGCCACATTATGAAACATGTTGATGCACACATAAAACCAATGAAAACAAAAGTATAATGTCAATATACGCATAAACCTATGAAGACGAAAGTATAAGAATTGAAATAACATTTTCTTTTAAGAATTAGATGGGGAGGAAAAGAGAGCACAAGGGTGGATCAAATCAAATACTCCTCAAAAACCAAATTAATTCACACACGAAAGTATTATATAAAATTAAAAAAAAAAATTGTTAAATAAAATCAAGGGGTGAAGGGGGTATATAAGTTGGTAAGAGAAAAACGACGTCGTATGCCCCAGACTCGGTTCCTCTATTAGGTTTGTACTAAAGCAGCTCTACAAACTCCTCGACCGCCGGAACCACAGAGAGAGACGGCTGCGAATCGCAGCTCGTCGGTCGGAGTCTAACAAATCTCAACCATGGCCGCACCGGAAGCCCCTGTCAACTATGTCGGTATTGCCAAAAAGTCCGCCGCCTTCCGCCTCATGAAGCAAATGGTACCTCCTCACATTCTTTCGCTTCAAATTTTGATTCTTTTGTTGAATTAGGGTTTAATGGGATTTGAATTTAGGGCTGGGAAGAAGGAGAAGGGCTTGGGAAAGACAAGCAGGGGATCAAAGGCTATGTTAGAGTCAAGAACAAGCAGGACACTTCTGGTAATAAAAATTGAAAAATGCTTCTTTGATTTTTCTGTTTTTTTTTTTTTTTTAGTTAATGAATTGAAATCATGAAGCTTATGTGTTTTTGGAATAGGTGTTGGTGTAGAGAAGCCTAACCAGTGGGCATTTGACACAACCCAATTTGATAACATCCTCAAAAGATTGAAAGTGGTGAGCTTTTTATGCTTTCTTCTTGTTATTTAGATTTTTGAGGTTCATGCTTTGAGAACAGGGAACTCATTTGGTTTGTTTGTTTGTTTTTTGTTGGCAGCAAGCAGCGCAACCCGGTAATGAAGGTATGCGTTTAACTTAGTGACTGTTATTAATGTGTGATGTTTGATGGTTATTGTCTAACTGTAGTTTGTACTTTGTAGCTGTTGAGGAGAAGAAGAGCGCTGAAGTGGAGAGCGATGATGATGAATTGCCTAGTCCTGTTAAGGAACCAGTTGTCAAGGTTACTCGACCACAGGGAAGGTTGGTGTGATTCTTATTGAGATTTCATTTGTTTCATTACCAGCTGTTTTGCTAATTCTTCTTTGCATTTTGGCTGTGGTTATCAGGTATAAGAGAAGAGAAAGGGGAAAGCTTGTTGATGCTTATTCTTCCAAGGATCTTGAAGGAATCCTTGTAAGTCATAACTCATGCAAAATATTTCTCTTGTAAATGAGTACACAAATTTTTGTTTATAGGGTTTGGCTGTTATGCTGGGGATTATGGTAAGATGGTGGTAATGAAAATTGGATGCAAGGTCCTGTGTTTCTAATGAGCAGACATTTTATCATTGCTGACTGTAATTATGTCTGCATTCTATAGGTAAAAAGGGCAGCGTCTCCAGAGATAAATTATCTTGATGATGAGTCAGACAAAGACAAGGCAACCGAGATTCAAGTTATATGTCCTGAAGGTAAATTAACCTGGAATAGATGTTCATGCAAGGAAGTTAACTGTATTCTATTTTGAATCCTGAATAGACTTCAGTTAAGGATCTACTATATGGATACATCAAATTTAGTGATGTATATTTAGGTTACCTGATGGTCCACACTTTTCATACTAATGTCGCCGTTGATCAATCTTTGTTGAGACTTGGGAAAGCATGAATGTTTTGCCATCTAATTTGACCCATGCCTACTCTACGTATATCCCAAGAGATTTTGTTACCCAGAAGTTGGGCATTTAACAATTGATGTACAATGAGGCTTTGTTGATACAATTTTTAGGTCAATGGATGATTGGTTTTTACTGGAATGTCTTTTCCTGTGCAAAATTGAGGCACAGAATACTTGTTGGTCTTACTATTTAGCTGGCATAGAAGCTTTTTCTGGTCCTTTTTTGTGTAATGATCTTGTTTTGCTCACAGAAACCACATGTAAAGAGATTCCTCCAAATTGGTGGGGACATAAATATGGGTTTGTCCCTGGGGGTTTGCTTGGAGCAGAATTGAAAAGAAGGAAGTTAGAAAATTCTCAAGCGAATGAGAGAAAAATGTTTTATGAGGATGATCAAGTAAATTTATACAATCTTGTTCAGGTATGTGCTGTCCTGGTTCTGGTTGGATATTTTTTTTCCTTAACTTGTTTTGCCTGCTGTAAATAGTTTCATGGTTGTGTCTCAATGCAATTACTCTTGCTGCCTCATGCTTATAGCTTATGAGAAGTTATTAAATAGAAGTGGGGCATGTTTGGAGTTGTGTTAACAGTATGACAATTTATGTGGTGCCTTGCATGTTCAGGACAAATCTACAACTGGAAAGCAAGGACTGGGCATTAAGGACCGGAAAAAGAAAGTAGCTGGTTGCTACTTTGAGGGGAAAAAGACATCATTCGATGATAGTGATGATGAAGGTTCTGCTGATCCTGACTCTCCCATTGAAGACAAACAAGATGGCTCTTTAGAAATGAGAAGTAGCAACGAACCAAAAGTGAAGCTGAAAAAGCTTTGTAAGCAGCTTATTTGTCAGGTGAGTCCTTTAAGATTGTTCATTTGAATTTTGATTTTCAAAATCTCTCCCACACTAATTAATACCTTTTCCAGGCACCTGGAGAGTCATTAAAACTGAAAGCATTGAAAGCTTTGATTGATGAACGTTCATCTTCTGTTTTCACCGACTTTTCTTCAAAAAGAGATGCTCTTGCTTACTTGAAAACAAAGGTAGAGGCACCATGATTGAGCAGTATTCTTATGTTACCACAAATTGATTTTCCTTATTAACTATTGGCTAAGTTAATAATCTCTTGTTTGGACTGCAGCTGGAAGGCAGCACAAAATTTATCGTGGAAGGGAAAAAAGTAAGTCTCAGATCAAAGGCAGCATGAAGATTTTGGTAGAATTGAGGTTATACTATTTTTCGTTTGCCAATTTTGGGACTTTTGCGGCGTGATCTGCACATTGCAGCTGAGCCTAGTTTATAGTTGAATTATTGAAGTATGCCATTGCTAGTTGTTGTAGTAATCAGTCGAAAGTAAAATCCCAAGTGTCATTTTTTTTCCTTGTGCTAAATCTGTGTCCGTATTGTAATCAATATTACGGAAGTTGCTATTTGCTAGTTATTGTAATGGCAATAAGATACCAGTGCAACTGTTTGTTTATAACATCATTTTCTGGCCTTCTGATAACCTCAATGGCTTCAGTGAACCAAGTACTATTGTTTAAATACTATATAAATCACATATTATAAGATGAGGGGTTTCAAGCATCATCTCTGTCCATTTTGTCTGAGTGACTATCCCACTTGAAAATTGAAATAATGCTAATGCTAGATGTAATTGGCTTGTACAATTTTCTTTGCCATGAACTTTCCCAAGTAATCGTATCCATGGCAATACAGTGCTTCAATTTCTGCTCTCTGACCACTCTCAACCATCAATCTCAACTCTTCTCTGTAGCTCTCCTGCAATACAATTTAAACTCAGTTAAAGATGTTAATGTTGCTGGATATAGTGTTCAGGTGCAGGATATTGTAGTTAACCTGCAACATGTCCGACGACATCAAGCCTTTAGCAATTTGGATGTCCTTTGGTTTCAGTGGAACCAAAGCTTCTGCAGGTAAGAGCTCTATGTCATCAGCTCGCATTCCCAACCACTTTACATTGCAAGCTAAAACATAAAGCGAACGTTCTTTGAATTTGTAGTTTCTTTCTGCATAACAGCAAACTGTAAATATCAAATTGAACAGAAAAGTACCATATCTGTAAGCTTCCAGTCCCATCCCTATACTTCCAAACTTGAAAGTGCATAGAATAGCTAAACCAGCTGGGTTCCTTCAAGAGCAGTTCTCAATCAAACCATAAGAACTAGCAATGAAACTATTGCTGTATACACAAACAGAACAGAGAATCCATACCAGTCAACTAGTGCTAAAATTGGCAAATCAGGAAATGCACGGCTCAATCGATGAAGAAGCAGCCTGCATCAAACAATTGTCGAGGCATATGAGTCATTAGAATATCTCCAATCAAAACGATGGAAGTTAACTGTTCATTGGGGGAGCTATCTAGTTGTGCAAAGCAATGGAAGTTAACTTGTTCAGAACTTACCTTGTGGCGATGTCTGGGTACCCTTTAGCAGTGATAAGAATGCTGGGAAATTGGTTGAACACACGGTCCTCAACCAGGCGCTGGTATATTGCGTGCTAATCAAACAAAATCAACCTTGTTAAACCACAACAAACTTTCAGGCATCAAATCACAACCATGGATAACATTTACCTTCTCAACTACAATGATGTACCGCGCATCTGTTTTCATCATCAAATTATCTATCATATTCAGATCACCAGTGATAGCATGCCCGGAAAATCCACAAGCAGCACAGTCCACAGCCTCTTGGTTCGGCTCCTATAGCAAGTTTACTGATTATGTACCCTACTGCTTCAAACATTTACATTTGAAATGAAATTCATGGTGGAAAGATAAAATGACACAGCACCTGCAACAGCAAACGGCCTGCGATAAGTCCTCGGCTAGAGGCCATGATTCCGAGGCTGTAACGGCTGCAGCGAAGCAATGCCACCACATCTGCACACACACAGCAAATTTCAATCCAATTCCAATTTAACTAAACCTAGAAAAGATTGAAATACATTTTAGCTTGGTACTGAAGAAACCGACCTTGGATAGTCCGATTGACCTGCGATTGCGAAGAGAAATACTCCGGCGAGTCGCAAAGCAACTTGTAGAAAAGCTCCCTCTGCGTGACTCTCTTTCCTTGCCCCAAAACCTCACAGCACATCGCCATCACCTTCCACACTTCAATCAAAAACCGAAACCTTATCGAAACAAAACGCAATTCAAATCGCAAAATCGATGAACACGTAGGATCAACCGACCTCTGATGAAGGCCTTGGCGGCATTGGGGCGCATAAGCGATCTGGTACAGAACGAGTGCGTCAGGAAAATCCATGAGGTCTGAGTCACCAGGCCTTGATTGAGTCGAGTGTTGCTTGCGCTTCGAGCGACCTGGTCAAAATCGAGTCAAATGAGAGAGAGGAATTTGCAGAGAGGAGTTTGATTGAGGAATTTAGGGTTTTACGAGAGGGAGATCGGAGATTGCGGGGTCCGGCGAGGTGAGGATTTTGAGGAAGTTGAGGACGGCGACTTGGATTCGAGCTATGACCTCCGGCGGAGTGAGGATGTCGGCGTAGCAGAGCTGCTGATCGGAGAAGAAGTTCAGCGCCGATTTGCAAGTGTCGTCCATTTTTGTTGTTTGGGGATTTTGGAAAGAGTGAGTGATCGTTTTAAAACTCGGAAATGAGAATCGGCGCGCCAGATATGTACCGCCACGACGTCGTTTTTCGTTGAAGATCGGTTAACTCGTACTATAGTCCAGGCCCAAAGAGTCCCAATACACGCCAGAGGCCCAAATATGAAAGTTAAAACTGCGAGAAATGCTTGAAAAATTGTCTCAACTTTTATAATTTCCAAGCGAAGACTATCCATTTTCTAGCTTACATAATATAGTTATTGAGCGATTTTGAGCTATTGTTTGAATAATTAGAAAGAGCTCGTAGATGGATACTTTTTGTTAAGCATTGCATCATTGAATCAACATTATAAGCATGAATTATTAATGTATTATCGTAGACGCATGTTTGTTATACTTTATGTTCATTTTGTCGTTATGAATCCAGAACAGAAGAAGGACGACCGGCCACGTACTAGTCTTGAGGTCACAATTCGCGAACACATTTTCTCCTAAACAAGTAGGGTTAAACATGCATGCTACTTCTCCGAACTATCTCTGTTAATTCCTAGGTATGGTAGGAAAAGGATCTGCAATATAAAAAGATCCAAAACGGGAAGATTTGTCAATAGTGATATCATATAGTGGTGGTCACCAACCGTCATATATATACTGGACCCAGTCATGGCCAATATTCTTGAGCTAGCTTCCCTTCATTTCAGGTCACATAATGCAGCATTCATCAAAAGGAAGAAAAAGTCACATATTGTAGGCTTCTTTTTCTTGTTTTGGGTCCATCACCGTCTCATTTTAAGCAAGTTTGTTGTTAATTGATATTATTTATCACTGTTAGTGTACGTTAGTGCCTTGCAACTGCAATGTTACCCATGCCAAGGAGGAGCCCTACGGTGATGGACAGGAATTGCAAGTTGCAGCAAGCAGTGACTGAATATATTTCTTCTTCGATATTGACTTTGGATAATTCTTGTTGCAACTTGTACGCTTAGTTTGTTTAGAAATAAGTTAATTCAAAGGGCTTACATAACAATTGGTTATGTGCCTGGAGTTCTAGAGTGTACTAATTGCCGGAAAATTGTTGTGATTAACTATTTTCACATATTGGTTCACCAAGCCACGAAAGGCCATAAGTTGGAGAACTTTTGATCGAGCTCTGAGAGTGGGGAATGGGTGGAAATAAGGGAATGGTTCAAGGCATATACACCATATAGCTCATAGATGTCTTGGTTGGGCAGTTGGGCGAGGTAGGAGTACCAACGATGGCAATGGTTACATCTATGACTACATGTACACTACATAGCAACAGTGAAATATTATGAAGAAGACCTTCATTAATTCAGTTCTGAATTGGGAGGCACATTCGAAGCAACTGGCTAGCAAATCAATCACCAAGTTGCAGAAAAGGAAAACTTTCAGTTTCGTATTTGTTGAAAAACTTGGCAAAAACGACGAAATAAAACTTTTTATGCAAAAATCTTGTCAGTAATCGGCGCCGACATACGAAAGAGTACGCGTGGAGAATTTGGTTCTTCATTGGCTGCTGCCGGTCACCGGAGCCACGTAAGATGCGTGTACGGTTGACAATGGCTAACAGCGAGAGAGATAAACCCTTTTGACTTTTCTGCGATGTCAACCCCCCAGTGAGAAACCATAAGAGGGTTTTTATAGACTGGAAGCTAATATACCATTATATATAAGCAAGCCTTTGGTTTAGATTCCCATCATCTTATTTTTCTTCACAATCAAAACTCACTCTACTCTCTCTTTCTTACCCTCTCTGTCTATGATTCTGTTAGCTATGGAGAACAGCTGGGATTTGCAAGCAGTAGTGAGAGGATGCAAAAGCAATCTTGAAGGGTTTGCTAATACCATGGAGTTCTCTCAATCATCTTGTGTTGGATTTGCTCCGGTAACCATTGAAGAAGATGATGATATTTTCCGGACCTTTCCTCAGCTGTTTGATGCCACAACAGCTTTGGATGAATTGGAGGAGCTTTACAAGCCCTTCTACCCAAACTTGCAGCCTATTTCCCCTATCATTCCTACCCCCGCCGCATCGGTTCTTCAGGAAGTCACTGCAGAAGAAAAAGAAGAGCCAAAGAAGCTGAAAAGAGTGAAAGAATCCTCACCGATATACAAAAGAAGGTTGGTAATCATCAATTCAACATGGTTTCTAAGTTTTCTCATATTAAAGGATTGATAATATGGTATGTTATATTGTTACACTGGTGTAGGGTGTAGTTCTCTAGCTTTTTTGCCTATAGATGCCTAATTTTAGTTTCAACCAAATGTTTGATTATGTTTTAATCTTTCAAATGCTAATTTCAGCAGGAAGAATCAGAGCAAAAGGGTGGTGAAAGAAGTTAAGGAGCAGGATCTGTTTTCGGACGTGTGGGCGTGGCGAAAATATGGTCAAAAACCCATCAAGGGATCGCCATATCCAAGAAGCTATTACAGGTGCAGTAGCTCAAAAGGATGTTCAGCAAGAAAACAAGTTGAGAGGAGCAATTCCAATCCAGAATTGTTCATCATAACCTTCACTGCAGAACACAACCATGATCATCCTACTCGGCGAAACTCTCTAGCTGGCAGCACTAGAACAAAGTTCCCAAAATCACAGAACAATGAAAAGAGCAAACATGCATTTGTTCCTGTGAAAGAAGAAGCACATACACTGTTGGAAGAGGATGAAGTTAGTCAAGAGAGCGCCACAGATATGATGTTGGGAGATGAAGCTGTTCCAAGCTTTGAAGATTTCGATAGAAAGTTGGAGGAATTGAACGAATTGATGGCGGAACCTGTCATGACAGATGATTTCTTTTCGGATCAGTACCTTTCAGATAGTTACTTTCCAAGTTCTTGGTTCCTTGGTCATTCTTCAAGTACTGTGACTGGAGCTTGCTGACGATTTACCAAGAGGTCATACATATAGAGCTATATATATCTTTCAGGAATCAGAGAGATCGAAGGATGTGATCGATCAGTTGTATATCGAGAAAATTGAATTCCAACACTTCAGTTTCTTTTAAACTGATAAAATGATGAACTGTAATTACTAATTAGTATAGTGTGACGACTACCATAGTCTTGATTATTATCTATATAATTCAGGATTAGGATGAAATCATCTCTCACGTTTGAATATATAATTGGTGTACTTGATTAATGTACCATAACCCGTCTAACCTTTAGCTGTAAGCAAGAATCAGTTCATTTTTTAATTAGAGACAAGATAAGTATGAATTATTTTGAACTTCAAATTGGTCAAATTTGTTTGTTGTTAGGAAACGCAATCAAACAGTACTATGCTGTTAGAAGAATTCTCTAGCTAGCTGCAGTTCCTGAATTATTGATGTCATAGCATCATTGGTAACATTTACACAAAGCGAAGACGATTTTCCCCAAAACCACAACTCATCATCTTCTTTACAATAGCAGTACATAGATAAGATGCATGGGATTCCAAATTAAATTCATGAATTACATAAACATGCATTAATTCTAACTTTAGGGTTTAGTTCGTCTCTCGATCGAGCTCTTTTGAACTTTGCCTTGCTTCTCCAATATCTTCATTCATTCTTCATGAACTACTCGGAGTACATGATGGATTTCCTAAAAAATTATTAGAGTTTAGGGTTAGGGTTTAATTTCATACACACAAATTACCCAACGAAGTTAATTAAACATGATAGCAGTGATAGCTTTCCGCAATATTGAACTGTATCTTTTCAGCTTGGTGTTTCGCGTGGTCGAGTCCACCTATAGCTTTCTCAAAGTCCCTTCACTTTTGAACTATTCAAAGTTTCAAACTGGCCCTCGCCGCTATAGCTAGCTGCCCATGCGATCTCTATATACTGCTTTAGTATAGGAAAAAGATTGATGCATAATATGAAGAATTTAGCTTCTCTATTTAGATTTTTGTTTTGGATCCCAACTCTAAACTGGAGAAGATTTCATGAAATTGATATATACGATCATATTGATCGTAGAGGGGTGGCCACGGCGGACCCAAAAGGGCAGCAGCTATAGCTAACTTGTACGCTTCTTCCCTCCATTAAACGTAACCAAATTGCTTCTTCACTAATTTCTATTGTATATTAATTCCATCACTCGTGGCGCAATCGTTCGTGCCTATCTGTGTATTGCAAGTTTGCAACTGACTCAAGATGTTGCTATCCTGTAGCAGGATAAGCTATAACTAGGAGAGGATCATACTATAGTACTATACTTCAAAAAAAAAAAACCAAGTTGCAAGAATGATGGACTTTTTCTTGTTTTGACTTTGAAATCGATTTTTTTGTTTTTTTAGGAATATGCTTCATCCCTGTGTCCCCATCTGAGCAAAGACCTTTGAGCATGATTTGGAAAAACTAGCCAGCGGAAAAGATAATTGGTGTCTGAATAAGTTACTAACCTGCGCTGAGAGGAATAATTAAGTGATGCTGGTTATGCTGTTAACAGCTAGATCCGATACTGTTCTTCTTCTAATTAGTACATGGTTTTGAATATCAACAACCATATTGTGAGTGTGTAACTATGTATTTGTTGTTGTCAGTCATACACATTTATGGGTTGCACCAAACTTGAAGAGTTCGATCAACTGTGTAAACTTACGGTATTCGATCTATTAATTTCAGCCCTAAACAAGGTGACAAATTGTATTATTTTCCCATCTACATTTCTTCTCATCCTTAAATGATATGTCGAAATATCAAAGCTACTGCAATAATATTATCAAAACTATTTCAGTCTTGAGTCTTCCATTCTTTATATCAATCTGGCCGGGTAGATGTATAATATACTGACAGCTGACTTTTCTGCAAAGCGTTGGGAAAGCTAGTTATTGATTTACATACTTTGACCTTATATAAAGTCATCTCAACAATGGGAAAGCTACTCTAGCTGGTATGTGTTTCTGGGAAACGCCCAGGTTTGAATTAGGGTTTTAGCTTTCCTGTGAATAACATTGAAGGACAACGTCGACAAGAGTAAATGGGCCAGATACTACTGACTTACTAAATTGGATCCAGAAGATTCCGACACTTGTTAGAGGCCCAAAAACAAGGATACAACGCTATCACGTGTCTATTCCAAGACGGCCAATCATATATAGAAAAATTGTCATTCTCAACAACAACAAAAAAAAGAAAAAGGTGGAAGAAGTAGGATTTTGCATTAGTACGCAGCAGAGATTCAATTCTACTCTTGTTAGTAGTTTAAATTATACGACATTGTTGAATTCCACCGATATATCAATTTATGTATTATCTTGCAGGTTTTTGGTCTTCTAGAGTTCTAGTATTATTTCTTATATCTTCAAATGGATGCTTAAGTACTGGTTGTTGTTGCTTTATGCCCGGATGATCTCAACTAGTATGTTAAAACTTAAAAGTGAGCTTCATTAGCGGAAGTAAGAACATTGTTACGCTTCTTCGTATAGTCGTAATGTACATATTTAGGGTTTAGGGTTTAGGGTATTCATTCATACACCATTTGGCTTTTCTACATGATATTTGTTAACGATAATTGTTTTGGCAGCTGATCCATATTGCATGGGTAGACACCAGTTTGTCCTTATTAATTGCTTGAAATATTTCCTTCTTGTTTCAAACTTTTTCCCCATGATGGAAATCTCCTAGCTTGAATTGATTACGATCTTATCATTCATATATGCGTCAATCTCTTTCTTTTCTTTCTCTTATTACTTCACGAAACTTAACAAATATGAAACACAAGTCTACAAATAGGGAATTAACCAAATAATATGGAGGAAAACCCTCTTCTCTTATATGGAAACTTGCCCGACAAATAACCCATAGCTTAGTAACACTTGGCCAATACATTTGCTAGATTCTCTCTCATTTCCTCTATCACTCTATGTGGTCTTTTACCCAAGTTACCTAATCGGCTTTGCTACTCAAACTACTTAGGTATGGGTGATCAAGAGGAAAAAGAGTACGTACACGAAATTGTTACTTGAAATAAAAATGTTTGCACGTTATATATCAGCAGCCGTCATAGGGAGTTGATTACCTTCTGGTCTAAAAACTTCTCCAACTCAAACTAAGGCCACAATTAATGAAAAATAAAAAACCTCGAAACTAAGCTCAAGTATAAACAAGCTAGAACGATAAGGATAGAAGTAAATGACGTTGAGGGGTGCATGGGTTATGGACTTATGGGTACCATGCAGACATGCATGTCGTACCTAAATTGCACAAGATCTCCATAAAGTCCTTGTTTATATTCCTTTGCGTCACCCTTGTTTATAGTCCTGGATTTACCATATGCCTGGATTTGGCTCTAGCTAGCTCTCTATATAAGTGTGTTTCTTGAGCCATATTAGACATATCAGAACCCTTGGCCTTGCATCTTTTTATTTGGTGAGCAAGAGCGCGCGCGCTTGTGGTTTCTGTGAAAGAGTGCTTTGGGTTCTTGAAATCAATTATATCATGATGCGGCATGGTAGAGTTGATGCATGTGTTTTGGTGTTGTGGTGTTGGTGTGTTTTGAATGGGGTAGTCTCGGCCATTGACTATAAAGATGCGCTAGGCAAATCTATATTGTTCTTCGAAGGCCAACGCTCCGGGAAGTTGCCGAACTCCCAGCGAGTAGTTTGGAGAGGAGACTCTGCACTTTCCGATGGCCAGCTCGAAGGAGTACGTACATGCATACATGTTCAAGCACACGTACATACATTATGTGTATATATAATTGTATTGAATATGATGATATATTGATATTTATGTACTTTAACGTGAGAATTGTGGTGGCTATGCAGGTGAATCTGACCGGAGGATACTATGATGCAGGCGACAACGTGAAGTTCGGGTGGCCAATGGCATATAGTGTGAGCTTGTTGAGTTGGAGTCACATTGAGTACCAGCAGCAGATATCTTCAGCAAAGCAGCTTGCATATCTCCAAGGAGCAATCCGCTGGGGCACAGACTTCATAATAAAAGCTCACCCTTCGCCTACCACATTCTATACTCAGGTACTTATCATTGTGTAACATAGTATCAGAGCATGTACATGTATATTATACGGCTGTTGGTAATCTTACTATAGTGTATATATATACACACACACACACACGTACGTACGAACACATATAGACATCCCCAGCAGTGGTGCATGCCATTAATTTTACTATGGGGTTTAAAACTTGACGAGTAAACAATGACCGATAAATGTTTATATATGTAGGTGGCTTGCTTTCTAAGTAATCTACATGCACTTTGAAATTAATAATCTAACTCATAGGTAGGAGATGGAAATGCGGATCACCAGTGCTGGGAGCGTCCGGAAGACATGGACACATCAAGGAAGCTCTACAAGATCACTTCGAGTTCTCCAGGCAGTGAGGCCGCAGCTGAGGCTGCTGCTGCCCTCGCTGCAGCCTCGATTGTCTTTAAAACAGTTGACTCCACCTATTCTGCGAAGCTCTTACGTTATTCCAAATCTGTAAGAAAGAATCATATAGTCTTTTAGCTCAATTTTCTCAACCAAGCTATGTAAATGATATGATTTATCCGTATGCAGCTGTTTGACTTGGCTGACAAGTATAGAGGGTCTTACCAAGTCTCTTGCCCTTTCTACTGCTCCTACTCTGGTTATCAGGTAAAACCCAAAAACTCAAAATAGTTACTTAAACTTTTTACGAATACTTGATAAAATTGATTCAGTATGAACTGAATTTTGGTTCTGGAACTTGATACATGTATATAAGGACGAGCTGTTATGGGCTGCGGCTTGGCTATACAAGGCAAGCGGAAACAGAAGCTATTTGAGTTATGTGGTAAACAACCAAGGATGGAGTCAGGCAGTGTCCGAGTTCAGTTGGGATAACAAATTTGTTGGAGCTCAGACTTTACTAGCCAAAGTACATATACACTGCAATTATATAATGCCCTATTTGAGCTCAGGCTACGAACATGTAAATTAATCATCTGGTTTTGTCACAGGAATACCATGCCGGAAACAAGAATTTGCTCAAGTACAAGACCGATGCGGAGTCATTTATATGTGCAGTGATGCCAGGGAGTAGCTCTTCACAAGTTCAAGGAACACCAGGTACATTCATCTTACGTTACTAATTAGTGACCAAGAAACTGAATTCTTAGTTAATGGTTGATTTGAAGGTATGTTTGCTCTATTTGCAGGTGGACTTCTGTTCATTAGAGATAGTAGTAACTTGCAGTATGTTACAAGCTCTACCTTGGTGCTCTTCATCTACTCAAAAACAATAAGTAGTACACAAACTCGTGGAGTTCAATGCGGCTCCATGTTTTTCTCTGCTGAGAAAATCAAAGCCTTTGCTAAATCTCAGGTAATCAATTATTTTAATAGACAGTTTGATATGTTATGTTATGAGAGTATCGACAACTTCTGCATATATGTTCAGGTGGACTACATCCTTGGAGCCAACCCCAAGAAGATGTCATACATGGTGGGTTTTGGTACCACATACCCAACAAAAGTGCACCATAGAGGTTCATCCATCCCTTCAATCAAGAAAGTCCGCACCAAGGTGGACTGCAATGGTGGCTATACCTATTACAATTCTGGGAGTCCAAATCCAAATACTCATGTGGGTGCAATTGTTGGGGGTCCTGATGTGAATGACCAGTTCCAGAATGCAAGATCAGACTATTCTCATTCTGAACCTACAACTTATATCAATGCAGCTTTTGTGGGATCAGCAGCTGCTTTACTAGCTTAAGGGCAAAAGACAGAGCTCTCTGATTCGTCCCACTTCGATCAGGAACTCCTAGTTACATGTAAAAATAGTAACTAGTAAAACTAAATAAAGATCTCTCATTCAAGCGTTGTAATATGTCAAGAAGTAATAATTGGAATGCAATGTCCATCTATATTATAACAGCTTAATAAAGGGATACTGCTAATCCATGTTTCATTTGGTAATGATTTTTGTTTTTCGCTCTCTTCAACCTACTAAATAATGGAATTCTTAATCTCACTAATTAAACGATGGATTTCTTATTCCCAACAAGCAATGGACTTACTAATCCCACAATGATATGTATGACATATACGAGGCTATATATAAGTCAGTCAGGAGCCAGGACACATTCATGTTCATGTGTTTGATCAATTCTCTCTTCTCTTGTCTATCTATTTTTGTGAATTCCTTGCCTTAAAGTTCAACAGCGAAACCAATTTATCATAGACCACCAATTCAGCATGAGGAAGTTTCCTTCAGCTAGTATTCTATTTTTCATGGCTGTGGTTTGTGTTGCAGGAGCTGCACAAACTAATGGCCTTGGTATCGACAGTGGTATATGTAAATCTCTAGTGGAGACACGAGGATATACATGCCAAGAACATCAAGTAACAACAGAAGATGGCTACATTATCGGGCTGCAAAGAATTCCATATGGACGATATGGTAACAAATCGACCACGAATACATGCCAAGAACATCAAGTAACAACAGAAGACCGCCTGTTTTATTGCAACATGGACTTCTAACAGATGCAGCATCATGGTTACTCAATCCACCGAATCAGGCTTTGGCATTCATCTTGGCTGACAAAGGGTTTGATGTATGGCTTGCGAACACTCGAGGAACAGACTCTAGTAGTGGACACAAATCACTTAGTGCTAGTGATACTGCTCACTGGGAGTGGACATGGGAACAGTTGGCAACTTATGATCTTCCCGCTTTGTTCGATTGAAAATTATACAGCGCACCCGGCCAATCTCACCGTCCACTCACTGTGCCCGGCCCCATCCGGCGATCTCACCGTTAAATTTTCGGGTGCGCTGAATAGGTTCTCTCTATTATTATGTGAACAACCATACAGGACAACAATCACATTATGTAGGTCATTCCTTGGGAACGTTAACAGTACTAGCTGCCTTGTCCCAACAAAAATTGAGAAACTCAATAAGGTCAGCTGCTTTGCTTAGCCCAATTGCTCATCTTCGTCACATATCCACACCGTTTGTAAGAGTTTCTACTCAAACATATATGGCTGAACAATTCTACATCTATGGTCTTCGAGAATTTCCTCCGCTAGGGCAATTAGAACAAACTCTGCAGACCATTCTTTGCATACATCCGGGAGTGGAGTGCTCCCACATTATGGCCGCTATAACATGTCCAAATTGTTGTTTAAATCCTTCAAGTTTAGCTCTTTACTATAGACATACACCCCAATCGACTTCGACAAAGAATGTGGTGCATTTGTCTCAGATGATCAGAAGTGGAACCGTAAGGATGTTTGAGTACACTCTTCCATTTACAAATATGCAGAACTACGGACAGTTTACTCCTCCAGTGTACAACATGGCAGACATACCAAAGGACATTCCTCTTTTCCTCGGCTTTGGAGGGAGAGATGCACTCTCAGACCTCAGAAATCATGACAAGGACAAGCTTGTGGTAGAGTACATAGAGGAGTATGCTCACATGGACTTTATTTTGGGTTGGAATGCCAATCAGGAAGTTTATGATTCTATGCTCAATTTCTTCGGGCAACATTGAGGGACTTCACTCTCTAACCTGTAAACTTGTTTAGATCTTTCTTTTGTGATCCATATTTTTCAGTTTCTAAATGTTGTTTTTGCTTCAGTAGTTGTAGTAGTTAATATACATATTTTCATAGTAGCTTTCTCATTGTGTAACTTGGTTATATGCAAAAAAAAAAAAAAAAAAAAAAAAAAAAAAAAAAGAGGGTGGAATTCGAGCTTGAGATTGAGTCGGGAGTCGGGACTGGTAAGTGAGTCTGAGATGAAGGAAATACCTCTTCATTCTGAGTGTTATTCAGATCAGGCTACATCCAAAATCTCTTTTGTTACAACCATCAAACTCAACTTGGATGAATTCATTGGCTTATTCTTTTATTTTATCTACAGATGGTGCTGAAAACACATTGCAGGGGCACATACAAACATCTTGATTCCAAAGTGTAAGATTGATGACACATATTAATTAGAAAGTGTACGAATGTGCACAGTAATGTTTCTGAATTTCAGATCAGAAAGTTTGATATATCTATAATCTGTACATGGGAAATTCGAGCTCTAAAAACTATCTCTGTGAAGCATGTAGTTTGTGGTGAGGGGTGATGTTTGTGCTCAAAATATGGCTTAAACTGAGTAGAAATGCTTAGGAGTTTTCTTTAGTAAACGTAGTTATCTATATCAATTATGGTTCACCAACCAAAACATAAGAAGCGAACTCAAAATCTAAATTTTAAATCGTTTAAATTGTAATTTGAATCTCTTAAAACTAGAACCTTATCTTCTTTTATCTCATTCGTTGTCGCGTAATTTATAATTATTTTTTTTTAAAGAATGAATCGGCCTCAAATTATTGCCTTGTACTCTTTCCACTTTTTAGAGAGTTCTGACTCCCTCGTGTGTCGGATTTGGTTCTGAACTACAAGAGTTACAAATCTATTTCTTCTTTGTATCTTGAAAAGAAAAAAAAAAAAAAAAAAAAAAAAGAGAGAGAAACTTTTCTCTTCTGCCCAGAAAATAATGACCACTCTTGTTATTATGACACCCCTCTTTTTGATGTTCTATTTTTATCTTCTTTTATTTGTAACTCAAAACCCAGAGTTTGATAGCTGAGAGTGTCAGTCACTCTACTGTTGCGGCCACTTCTCCTCTATACGAAAAAGGTTATACGTTCTTTGAAATAAATCCAGATCCTGTATTAGAGTTGCAGTATACTGTACAGTCTTCTCACCCTTTCTCCCCCAAGCATAACATACTAAACAATCGGAAGTTACCTAAACCAAAACAAAAATATGAGATTGACTGATTAAGTGCTCCCCTCTGCCCTCACTTTTCTGACCCCTAAAATTATATGAATAATTGTACACACTCCACTAGTCACTTCATTGCCTAAACAAAACTACGCTGCTGGCTAACCATATCACTGTTGTGTTGATGCTCTTTCTGCAAGTTAGATGTTCTCACAAATCGTCTAGAATAAGACACGTTGGCATCATAATTCAAACTGCAGAAGAGAAGGTGCTTGAAGTGCTTTCGAGAAGAATGAGGTCCGGGCAGGTACACTTGGTTCTCATTAGGAAAGCTCTTGCTAAAGAACTTGCTGTGGTAAATAGCTGCCAAATTTGGTCTGTCCACGAAGTAGCTTGTCCATTAGAATTGGCATGACAGGAGGCTTACAACTGGAAAGTGCCCAACTCATGGCCATGCCTTGTAAGACGTACTTTTCGTTCACCAACCCATTCTAGTTGATAAGATAGTTCCAGATTATGAATCAACAGTTTCAAATTGTCCGCCTGACTCAATCCTTTTGCATTCTCCTACCACCCAAAAAGAGAAGGCATTGATAAACACAACGCAATTGTTCAAAAAATTTGGAGTGTGCCACATGGTCATGAAGCTGTCATCAATGCCAACATGGGATTCAAAAAAATTATTTGTATGCAAATATCTACCTGAATATTGGCTTGCCCATCATGTCCCATTATGCTTGCCATTATGCTTGACCTCATAGAATTAGGCGAAAATCCCTCCCAAGGTGGAACAAAGATCAACTTTGTGCACTGGACAGGAACTAAATTTCGACTCAGTTTCTCCCACCAGACAGATCCCAATGACCACCATCTGATCATCAATCCATGCTCCGAGAAAGCAACCAGCCCCTGCAATTGTAGTGTTACAACTAGAACGCCTTGAACACAGTCCTGTTTATTGTATACCAAACAGTTCTAAATGGCTTCAACTGATTATGTATGTGGTTTATGGTACAAAGTTTTGAGTTAGCTAATGATCATTCAAATCAGAATATTAGTTCAAGGAATGGACAAATAGAAACAGTTGGCCTGAGAGCCAGGTTTCCATACAGAAGGCGTCAGTTAAGGTTAGTTCTCCTACAGATTTGAATGTGTGCTGTTGGTTGCAATCTTGCTACATAACATTACTTTCGCTTTGGAAATCATTAAAACGTACCTCTCCATCTGGTGAGAAGTTCAAAGCTGAAATTGCAGTAACTAGTTTCATTTCTGAGCTGGCTGCAAGCAAATTCGGAAGTCCGGGAGGCCCGCTTGCATCCAAAATTTTGATCTTCATAATACTACATTGAATACAATACAAATGTCAACGGCTAAGAAAAGAGAGTCAATAAGAAAATATTTCAAATTTGTTCAAGTAGTATTTCAAAAGATAAGCGCGAAGCCCATATGAGTTCAAAATTTTGTTTAAACTATAACCATGGACTCTGCAATATTTAATACTCTTCTGATTGTTCTCTTTATTACCTTTATCTTGCACAAAATAATATACAAAACACAAATGTGCACTGACACAGAAGCACATACTAATATACATTCCTTCATCACTGCACAACAATGACCAAGAGACCAACCCAGACTAACTAAAATAGCATAAAAAGATAAAATCACCCTTATCTTAAATTCTTTGAATACCTTTGCATGTCATACACCCGAATGCTAGCATTGTTTTTCTCTCCAATCACATCCCCAACAGCTAACTTGGTCCATGTATCACTCAGGGCTACCATAGGGAATGCATGTGCAACTTCCTTTAAAGCAGACATTGAACTTTGAAAGCAAGTTTTGCGCATGACTGAGTTGCTAGGGTCAACAGTTTGTAATATGAAGTCAATAACCTGCAAGTCTGTCCAAATGTCAATAAAATAAAAGCCTGAGCATTAAAATAACTAAACTACAAAGACAAAAGGCCGACTTAAACTCATGTCTACTACAACATTGGATCCTTCAGTCCTCCCCATTTCTGTCCAACTAGATTATTTCCAGTTGCTAAAAATAGAAATCAAGCTTCCAAAAGAAGGTTTGTTCATAGAACACAATTTGCATAACGAAATGAAAGACCAGTTCTTGACAATAGCTAAATATAAAAAGATTTTTTTTAGAAGTAAATACAAAAAGTTATGTTGTCATCAATCCTGAAAGATATTAAGCACTTTTGATGATTTATACCAAAGAACAAACCCATATAACTGAGATAAACAAGAATGGATCAGGACAATAATGACTAATAACAAAGGTTTAAGCATCTAGAAATAGGAAAAAGGATGAGACACATAACAAGCAAAATCCTACTAAAAGTCATGCCTGACATACTAAACACATCTTAAAGAAACCATCCATCAATGGTAAACATAGCTAGATAGTGTATACTAGGTGTAATTCATGATGCCTATATGGTATTTTCTTGCAATTTAACAAAATTTCTTTATATTCAAATTGAAGATGGACTCTCGCCTAATAAGAACTGGCAACACAAACCTTATCTAGGTATTGAGCCAGGTGTCTTGGAGAACCACGCACAACCCTCATGAGAGTCATGAGAGATACTATATGAACAGGTGAATCAGATGCAGTAGACCAGATTTGGCTTTCCATAACAGCTAAAAATCCTGGGACATCAGCCATAGCTAAACTTGGAAGAAGAACACCAACCAATATGTCTCGAAGGCCAACTGGTACAGCCAAATTTTGTGTAGATGAATTGGCAGATGGGCCACTTACACACTCTATCTGGAAAAATATATCTCCAATCAGACGAGGTATTTCAGAACTGATGCATTCTTTCCATGTACTCTCCATACCTTCAGCAAGGAGCTCTGCTGCAGTTGAACTATATTTCTCATTCATGGCCATAACAAGCTTCATTAATGGATGAACAACTAGCATGGCAAGACATGGCTTTACAAGACTAGGGTACCAGATAGCCAACGCTGCTGCAACAATAATATGAGATGTCATCGCATCTTGGCTTGTCCCCCCAACACAAGAAATCCAGTCTTGCATTTCAAATGATTCCAGCCATGCAAGTATACTTAATTCTTCAGGCTTAGAAGACAATAAGTTGGCAGATGCTTCTTCAACATTTGAATTTACATGTTCAGTCCCTACAGGACTTATAGCGCTCGGATTCAAGTGGCCATTAGCTTTTTGACTGCATAGGGGAAGTGGAATTGCTCGAGAAGCAGCACAGTGGAATAAAGTGCGTGCAGCCATACGTACATGTTCACTTTTGTCTTGCCAAAAACTCACCAAAAGCTGCAAAACCGAGTAAGAATATATGATCAACATAAAATCTGATGGGCTTAAACTGTCAATTGTAAATCTCTACAATTCCAGTCTGAAAGTAGGGTAGTGTGATGTTATTGATGAACAATAAACAACAAGCTTCATCAAACATGAGAGAGAGAGAGAGAGAGGAAAAAGAAGTGTGCAAAAATATCTGAAGTTTAAGCACTTGTTTAATATTTAATTCTATTGCGTAAGACATTGAATTATTTTATTTTTAATCTTCGACTCGAATTGATATCCCAAGGTCTCCAATTCTGTTGATTCTCCCCTCTTTATACATGTGTACATTGGCCCATTAGGTAATAGCATTGCCATTCCCTGTTTATGTCAGAAACTTTGAAGAAACTGACTGATTTTGTCTCCTTTGTAACAACCAGTTGAACAGAGAAGTCTACACAGATAACCTAAGCCAAAATTGAATCTTAGTATTAGATATTAGTTAGCACGGTCCAGCACTTTTGACTGGTATTCGTAGGCAATGAATCTAGTCAACTAGCAATATTAAGTTATTAACTAACCATAAAACATTATTTACACCGACGTCATTCTTTAGACCTAATATTGATTATCAAGTTAAGCAAGTGACATGAGTAATTACTTCTTCATCACTCCTGAAATTACTCTGAACCACTGTTCTGGAAAGAGAAATGAGGGAGTGACTTCCAGCAAACGTAGTTCTCCTTTACTTTGCTCACCAGGGGAGCAAGTTGAAATAAAAACTAAAATGCATTGAAATTAAGCATAAATCAAACCATAAACACAAGACGCAACCTGAAGTAAAGGCGGCTTTATATCTGGAATTCTCTCTGCAAAGTTCCTAGTATAAAATGCTGCTAAAGCACTGCGAAAATATAAAAAAAGAAGAAATAAAGATCATACAGAAATAAACACAAATACAGCTGGTTTGCATGACATTAGGAGAACCCAAATATTATATATATACATATAGGTGAATATGTGTGTGTTTACATTTCAATTGCAAAACATATTTTTGGGATCACCTGCAGGCATTTGAACTGGCATGAGACAAACTAATCATGCGTTGGGCAAGAGACACCATTGTCAGTGACCTGATTGCACAAAACTCTGATGACATTCTCCAGAGCTGAAATGGTGTTCGATGTCTCAGAATCTTAATTAAAATTAAAAAGAGGTAAATGAGAAAACTTATCTTAACAATCAGTGCAGTTCCTCAAATGTACCTCAAGAATAGCACTCAAATTTGGAAATGTCAACGTCAGAGATCCTTTGTCACCTTGGAAACCAGAAGCGAGAAAAAAATTATCTGGCCTCTTCAACTTTAGGTCAGCTATAATCAATTTATCAAGCTCAGAATCTACATTCCACAAGTGTAAGAATCCCAAGCTAAATCGAAGTAAACATTCTTCAAGTGTTCTAATCCATTCAATCTCCTGAACAGTATCATTTGAGGTCGAATGCACATTAGAACCATTATCTACAGGCATGTGCCAGGGACTTGGTGTCTCAGATCCCTGTCCCTTGACACGATTATCCTCTTTCTTATCACGGCTATTTGCTATAAGGTCATCCTTCTGATAAGGAAACACTAATGATGCAAGGTCAAAACTGAGAGCAGCAATTCCAGGGAAAGGGCAAGAGCATGTGATTGGATGCATGCGGCTCTGAATGGGCATTTGAGGGGCTGGAAATAACTTTTCAGAATCACCTTTACTGACTCTGGAAGTATTGGGCTCAGCGGTCTTACCAGGGGCCACATTTGATGAAGTGACCAATTTGTCTGTACTATTCAAATGAGAGTGAGTAGAAGCCCCATCTTCAATTACCGGAAGAAGTAACGAGGAAACGGAGGTATTGCCATTCAATGCACTGCCAGAAAAAGATTTCATGCTGATGCCTTGACAGAAATGGTCAAACATTGAATGAGACGCCGTCCCTCGAAGGACCCGCTCGCGAGCACCTGTCTTTACATCCCATATGTACAAAATATCAACAGTATCAGATGTTCCTGAATGGTTTCGGCACAAGCATGCAATATAACCTCTTCCACTGTCCCATACAACTTTTGCTGGATAGCTCGGATGTCCAGGAAAAATTCTCTCTGCTCGCAAAGTCTCGAGAGAAGCAAGCGCTACACATGAGTCCTCCCCAACTGAGAGAAAACAGTCACTCCAAGGACGGTAAGTACAAGCCGGGGGAAGGATTATTTGGCGAACTGGGCCCACATGTTGGTGCATTACTGTGATAGGATTTCCCGTATCAAGATCCCATATGCGAACGGTGCAATCCATGCTTCCAGACACCAAAACCTGATTAAAACTCCATCCTTTGGCAACACCTACCATCCTGTGTGCAGCCAGACAGAGCACAGCACCTGTGTGCCCAAGAAAGAGCTGTCTAGACATGTGTGACTTCGCCTCATGACATGGACTTCCACCAAGAGAAGCTATGCCTTCCAACAAATCAAACCGTACCATCTCTATTTCTCCACTAGAGAAGCCATACACAACAGCGTAAGGAACAAAGAAAGTTTCCGAGATAACCATGGAAGAAGACACAACCCCTCGCTTATTAACTAACCCAAGATTGGCATCTTCTGCATGCAAACTCTGTGAACTTCTGGAGCTTAAAATAAAAGGGTGTGTGGATATTAGTTTGGTCTGCATAACCTCAGATTGATTAGTTGGCATAGAATTTGCATTCCAGTCCACAAAAGAACGGCCTACTCCATGCAATTTAAATGACAGGCACAAGTTACCATGGTCATCATGGTTCCGACATGTAGACCATATCGTGACGTGGGGTTTCCACTGTAAATGTTCTTCGGCAAATAAGCAAACTGATTCAATCCGAAGAATATAATGGCTCAACTGAATAAAGCTAACTGATAGTCTCGCATCAAGAGGATAAGAGGAAGCAGGGATCTCACAACGACGCTCGCACTTGAAAGTATCTCTGACATAGGATATCAAGTAAACAATTGAAAGACCCTTGTTATTCCAAACAGCAAAAGTTCTTGAAAAGACTGCATGGGGTTCTAGATCAGCAGCATCTTCAGGTTTAAGAAAGATCCCTCCCACAAAATGTGACTGAGTGGAGTTACTTTCTTCACAAACAAGATGGTTGTCGGCAAAAGATATCTCTCCTATTGTAGTACCATTAGGCAATAGCCTAAATACACAGCGACTTTTCAACACAAAGACAATAACATTCTCACAGGTAGCTATTGACATCACCTGCCCTCCCTCATTTAATCCCTCGGCACAAACCGTGTTCTCCATCTGAGAACTCGTATGCAAACCACTCCCTCGCTCCCCATCTAGCTCCTTCAGCAGAGCAACCGTCTGTAGCCGACCAAACGAATCAGCCATAACTACAGAATGCTTCTCCTCACCCTCCCCCAACGAAACCACATCCATAAACTTCAACGACGCAATTGCCAAGTTTCCATGAAAAACAGTTTGCACAATGCTAAGCGTATACGAATCCACAATAACAACAGTGCATTTAGACGGCTTCTTATGCTGAGCCTCCCTATCAACTAAAACCTCACTCGACTCGACCGAATGATGATCACTCAAATACACAGTATCAACAAAACAGCAAGCAACACAGACGTACCGCGGATTCGACGGCAATGTCCTCACCATGGAAGGACTCCCCACCCAAGGCGGCAACTTCCTCCTCCGCCGGCAGTGGCCGCTGCCCCTACTCCACACACACAGCATGCCATCAACACACGCGCTTATCAACGCGCCGGAGCTCGATTCCAGCTCAGCATTGCTCAGTGAGTCTCTATTTTCAGTCTCCGAAACCGCCAGGGGGTCACAGATGGCCAGGTCGGCTATCGGCGCGGCGTGGCCGCACAGCATAGCGACAGGCACGAGTTCCTACAAGAATTCAATTCATTCATACAAACTCGTTTCGGAATTGAAGGTGAAATTGAGAGAGGGAGAAGGTTAGTTCAGGTTACCGAGGTGGAATCGGAGGAGCGGAGGTTCCACCAGATGAGGGAGCCATCGGATCCGCCGGTGTAGAGCGTCGGGGGGTGGTGGAGCACGGCGGCGGCGGTGACGCGGTGAGAGGGAGGCGTCGCGGACCATATGCACGCGACGGATCGGCACTTCATGACTCAGCGAGTCGGAGCGAGAGAACACACTCCAACTGATGCAGTCTTAGTATTTTTTTTTATTCTTTTCCTATTTTTCTTTTTAAAGGGTGAACCCCACACAACGTATAGGCCCACAACACCTGTCACCGCTTAGCCACATGACGTGTCCGCTAGCCCCGCACTATTTTAGTTAGTTTTTTTTTTCATTTTCAAATTAAATCCGTGTAGACCCACCACACCTTCACCGCCTAGACGCGCGACACCATAGCCCGCCCGTATTATTTTAGTTTTTATAGTTTTTAGTATACGGTTTGTATCTTTGTTAATGAACATCGTAAATACACGTGTCGTCGTGCATCCAATTTTTTAACTAATTTAGTTTTTTTCTTTTTCAAATAAGTGGACCCCACAGACCCGTGTAGACCCACCACCGCCTAGACGCGCGACACCTCCGCCTAGCCCGCATATTTGTCGTTTTGTCTTAAAAGCGACATGTCGTTTGTAATTCAAAAATAATTCCTGTTCACCACAGCTTCTTTCTTTTGTGTGTATCTTATACTCCCAGATTTTTGCATTACTTGACTTCAGTTTAATTATGTGCCCAACTAATGCTCTGTTCATCCGAAGACATTCTCTGAGGATGATCAACTGAGGGATACTCATCAACCTAGTAATGATCTCAAGTAAAAGATCCCACTGTTGAACAAATAAAGATGAGTGAATATGATTGACGAAGAAAAAAATCACAACACAAAACGATAAGATGTATATAAATAGCTATATAGATAACATCACAACTACAACAGTCAACAGCAACACCGAGATTTTTAACCTTGTACTATAAGTTAGCTCAATCCTGTATTAATACACTAGAGCACACACCTAATTCCTAAAAAGACTTACCCGGTTGACCATGGAATACAAAATTGACCAACTATCATAATATTTACAACAGCATAAACACCTCGAAGTCAACCTGTGCAGTGTTCACATGAGCGAAACCACTCAGAGAGGCTGACTAGTAGGTGTTTGAGGAAGCTGAGAGCTCATATCAGTTGGCAATTGGGATGGACCAACAGCTGGTGGAGAGGTCAGGTGTGGGGGACGGGACAGGTGTGAAGGAGGGGTCATGTGCAACGCAGGTCTCGCTTTTTCAGTTGGTTGGGTTGGCCGAATTATGAACTTGTTCAAAGCAGCAGTATAAGCCTGACCAGAGAGACTTCCACGCATTCGACCTGTTGGTCGCCAATTCTGTTCAGATGGTGAACCCACCAACCCATCAGCCCCTGAAACTGCTTGGCCAGGACCTCCAATGTTTCCACGCCGATCCCCTGCCGACCCTCCAGCATTTACAGACAAAGATGGCC
Source organism: Fragaria iinumae (assembly GCA_009720345.1). Classification (NCBI taxonomy): domain Eukaryota; kingdom Viridiplantae; phylum Streptophyta; class Magnoliopsida; order Rosales; family Rosaceae; genus Fragaria; species Fragaria iinumae. Next base: position 1,499,846 of record CM019121.1, read on the forward strand.
TGGTTCTGGGAGTTTGATTTTGAGCTGGCATTGGTGAAGACTGCCTGGCCATAGCAGCTCGGTGAGCAGCCACTATGAAGCTCTGTTGGTTGTTTAAAGAACTTGGTGTTTGATTAATTCCAACTTGTGCACTCCCCTGCCTTACATGGGACCGTAAAGTATGTACCCTTGGAGATTGGCTCGTAGCTGGTGGAGTCCTCGAATTAAATGTTTTCTCTAGGTGTGCATTTGTGAACCCCTGGAACCCAGAAGATACTCTGCTAGCGCTTTGCAGTTGGCTCGGAACCTGATGTCCAACAACAGATTGGCCATGAGTAAAGGATCAATAATATAAAACTCATTAGCATCACTAAAAGGATTGAGAAAAGGAAAAAAAAAAAATCTAACATCAAAAATTTATAAGTGTTCTCTCTGGAAAGTTGGACCAGTAACTTGACAGAACTGCGAAGTAGTGATCAAGCCAAGACAATTTGAGGTCAAAGGTTTTACGCTCGAAAATTTGCAAGCAGACACCTGCATACATGCATAACTAAATGGACATCAAGAAATGGAGGCACCAACCTGAGTTGTTCTTGAGCCATGATGCAATGAGGATGAAGCAATGCCTGACAATTGAACTGGATTGATTTGAGGCCTAGAAAAGTATTGTTGCCTTTCCAAGTCGCTACAGATTCCACTGAGAGCATTTGCCTCGGAAGTGATAGACTGGCCAGCATGAGAAGTGAGGGAGGCACTATTGGGAGCTGGATAATTGAAACTGGTTCTGGGTCTTTGTTGCACACCAAGTGTCTGGGACAAAGCTGGAAGGGCCTGAACTGCTGTCGGAGTCCTGACTATTGGCAGCCCGGAAGCCAGTTCTCTAGGTAATGTCTGTGATGTCCCACACTCATTGCTAGCAATCGAATTTGCAGATTGCAACAACTGTGAGTTCACGTAATTGGCAGTAGAGAGTTGATTATGCATTGCAGACACCAAAAAATCAGTGTTCCCATGACTCCCGGCTTCTCGATTAAGAGCAAGAGAAACAGCATCAGACAACAAGGAAGGTTGTAAAGAACTGGGACCAGAGTGCGATGTACAATTAGCCAAGTAAACTCCAGACCAAAAGTCATTTTCAACTTGAGCAGTGTTTGTATTGCTCAAAGGTTTCACATCTTCAGGTTCGCAAGCACTAGCCATTTCCATCTCAGTATCATCATCATTGGTAAGATCCATAACACTAGGACCAGGAGTAGCTTCATCCATCTCAGATGTTTCTTTTAGTTTGTCTACCAGATCTAGATCATCATCATCATTTTCCGACACCTTCCATGATCCATCTACAGAGATATTTACTTTAAAAACATTCTCTCCTACCTCTCTCAGGACCTGGGAAAGAAATCAACAAACATTAAATTATGAGGGGAGGGACACATACAAGAAAGTGATAACCAAACATACCTTAACTATATTTTGATCGACACGAATGTCCAAATAGCAAACATACTGATCACAATGGGGGCAGCGCCACCTTGGTCGTCTTATGTTCATAGTGATGTAGTTCCTGAAGTCGAAGCACTACAGCTCATAATAGTAAAAAGTGAAATTAGAAAGAATTACTGAAAACCACAATGAAACTAGAAGAAAATATCAAACAATAGCAACATGATAAGCTAGATGCGTCCATTTAGAAATAATGGTAAATTTCATCAAGCGTCAAAGTTGTGAACAGAATTTGAACTCCAAAATCCATCAAGGGAAAAGAAATAAGAAAACCACTGCAAAGTAATAGAAAGAAACTATAACCGTTTCATTAGATTAGTTGGTATAGTTGAACAAGAGCAATACCAGGAGAACAGAAGTTACAGTGCATTAGAGTCTTTGTTATAACTCTCAATTGTTCCTCAACATAACTATCATTTCCTGTCCTTTTTACAACCAAAATGACACAACTAAAGAACAAAAAAAACTAAACAAAAACAAAGACAAGACTACCCTAATCTCATAATCTCTGTCAAAAACAAAATTCGGACACCATGTGGCTGATTCATCTAAAACACTAGTGCATAATTTAAAGGTGGCAGTCACCATTGTAAACAGAATCCAGGACAAATAAGCCAAGCTCATAAAATTAACCATGCAAGTAAAAATCATAGAGCTCAAGGAAAGTTTCACATGGCTCAAAAGTTGAAGATGAACAAAAAGTTGGAAGAAGAAACAAATAACATATTTAGAAGAAAAATAAATATTTAAAATATGTTTAAACATCACAGAGCACTCACCTGAAGATGTTTGCACAAATGTCCTTTAACAGGAGTTTGGATTCGCGTAAAGCTGCAAAATATAATAATCAACATAATGTTATACAGGAAAACTACGCTCATCTATCTTAAGGGGTCGTCTATGGTACCTACATATATCTCATACCCTCATTTACAACTAACTGAACAAAAATTACCATTTATTTGAACCAAATTTACAACATTGACAACAAATTTACCTCACTTGTTTTACACATTTACATATAACTGAACCAAGTTACTATATCCACAACAATTTGCTCATAAACTTGTAAAATGTCATAGATTGAGTAATTACCACTAACAGAACTAAATTACCTAAGTTATGACCCAATTTACCTCATTGACAACAAAATTGTTGTCGATCAGTAATTGTGGGTATCACATACATGTGGGTACCTAAGAAAATTCCCTATCTTAATGCAGTTAAACTAGCTGAAGGAAATGTTTGCTAAGAATGTTATCAAAATGTCCAAGAAATATGCCTCCAAACCAAAGAGGTGACAATTAATAATATTGCAGCTGAAACAAGCTGTGAAAAGATATCTTTCATTAAAGCTACAGATAACCAATATAAAGACATACCTTATGGGACAATTAAGTGATATTCTTGATGGCCCTTCAACTATATCAGTATCTAATAATCAAGAAAAGATAGTCAAGTTATGGAATAGTCTAGCATATCTGAAAACTTTAGGCATCTAAACATATATAAATTTAGGGGTTACTAGGTCCTATATAAATCACCTGAATTTGAGGAAGGTTCAAAGGGCTGAACATAATCTTTCAGTACTGGAGGGTCAATTGATGATGCGATGCTCATGAAGGCAATCACTATGATATAGTGACCTAATATGGTTATACCACTGTCAGAACAGGATGAATATGGTAGACCAAACTATCATACTTACGACATTAAAACATGCAGAACCTAACCATTGAACTGGCCCACAGCTTGAAGAAGATTTGTTCCATATTTAAGCATTCCAGTCACATTTGTAGGCAACTGTGATCCAGTATCCTGATATAGGAAAAAAATAAAAGCAGAATGGTAATAAATACTAGGATAAATCAAAATGCTGTCATATACATCAAGTCTGAAGCAAAAGCAGCACATACCATTGTAGAAGTAATCCTCTTATCTACTCCCTTTCCATTCAGAAGAAAGCTGCAAAAAAATAATAATAATAAAACACATGGTCATCAGTATAAAGGAGGGGTAGCTCCTGCTTAACTAAAAGGTAGAGAAGAAAATGAGCCATACTTCACTTGTTGGGGACTTATAATACAAGAAGCTGTCTCGATATTATCAGTTTGGGCTACAAATAGCCGCTGCAGGAGATAGAGGCAAGGATCAATGATGACTTCCATAAATGATAATTAAAGATCTATGTAAAAAATAATAGCAGCATAAGGTGCAAGTTAGAAAGGAAAAATCCACCACAAGAATGAGATCAAGTATCTATTCGTGAGCAAAAACTTCCAATGAGAATGAAGTGGACAAATGCATATTATGTTTGAAACTACAGATTAAAGGTGTTAAACATTGAAGTCATGCAGAAGTCTATACATGAAGTATGCAGCGTGCTGTCTTATATCTGTGATTAAAAATGTGTTTCCTGTGTATACAAGTTAATCAGACAATTACTAAAATTCTGTTAATTAACCACATAAACCATCGTATAGTTATTCTCTCCGAACATCCTCCAAAAAGGACGTGTTTCTTGGTGGCTACATCAGACAACTGGGTGGAGATTTCGGTCATCCATATAATAGACTTGGGGTGTATGCAGACACCTAAGTTACATATTTATATATCAACTGTGAGATCAGATACAAACAGAATAATCTTAATCATGCCCAGCAGAGACAGAAAGGGCCAACACAACCTTTCTTTTTCAAATTATAACCTCCCCATAACCAACCCCCCCCCCCCCCCCCCCCCCCGCCGAAAGTCTCTCCCTACCAAGAAAAATCACTCTCTCACCATGGAACCATCCATATCTACTCTAATACCAGAAAGATGTATGTCGAACTTACATAATAATTAAATTAACACTGTGTACGCCTGTATATCTAAGTGTTGGATCACACTGAAGTGATTTGACCCATAAAGCATGTTCTGATCAATTTACAAGCACTTACAAACACTACTAACATTACAACTAAGTCGAGAAGAAGCTTACAATTTTTTCATGGGAAGAATAAGCTGTACTCTTTGAAATATGGAAATCAAGCACGTATGTTCCATATCCAGGCTGCAACATACTCAAGCATATACAGAGACATAATTCAGATCAAACAAATATGGGGGAAAAAATCAGAGAAGAAATAAAGGGCTACCTTAACTTCGAGAGAGGCAAGAGTCTGACCCATCTTCAACGTTGGATAATATCTGCATCAAACACAACCACATAGTCTTTGAAAAACATATAACTTCTATAATTAACAGAAACAGCTGTTGATTCCACCAGCATGGCTATGACAGATAGATAAGAGAAGGATATTTTAAAAATCATATGAACATGAAAATTGAAAATTGATTAATAAATATTACCAGAAATTAAGAACACAGCTAGTGGAGTGTAGGAAGGATTACATTTAATTGCTTACATGCACATAATATTCAAGTAAAGACATAACCCCTCCTGTTGTATTGAAAAGTTACTACCAATTTGTTTCAAAACTCTCATTTCTAATATGGAAATGGTTCGAATTCATTATGCTTCTTTTTTTAGAGTTCAGGGACTCACTGGCTAATATGGTATCCATCTAAAAGGAAAGATTAATCAAGTTATATCGTAACTGTACATATTTAAGAGTTCCCCACCTTTCTATAACTTTGTCAACAATAGATAGAGAACAGTCAGATCCAGTTGTGATATACCCCGAGCCACAGAACCTACTCCCAATCTACAATCACAAGAGATGAGCAGCAGCAACATTTACATCAAACCAGAGAAAAAAAAAAAAAAAAAAAAAAAAAAAAAAAAAAAACAAGTCCAAAAGTAAACCTCCACAGAAAGATAAACTTCAGCAACATCAAACAGTAACCATAAAAACAAACTCAAAAGCAAACCTCATTCGCTAGAGAAAACAGCTCTTCACTCTCCTTCTCCGAAAACCATCCAGTCCTACAAGCATTCTACCAAATGAAACACAAATTCAGTCTGAAAACAAACAAAAATGCAACAGTCATTTTCGCAATTTTTTCATCGAAATCAACTCCATACGAGTATAAATACCTTCACAGATATCATCAGCACCATAACAGCAGCTAGCAAAACGTCGTTGTTTTTCCTTTGGCATATCTACACAAAAATCCAAACGATTCAAACTCCGCTAGCCGAAATCGAAGAAATCCACAAGCTAGGAAGAAGCAAAACCTACCTGTCTCAACAGAACAGGCAAATCGCTCGCCTTCGCCGGAACCTCATTGTTCGCAACAGCATAATCAATTCCTCTGCAACAAAATCAACACCACACATTCAACACTCAACCAAAAAAAGAAGCAATTTCTGAAGCTCTACGGCTCGGAATCGTTACCTGGCGAGAGAAAGGCAGAGGTTGAAGAACTCCATGACGTCACCGCGAAAACCAGCCTGGACGTGGTTGAGGAGCCGCTCGGCGACGGCGGTGACTCGGAAGGAGTTCACGAACGAAGCCGAGACCTGTGGCCCGGCGCCGCCGCCAATGTTGAGACTGACTAAGTTACTCGCCGCCTGCGGTGTGAGCGTCGTCCCGGTCATCCGCTCGCTCTCTCTCTCTCACTCGGCCCCCTTTCTCAAATTTGGGCTTTCTCTTTCTGTGAAAAGTGTGGCTTATTTCTCTGGGGCTTATTGAAAGGAATAGAAAACTGAAATGAAATATTTTTTGTTTTTTTTTTAAAAAAATTATTCACACACCGTTATATAATTAATACACAACTTTAAATTTTTTTCTCCAATTTTTTTTCCCAAACTTTCTGTTATGTCTTCTTTATTTTACTGAATACACTCTTTTAACTCATCATCTTCTTCCTTTAACCAAATCTAATTTCAAACAAAGACTCGATCTATTTTCTCAGCTCTATGATTAATACTACCAATTTTTCTACTAAAATCAAATCGAATTGATGAGTAAATGAAGCTTAACAAATAATCAAATGAGACAAAATGATTGAAGACTTTTTTTTTGTTATTATTAATTTTTTCACTCAAATAACATCTAAGATTTTCAATCGGCCGAAATAGCATGAAAATTTGATATCACTAGGAAGCTTATAAACTACCAATTCTTAGAGTAGTAAATATGTATAAAAATTTAAGCATCCAAACTGAAATTTGTTTGTTTGTTTAGTTTTGTTTTTGTTCATCTTAAAGAAAGAGATATAATTGTATTAAAAAAATCATAAAAGATAGGGATGTGCGTTAAAAAATTTGGTACGTGTGAATAATTTTTTTTTTTTTTTAAGAAAAACTAAATTGAAGATGGGGGACCCCACGACGGGAAATCTGTACTCTGACTCCCTGTACATCTTTTTTGTGTGACCACTTTTTTTCCGTTTTTAGATTTTTAGAAAGGTTGTTTAATAGTAAATGACGTTAATACCCTCTTCTTTTTAAATGCAGAGTAAAATTCAAAACTTATTCTCTACCCGCCTCCTCCATCCACTCGCCCACCCTCAACCGGACCTCTCAATTCAACAACACCAGTCCACCGTCACCACTCACCACCGCCATCTCATACTCTGAGAGTTAGGGGGTAAGAAGACCAGTGTGTTAGCGAGGCGATTGGCGTGGTAAGTAAATACTAACTAACCAACTAAATCACAACTCACCTACAACTACGAACCATTTTAACATGCTTAAATTTGTGAGGGTGAGCCGGTGAGGGTGAATGCAAGATAGTAACTTTTCAAAAAATAAAGATATCTCGCTAGTTGCGTATTTTTAAAAGTTAATAGAGAGTGCATATGTTATACATAATAAAAATGAGATTCAAATTTATCAACCAATTTTTACTTGACCACCCAAATGACCATCATCTAGATTAGCAACACATGCTAATTTTTTTATTAACAATAAAGTAAAACAATTTGAAGAGACATGTGTAACCAATCTAGATAATGATCATTAGGGTGGTCAAGTAAAAAATGGTTGACAAATTTAAATCCATAAAAATGTACGTAATGGACACAACTAGTGTCCACTACAATTATTGACCACTTTAAGCTTAAATTTGTAAGGGTAAGCTGGTGAGGTCAAAAGAATGCAGGACAATACATTTTTAACTTTTCAAAATGTAAAGATATACAGTTGTATCAAAGTTAATTAAGCGCACATGCTAGCATATAATGAACACAATTAGCATCCACTATAATAAGTTAAAAATTGTGAGAGCAAATATAAAATAAATGTTTTTTTTTTTTGAAAGTATCAACGACTGTATCCTCAGAGGCTTTCCTGGCCTATAGAATAATATGCGTCGAGGGATCATGTCAAAATGTTTCCTTCCCATAACCACCAAGAATAAATTGAGATTTAACTCTAATTAGCGTCGGCTAGGATTCGAACCTGGATATGGGGTTCCACAACTAGGCTTTTACTAACTCAATCACTTATGGTGGTTATAAATGCTTTGTCTTTGCAAAAGAAAAGATTTCTCAATAATTACACAGTTTTAAAAGTTAACAGGGTTCTCATGTTAGACAGACTGAAAAATATGAAGGACACAAGTCACACAACTACTCATCTAGTATCCTCTAAATTAAACGCGTATCTAAATAGTTTAGGGATACATTAGATGAAGTTTCCTTGAATGACCAAATATTTGAAACTTATCTGCAACCCTTAAATTGAAAGATCGACACGAGTTGAAAGAAGAAATGAAGAGGGGACAGAGAATGACGATCGAATCTATTTTCTATGTTTCTTGACTTTCTTCCGAAGGTGACCTTGATTTCAAAAGAGAAATCAACACCGGTTGAATGATCAAACCATTTTCATCTGATTATTCAAGGAGGGGATGGGCAATACTTACCCAGGCATATAGCTCAAGTACCTCCATGTTTCTTGTATCTCTACATGATAGTCTCATGCTCCTTCATCGTTTGGTGAGGCCGCATTCATTTTTACAGTAATGGATTATTACTGAAGTGTAACATATAAAGCTCATTCAGATGTTGCATTTTCAAGAGGGTCCTAAACTTGGCCAGTGGTGCATGGTAGCTGTTAGAGGACTACCAAAGTAGGAAGAACAACACTCTTACGGTATGAGTTAACTAAAATCATAAGCAACAGAAAATCTGGTTCCCTCAAATAAAAACTCCTAAAATTCAACAAAACAAAGTCAGAATCTCAATCATACAGTTCAATCTAATTTTTCAATTTCTTTGCCCAAGAAAGGTGCATCAATCTCGGACACTAAAGGCTCTTTTGATACATGTAGATGTAGCTTTGCATCTTCACTCTCAAACGAAACGAGGCATTGTTGAATTATCAACCTTGCAACTGATATCATGCCACGCAGCAAAGAGGATGCAGAAGATATTCTTCTCAGGATTACTGTTAATGCTTCTGAAATCAATCAGCCCTTACCCTGCAAGAAAGAAAGGCAAGTAACTCATTCAAAATTCATTCTTCATGGCCTTTAAATTATTACTACCATGACGACAACACTAAAATTCAAAGAGGCTTCAGTGTTATTTTCACTTCTATGGTGCTTTGTAAGTAATCATACATCTAAATCTTATTTACCTTATGAGGTGGAGTTCCTGGTCTTAACATGTTGCTGCCTACACCAAGCTTTCCTTTCTTCTCAGATGCTTTCAAGATCTGGAAGGAACATGTCAATGTATCATCCACACTCATCATGGCACCAGCATTATCAAACTCGCCACAGTAATTTGGTGCTGAAAATATAGTCACCAGCTTCCTCTTTCCGAAAAACTCATATCCATCTTCCACAACCTGATAAACAACCCTTAGTTAAATCCAGAAACAATAACAGACGCTTATGTAAATGGTGTAGCTATGTTGGTCTCACTAAGTTGTTATTGGTGTAGTTAAGTTGGTCTATGCTCTTTAAAACTTTTGTTATAAGGGATAGCAAGCTTTATTATCAGTGCCAACAAGCACAAAAGACCATCATAAAGGAAGACACCAACAATAGAAGGGAGAGCATGGGGAACATGTATACCTCGACACACATATGCAGTTGGAACACAAAATCTTTGCTATTCATTTTACAAGTTCACCAAAATATAGAAGATAAGATTTGAATATATAACTGCAAATTGTATCCATATGTCTGAAATACATTAGGTTCATATGAAGTTCCTTGGTGATACATGAATGAGCATACCACTCCTTGATCTTAAAACTGAAATTCAATAAAAATAAAAGAAGGAATGATGGTATCATTAGATGATGGTATCATTAGATTAATAGAGCTATATAGAAAAGATGGATCGAATACACAGAATGGAGCTGACAGAAAGAATACGCAAACTCGGTTCATCAGCTAAATTTTTTTGCAGGAATAGAAGATGGTGAATATCCCTAAAGTCAGCTTTTGCATACTAGATAGTAGTGAGTGAGCCCTTAAGTCAGTGGTAATGGAAGCACATATAGCAGAGCAGAATCAAACTCGACGCCAAAGGTCTACCGCTACAAAACTCTTCTACGTTCCCTTAAATATACAGTACATGTACATAGATAAATAAAATGACGACTAACGAAAATAAAAACTACCTGGTGAGCGCGGCAGACAAGATCAAGATCATGTTTCTGGAGAAATTCAGCAACCGTGTCAGCCCCAAATGTATATGACACACCACGATCATTCTCTCCCCAACCGTCAACATCTTTATCAGGATCAGCCCACAATAGATCACAGAGGAGTCCCTGATCTGGTACATCCACTGGGCGGGCAATATTTCTAATCTGATCTAGATTTTTCAATTCAGGAGATAGACCACCATGCATGCAGAGGATCTTCTCATCAACAAGAGCAGCCACAGGCAGACAGTTGAAGCACTCAGTAAAAACCTTCCAAATACGAACATTAAATCTTCTCTTGCACTCATCATAGAACCCGTATATACGGTTGATGGAAGCACATTCATGGTTGCCTCTGAGGAGGAAGAAGTTCTCCTTGTATTTAATCTTATACGCGAGGAGAAGGCATATTGTCTCTATGCTTTGCTTCCCACGATCAACATAGTCCCCCAGGAATAAATAGTTGGCTTCAGGTGGGTACCCACCATACTCAAACAACCGTAAAAGATCAGAAAACTGACCATGAACATCTCCTGTGGTACAGAAAATGAAATTCATCATCATACTGACTAAAGATAAGTTCATATCAAAACAAATGTGATAACAATCAAAATTATTCCAAACACAACTACAAATTGGCATTTCATTCAATCCACATATAAAAACAGATTCATCATTACAAAGGAACCAAAGGTTCAGTTCCTGTACTTCCAGTAATGCTATCAAGTCCTGGCACATAATCCCGCCAACGCTGAAATTGCCAGTGAAAAACAACACTAAATCCCTGTGTATACAAAATTTGTTTGGTTGGACAAAACCAAATAACACACTCTGCTTTAAACCTATCTGTGCACCACGATTCTATACAGTACTCCACTGATTGTGCTAACTAATTAATGCTAGATTGTAATTGTTCTGTATGTTCTCGGCTTTACGAATTGGCCTGCTGTTCTATCTACACTTATGCTACTCTTATGTGCTACTCAAATACCACACACAGCGATTCCACCAGAACAAAACCAAAGCATTCTCCACATACTAATCTACTTAACAACACAAACTACTCACAAAAATACCCCATTTTCAATCACCAAAGCCTTTTCAAGAACAAAATCCCAATTCTACATACAGAAATGTAAAAAGAAAGTCAAAGAAACAAGCTTTCAATTCAGCCTAAGCTAAAAAACCAAAGCAGATAAGAGTGAAATTTGTATACCGCAAATCTTGATGGGAGCTTCGAGTTCAAGAAGGTTGGGCTGACTGAGAAAGATCTCCTTGGAGGTGGTGCAGAGGTGCCGTATCTCCGCCTCCGTCATCTGCACCTGCTTCGTCGTCCGGCCGCTCTTCGCCGACACCAGCCGCCGTATAAGATCGTCCACAATCGTGTCTTCCATCGCAAAACACGAAACCCTAGCTCTCTCTGAGCTCTCTCGCCTCGGTTGGTCCAAAAGTCAGAGAGAGAGAAGAAAAATAAAGATCGGACTGTAAGGGCGAGGCGGAGCGAATCAGAATAATATTTGGGGAAATCCAAATCAGAGAGAAATATCTTGGTAGGGTTTGAATAGAGAGATTTATGAAGATGTGGTGGAGGAGTGCGTGGCGGCCATTTTCGTGTTCGGAGTTGAAGAAAACGAGTGTGTGAGCATGCGGTTAAAAAAAAAATACGAAAAAGAGGTTCGTGCCAACCCTATCTGGAAAACTTGGGTGGGGGCATGCGGGAGGCACGTGCGTGCCCGGTTTTTGGTTACTCTTTTTTGGTCAAGGGTTTTTGGTTACTCTGAGATTCATGATTGATGGTGAATTGGTGATCAACTCATCCTTCATGTTTGTTTTGTTTCTTTGTGTACCCGAATTATGTTTTAATGCAAATTTTGGTACTTTGACATTTAAAATTAGATCCGGATCCTCTCTTAAACTAATCTTTTACCTAATCTGTCTCAGTTTTTCGTCGTAAGCTGTCACGTGTATAATCTACATCCAACGGCTCATATTTCTTTTTAAACACGTACTTATACACTTGTACTATTTTGTTCTGGAATTCCACACTACTTCTACTTATGCTGCTCACTTCTTAGATGAGTTCATCTCATCACGTTGTGAGGAATCACACAAAGAGGTCGAGATGAATACGAGTTGTCGTTTTGGGTTCATAGCAGCTTCTCAAGCCTGATTGTCATATGGTTGTTGTGTAGTGTGGCGGTAAAACGTTTATTGAGATGGCAACAACATAGCAAACCCTCCATTGCTAATGAAATCAACTTCTCTTCAGTTAATCAATAAACCAGTGTCTCTTTTTAGATCTACTTCTTTAATCTCCAATCTTCAAGAAGTATAGGTTTTCTTGAATCTTATATATGGGGTAAACATTGATCATTAAATATGTCACATAGAAGAGTTTCAAATCTGAAAAAAAATGGGAACTTCTAATGTTGGCCAACCAAGTTCCCAATGTTTCCCATGGGTTTATAGCAGAACTTTCTTCTATGTTGGTGATTTACCAAGTTCTATGGCTTGCAGAATGATGATCTCTTATCATGACAGGGAAGACGCTTTGGCAGTTTGGCGCATAAGAAGAATATAATAGAATTATAGAGGGCTTTTTCGTATAATCATCATCATTTTGTGTGGTGGAGACATGTAAACCATTGGATATAAAATTTGACAGCTGTCATCATCCCAATAAAAGCTTAGCTAGGTTAGTAGATAAATCAGGTTAAGAGAGGATCCGGATCCTTTAAAATTACCTTGGTGGTACCTGAACTAATATTATGTTACCTATTTTGGTACTTCCGTCCATTTTACCGTTAAAGACAAGGACAAAGTCGTCAAAAACAGTTTTGTGATTAAAATCATTTTTTTCAAACTAAACAAATCCATTCACTGATGAGATTACATCATGAATCGATCTATTGTCTTGCGTGTAAATGGCAAATAAGATCGTTTGATTTATGTAAGGAGTAGTCTCCTTACAAATTTCTTGCTCACTTTATACCAAAGTAAGCCTACAGTCGTTTAGGAAAGATTATAGGCTATGAACGCTTTAAAATGGAAAAGGGAAAAGCAGATTTGAAAAAACAAAACAACAAAAAATCCAAATTATGGTTGTAACTAGGGATGACAATATCTCCAGCGAGTAGGGTACCCACGGGTATTCGACCCTAATGGGGGAGATATACCGGGATAAACATATAACGGGTATGAGGATCCTCAGTATTCGGATTTTGAATCGAGTACGGGGCAAGTATGATATTTTGATATTCGTCCTCATCTCCATCTATTTTGGATGGAAATATTATTATATACAATTCAGTATATATATATTAATGTAAAATCTTTTGTAATATTTTTTTACTATGATTTCTTAATGAATATTTATAGAAACTTATTTTTTAACCGAGACTTGTATTCATTTTTGTTAGTTGAATCAAGAAACTTATTTATATATGTATATGATTTTATTTTCATATTTCTATATTTCATAATTATTTAAAAAAATAATAATTATTACATAATTATTAACGGGAATCGGGGCGGGTATGGGAATGTAATCCCCAAAGGAGATGGAGATCCAGGGAATCCCCATTATCTAATTACGGGAAATGGGGCGAGTACAAGAATGATGAATGAAAAATGGTACATGTATAATATTTTGATCCCCTTACCTTATCTTACCCATTGTCATCCCTAGTTGTAACAACGCACAACCATAGTCAAGTCTTTAAAGGGACGACCCAAGTGCAGCATCAGAAGAACTTTGAAGAAGCAGATGTTCAAGTGCAATGTCGAAGCAACATTATTGAATCTGGCATGAGAGCTCAAAAACGTAATATTACTGGATCTTTTGAGGGTATGCTAGAAGCAATCAAGGAACCAGTTGGGATATCGATAATGGCTATCGTACGTGTACTTGGAGAACAAGTTCATAATGGCCAAGCCACTAGAGCCTTGGTACCAAAATGTTATCTAGTTATTGGGATACAAACATAATAGCTATAGATAGCTTATCTAGCTATATCAAAAATGTTACTTCAGAACATCACACAAAGCAATACTATAGTTGCGTTCTAACTATTTGCATTAATTCAACGGTGACTAATATTGCATCAAAAGCATCCTGCATGTAACTATTTATAGATTTTCAACTGTGTGTGTGTCTATATATAGCTGCGGAGGTCCGCACCAATGGTTTTGGTGCGGATTTTCATTTTTGCATCACTTTTCGATCGAATTTCTCCATCTCCACCGTCTAGTATCTAGATAATATTGTGTAGATCGTCTCTGCAAAATTTCAGCTAATTTGGTAATCGTTAAGGCCCTCAAACTCGAAAAACAAATTGACGGATTGAATTTTGTCAAACATGAACCGTTCATGTTTATAACTAATCTAGCGAGAGTCATGAGTGTGCTTGTTAGTTTCAGGCAACTATATTTGAAAGAAATACGGAGGGAGTCGAAACCCTATCTTTCAAGACTTCATGTATATAAAATTTCTTTTCTCCAAGGTATTATAATTAAGTCAAAAACTCCAAATTATCAGAGATGGATTTATATATTCCGATCAGTATTTAATTATATATGGAGACCTCTAAACAAACACTAGCTCTCAACAACCCTATTGATGTATCGAAAACCTTCCGTTTCCGATCAGTACTTATCCATGAAATTATATTTTAAAACTTGGTTTACTGAAATTCATAGCGGATCGTATCTGATGTACACTATTCATGAAATTTTTCCGAAAAAAAAGAAGAAAAAGAGACAGACTCCTCTCGAAAAGAGAGAGAGGCCCAAATAGACCCAACGTAGAAGTATATATATCGAGAAGCTGATCTCGAGAGGGCGAATTTTCAAAGAGAAACGAGGATGTCGACGCCGCTGCCGCGGAAGCTGGTGCTTGATCGTAACTTAGGTTGGCATCAGGAGGTGTTCGTTACGCCGGAGAAGAATGAGGCGAATCCGTTCCTCGATCAGAAGTCCATTGCACCTGATTACGATTGGTCGAAATTGATGCCGCCATCGGAGCAAGGCTTGGAGTTTAAGCCACAATATTTCCTTATTGTGGTGTACCCCCTGCGAGGTACCCTTACTTTCTTTAATTTGGCCCAGAGATTTGAAATGATCAGTTCAGTAGATTGAAAATGCTTTGTATGTGCAGACTATGTGTTGGCAAATCATTGGCATGACATTCAATGTGCTGCGGAAGATAATGGCTTTGGAATCGCGCTCAAAGTGGTATCTATGAATTTGTTTTTTCCTATTCTACTCTAGAGGATCGACCTGATTAATGGTGGTTTGAATGGAAATTGTTGTATTAATTTCAAATGCTGTAGGGTCAGAATGTAGATTTGTTTTACATTACAATGGCAACACTGCCTAGCAGTGCAAAGGATCCATGGGCTTTTCCCAAGGCTATTAGGTTCTGTGAACTTTTGGCAACCACCAATGTTCCACCATCTGTGGTAAGCTCTAGCAGGTTCTTATTTCTACTTTTGTTATTCCATCACTATCGCTATTGGGGATCTGCCTGCATGCACGACCTTCCGATTGCAGGCAATACAAATACTGAACGGTGATGTGGGACACAAATACCTGCCGATTGGGCGTCAACAAGGAGGGCTTTGCTTGAAGCATGACATCCCGCAGGTGCCTAAATACATTTGTCGTCGTTTCAAATCACTTTTTCAAGTTTACTCTTATTTTCAACCAACCCTTTTCCTTTAGTTTTGTTATCTGTGACCGTCTTTCTGTCCCTTTGATTGAGTAGTAGATGCTGTTCCATATGCCTTTTCTATTTCGTGCAGGCTACATTTCTGGAACGGTATGGGCGGTTCTTTTACTTCGTCAAGGTGCGCACCATTTAATGGTCACTTCTTTCCTCTTAACAACATATTAAATCGGATGTTTGGCATATGCAGGATCGTTTGGTTTCTTATGGTGTCTCGCTTTATCTCACGGTAAAGGCTTCTACTCTCCTTTGCGACTCTGTGTACTGTCTTTCTTGTCTTCTAGTTTACATAAATTGAATGGGCACTGTCATTGGTTTTGAATGACTAGGGGAATACAATCACTGTTGTGGGCAAACCACAGCTAGAGCTGGTAATGGAGAAGGTGATCGCCTATGCAAAACTCTGTATTATTGACAATGAGGTTCATCTCAAGAAGAAACTGAACAAGAAGAAAGGGAACAAGAAGAAGGAAGGGAGAAAGAATGAGGAGGCTTTGCCTCTGTCATCTGCAACTCAAGACGAAAGGGAGCAAGAAGAACAGGGCAAGAAAGTGGATCTAGGGTTGGAAACAGAAACGACTATGCCGAAGCGGTCAAGCTATGTGTTTAAAAGAGCAACGACGATGCCCAAGGTGTTAAGGGATCAGCATCGCGTGGTGATTGATGATTTTGTCGGTTGGGAAGTGAAGATTATTCCTCGGAAGAACAACAAACTCGATCCGGTGGTGGATCTAGGGCTTGAATCAGAAAAGGCGATGTCGAAGCCGTTCGTGGTGGATATAGGATTTGATACAAAAACAACGACGATGCCCAAGGCGTCAAGGGAGCGGCCTCGCGTGGTGATTGATGAGTATGTCGGTTGGGGATTGGAGGTTCTCCGTCCGACTAGCAACGAACTCAGTTCGCGGCCGGAGACAGACGCCGTCCAGCAGGAGGACATTTCACCTGATTACAAATGGTCGAAATTGATGCCGCCAACGAAGCTCGTGAGGGGAAAACTGGTTGTTGAACCAGGATGGGAGTTCAAGCCACAATTTTTTCGAGTTTGGGTGTACCCATTGCGAGGTACGTACCTGTATATATCTTTTTAATCCTTGTTATTTGGCTCAGAGATTAGAAATGATCAATTAAATCGAGATTGGAATTGTTTTGTGCATGCAGAATATTTGTTGACAACTGAATGGTTGGACATCAAAGTTGCTGCGGCAGATAACGGCTTTGGAATTCTGATGAAGAAGGTACCTAATGAATCTGTTTTTCCATATATACATTCAATCTAGATGACTAGATTAAGGATTGTTTGAATTGAAATTGTTGTATTTCAAATGCTGTAGGGTTTGAGAAGGTGGTCCATTTTTGCGGGAGTAGGACCAGAGGATCCAAAGGATCCATGGGCTTTTCCCAAGGCTATTAGGTTCTGTGAACTTTTGGCAACCACCAATGTTCCACCATCTGTGGTAAGCTCTAGCAGGTTTTTTCTACTTTTGTTTTTCCATCACTATTGCGTTTCCTAGCTATTACAACCTTCCCATTATTGCAGGCAATAGATATACTGTATGGTCAGCTGGGACATAAATACTTGCCGATTGGGTGTCAACCAGGAGGGCTTTGCTTGAAGCATGGGATCCCGCAGGATACATTTCTCGAACGCTATTATCGTTTCATTTCCCAAACTAAGGTGCACCATCTTAACTGTGTTTTACTGTTTGTTCACTCTCCATTTGGTTGATTTACATGTTTTGTACGTTCCTTCGTCTTAACAACATATTTAATTGGATGTCTCGCGTATGCAGGATATTGTGGATACTTTACCTGGAGTCTCGCTTTATCTTACGGTAAATGCTTTTACTCTTACTTTTATACTCTCTTTTCTTTTCTGGTCTCCATTGATTGAGTGGACGATGTCTGGTTTTGAATGACTAGGGGAATACAATTTCTGTTGTGGGCAAGCCTGAGCTAGATCTGCTACTGGAGATGGTGGTCATCTTTGCGGAAAGCTGTATTGTACACGATGAGGTACCTGCAAATCTTCCTGAGAGCGTGAAAGCGAAGCTTGATTTTGTGAATAAGCAAATGGAGGCTTTTTCTCAAGAAGGACCTCTCAAGAAGAAACGGAGCAAGAAAAAACTGAGCAATGATGAAGAACCTCTCAAGAAGAAACTGAGAAATGAGGAGGCTTCGTCTCAAGAAAAACCTCTCAAGAAGAAACTGAGCAATGAGAAGAGGCTTTGTCGCAAGAAGAACCTCTCAAGAAGAAAGTGAGCATTGAGGAGAGGAGACTTTGACTTTTTGACTGTGGGTGCGTCTCTTTCCAAATAACAAATTAATTCCAGCATGAGTTTGCTAGTACTAACCAATCCATGCCAGTTGATGAAACTGAGAATATGGCCGGACATCATACATATATTTCTCTGTGTTTTGTAATATTGACGTTACTCCAATTTCTTCGTAGACAAATTAAAATTCGGTATTCCTCTTGTGTCATGAGTGCGCTTGGTAGTACTTTTCCTCAGATTGCTCCGTTAACGACTCCGTCTGGAGTACTGTATGATGCGCGTATTCCAGTTTTTGTCACAAAAGAAATAAGGATTATAAATCATATACCGATTTTTCATTTTAGTAATAATTATCATACGAGCCAAAATTTAAATTATTAAAAAAAAATATGTTGATTACATTTTAAAATGTGTGGATTTCATTTCCAAAAAATATCAAAACTACAATGAACAAAGGCGAAACTATGTTTGGGTCTGAAGGGGTTTAAACCCTTGCCAGGTTTTCTAACACATGTATAATCACACATAATCATGCATCAATAGCCCTTCTTAGGTTTTGGAACATTTGTATGACTTGTACATAACCATGCATCTATGGCTAGCTAGAAAAGAATGCATGCAATATAAGGAATAGTTATGGGTAGAAACATAATTACAATTAGATTAATTTATTTTATGATACAATAATTTATCAGTTATATATATATATTTCGGATCGCTGTGGTTTAGAATCCTAGAATTCTCGTTCCGTCCCGGATAATGAATACCTAACGCAACCACATGTTTGGCTCTGATTGGTGGTCCTTAGATAATAGTTTCCTTCGTTTGTAATGCACTTGGTAACTCGTTAACGCCACGTCAAACAACGTGTCCAAGCCAACAGCCTAGTGGATCCAACCGTTGACGCTTCACCCGCACCGGAATATTCCCCAACCCACCCACCAAAACCCACCTCACCCTTTCCCGAAAAGTATAAATACTTCTCTTTCTTCCCCATTTGCGGTCGTTGCCCTAGAAAACCCCTATATCGCCTCCACTCCGCCGCAACCTGATTTTCTCAGCTCAAACCACTCTGCTTCTCCCACTCTTTCTCTCCTCAAATCGTCCAATCCGAGCTGATCTCCGATCCGAAATTCTCTCTGATGCTCCTGCTGTTGAGCTCTTGTTTGACCTCTCCGGCCAAGATTTCGACAAGGCGATTTCGCCGGCTGTTATTGTAATTTTAGTAGCTTTTTGATGTGTTCCGGTGATGGACTCGGTTGAATTGACTTACCACATGGAGCGGCGGCTTGTCAGAGCTGGAGTTGAGCTGGAGACGGAGGTCTGCAGCTCATCTCTGAGCTATAAAGGTGATTTCTCCGGCATCTGATTTTGATTTTTTATTTCGTTATGTTTTTATTGATCGTTATGATTGAGCAAATTAGACTCGTTTGTCATGATTTGATAGGTTAACTTTGGTTTGATCATTTCTGAATCATGTATGTGATTTTTCCGAACATATCGTTGTTTTTATTGCTAGGAATATGTATTTTATATTGTTAAGAAGCAAAAAAGGGAAATGAAATGAATTATTGCTCAGTAAAACATTCAATTCAAGCATCTGCGTTTGATTTACCTCGTTATGTTAGTTAATGATCTATGCAGTACAATATATATACCTTTTTCGCCGGATTTTGAACTGTATTTTGTTATTTGGTGTTTAACTGACTTTCTTTATAAGTTGCTCGTGCATTTTTCATGTGTTCACTTGAAATTTGGTTTGGTGCACTGAGAAATTTAGCTGTGTTCGCAGACGCAACAAACGGTTCTTCAAAATCTGAACCGTCTAAGCTTGATGGTCAGCACCGCAGCAGCTATCAGGGTGAAGACTCGTCTTGGCACCTACATGCCAAGGGCAGAAATGGATTTTCGTTAAATCATGGAATTGAAAGTGGTCACTTACAACGGAAATCAGTAAAGGTGTCAAAAACTGGAAATTTCCCTTCTAAGAGACCACGGATCACTCAGTTGGAAGATTCAGTTAGCCTAGCTGAAGTTGACGGGATAAAGGACATGCCAGATAAGCTGGGTCCATATCTTACAAAGTGCAATTCTGCAGGTAATAAATGTTTACTATTGTCATTTTGAATTATACATGTGATTTAAATGTGTGTTTGTCATCATTGAGGCTAAATAAGTTTGTATGCTGAATAAAAAGACTTTCAAGATGCTTGATGCCATCTATGGTCTCTTCACGTGTGTCATCACCTGCAAGAATGTGGAAATATGTTTGAAAGTTTTTTCTGCTGTTGTTTTAACGGGTGTATATAACATCATCACTCGAAACTTTTATATCTACAGTTCTTATGGGGAAAGTTAAAAGTTATCCTACAGCTCATACCTCCTTTTTTAACATCATTGCAATTGATTGGGTTTCAACAACTTATTGAAGTGCAGATGATATGGAACCCAGAATTTTAACATTGAACAGTAGCTAAAGTAAAAGGGAAGGGGGGGGGGGGGTGGGTGGGAAGCCCAAAAAGGTACAACACAATGACAATTCTAACTCACATTGATGCTGTACAAACCCAAAATAGGAAACCCCACAGTGCAATATGTACCCAGATACTTGGGTACAACTGTCTCACCCTTGTTTATGCACTAGATTCGATTGCAAAGAATCACTTTAAGCAGTAGGATTGAGTTCAGTACCTACTTTAAGATTCATTGATCTATCAGTCTACAATGTTTTGTGCTCAGCAGCCCTCAGATGGGAGTCTTACTGCAACTATGTATATGTATATTAGTATATATTTGTTAAAACCCATAAAGTCTCTGTGTTAGAATTACAACCTGCCTCACTGTCACATATAATTGTCTTTGTGAATATGATGGTCTCATCATTAGCTAATATACACAATTATGTAGTTATGATGCATTTTAGGAATACTACTTGGTAAACTTCCAATGGTTTTGTTTAATTTAACGGCTATTAAGATCTGACCTGGAACATTTTCAATTCACTGAACCTGTGCAGCGAAATTTTGGTAGATAATCAAACCAATAGGAATTTCAAACTTTTAGGGTCTGAAATTTTTATGTTAACATTTTCAAGCAGTTTTAAAGATATTATGGAAGTACATCTTCTAGGTCTATATTCATTTTTTTGGGTGCAATTGTTAGTTCTCGACTCTTGATCCAAATTTATCTTTTATGCTTCATTGTGCTAGTATTAAAGTAACATATTCTTTAACAAGACCAAAAAGAAAATGACCTTCTGCCTAGTTTCTTCAACATTTTGTAGTGATAGTTTCTATGTGCCCATTTATCATCGAGGATCTATTTCTTCATGCTATGCTATAGTAAGTGAAGTGTTTCTTGGATTAGGTGGTTGGACATTAAAAGACCAGATTGAAGTGTGCCCTTCAGAATTTATGTTCTGATTTGCTCAAACAATAATTTTGATACCTAACCACATTATTGTCCCTTTTAAAAGCCAGGGTAGATACACTGGATTTTTCTTTGATGACCTTTGAAGAGTTTGTGCTAAGATGCCTCTTTTTTCAACTTCTGTATCATACACTACTCCAGATAAGACTCAATTGGCGAAACAAAAGACCAAATTTACAAGCAAGCGAGGTGATAAGAGAAATCACAAACTTCCTGTAAAGACTAAAAACGATTCCTTCTCTGTGAAGGCAGGTTTGGCAAGCTTCAGTTCGGCTTCTGGAGGGAACAACTTCTTTGGTATGCCATCTCAAAATGATAAATTCTATTTCTAGATGTAGACTTTGCTTTATCAAATGGAGTGCATTCATCAATTATTCTAAGTTCCTCATTGAAATGGATGGCAGGAGCACATGGCCTTAAGTCAGATAATCATGATGTTACAAAGCATGTAGACGATCTGCCACTGAGTGAGCTCCTTGATGGCACATACAAACATCTCAGTTTTGGTAAGGATAAAGGAAAAAAACCAGCGAATGTGAACGATAGTTTTTTGCATTCGATTAGAAAGGCTTGTTCTATCCTTCAGCACCCGAGGTCTGTCCAGCCCCAACATAATGCTGAAGTAGATAGCCATTCCGAAATGAAAATGTCATCTTTGCCATTAAGCACAACTGCTGTTGTAGCTAACGGTATTCATGGTGATAAAGGAGATTCATCCATAACAGATCTGTCTTCATCTGACAAGGTTAGTGGTCAGTGCATATCTAAAAATATTTGTTACCCTGAAGAAAATTGATTGTACTTTAGATTGTTGATTTGATAATTTAGAATATTAATGGCTTACACGGATGATATAAAATTAATTCACCATGGGCATCTTTTTGTAATAGTTATTGGGATAGATCTTCTCAATCCAGGTATAGGTCTTCTTGCCTGACTGAAGTGTGGGCGCCTGTGAGAATGCTTGCACTTTTAGTTGAGACTCCTAGGCTCTAGTGACGGGATTTTAGATCAGTATCCATCTAAGACCATAATGCTAGTCTTCAACTGCAAGTTTACTCATAATTGATGATGTGCTTTCTCTTTCCTTTTATATAGGTACATGATTCTTGTAGCGGGCCTGATAGTCCTGCTAATCCCCTTGATATGCCTCTAAGGCAACCCAATTATATTCTGGAACGCTTGGATCTTCCTCCTCACAAGGATTTGGAATCTTTGCTTCTGGATGCCACAAAGCCTGGGTTATTTTCAAAAAGTACTCCTGATTCGTGCTCAGGCAAGCAAATGTCTCGGCGAGCAAGTTTGCCACCTTTCCCGTGGTCAAATACTTCTAGTTGGCATTGTAGAAGTAGTTCGGATGCAGGAAAATTGTCAACAAGCAGGGGCACATGTCAAGGTCGATGGCTAAGAATAGAGAGGAATACTGTTACTTCATTGGGAATTTCCTCTAGTGATTTTACAGTCTTGGAGTCAATGACTTATGATCAGAGTCTAGTTCCTTCCTCAAGACCAAAAATGGCTTGTTCAAGTGATATAGTTTCCCCAACCATATCTGTTTTACCTCAGTGTGAGTTGGATTCATCGGCTTCTGCAGCATGTTTGAAGGAATCATATACTGCTTTAGGTATTATTATTATTAATGATTTCATGATTTTGATTGAAATACTAGGCCATGAGTTTTTTTTATTATATATTATATTCCTGTAAGCATCATTCTGAGACGTATAGTTTTTTTTTTTAATTAATTTGTTTGGTAATGCAGACTTGGGAGGGAAGGTGAAGCAGTCAGGAAATAGTAATGGTAAAGTTTCTACCTGTTAGTAGCCTCTTTCTTTATTTTAATTTTTGGTGTGTATGTATGCACATGTTTTGGGATGCTTTGGGTGGTGGGTGATGTAATTCCATACCAGTCAATGTAGGCCTACTATGGTTTAAACTTTAAACCAAGTCTCAGGGACAGATTTTTATAAGTAGATTTGTAATCAATCTGATCAAGGGTTGAACCGGATGACTAAGAATCATATGGAATAGCAAAAGATGTGATGGGATATGATTAAATGGATGTAGTTAGGAAATAGGAACTGATTGTCAACTCTATCAATTTTACACTTGCATGATGATTTCACATCGTTTAATAAGATGCAGCTGAGTTCAATTTGATTGTCCACCTGTGCTATTTCACTTTTCTGAACGAGGTATTTTTGCTTGTGACAGATGAGCATTCTTCAAATATATTAGCTGCTGCACAAATACTCTGTGGCATGTCAACAAATCCCTTCATTCGAAATCCAGATGGAATCCTACGATGGCAAAAGAAGCCTTCACAGAAGGCCATGAAAGCTCGCAAGTTGAAATCAGTTGAGAAACCTGATGATGTATACGGATCATCAATTGCAGTATCTGGGTCTGACAATCTCCCAAGAAGAAGCATTGACCGAATGCTGATGCTGCCCCCAAAGAGGCCCAAGCTCTCTTCAAGTGATGATAGAAAGGATTACAATAACTTCAGTAGCGTTAGAAAAGAACCAATAAGTTGGTCTACACCAAGATCAAGTAGGTCATTACCTAGCAAATCTGGTAAAGAGTCAATTGGGAGCATTAGACATTCGACTTCTGATGTGGCGAAGCATTCATATATGATGCCTCCACCTTCAAGGGTTCCGGAGAAGGCTCCCTATAAGCAAGACAAGTCAAGGAAGTTATTGACGATGGAATGGAACAGGGGAAGAGACCGGCCAGACTGATGAATCTTTCATTCCCTAGTGGGTAGGGTTTGCATTGATTCTGAAATTCGGGTTATTGGGGGATACATTGATTTGTATATATCACCATGTGCTGCAGGCAGAAAGGAATGTGGCAAATGGTTAGGCACTTAGGCAGAATGAAATTGTTGTAAGAAAGTATGAATA
Source organism: Fragaria iinumae (assembly GCA_009720345.1). Classification (NCBI taxonomy): domain Eukaryota; kingdom Viridiplantae; phylum Streptophyta; class Magnoliopsida; order Rosales; family Rosaceae; genus Fragaria; species Fragaria iinumae. Next base: position 1,524,224 of record CM019121.1, read on the forward strand.
GGAAATCGTATGTTGTAAGAAAGCATCGAACACAGTAGTGGTGAATTCTTCGCCATGAAGATCATTCAAATTTCAAAGTCTGTTTGGACGGGTTCCAATCTTCCGCGATCTGTGAAAGTTTCTGGTTGAAAACTGGTATGCTCATTTCTGAGATAAAGAGCTCTGGTTAGAGAACACGGCCAAACTAGCATCGTTCTCATTTTCGGTATCTTATTCTCTGCAACAGCTAAAGCCATAGGAGAGTCAATTTTGTGTTGCAGCTTTGTCATCCTTGATTAATTTAGATACAGTCCTAAATCTGGATTTTAGACTAATCCCTTCCTACTCCGGTAAACAGATTTCTCGTATACTAATATTTTTTTTTTTTAAGGGTTTGGAACCCAGCTTAGCTCGAAGACTTAGCCCCACGTCCAGATTTTATTTTAAGTAAAAACAAGAAACATTACATAGTTCGAATAAGAAACAATACAAGACGGAAACTAAGAAAAGAGAAAAGGGTATTCATATTTCTTGTACAAACCAAAAAGAAAGTTTATAGATAAAACATACAAGTAGTCCATATAATTTGGAGCATCAAAACAGCTGTGAACACCAATCTTAAATGTAAACTGCTGCGGAAGACAATAAGAGACCGCCAAACACCAGACCACTGTAATTACATAATTCGAATAAGAAACAATACAAGACGGAAACTAAGAAAAGAGAATAGGGTATTCCTATTTCTTGTACAAACCAAAAAGAAAGCTTATAGATAAAACATACAAGTAGTCCATATAATTTGGAGCATCAAAACAGCTGTGAACACCAATCTTAAATGTAAACTGCTGCGGAAGACAATAAGAGACCGGAAGACAATAAGAGACCGCCAAACACCAGACCACTGTAAGGTCTGCCATCTAATTAGCTCGATAGTTCGGATACCCTAATCCATTCCTTAAAAGGAAAAGAGATACCCTAATTCTCGTATACTAATATGTTTCAAACATGATTTAATATAAAAATTGTTTTGATCATATTTACGACGTATTTCTTTGGGGTCAGTAAGTCCTTACAGTACAAATTAGATGCAATAATATTCATTCCTTACAATACTGTATGTTCTTAATATAAAAAATATATATAGAAAAAAATCTGATAAATCAAAACATCTGATCTAATAATAGCACAAGCGCCATTGCAAATCCAGGATGAAATCCAGGATGCACAACCAAATGGAAAACCTCCACTCCATAAGAAACTCCACCAACATTTGCTTCCTTCCTCTTGATCTCAGCCACCACATTCCTCGATAACTCCTCCAATACCTTACATGATCGATGCGTGTAAGAACCTTCAATCACATAGGCACATCTTCTATGACTACCAGATACTTCACGATATACATGAGCAATTATACTGGGATATTTAGCATTCAACAAGTTCTGGTTCTTCTTCACACAAAACACCGGCCAGCTTTTTGCTGCTGCTCTAATTGTTCTTTCTGCGCAGCAGAAGTCTCCCGCTTCACCTTCGTACATAAACCAGCTCTCCACCAGGCTAAACTTCTGCCAATCAAACATGAGAATAACATTCAAGATCAAACCCTATTATATTGCTTCTATTCAAGATGTCCGAGCAAAAGTTGCTCTCGATTATTGATAGTTTGAAAACATAACATAAAAACGTTATACGTATCAAGAGATTATTTTGTGATATGCACTAGGTTTACCTTGTTACGACGCATTGTAAGGACGGATTTCCCAGAGCCATCCATGAGAGTAACTTCTCGAGGATGTCCGACATAGTTGTCGACCCGATAAACCAGATCTCCATTAGAATCGATAACTGTGAACCCTTTACAGCTGATCACAAGAGATTTTCTCCACACTGTTAACGATATCGATGTGCAAGCCCCACTAGGGCCACTGATATCAATACCGGTCTTTGATTCCTGTTGATCATGATCGTGATCATTGTGTTCTTCATGAACCGACCTTGACAAAGATCTGAAGAAAGGAACAATCTTCATCTTCTCTCTCTCTCTCTGTAAATTGTTAAACCTTACGCAGGTTAGGGGAGGCCGGGGAGCAGATATTTATAGCCAGAGAAAGTGTTTTGGTTGGTCTTTCCAATATTTGAAAAGTTCTCTCTTTTGTTCACAACACACTTCAACAATACCAGCTATGCATTTATACACGCACATAACTAATCACTCCCTCGTATAGATATTCACATAATTATATATGATATATACCCGTAGCTGTACGTGATTGTGGATACAGAAAGAACTAAGCATTTGTACCATTGTACGTGTACATTATATTGCATACGTATGCGAGCGAATCGTATATAACTATATATACATCTACATTATTGCATGAAACTACAAGCTTTGTCTTATATAATTGGTCGTCATAGGGAGGACACAAGTAGCTCTCAATGAGTGAGGAGCTGGTTTTCCATTTTATATTCTGAATGAGAGAGACAACCTTGCCAGAAAAGTCATTGCTGGTTTCCTAGAGACACACTTTGGTGGGATTATTCATATGAATCAAGTAATTGTGTAGTTTATGAAGATCTTGCATGATATATTTCGATTTATATGTTTTTTTAACTGAGAATTCATGTGTAATTTAGCGATGAAAAGGGGACACGTACTGTGTGTTGGCATAGATGGGGGTCTTTGAGTTTCCAAATTTGCTCTTCTTTTCATTGTGTTGTCAAACTGTGAGTTAGGCTTGTGTTTGTTTAAGAGGATCGAGATTCATGAGCACGAGACAAAAAGGGGAACATAGAAAATATGGAGGGAGGGTGAAATCCAAGAAACTTGCTCAAGTTGTTTCCGTCACCATTCACATATTTAACCCTAGCTATTTTACTCTAGTGATTGTTTCACTCAGTCTCAGACACAGCTAGTGGCTTTGATCGAGACATCAAGTCTTTATGCATATTTTGTCATCGGACAGTAACAAAGTAGAAATAGTGACTGTTGTTTCGTAGTTTGGATACTAATGCCTCTGCCTTGTTCGGAAATTTCCCCAAAACTGTGGATTACTGCGCATAATCTAAAATTATTATCAAGGCTTGGATTTGATTCTGGTGATCACTGAGTGAGCAGTAAGATAGGATCGATGGTTGATGTGATACTCTGTAGCTTCATCATCAGTCATATCATAGTTAAACACGTAAGTATTCTTAATTGCTTCGTATAGATGATGACTCTAGAAAGAGTTGGAGTACGTACTTAGTCTTAATTAATCAATCTTTCAGTTATAGAAGACGCTTAGTGACAAAAGGGCAGGACGTAGTTGACATCAATGCTACTATATATGTCTCCAACTAATTGTTTGTAGGAGATCGATCTCCCGGCGGTTCTGATGCTATGGTTAGCAAATTAATTTAGCAACCACCTCCGACTGTGCTTTGAATCACCTTGATCTCCATCTTTTCCATTCAATATTATACTTTACTACTTTTCAAACTATTCATGCTAGCTTTCGGTTCATTTTCAGTGTGACTATATATAGCTACTAGGATGCTATAGAACCATCTGCCAAGACAAATATGGGTGTGCGTTTGCATAACCAACGAAATGTTTACACGCCCAGATCTGGCATATTTGCTCTCTCTCTCTCTCTCTCTCTCTCTCTCTCTCTCTCACACACACACACACACCATTTTTGACTAGTTCAGGTCACTGATAAGCAATTATCCCAAGCCAAGAATGATGACACAAAGATTATTGTGTCTCAACAATTTTATTTGAGAAACATTGATAATAAGCAGGGTATATGTAGTCGATCAGACTGTGAATTAGAAATATTCACAGTTGGATGCATATATAGGTATCCTCGTCTCATAAGGAAACAATTTCATAAGATTTCACAGCTCTATATATTATATGTATCACCCCAGAAGGAAACAGTTTCTGAGATCAGACCGACTAAATGGTCAGGATGAAGGTTTACCTCCTCTCAATCTTAGAATAATCGCTGCTGATAGAAAGGGTAAAGCTCACATCCAGGAGTTCAACACGTGTACTGGTTAGTGCATAAGCTGGTTGAAAACTGGGCGATTGGGCAACCCAAATGATCTTTGACAGAATCAACTAGTCAACTAAGCAAATCTCATGAAAATAAACTATAGGAATTTGCACTTAGTGTTTCATATAAAACAACCACGTTTCTCCTCCACCGATCCACGTACCCTGAACTTTCTAGTAGGAGTAGATCGATTAGGATTGTTCGATTTGTTTCATGCATGGAATATATGGTAGATATTCCAAACTTCCTAGTATGAGTCAAGAAATGTGATTCTTGTGGTATGGCTTAGCTTTCTAAATATAGATGTTGTTTGATTGAAGAAAAGTTGTATGTGCACATCATCAGAATCTACAAAAGATGATAGATCAAGGGCATGTTTTTTGTCAAAAGTGTGTGCCACTTTTCTTTAGTTAACAAGAAGCTCGGTCAAAAATAAGATTGAGGTGATGAACTGTTCTATAGAACACTAAAATGTTCATGATTTTAGAACTACATAATAGATCAGAATTGAGATGATTTTTGCTTTGAACATTCTTTACCATGATCTTTGTAAAGGACTGAGGTCTCCATTTGACTGAGCTCTAAATTTTTTTAAGGTAAACAACTTAAATATTACAACATTTTACTTACTAAAGGGATATTATATGCCATTAGACCAAATGATACTGAGCCTTAGACTTGAGCGAAGAATTCTATTCATGCATTATTCCGTCAGAAGCCAAATATTGAAATAAAATATGGGGTTAAAAATACAAAAGTTAATTAGAAAGCTAAGTGTCGTCGGATTTATCCTCTGGCGGCAACATAGTAGAAAAGCTGTGTTTGTGGTAATTATGCTTCGCAATAGTCGAGTTAACTTTCCGTTATGTCACCACTATTTTAAAGCAAATAAAGTAGCCAATATAACACTATTTGCTAGTCGGTGTCTAGTTGAATACGTGTTTGTAGAGACTGCTGATATTAGTTCAGGTCTTTGTAATAAGGGTTTAGGCTCAATGTCCCCTCTTGTATTCAATAGTTTCATTAATCAAGGCTTAGGGCAGCCGTACTAACATTTTATTCAAAAAAAAAAAAACCAAAGTTAATTAGGAATCTTAATCCCGAGCTAAACTTGGATCTAATCTCTCTGGCATTGGGCTTCTCTAATGAAACTTCAAGTTGACCGAAGGAAATGATCTCATGCCAAAGAAGGCCTATGCTACTTTGAATTGGAAACAGTAGGCCCATCCTACCTCGCCTTTGAAACAAGAGCCCGTGCCTAAGTGTCATTAGGTGGTTGATCAGACAAGGCTGGTGAGCTACTAGGCTGGTCAAAACCCAATGTAGGCGTTTCAATCGACTTGATTTCAAGTACGTTTTTATTTCTTATTTAGGTCGAATTTTCATTGATTTGGATAAAAACACACGAACATACAAAAGCCTAACCTTTCGACCATAAACAAACTTACCGAAAAAATTAAAAAAGAATATATAACAAGCGACACGACCATAAACAAACTTACCGAAAAAATTAAAAAAAAATATATAACAAGCGACATGACTCGAACAAGACACGATTCTGATTTTAATGAAGATACAATAAACACTATCAAACTTGTGCATGAGAGATAATACAACCAAACAATCTGCCGAGAAGACGATAGACAAGGATAAATCTAGATGCAAGAGGCAGAATCACAGCCAATCACCCCAAGCAGCTCCACATCCGAATCCATTCCTAAAGTTTGAGGTCGATCTTTAAATCCTAGACTCTACCAACACGCCATATAGATTGAGCAATTATAGACTCTAGTACGTTCTAACCGAACGTAAAACGAAAAGGAAAAATAATATCAAATCGATTGGTTCAATTTTTTCTTTCTTTCCATTGTCTGATATTCAAGGTCCCGACTCGTGCTTCTTGTCTTGCTTTCTTGTTTTGTTGTTGTTGTTCATAGTGCTAGAAAGAATAAGTATATAGAAACGTACGTATTACACCCTATATATTAAGCTAAGTTCGATATTGATGGACTTGACAAAGAGACTCTTAATTTCGTAAAGTCCACATATACCTACTACTGATTATTAGAAACTAGAAACGAAGGCTTTCGATCAATTTTAGATGAGGTAATGGATTTGTGGTCTCTCTTTATTAACGTCCGACATCAACAAGTTCAAGTAAATTTGTAAGCATCGTCAAGATGATTGGCATCTTATAGTATTGTTTAAGGAATTACGTACAGATCGAGCTAGCCCCAGTTACCAACCTCCCCAAGGGGAAAAGTTACGACACACTGGAAACTGGTGAGACAAGGACTTGCTTGGTTGACATGGATCATACTGGCATGGTCATTTTTCTAAGAAATTGACATAGCAGATGGGAAAAAATTTCAACCTAAAAGTTTCATCTCTAGGTAATCTAGGAGACTCAGATATGGCATACATCAAACAAGGAATGGAAAGTGGGAGAAGAAGAAGAAGAAGACTCGCATTACTTTTCTAGGTGGGAGAAGACTCTTTGTGCAAGAGAGCTAGACGGGCAAGAAAGCACTCGATCTCTAATTCATTCTTCATAGTTCATATATTATCACTTGTACCAAACGATGCAATATATTATCATTGTCCTAGCTAAATGATTGAGAATCACAGATGACTATGGTTGGCAGAGGGCACTTGATATATTTTCTTCTTTAAAACTTGGAAGCTGTGTTAAGAGGAAGCTCAAAATTGGATTTTGTATACTTTCTTTCATGTGAGCCGTTGACGTCTAAGATCAGTTGGACCATGGAGATTATTTTTCAGATTGCTGATCTATTTAGTAACGGATTTATAAACGTTAAATACATGTTGTAATTCATATTGATGATATATGATCCGTTAATAATTAATAAAATTATTTTTCAAAATAACAGATATATACGAATCGTGGTTCAATGACATATTCGTCTATAATGTACATGCATAAGGGGAGTGGTTCTAATAAGGACCACTAAGTTTAAGACTTTCTCATTAATCGTTTAATAACACCCACATTTCAGTCGTATTTTTCCATTTCAACCGTTCAGTTTTTAGGTTTATATAAGTAGATCACTTTACAAATTTTCAACCAAATCGGTGTTCGTTAAGGAATTGAACCAAATCAAATTTATGGACGCTCCAAATCTGTCAAACATGAGTCGTTCGAGTTTATAATTGATACATCACATTTATGAATACATTAACAATTTTTAATTGGATGAAAATTTGTGGACATGATCTACTTATATATATTTATTAACTAGACGGTCGAGATGTGGATATGCGATCAAAAAAAGAGTGAAACGAATAAGTCCTCAACAACTTAGTGGTCTTTACTCCCCGAGTTCAAAATCAATTTTTCTAAAAAGAATAACAATAACATTTACACGTACAACTTACTGCTATATATGTGAAAACTTAAAACTAAGAAGTAGCCAAAATGAAAAGGCCGAGAAATGTAGGTCATCTTATAACATAGAATGAATCTAAGACCATCAAACGAATCCAAGTCTTTTTTTCAAAGTAAACTGCAGACAAGACAAATGAGACTTGAACAATGAACAGAAAACTAAGCTCGTTTCACAAATTATTAGAGGCCGTTGAGGCCACTTAAATTATAAAAAGATTCTCATCGAAATATAAAGAGTTGGGTTGGTGAGTAATTGACTTTGCATACTTGCTTCTCGTTTAAGCATCTGCGGGCTTTATACGTAAAACATGTTCTAGAAGCCCACCTATTCACGATCCCACTAATCTAATCTTGCAAATAGTTAAGTTTGTCTTTTCACGATTTTGATGCGAGAGACTCAAAGCTAGAGGTCTGAAACCTTCACGATGACTTTGAAAAAATAGTGAGTCCCTCACATTATGGAAATCGATCATTATAGACGACTCGTAGAAAAACTTAGTTTCTCTGTTTATACTTGAACAATAATGCATGGTCTTATTAGAATTCCTACCTGGCTTATTCTATCGTGGAATGTCTTTTTGAATGGAATGAAAACCCACTAATTCTCTCCCATAGAAACATATATAGGCTTTGCTGTAAAGTCGACTATGGAACTCTTGTGTCCACATCCAGACATCCTCAGCAAGACAGCAACGACAATCTTATCGATGATCGAGTTCAGTGACATATATATACCTAGTTGCATATTCAACTGTATGTATATTTCATGTGTGGCAGGTTTTGCCTGGCCTTTTGCGAGTTCGATGCAACATGTTTGTATTGTCATGATGGATTTGTTGGAGACTGCTATATTTTGTGTATGTAATTTCGGTTTTTCCTAGTTATTTCTAAGGATCAGAGCTGATCATATTATTTTGGTTTGTTCTGGAGTGATCCTTCTGTGTATTGGACTTGACTAGTCAACAGTAGTACTCTCGAGTCGTAACCAATATTAGTATGCGATTACTGTATAGTGTAATTTTACTCAAACACTGAATTTTCTGGACTTATAGATAGATAAGTACTATTTAGAAATGACTAGACATGATAAACAAGATCGGCGCGAAGTCGATGGACAATGCATGCATCATGTGTGATACCGATAATTGTTCAAATTTTCAAACTGTGATGAAAAATTGCTGATCTGAAGCTAGCTCTATGTTAGACAAGGAAATATTTCTATGAATCTGAAACTCCAATTATAACAAGGCTTTCGAGCTACCATCGTCGGCTTAAGTGTGAAATAAAGATCAGAGGGAAGTGTTGCGTGAGTATTGACGTGCTCCAGTACGTGGATCTGTAGTGTGAAACTCGAAAACCAAATTCAGTATATATCTTTGAGACTCTGACCTCGGTCTCTTTAATTATTTTTCTGTGGATTGGTTATTTCTCCAGTTAGCAATGAAAGCGTTTGGTGATATAGATGCTTGTGGGTTTGTATATTAATGTTCAAGGATTTCAGAAATCTGTGGTTGAATGACTTGAATCAGATCGAGATTCAAACAAGGCAGAGAAAACCTTCATGTATTCCCATGCAGAAGGTGCTTCTTTTACAGAAGTATACATCATATATATATGTTTGACCCCCTAACCCCAACTGGGCATGAAATATTTTGATTAGGTGGGGTTTTCGTGCCCAGATGATTAGTCGTCATCACAAGAATACTGATTCTATTTGGTTACCTGTAGGCTTTTAGTCTTTTACCAATAAGATTTGGTTGAAAGTTATCATTTTCCCATAGCAGATAATCAGCCAGACAAGCCAATTTACCTGAGAATGATCGAGTCATGGACTCATGGGTCACTAACAAGTTCGAAACTAAATCCATCGCATGAATTCTACATGAACATATTAGGTGATGTAAAACTGTCACTCACTTCGTCATGACATTGTCATTTGGTATTAGGTATGACTATCAAAATGCCTTTAGGATGATCGACCATGTTTGATACAGATCTACATGTATAAATAGTTTTACTTGAACCGAACTACCCAGATTAATTAAAATTGACTACACATATATAACACACTAGACCCTAATTTTGAAGTTCATATATACTTCTTCGAGGTTTTGAGCATTTACTCAATCTTTAGTGACAGATTTGCTGGTCGGTCGTTCCATTTAGATGCAAGAGCTAGTTAGGCTTAGCCAGGCATGAGCTGTAACTCGATCATCGATCATTGTCATACCAGTGTAGAGGAAATGGCTAATTTTCCAGATTTAGACTGAAATTTTTTGAACTACTGGTGACCTAATTAGATTGAGACATATGTGTATGGTAAGTTACTTTGACACAAGGAGTCGATCGGGTACTACTTCGGTTATTAGTGTGAGAAGTACCATTTATCAGTTGCTAATCGCCAAATCTATCTATTTGTGTAGAACATAAGCAATATGCATGTACGGTTGGTTCTTGAAAATGTTGTACTGAAATGTTCGAAATGTTGTACTGAAATGTTTGAAATGTGCTTACGAGCATTCTCTAGATGATTAGATCCAACGGGATAGTAGTACTCTATACCGATTCTTGTACTTCAAAACCTTCATTTTTTTTTGGAAGCAACAATCTATCTCGAACCTTAGAATAATTAACTTTCTCAGTTCTACAAACCAAAACACACACCAAAAAAGGGGTGAGACAATACCAAAAAAAAAAAAATATTTCGTTTACGGGTTGACTTGAGCATCTGTTTGAAGCCCCAAATCAACAATGACAATGGCCATTTCCAATCCCTCTGCCCTACATTGACACAAAAGAAATACAAATTCTATTTACCCTTCTTCAGACATGTGTAGCAATCGTTAATGGTATGTCCACTAAACTGTTATATGTTTAACGTGTAACAAAATTACACGAGTATTGAAAAACTAGATTACAGCATAAATTTGAGAGAGCGCGTGTTTTAGTTTGTAACAGTCATAAACCTAAACCACAAAAATAAGATATACTACGAATATAAATATGATACATTACAATTGACCGATAATATTGATAAACTAACATGAGTTAAATTTTCAAAACGACTCGAAAACAAGTGTCTCCGTAACCTCACTCTCTGATCTCTTTCCACTCCCGAAATCCCACCCACTCTCTTCCTTGTCCTGAAATGATGAATAGCCCAAAGAATCAACACATCAACAAGAACAGAGCGCACACAAGAGACGCAACACAACGTAGCTTTCATTTTAGTGCTACATTCTCAGATCAACCATAATAAACAAAAACAAAAACAAAAACAAAATTCGAAATTTTATGTTCAAAGCCAAGAAAATAGAATATACCATAACATTAAAATATATAAACCAAATTATATATATATATATATATATATAGGGCTCTTCCATTAAAAGATTCTTTATTTTGGTTTATATAAGGGATGTGAGATTACACAAACTTTTCGATTATATTTTTAAATCTTCACCGTTCAGTTTGTTGGTTCTTATATATAGATCAATTCTGCAAATTTTTAGCCAATTTGATAATCGTTATATATGTATATATGTATTAATTAATATACCTGGATGATATATATATATATATTCGGTGGTGTTCTTGTTTTGTGCATGGTCCCTCTGGGAATTTTGGGTCCCTGATAACCATTGCTCGTCTCTCTCTGCTACGTACAAAGCTAGCTACCTTGTCATCTTCTTGCTTTTCTTCTCTTCTCTCTCAATATTGCTGCGCTCCGCGTTACATGTCCTTTCCCATAGATTCCGAACACCGCGTTCTGCGACCACTTCACTCTCTCTCTTTTAAACAAATCACTCTCCTCCTCCTTCTCCCTGCATTTTCCCAAATAAACCAATCAGAACCACCGCCTTCATATTCTTTATATTATCATCATCTTCGTTATATTATATACAACTCTCTCTATCTGCTGTTTGTGATCTTAGTTCTTGGGTTGGTTTCTTCATCATCAATGAGGGGTCATCAACGCCGATGGGCCTCGGACTCGGTCCCGGACAAGACGATAGCCAGCGGCGCTACGTCTCCCGGGACCGAGTCCACCTCGGGAGAGGAGTTCGTCGAGGTGACCCTAGATTTGCAAGACGACAACACTATCGTCCTGCGCAGCGTCGAGCCGGCGGCGGTGATTAATATTCCCGACGACGGAGAGGCCACTCCGGCGTCTTCCTCGAGGTCGTCGTCGATAAGGCGGAGCTCGTCCAATAGTAGAATCCGGCAGTTTTCTCAGGAGCTGAAAGCGGAGGCGGTGGCCAAGGCTAAGCAGTTTTCACAGGAGCTGAAAGCCGAGCTGAGGAGATTCTCGTGGAGCCATGGAAATGCGTCGCGCGTGCTCGCTGCTTCTTCTGCGATTGCTTCTCAGAATAATGGAGGAGGCGCCGGGAGCGGTTACTATGACTCGGCTCTGGCGGCGAGGGCTCTGAGGAGGCAGAGGGCTCAGCTGGACCGAACCCGCTCCGGAGCGCAGAAAGCGCTCCGGGGACTGAGATTCATTAGCAACTGCAAGAGTAAGAGCAACGGCTTGGATGCATGGAACGAGGTCGAGAGCAATTTCTACAAGCTGGCCAAAGACGGCAACCTCTACCGTGCCGACTTCGCCCAATGCATAGGTTGGGATCATTCATTTCATGATCAATATTTCCACGCATTCTTTGTGATTAGTTCGGTCATTGTTTTCGAACAATTTGTCTTTGTGTTTTAATCTCCATGATCACCTCCTCCATGCCACTTTCACCTTTGAGCAGTTTTCTTACAGTCGATTAATTTGTCCTAAGGAATGAGAGATTCAAAGGAGTTTGCTCTGGAACTGTTTGATGCGCTCGGCCGGAGACGAAGATTGAAGGTGGAGAAAATCAGCAAGGACGAGCTTTACGAGTTTTGGTCGCAAATTTCCGATCAGAGTTTCGATTCAAGACTTCAGATCTTCTTCGACATGTACGCTTTAATTAATTAATTACTCACTAATCATTTTCAACCATAGTTTTGTATTAATTAACTATCCCTTTCCGATTAATTTACCCAAAGCAACACTCTTGGACAACAGGGGCCAAAGCTGTCTTTTCCCATTTAATTCTATATTCTCCTGTTTTATACCACAGGGTGGACAAAAATGAAGATGGAAGAATTACCGAAGAAGAAGTGAAAGAGGTATTTCTTCGTTTTTGTTCCCAAAACTCCTCTTATATATCCGTATTGCATACCATTCATTAATCAACATCTAAACGAATTCATACATTATAGATTGTTTTTATTCGTCTACTAACCTGATTTTGGTCTACTAACTAATACGGTAAAAGAATGGTCGTTTCCTCAAATGATTTCGATCTTGCATAATCGATCGGTTACGTTAGTTTATAATATAGTTGCAGTTTTCATGGACTAGCAGCCTAAAGTCCACCTCTACGTGAAGATTTGGATATCATGACTGAATTAGCACCCTAAAATTAGACTTTGGCATATCAGCTAATTTGGTTCATGGTCTACAGGGTGTCGCACATAAAATATTAGACGGTAGGAGGGACTTTTTTTTTTTGTTTTGTTTGGGAGAACCGACGGTAAGAGGGATTGGGTGACCTTAAATACGTAAAATTCCAAAACTAACTACCACACTGCAATAAACAAATTAGAATTTGGGGTTTGAGTTTTCTTGGCCAAGAGGTTTTCCATGTTCTTAAGCATCTTTGATTTTCTATAACTAGTTGGGTGAGTGCACCAGGTCGGTCTCTTTCTTTTGCAAAACTAAAACAGATGTCAGTTTTGATTTTCTTAATTTTTTCGAGGAATGATTTATTCGCTTTCGGTGGGGGTTGGTGAGGGCTTTTTGGTCAAATCAGTTATCCGATGATGCAAGCTTGAGAGTTTGGTCTCCATTTGTTTGGCAAAAACAAGAAGAAAATAATTCGGGTCTTTGTTTGGAAAATAATGCATACGAAGTCAGTGTTTGTTGGAAAAAATTGTCATTTTCACCTAATATGATTTTTTTTTTCTTTTGCCTTTTGCTTAGAGTGAATTTTGATTTCACCTAATGCGATTTTTAATTATTTGTATTTGTTTAATTTGAATGACTCTAATTAGATCATCATGCTGAGTGCTTGCGCCAACAAGCTATCAAGATTGAAGGAACAAGCAGAGGAATATGCAGCTTTGATCATGGAAGAGTTGGATCCTGAGAGACTTGGCTATATTGAGGTTGGTCAATTTTTTTTAAATGATTTTTTTTTTGCCCATTAAAATGTCATTTACGTCCATTCTAGTTACGTAGAAACTATCTTTTATAAAGAAGCGTAGACCATCAAATCGTTTTGAAATGTATAATGGGAATAATATTTCTTTTGTATTGATACGAATAATCGGATCAATGATTGAGTTATTTAAGATCAAATAAGGTACTTGACCAGTTGGACTTTTTCCTAGTGTAGTATGGATTGCTATGAGAAGTTACATTGTTTTCATGGCGGTCCAATTCTAGAGGCATGCAAAGCTCGTGAAACATTTTTATAAGCTTTCGATGCCTCATTTTCCCCATCACCTCTTCCATTCCAATAGTTTACGACTGTTTCAATCACTATTATTTTTGCCTTTCCTCACAAAGTTGTTCAAAATAAAGAAAAGCTTAGTGGATATATTCAATCCTTATGATCTATGCTCTTGTCGTGAATCCATGTCAAGATTGATAATCATGCTTACCTACTACACCATCGACACTACATTTTCTTTCCTCCCGTGCTAATTTTATTAGGTGTATCCTATACATCACATTGCTAAACTCGATTCTTCATGTTCACGAATTGTTGTGTTCTTAACGTTTCATTTGGATTAGTTAGAAAGAAATTTAGAAAGGAGTGTTGCGGTCTCCTGTTGTAGTTGTTTTTTTCATGTATTGAAAAAAATTGTGGTGAATTGATCATAAAAATTACGAGTTACTTTAAACTTCAATCACAACAAATTATTTTTGACATTTCAGTTAACCCATAAACTAGAGGCTAGGCACATTCTTTTGTCCCCCAAAAGTTTTTATTTTCAACATAGATAGGGTTTTGGTTGACACCACATATATAAAGTTCTATTCCCATGTGGACTTGTGCTAATTCCATTACGCTTAATTTTCACTCAAACACGTATCCACGCATGTGAGATTTGCCATGATTCATGAGTTGACATCACGGAGATATCTGATATCTATAATTTGCATGGCTCTATTCAAATCTCTGATAAGATATTATTGCTCATGGTGATGATGATCGATGCAGCTATGGCAATTGGAAACCCTTTTGCTCCAAAAGGACACCTACCTAAACTACAGCCAAGCACTGAGCTACACGAGCCAAGCACTGAGCCAGAACCTCCAAGGCCTCCGAAGGAGAAGTCCAATACGCAGAATCAGCAGCAAATGCATTTACTACTTGCAAGAGAACTGGAAGAGGCTCTGGGTTTTGACACTCTGGGTGTGCATTATGATCGGACTCTTTACGTGGAAGTTCTTTCAGTACAAGCAGAAAAACTCGTTTCAGATAATGGGGTACTGTCTTCTCACGGCCAAAGGCGCGGCGGAGACGTTGAAGTTCAACATGGCTCTGGTGCTGTTACCGGTGTGTAGAAACACCATCACTTGGTTGCGGAACACCAGGCTCGGCTTCGTTGTGCCTTTCGATGATAATATCAACTTCCACAAGGTAACATTCTCACCAACCCCATCATCATTTGCTTATTTTATACGTTTACAACTTAGGTTTGTTGTCTTGGGACCCAAATAATTTGAGGGTGTCTTTATAGTGTAAAAGTCAATCCGAGAGGTTGACCTAGCCAAAATGAATGGAAATACAGCTTCAAATGGAAAGCACATTTCATGCACGCAGCGAAAGTTGACGAATAAGTAGCCTATCTGTGTTCTTGAGGGTAAAAGAACAGAAGATAGTGGAAACCAGACCAGATTGATCGAGTTATACCAACGCTACCTTTCCTTTTTCATTGAACCAAAAGGAAAATATGTCATACTCTGGTCACTTAGCTTCTACTTCCAAAGCTGAAGGGTCATGATCGACACATCATTAACCAGCTGTTATCGACTATTATCGACCAAATTTGAGTAGTACTGATCATATCGCATCTAACAATTCGATGCATCAATCAGCGTAATTAGAGAACTTAGATTAAATTTGTCCAAGAAGGCCAGAACCGTGGCTAGTCATTGCAACAATTTCAACATTTTCTTCACAGCTAAAGCAAGGTTGGACGAAGTCTCGAGTACGTAGCAATAGCCATGACAGACGACTGTACACGAACACTGGATTGTTTTCCGTTGCAAAAAAATTATCTGACACTGTAAATTGGGATGATTTGTGTTCTCTTAAGTGCTCAAGATTATGATCATCAGTGCATTGTGCTTGGCGTGCCTGCTGTAATGGTTAATTATTGATGACACATATTGACTCACAGTGACATAGATATATCTGTTTGTGTATCAATCAAGGTTTACCTTAGGATCTCCAAGATCAGATGGTATAACTGCATGAATGACAGAGATGATTTGTAGAGGTCCTGAGTTTGATTTTGTTATAGTCATGCAATGCTTAGACATTAACCCTTTACTGATGATTTTCATTTGCTAATGTTTGCAGAGTATTGCTGCAGCCATTGTAATTGGTGTCATTCTTCATGCTGGGAATCATCTTGCTTGTGATTTTCCGAGGCTTATAAAGGTGCCAGAATCAGTCTATGAGGAGTATTTGCATGATGACTTTGGAACGCATAAACCGACATACTTGGATTTGGTTAAAGGTGCCGAGGGAGTGACTGGAATTTTAATGGTGATATGCATGGTAATTGCTTTCACACTTGCAACAAAATGGTTCAGGCGGAGCCTCATTAAGCTGCCGAAGCCCTTCAATAGGCTCACTGGTTACAATGCATTCTGGTATTCTCATCACCTATTTGTCATCGTCTATGCCTTGCTCGTTATCCATGGAGTCTTCCTCTATCTTGTGCACAAATGGTTCCTGAAGACGGTATAATTTGAAATCTCGATTGATTGCTAACATAACAAGGTCTATCATTGTGTATAAATTGCTTAAGATTGCCATCTTCATTTTTCCAGACTTGGATGTATCTCTCCGTTCCAGTTTTACTATATGCTGGTGAAAGAATCCTGAGAGTCTTCCGGTCAGGCTTTTCTACTGTCCGGCTTCTCAAGGTGAGCAAACATATATTGTGCTAAAACTTTAGGTCCTTTCTCTTGCAGGACTGCTTTTCGATTTTAACCTCTTTTCTTTAAAATTCTAAATAGGTTGCTATATATCCTGGAAATGTTCTCACATTGCAAATGTCTAAGCCTCCTCAGTTTAAATACAAAAGCGGACAGTACATGTTTGTTCAGTGCCCAGCTGTTTCCCCATTTGAGTGGTTAGTCATCAAAAATTATGTTTCCCCTTTCTGTATATCAGTACTGCCTGGTTTTCTTATGTGAATGTTAAGATGCTCCTTGTATGTATGTCAGGCATCCGTTTTCTATTACGTCTGCTCCGGGAGATGACTACCTTAGCGTTCACATCCGTCAGCTTGGTGACTGGACACAAGAGCTTAAGAGGGTATTCTCAGAAGCCTGTGAGCCTCCCTTAGCAGGGAAGAGTGGCCTACTAAGGGCTGATGAGACCACCAAGAAAAGGTGCATATTGCTTAATTAAATCTTCTAGCATTGTCTTCCCAAGCTAAATATAAGTTTTTGTGTAACATCTAAATATAAGTTTTTGAACAACAGTTTGCCCAAGCTTTTGATAGATGGACCTTATGGAGCGCCGGCACAAGACTATCGGAAATATGATGTCCTGTTGCTTGTTGGACTTGGGATTGGGGCAACACCTTTCATTAGTATTTTGAAAGATTTGCTCAACAATATTGTCAAAATGGAGGAACAGGCAGTAAGTTAGCTTTTTCATGAAAGCTATGCACAAGTCAGTGTCCATTTATTTTAAGGAGTTTCATCTGGCATTTGGAGTATCATCTGGCATTTGCCAACTCACAATTCTGCTGTCTTCTTTTTCAGGATTCTCTCTCAGATTTCAGTAGTAGAAATTCAGACCTAAGTTTAGGAAGTACAGATTCTCCCAACAAGCTTAATCCGAAACGAAAAAAGACTCTGAAGACCACTAATGCCTACTTCTATTGGGTAACTAGGGAACAAGGCTCATTTGATTGGTTCAAAGGAGTGATGAATGAAGTTGCGGATCAAGATCAAAGGGTACTTACAAACGTTATGCCTTTGAATTTGACTGTAGTTGACCATGTATTTGTTTGTTGTTAACTTCATGCCTTTTTGACTTGAATTTAGGGTGTCATTGAGATGCACAACTACTTGACTAGTGTGTATGAAGAAGGCGACGCTCGATCAACACTAATCACCATGGTTCAAGCTCTCAACCATGCTAAGAATGGGGTTGACATTGTATCTGGCACTAGGGTATGAAATTTGATTTATGTCATTCTCTAAATCAGCAATGCTAATTGCATACCAGAAAGTTCAGATATGAAATTCACTGCTTGTATCTGATTCTTTTGATCAGGTTCGTACTCATTTTGCAAGGCCTAACTGGAAGAAAGTTCTCTCTAAATTTTGCTCCAAGCACTATGGTGCAAGGATAGGTGAGACTTCCTCGAGCACATAAACTATTTACAGACTTTGGTTTCTCCAAGTTTATTTATTCTGTTATATATGTTGAAACATTCAGGGGTATTCTATTGTGGAGCACCAGTTTTGGCCAAAGAACTCAGCAAGCTTTGCTATGAGTTCAATCAAAAAGGTCCAACCAAATTTGAATTTCACAAGGAGCACTTTTGAAAGATTCTTGGAATGCATATATAAGTACAGCACTCTTGCCTCAGCTTCTCCATTCAACTCCATCACTTCCATTCAACTCCATTACTTGCAGAGTAAGAAATTTTGCATTAATCTTAGGTCAATAAAATGAAGAGTAATT
This sequence comes from Fragaria iinumae, assembly GCA_009720345.1. NCBI lineage: Eukaryota > Viridiplantae > Streptophyta > Magnoliopsida > Rosales > Rosaceae > Fragaria > Fragaria iinumae. Next base: position 1,542,628 of record CM019121.1, read on the forward strand.
TGTACAGTCTTGGGTAGAAAAAAGAAAAACAAAAAGTGATGTATACAAGTGTTAGTATTTAGTCATATACATAAATCAAAGCAATAGCACAACCAGAAGAAATGTTCTGGTTAGTGAGATTGATAATTAGGAATCTCAGTGATGCAATATTAGCCCTGCACTGTTCTAGTGGTCTGAGATGGGATCATAGGTTAGGTATAGCAAGTGACCTAAACTGTCATTGTTGGGGCAAGGTACCAGCTTAGAGTGTGGTACAGCTGCAATGGAGAAGTTGACCCAAAAATTGGTAAAAGATTTGAATGGGGTGAGTGGTAGACACCCATTGGTGGGGAGAAGAAGACAGTTTGGAAAAGGAGAGTGAAACTGAGGAAGGTTCTCTGGACTTGTGGGATGAGGTGAGGTGGTTCTGTCTGTTTGAGGAAAATCTTGATGTTCATCTTTTGTGAAAGTGGGCTCAGAGAATCCTCCTAGAATTTGAGGATGATGATGCAGAGGACCACATGGAAATGCAATTATTTTTATAGGGTACTTTACAATAATAGAGTTTTGGCTGTAAATGAGGATCATACTTCTAAGTTTTTCTCATTGGGGGTCAGATCCTGAGATCCATATATATGAATGGAAGCATAACATTGCAGTATCTTTTGGAAGATTTTGGTATCCAATGTACAGAAAAGAATTAGTTCCTAATAGTCTGAACTCAGAACTTGAATCCCACATATTTGTTCTTCTGGTATGGTACTCCTAACTGCTTCAATAAAATACACTCTCAAATAATCACAACAAGATCCCAGAAGAAGGTCTGATACAAAGAGTAATCCAGTTTGTCATTAACTAAATTATCCATGAGGAAACACCAAGGCAAAGACCAAAACCAAGCTATGCTTATTTAGTTTTAATAAGAACTTGATGCACCACTAAGCTGTTGTCATTCCTCGGTTAAGCTTAGCATATGGTTTTGGGTTAAGAGAGACAAAATTTTCGGCCCAACGTCTGTATCCTCATGATCAAGTTATGGGCCTTTGAAGTGTCATTACCCAAATTGTACCTTTAGCTTTAGCTACAGGGACGCTAGAACGTTAAAGACAACATCACAACGACAGGTCGTTCGTTAAGACAAACGACAATCCTGCGGCCTAGACGGAGATGCCGCGTGTCTAGGCGGTGACAGGTGTCGTGTGTCTACACGGGTTGCGGGGTCCACCATTTAAAAAGGTCAAGAGAAAATGAGAATACCAAAGGGTGCGTCTATTGCCACCCCACAAACCAGTTTGCTCATCTCACATTTTTTTCACACGCTATTTACGTAATTTTAATTACAAGTCTATTTTGTTCACCGATTCACAATACCTAAAATACTCTTTTATCATCAATTTTACTTTATTCATCATAAATTCTCTTCTCACCCTACATATATTTTGATATATTTTGTCAAATCAGATTTGCTCAAGGCAAGTGAAATCACAGACTGAACAAAAAAAAAATCACATTAAAATATAAATCCCAGTTAAAGAACAAGAAAAAATTCTTAAATTTAACAACTCAATGGTATCAGTCGATATCATGATGCATAATGTCTGTAAATGTATCTTTAGTAACAACGCATTTCATACTTTTGAGTTTTTGAACAGATCTATGTGTTGTTCATAAATAAGAAATAATGGGTAAATGGATAGACAAATCACTAATAAAGAAAAAAAACATAAATAGTTTACCTCATCTTCAGGTTAAATGTTAGTGTCTTCAAACTCATGACCGATGATAAATTTAGGTTAGAGTTTATGAAGTTTGTGTTCATCTAAACCAAAAAGATAAAAAAAACAAAAAAAATTGTAATTTGTAACAACTTATTTTTCCTTGCTGTAATTTTACATCAGGATATTTTAGTATTTTAATAAATTAACAACACGTGGACTGAGCAAAATAGTTTGTAGAGGTGACCCATACTAAATCAGCCTAAATCAGTTCAGTTAGAATTTTTTTTGTGCTTCCGAAGGACGCGAATACGGCTAGGCGGTGCCAGGTGTCGTAGTCCTAGCGGGACAGTGGGGTCCATACTTTAATGTCACCACCGCCGCCGTGCTCCACCACCCGATGGCTCCCTCATCCTACGTAGGAACTCGTGCGTATAGCTAGCTAGCTATATCCTGCATGTGTATGCGGCCACGCTGCTGCGCCAGAGCCGACCTGGGCGCCATCTGTGACCCCATTGCGGTTTCGTGAGACTGAGTAGACTGACTGAGCATGCAATGCTGAGCTGAACTCGAGCTCTGGTGCGTTAATAAGCAACAGCATACACCTCCAACGCATCCCATGCCAGATTGTAGTGAATGTAGTCGAATGATTGAACCCGCCACATCATATATATTACTGCGGATTCTCTTATTATCAACACCCTGTTAGAATCAAATTATTTATCAAAGAGATAAAATGTTCAAGCATGCATGGACGACGTCCCCATGTCTGCACGATTGCATAAGGTTTCCCTAATTCGCGCGCGCTAATGATTTGTAATGGTGTATTAGTACGTCGTTTGAAGTAATGATTAATATCTTAACACGAATCTGGTGCCATGATCGCAATGACAGTTCACGTTGAAAATTTGCCCTAATTATTATATATCAAATGATTGTAGTAGAATGGACTTGAGACTAGAGGAGGCATTTTATAGCTGTTGCTGTTTGTTGTTAAGAGGGCAACTCCATGCAATTCAATAGTAGCTCCAAAGCTAATCTCGGACGAAAACGAAGGTCCATAATGGCTGCTGCTTCATATATAGGAGGAGAGGAGCAGCTCTTGATCGAACAGGAGCAGCCGTTTTGTTTTATCCATTGCCAAGGTCTCCCTCTAATTCTAATTATAATGATCATGATATATAATACTCTCTCTGCTCTTTCATGGGCATTTCCAACTTGAAAAATGATCAATGTTTTCTGGTCTTTCTTGGTAGACTATGTAACATTGGCAGCAATTCGCACGCCACACGTTAATGTGTACGTACAATTCGAAGCTGTGTCTTTCTCTTCCAGAAGTTAAGAAGAAGAGGCCTATCTTTACGTGAAATTAAGCCCGAGTGAAGGAGCTTGGTTCCATTATATTCAAAAGCAGTACCATGTTGCTAAAGTTCACCAACTCACCCAGAAAAATGAGGGAAGTGAAATTGCATTTGGGTTAAGATAGACATAATTCTTGGCCCAACCTCTGTTTCCTCATTATCAAAGTTATGGGCCTTTGAAGTGACTTTGCCCAAATTGTACCTCAGAGGTTCAGCTATATAACAGTCACTAGTCAGTGACGCCTGAACGTTGATAAAAACATCACAAACGACTGGTCGTTCGTAAAGACAAACGACAATCCTGCGGCCTAGGCGGAGATGCCGTGTGGCTAGGCGGTGACAGGTGTCGTGAGTCTACACGGGTTACGGGGTCCACCATTTAAAAAAAAAGAGAGAGAAAATATTAAATCGGTTAAAAAAGACTGAAACTAAATAGTGCGGGGTAGGCGGACACGTCGTGTCGCTAGCGGTGCCACGCGTCGTGGGCGTATAGGTGCAAGGGGGTCCACCCTTCAAAAAAAGAAAAAAAAAGACGAAGGCTGCTGGAGTCTTCTGAACCTCAGTAACCTCCACTCCGGCCGATTCCACCTCAGTAACCTCAACCTCCCTCTCTCAATGCCATCATTGGGCTTCGGAGACTGAGAAGAGAGATTCACTGAGCAATTCTGAGCTGGAATCGAGCTCCGGCGAGTTAATAAGTAACAGCATACACCTCCAAAGCATTGGTGGAGTCTGTCTATATATGCATGGTTGTGTTTAATGCACGTTCTTACTTCAGAATCCAGATTATGTTGAGGAGTTGGTACAGAGGTACTTGTTATGTTCATGATATATTGTAGTTGAATGATTGAAACTGCCACATCATAATACTGGGATTCTCTTATTATCAACACCCTTTTAGAATCAAATTATTTATCCAATAAGAGAGAAATGTTAAAGCATGGACGTCCATGTCTGCACGATTGCTCAAGGTTTCCCAAATTCGTGCTTATAATTTGTAATGTTGTATTAGTACGTAGGTTGTTTGAAGTAAGGATTAATCTTAACACTAATCTGGTGCCATGATTGAAATGATATTCCACGTTGAAACGTTGCCCTAATATATATAGTAGATTGGACTTTGAAGAGAGTACTAGAGCTCGAGGAGGCATCTTTTAGCTGTTGATGTTTGTTGTTACGATGGCAACTCCACGCAATTCAATAGTAGCTCAAACCCCACTCCCGTGCTAAGCTCCAAAGCTCTGACGAAGACGAAGGTCCATAATGGCTGCTGCTGCATATATAGGAGTCCAGGAGAGGAGCAGTTCTTGATGGAGAAGGAGCAGCCACCTTCGTTTTGTTTTATCCTTTGCCAAGGTCTCCCTGTAACTCTAATATAATAACAATGATAATGATAATACTGTCTCTGCTCTTCCATGCACATTCCCGATCGACTTGCAAAACGACCGACGTAGTCTTGGCAGCTTCGCACGCCACACGTTAATGTGCTAGCTGTACGTACAATTCGAAGCTGTGTCTTTCTCTTCCAGAAGATTGATAACATATCTTTACGTGACAATCATCCCACTTGAGCATCCAAGAGTCTTTCTCTTACCATAAAACCTAGTCAATGTAGGTGTCCAATACTCCAAGTCCTTAGTTTCGGAATTAATTAAGCTCGGTGTGTAGTGAATACGACTAAGGTGTTCATTTGGGTACCGAGACTTGACATCCAAGGTTACTATATTACACGTTTGATCGAATTTCACCATCTGTACTTAAATGAATGTGATATACGTACGTATCGAGATACTTAAATACATCCCTACTATATAGCCGCGTTCGTTTGTAAAGGAGACAATTAGAGTGTCGGATAACTAATTAAACTCTAATCCCTAATCCGTAACCCTTAAAATCCTAAATTAAAAATCCAGAAGCAACCTAGCTGATTAAGAGCTAGTTGGGAAAATAAAACTGATGGGTTATATGGTGGAGATATTTTACAGAAGGTTCTATCATTATTACAATATATCATTGTTCAGCCCGCCTTTGTTTCAAAAAAAAAAAATACAATATCATTGTTGGTCAAAGTCTTCCATACCGAACACGTTTAGAAATATCAACTCAGAAATAATCAAAGGTGGAAGGAAAAGAAAGAAAAAAACTAATAAGCCAAGAGAAAACAAATCACATGTCTCCACCTGTATTTCCTTAATTAATTAACCCCATTTATCTTGTATCTCAGACACCAAAGAAGTATATAAATACAGCAACATGCACTCTGCTTTTCCAAAACATTCATCTCCATCGTCTCCTTTGCAGCTTTCCAAAACATCGATCTTTGAGTACCCAATTTCATAAACAAAGTTTCCTTTCATCACAAACACAAATACAATCCCAGAACATATACAAAAATGAAAGGAGGGGGAAACAAGAAGTGCCTAGCCTATGTTGCTATTTTCATCGTGTTTCAAATCATAGTGATCACCATCTTCGCACTCACAGTGATGAAGATAAAGGGTCCTAAAGTCAGGTTCCAAACCGTGACCGTCAATAGCTTCAACTCCGACAGCTCCACCGCTGCATCTTTCAGCGGCGATTTGGTGACCAAATTTGCTGTCAAGAACACGAACTTCGGTCACTTCAAGTATCCCAACAGCACTGTGTCGATCTTGTACGAAGGGCAAGTGATCGGAACTGCTGCTGTCCAGAGCCAGAAAGCCAAAGCTCGATCGACAAGGAGAACTGACATCACTATTAGCATTGACTCGAGCAGGTTGTCCGGAACCACAAACCTCTCAAGCGCCGTGAACGCTGGTGTTGTCCCCCTGACCAGTGAGTCCACTTTGAAGGGGAAGGTCGAGTTGATGAAGATCATCAAGAAGAACAAGTCTGGCAAAATGAGCTGCACCATGTCGCTCAATTTGAAAACCAGGAGTGTTGATGATTTGAAGTGCAAGTGATCGAGCGAAGTTCTATATCTGTTGTAGATGTAGAATTTTGGGGGATTGAACTTTGTTACTATGTGTCTGTTTGATCTAGCTAGCTAGTATTCCATTTGTATCTTTTCCGTTAGTTTTTCATTTTGGGTATTCGAGATGTACAGCTTGTAGCTGTTGGCATTTGGGTGATTGAGTTATATATTGATTATACATTCTTTTACAATTATGTTCATATGAAATTGAGGTTGATTTATTCTCCTTTGAAGGGCTTAACTAGCTAGATTAATTGGCAACATAAATCATGACCACGGATGTAACAGGCCGAAGCATTTGAATATGCTCTCCTATAACAAATTCAGAATATGCATGTAATAGGCCGCCAAAGACAGAACTGAAACAAATGCATGGACGGTTCGCGGTTGTGCATTTTTGGCTGCTATACCTTGAAATGAAAGTCTCCATATATCTATTAATCAAAATTAAAAAATCACCTCAGAAAAAAACAGATAATCGAGCTTTATTTCTTTCTGATAGTGACAATAATAATTGAGCTTCGATTCATATTTAGTGTTTTTACTTTACTTTTCAAGTAAGTGGTTGTGATCTTTTATTCTTTGCTTAAGAAAGAAGAATTTAACGAACTGAACTTTAGAGTTAATAATCTAGTTAACGAGACTTTATATATGCAATGCATCTTGTTTTACAGACAAAGAAACGAAGTCATGCAAGATCTAACTTTTATCAGGTATTTGCAATACCCCATCGATCTTCTTGATTAACCCTACTTCTAAATTGAGAATAATGAATAAAAGGATATCTCACAATTATTTGGGTTTAGGGTTATCGTTGAGGGCGATTCAAAAATGCTCATTGTCTGTCTCCATTGAAAAATCAACGGTCCTTGGAAAACCAAACTATAGTACGTACAATTTCAAGATGGTCTCTCAATTTCGACATAATTATAGAAAAGCGAACTTCGTCTTTGATCAGCTAGCTAAAGCGGACGTCTGCACTCGGCTTAAAATGCGGACATCCCTCTGTTCGCCACCGGACGACGCCGATGACGGTGCGCCTCCAGCGCAGCGGACTTAAGCAGTGTTCCCGACCACTTTCCTTCCTCAGCGAGTCCGCCGAATTCTAGTTTTCCGGCGAGATCGATCTTGTTTGAAGTTTTGGGTGATCTCGCCAGAAAACTGGAATTCGGCGGACTCGCCGGGGAGGGAAAGTGGATGGGGACGCTGCTGGAGTCCGCTGGGGTGGAGGCGTGTCGTCGTCGGCGCCGTCCGGTGGCGAATAGAGGGACGTCTGCATTTTAAGCCGAGTGCAGACGTCCGCACCAAAACGGGCCTATATATATATATATATATATATATATATATATATATATAAAAGTTCCATTCCAGAGCGGGTGTCCCGCTTTGAAATTAAAGTGTGGACCTCCTTATTTCGCTCACTTTTAGGTCGCATTTCCACATCTCAACCGTACAATATCTAGAACACAGTGTGTAGATCATTTATGCAAAGTTTCATCCAATTTGAAGATCATTTGAGCTTCCGTAATCGTGATTTACACGAACGGTTCTGTTTGGACAGTTTTTGTTCTGTTGATTTATTTAATCTAATTCGGTACCCAAATGATCTTCAAATTGGATGAAACTTTACATGAATGATCTACACCCTGTGTTCTAGACATTGTACGGTTGAGATGTGGAAATGCAACTTGAAAGTGAGCGAAATAAGGAGGTCCACACTTTAATTTCAAAACGGGACACCGCTTTAAAAGGGAACTATATATATATATATATATATATATATATATATATATATAACTTTTGAGAAATATGTTTATATATAACTTTTTAAGAAATATGTTTTCTTTTTCCTTTTTTTTTTTCTTGGTATAAGACTACCAGTTCTTTGGGACGTATCTAATCACACGTTTGAATACGTAACCATCTCATAATTTGATTGGTACGTTTTGTTTAGCATAAAGCCTAAACGTTCTGGGTCAAGCTCTGTGGGAAGCTTCTAATATAAACTAGTCCCCTTTTTTATTTGGTTCAAATGTTCAATACTCGATCAACTTCGTCCAATCGCCTCTATTGACAATTTTTGAAGACCAACACACCATTTGATTAGATATTTTCTCCACACGCTACACTAACCAACCCCAGAATTTCCCTGCAGTTTCAATAAAACCAAGCTCCTCGCTTAGCTGACCTCGCCCCTCTCTGTATATATTGCTACACCAACCAACCCTCTATCACAAACTACCTCCAAATTCTTCTCCATCTCCAAAATCACAAACACATCCAATTTTAGTACCTACCCTTTTTGAGTTTATACCCTACCACAACTTAAGAACCAGCCATGTTGGAATCAGAGAGGTTCAAGAAAATCCAGAAGAACAGGAAATGCTTTGCATACATCGGAATTTTCATTGTGTTCCAAATCATAGTCATGACTGTTTTTGGATTAACAGTGATGAAGATCAAAACCCCGAGCGTGAGGCTGAGGTCCGTGACTTTCGATAGCATCGACAGCACCTCCAATAGTACTAGTTCCTTCACTCTCATTGCTGAAGTTGCCGTGAAGAACAAGAATTTCGGGAGCTACAAGTTCGATGCCACCACGGCTAATGTGACATACGGCAGTGTCACGCTGGGAAAAGGTGACATTGCCAAGGCACGCGCCGGTTTGAAAAAGACCAAGAGGTTCAATGTGACCATTGAGGTAAGCTCGAGTGATTCCAGCCTTGCCACTGAGCTGGCTGCAGGGAATGTAACAATGAGCGCTCTTTCGAGGGTGACTGGTAAGGTGTCATTGATGGGGATGATGAAGAAGAGGAAGACAGCAAACATGAACTGCTCGATGATCGTTAATGTTCTAAAGAAGGTTGTTTACGATTTGACTTGTAAATGATTTTGCCTGGGTTTTTTTTGTTTTATTTCTCTATCTAGCTTGTTCTTAGTTTCTTGCCCTGTTTTCTTTGTCTTGTGGGCTTTGGATTTGTTTACAGAGAGCTTGTATGTAGCTCGTTCATTATTTCTTGATAGTAATAAAATAAATAAAGAGATTTTTGTATACTTGGGTCTATGAAATTTGATAGTCGCATACTCACATATCTATATGCTTCATGGATGGTGCTCTGTATTTGTCAAAAGTCTCTTGTTTAAGAAAATCATTGGCAAATCCTCCAAGGAAAAAAAATTGAAAGAAAAAACGCACTTTGCCGACGAAGATTGCATTAGTACATCCTCTAACCTAGGAAGCGCGGCTTCAACCACGTTTCCCGCTTCCGAAGCGGAAGCATGATGGAAGCGCTCGGAAGAGTTCGGAAGTGCGCTTCCGGGAAAAGTCATTTTTGAAACGTGACGGAAGCGTTTGCGCTCCTCCTTGGCTTTCAACATTGCAGCTTCTTCATCTTTCCTGGTGTAGACTGGTGCCGAGGCCTGTTTGATCAGCTAATTAAGCCATATTTCTTTTACTGAACAATCTTCTGCACTAAAAAGTGTACTTTACACACTCTCCATACTATTTAGCACAGATTCGATAAAAGTAATAGCCCCAAAAAGGATTAATGAACCTCAAACCCAAACAAAAAAATCCCCCTCTTGTCCTACCGCTATCCCCAAATAGAATCCGAAAGGTTTATGGAGAAATATATGAATATCAGCAAGTTCCTTGGACAAAAGCGGCAATCAATCAATCCTAACATGTTTGGTTCCTAACATGTTTTTAGACTCATGTATTCCATAACACTGTCACAAGTCACAACTAACTAATCACAAATACACAGCAATATAAGTAGTAAAGCTTACAAGTCATAAGCTTGATTACCAGAATTACAGTACCAAATACTATTATGTTAGAAAAGTGTGGCTTAGATTAAAGTCATTTAGAATCCCACATCAGAAACGTGAAGAGTTATCCTTGAGTTATAAGAAATGGTATCACACACACTAATGCCGAGACCTTTTGTGTTAAAACCTCATACCGGTTTCGCATCCGGGTGACCAAACTGGGGACAAGTATCGGTATTTCTGAACCCGTGTGTGTGTGACCCTCAGGGCCCGTCGGCCGTTTCCGCATAACAAGTGGTATCAAAACCCAAGTGACGCTTGAGACTTGGTGTCTCATATGATCGAGTTGCAATTTAGTGGAGCTCCCGTTTGGATTGAGATCATAAGATAGATTGTTGAAAAAATGTGGCTTAGAATAGAGACATTTGGAATACCACATCAGAAACGTGAAGAGTTATTCTTGGGTTATGAAGAATGGTACCACACACCAACGCCGATGCCTTTTGTGTTAAAACTCCATACCCATTTCGTGTCCGTGTGGTTAAACTGGGGACAAATATCGATATTTTTGGACCCGTGTGTAGGACCCTCGGGACCCGTCGGCCACTTTCGCTTGTGTTAAAACCTTATACCCGTTTCGTATCTAGGTGGCCAAACTAAAGAGAAGTATCGGTATTTCTGGATCCGTGTGTGGTTTCAAAACAAAGTCGTAATCCTCTCCGTAGCAAACAAAATCAAGGATAAAATATTCAACAAAAATAATTTAGATCACTCGGCTAAGCCTACTGGGTCCTTTTTTCTGCTGTAGAGGACGTGGTTAAAAGTCTTGCACTTCTTCTGGAAGGACAGCAACACGTCCTGACCTGTTGAGTTTTGGTCTTTGCAAAAACGTATAAAATCGAAGATCCCAAAACGTCCATTTCAGTTCTAAATTCTCAGAACAAAAGCCTACAAGGTCCTCAACAAAGCCATCAGCCATCTAGAAGTCAACAATTATCACCTACGGATCTGGACGCGTTTGATGTATCAAATAAGTCCACTTCAGCCGTCGTTTCCAGCAATTTTGTTCCTCTAAATAACTTGGTTTAATTTTCCATACTAATTCCAAACACTATATATATGACACCACTACAACTCTTCCATTTCATCATCTCCACAAACAACTGCCTTCACTTCCAAGTTTCATCCTACAAAAACAAAGATACTGAAGCAGAGTGAAACCAGAGCAATTTCTTTTCATTCATATCAGAAGGATAAAGAGAGATGGCTGAGAAGACCCACCAAGCGTACCCTACAGCTCCATCAAACGGTTATGCAAGAAGCGATGGAGAGTCTTTGGTATCCGAAGATGAGCTCAAGCGCAAGAAGAGAATCAAATTGTTTACCTACATTGGTATTTTCATTGTGTTTCAGATCATAGTGATGACCGTGTTTGGTCTTACTGTGATGAAGGTTAAAACTCCAAAGTCCAGATGGGAAAACATTGATGTTGAAACCCTCAACTCTGTTCCTGCAACACCTTCGTTCGATACAAACTTTGAGGCCCAGTTAAGGATCAAGAACACAAACTGGGGTCCTTACAAATTCAATGCAGGTACTGCCACATTTTTGTACCAAGGCACAGCTATTGGTCAAGTTGTTATTCCTAAAGGCAAGGCCGGAATGCGTTCCACCAAGAAAATCGATGTTGAGGTGAGTTTGAATACTAATGCATTGCCAAACAGTTCTGCTCTCGGAACTGAATTGAGCAGCGGGGTGTTGACACTTACCAGCCAAGTTCAACTGAAAGGAAAAGTTGAGTTGATGCTTATAATGAAGAAAAATAAGAATGCCTCTATGGACTGCACAATAGCATTTGATTTGTCATCAAAGACAGTTAAGAGCTTACAATGCAAATGATCAGATTTGCTAAACAGTGAGTGATGGAGGGTGGGAGCTAGGCTGCATCTACCACATGGATTGCTGGAGGATCCAAGTCCTAGTTCTTAATTTCTACTGTATTGCCACTATCTTATTATTTTATTCGTTTTGTGAATTGAAGCATATGTATTTGTTGTGGAGTTATATAAATATGGTGTTTCTTTAATTTCTTAGCCACTGAGGTTGCTGTTTTTTGTTCGTTTCTTATTTATCAGTCAACCTAGCAAATGAGCGGGTTGGGCGGTTAGCAGGCGGGTCTTAACGGGTTAACGGTCTTAGCGGGTTCAACCCGTTATAACTCATTATCTTAACGGGTTATAACGAGTTGAGCCCGTTGGATTCACGGGTTACCCGTTGGAACCTGCTTAGACCGCTAAAGAGTTTTTTCCTTTTTCTTTTTAAAATCATTTTCTAATCAAATACTCAATCTTTTTTTTTTTTTTTTTTTTTTTTTTTCTGAAACAACTTTTTTTCTTTCTTAAATTGGTACAGAATTTTGTTTTTGATTTCTGAACTGATAAAAATAAGAACTTCATATAGAAAAAGAAAAAGAAAAAAATCTTCTTCGTTTGTTGATCTATATATTTCTAAATAAATTAAAACTATTAAAAATTATAATGATTTTCAAGTTAATCTAAGAAGTTTTTTCATTAGTTTCAAAAAAAAAAAAAAAAAATTTCCAGAAAATTTACCATACAATTACATGGTGAAGAACTTGTTCTTCATCTTACCCAAGTACCAGAAAATACCAGTACCATAACCAAGAAGAAGAACTATGTTTCTTCCTCTTCCCAATACCCAGTTCTCATCGGGCAGACGACGGATCTCCGGCAATCCCAGACGAGATCCCGTAGCTCCTTCGACCTCCGACCATCACACTGCCTCGGCGTCGTCCCAGACCGCCCGTCGTCTATCTCATACCGCCGCGAATCTCACTCAACGAATCTTAGACCTTGTATTACATAGATGCGATGAGTTAGGTGGTTTTTTTCGTTAGCGGGTTAGATGGGTTCCGTTGGGCAACCCGTTTCCACCCCGTTAGTTAGCGGGTTGTTAACTGGTTGTCGCCCGTGTTGGCCTAAAACCTTAATGGGACGGAAATGGGCGGGTTTGTAACGGGCGGTTGGTGGGCGGTTAGCGGGTAACGGGTTAAAATGCCAGGTTGATTTATCAGATCGAATATAAGCCGTATATAACTGAAGAATAAGAAAATCTAGTATTGATCAGTCACAGTAACAAAAATAAAATTTGAATCAGAAAAAAGAGGTAGAACTTTTCCTAATATATGGTAAAGTCTTGTTCTTATTCCTTTGTACACTTAATCAGTCACAGTAACAAAAATAAAATTTGAAATGGTCACAGTAAAAAATTCAAGAGACAAGGATTCTAGTATTGATCTTTCTGTTGGAAACAAGACTGCAGAAGTGCTTGTTTTGCCATATGCTTCTAAGCTCAGCAGTAGGAAGTCTTCAAGTAACATTAGCATATCAATTTTCGTGTCACAGACGTAGCCTGACAATAAGATAATCCATCAATACATACGCAATAGGAGTGGTCTAGTAAGTGAAGGCATCAGAGAAACAATATAGTACAACAACAGATACAATTGTTACTCCAAAACAAAGAAATGAAACATGATACAACTAATCAAAGAATTAAGAGCTACTCCCAAAACCACACATAAGGTCTGGCCTAATCTCAATCTCCAATTCTCCATCATCAAATTTACAGGCGCTACATACTAAGTGCCAGAATTCCGCGCTCTGCTGATCATTGGCATTCCAAAGCTTGAATTGTCTTTGTGGACAAATCAAGTTTCATGGTGCAGTTCATTGTGGCGGATTTCTTCTTTTTCATTATAAGCATCAGTTCAACTTTTCCAGTCAATTTAGCTTCGCTGGTCAACGTTAGTACTCCACTGCTCAATTCACTTCCAAGATTAGAAGTGCTTGGTATTTCATTGGAATTCAAACTCACCTCAGCATTAATCTTTTTGGTGGAACGCATTCCAGCCTTGCTCTTTGGAATAGAAACTTGCCCCACTGCTACACCTTGGTACATGAACGTTGCAGTGCCTGCATCAAACTTATAGGGACCCCAATTTGTGTTCTTGACCCTGATTTGGGTTGCAAAGGTTGTGTCAAATGATGGAGCTGTAGGGACAAAGTTGAGGTTTTGGACATTGGTGGCGCCCAATCTCACCTTTGGGGTCTTCACTTTCATGACAGTGAGACCAAATACAGTCATGACTATGATTTGGAACACAATGAAAATGCCAATATATGTAAACAACTTGATCCTCTTCTGGCGTTTGAGCTCTTCCTCCGATTGGAAGGTCGGCAGTTGCTCATCTTTTCTTGTAGCGTAACCCTTCACTGATGCCAATGCATGTTTGATCTTTTCAGCCATCTTTAATGTTCTCTTTTTTTTCTGTTTAGCTCTCAAAAATATGAACTGCGTTTGTGTTTGGCTTCCTACTGCTAGGAGATCGAGGTATTTATAGTTTTCCATTGATGGAGTTTAGAGGAGATGATGATGCGAGCTTCCTACCTTCCAGGAATTACTGAAATGTAGCCAAGCGCGCGTAATCTGGAATCTGTGACTTTGTAGTCTTCTAGATGATGTGCTCAGTTTTGGTGCTTTCGTTAAGATGAAGTCTTTAGGCTTACATTGCTCACAAAGAAAAGGAAAGATGTCTTAAGCAGACTTAGAGATCCTTGTTTATGATGTAAAAGGTCATAATACAGTCATGGCCTTCTATTATTCTAAACTTCGTTTTCCATTACATTATGACATATGAGCAGAACACCAAAGGAGTCCTCATTCATCATCTAGAAGTCAATAATTCCCACCTTAGACACGTTTGCTGTCTGAAATTATATTCTTCCAGCAAATTTATTCCCCTAATAATTTAATTTAACTGTGCATACTCCAACCACTATAGTCTATATATACATACACTACTCTTCTATCATTTCCACACAAACAACTATCTTCGCTTCCTAGTTTCATCCTAGAAACACAAAACTGAAGCAGAGGAAAAACAGAGAAGTTTTCTTTTTATTCGACATCAGAAACAAAAAGAGATCGAGATGGCTGAGAAGACACACCAAGGTTATCCCCCGGCGCAAGCAAACGGTTACACAAGAAGCGATGGAGAATCTTTGGTGTCCGAAGATGAGCTCAAGCGCAAGAAGAGAATTAAGTGTTTTGCTTACATTGGTATTTTCATTGTGTTCCAGATGGCCATCGGGGCTGTGTTTGGTCTCACTGTGCTGAAAGTTAAGACCCCCAAGGCCAGGTTGGGGGAAATCAGTGTCCAAAGCCTCACATCTGTCCCTGCAACACCTTCATTCGACACAAAGTTCACAACACAGATAAGGATCAAGAACACAAACTGGGGTCCTTACAAGTTTGATGCAGGAACTGCGACATTCCTGTACCAAGGCGCTGCTATTGGGAAAGTCGATATTCCCAAGAGCAAGGCAGGCATGCGTTCTACCAAGAAGATCAATGTCGAGGTGAGTTTGAATGCTGATGCATTGCCAAGCAGTTCCAAACTTGGAAGTGAATTAAGCAGCGGGGTGTTGACACTGACCAGCCAAGTTCAGTTGAAAGGCAAAGTCGAATTGATGCTCATAATGAAGAAAAACAAGAATGCTTCAATGGACTGCACCATAGCATTTGATTTGTCATCAAAGAAAGTCAAGATCTTACAATGCAAATGATCAGATAAAGCTAAACAGTGAGTGATGGAGGGTGGAGCTAGGGCTGCATCTACCACATGGATTGCCATAAGATCCAAGTCCTAGTTCTTAATTTTCTACTGTATTGCTACTTTTTAATTCTTTTATTCGTTTTGTGAATTGAAGCATATGTATTTGTTGTGGAGTTATATAAACAAGTATGGTGTTTTTTGTTCCTTTCTTATTTATCTGATCGAATATAGGAGGTATGTAGATAAAGAAATAAAGAATACAGAAACAGATGAATACACTACAGGGAAGATAATATATGCAGAGCAGAAACAGAACACATAATTGGGCATATAAATTTCATGGATATGGATCCTCTCTTTCGAATGTGCATTACGATTGTAACACCATACATCCAGAAAACATATAAACTCATTCTTTCTCATGTTGATGCACATAATCGAATGAAATCCAAGTCTGAAACAAATGATGCTTAATCTATACAAAAATACCCTGTTGATTTCATCCTCAACTTTTCATCATCATTTGCTTGCTCTTATCCACCATCAAAGGTTGCAGAGCGAGTTGTTTAACCCTCTATACAGGAAAGTCTTCTCTGCCTTGAGAAATTAGGGATTCTGTTTGGGTTTTTTGTGCCTCCCTTGCTTAACCAAAAGCCTAATTTGATTGATACAGCAGAAAACCAAAAAAAAAAAAAAAAGTGGGTTGGGCCAATTAATAGCAGATCATGTTGGAATAGTTCAGGTCCTCATCTTCGGCTTTGCTAACCCTTTTTTTTTTTTTTTTTGGTATACCAAAACAACCTAAAATCATATTCCAGAAAATTTGTAGATTAAATTAGTGAACCAGTTCATTAGTAAATCATGGATCACATTGTCTAGCATCATCTAATAATATCATTTTCCTAAGAAAAATACTATCCGAACTAGCCACATTGAGAGATAAGGTCTATACATCCAAGATTTTGTCATCTCCAATTAGGTACCAACATTCTTCTGTTATTTTCCAATAAGAAAGACAACCGAACTGTTCTAATAATAAAGTGTACAAGCACACATGCTACATGCTATCATATTAATGTCCACCTACAAATAAATGGAGTCACAGAGTTGGTTGCATGTCAAATTATGAAGTGTAACTGCATATGAATCCTAATACGTCTAATGCTTTCATAAACTACAAAACTGTTGGGAGTTAAACTAAAATTAAGTGTAGGAGTTGGATAATAGCAGTGTATTTTGCGTCTCTTAAAAGTATTCTTTAGAAACTCAGTACATGAGCTTGAATTGTACATTTCTAGTCACATGCGTGTGTGCTAGAAACGTTTAACTAAATATCTCCATAGAAATGTGTTGTGTCACGGGTTAACATCTCTAACTTCACAAATATCCAACAAATATTAATGTATACAGGTCAACCGATTAACAAATTTAACTGTATAGCCAGTGGCCACCATAGAAGATGATTCTCTTCTCATCAGCACCCTATTCTTGACCAAGTAGAGCCCCGTTTGGATGATTATCATATAAGCAAACTGTGTATCACTCTGCTTCTAGATTAAGATTTTCAACAAAATAAGACCCAGTACTCTCCAGTCAATAAAAGAAAGAAAAATTTACACATGCTACATTCCCTTTTATATATTTCAGTTGAAAATTTCCATCTAGAAGACTATCAAGTCAAACACTTCCTGCTACGCGCGTCTTAAGAGCAAATTCCAGGCACCTTGCGGCCACCATTTCCTCAATCACATTGATCAAAACACTATAAATATACCTTCTTGCTCACTTCAGTTTCCACAAACAATATAACTTGCTCAGTTCATATTCATAGTTTTAAAGCAGCAAAGAGAGAAAGAGACTACATTTTCTTTTCAAATTTTCAAGGAAGATCAGAAAAATGGCCGAGAAGAACCAGCAGGCGTATTCATCAGCAAATGGCTACACCAGAAGTACTGACCAAGAATCCTCCCCCTTCCAATCCGACGAGGAGCTCAAGCGCCAGAAAAGAATCAAACTGTTCACCTACATTGGTATTTTCATCGTCTTTCAAATCATAGTGATGACTGTATTTGGTCTCACTGTGATGAAAGTTAAGACTCCGAAAGCCAGATGGGGAGAAATCACTGTCGAAACCCTCAAATCTGTCCCTGCAACGCCTTCTTTCGACACAACCTTTGAAACCCAGATAAGGATCAAGAACACAAACTGGGGTCCTTACAAGTTTGATGCAGGCACTGCCACATTTTTGTACCAAGGTGTGACTATTGGGAAAGTTGACATTCCTAAGAGCAAGGCCGGAATGCGTTCCACCAAGAAAATCGATGTTGAGGTGAGTTTGAATACTAATGCATTACCAAGCAGTTCCGCTCTTGGAAGTGAATTGAGCAGCGGGGTGTTGACGCTGACCAGCCAAGTTCAATTGAAAGGCAAAGTTGAGCTGATGATGATAATGAAGAAAAATAAGAATGCCTCCATGGACTGCACAATAGCATTTGATTTGTCATCGAAGACTGTCAAAACCCTACAATGCAAGTGATCATCATCCGTCAGACAAGTAAATACAGGAGGCCGGAGCGATTTACGCTGTATCTTCAGATAGCAGATGATCGAAGACTACTTGATTTGCATTCTTTTATAGTTTTATTCATGATTTCGTGTGATGCTTGGATCAATTAAGTTGTTGCCGGATTGATTATAATGATATGTTTTCTGAGTTTCTAAGTACTGGGGCCTCTGTTTTTCATTCTCTTATCTGATTGAATATAGATACTGCAAGAATATCTGGCTACTCGCATAAGAGCCTGTTAGAATGATAACAAAATACAAATAGCTGGCTTCTTAATTTGTCATGCTCAGTCACCTAACGTAAACTATCTTCATACTGACTCATTTCTCCACTGTTTCACAACTTTAAGGCAAAAAAAAAAAAAAAAAAAAAAAAAAAACTAGTCAGACAATCGAATGATTAACACTCGAGGGCTTGAGGGGCAGCCGGGAAGCTGTGGAGACGGCAAACTCGCCGGATAAAATGGAACACATGTATCTTGCAATCTCACATCGGGAAAATTAGACACTATCTGTGGTTTATAAGGGTTTAAGTCACTTTACCCATAACCAATTGCTTTTGAATATGACACTCAGACTACTTTATCAATAAACAACCGATGATATTTCGATAACTTCATATTCAATACTACTCGTGATAAAATCCCTATCAATGGCCGGCACAAACCCAATGAAATCACTAGAAGCACTGAAATGATATCACGGGTAGGCCTTTTCTAACCACATTCAATCCTTATTATCTAATGCCAATAAAATACAACTTATGTATGCTTGTATCCATGACTAACTATCACCAGAAAATGGAGTAGCAACGGACAAGAAGCACAAGATGCTTTAGCCAGCAAACAATAACAAATTGCCAAAAACAAATGACCGTTGTAAAGCCACCAATCCCATTCAAGAAATTCTAGCATTCTTTTCTTGACTAGTCTCTCGTCAACTACAAGAGTGCAAATCACATCACGCGTTGTATAATACAACATATCAACTCCTTCAGATCATTTCAACATGATACCAAACTTCATTATATGTCATAATAGCTTGAAAAAGAGCTTGATGTGTATGTATCAAGGTTATAAGATAAAGTGTTGAGATGAAGGTTCTAAATGCGTGGAAATGATAACCACATCAAGAAGACTAAGGAGTCGATCACTTTAACCTAAACAGAACAGTTCCTCAGAGACACTGTATACACAAGCAGAAGAAGCTAACATTCCACAAACAGCATCACATTTCTTCTTCAATTCATCGTACGTCTTCATATTTTAGAAAACAAAAGCTTTTCTTTGAAAGCTTGTAAGAAGATTAGAGTGATGGACTGATGGCAGAGAGCAGAATATAAAACTTACATAAGAGAACAGAGTATTTACAGAGTAAGGACAGCGCATGAAAAGAGTAAGAAACAGAGTAAGAACAGGGGAATGGAATACTCAACATATACTATCATCAAATTAATATGAATATTTCACATTATGTATAAAGCTTTACAACAAAACCCAGCGTCACAAGGAAAAATAATGAATGAAAAAAATAACAAATAAAGAACTAGCTAGTATCATCATTTGCATTGTAAACTAAAGACGGTCTTTGTGGACAGATCGATTGCCATGGTACAGTCCATCGTAGCAGTTTTCTTTTTCTTCATTATAAGCATCAGTTCCACCTTTCCGGTCAATTTGGCTTGGCTAGTCAGCGTCACCACCCCACTGCCCAATTCACTGCCAAGAGTAGAACTTCCGGTCAATGCATCCGATTTCAAACTCACCTCCACATTGATCTTCTTGGTGGAACGCATTCCAGCTTTGCTCTTAGGTACTGACACTGTCCCAACAGGCACGCCTTGGTACATGAATGTTATGGTGCCTGCATCAAATTTGTAAGCACCCCAGTTGGTGTTTTTCACCCTGATTTGGGTGTTGAATGTTGTGTCAAACGAAGGCGTGGATGCTGCTGCGTTCAAGTTTGTGATGCTGATTTCGCCCAATCTCACCTTGGGGGTCTTGACTTTCATCACAGTCAGACCAAACACGGTCATCACTATGATCTGAAAAACAAGGAAGATACCAATGTAGGTAAACAACTTGATTCTCTTCTGGCGTTGGAGCTCCGCATCGGTTTGCAAAGTTGCAGATTCTTCATCCTTCCTGGTGTAGCCTTTCACCGATGCAACAGCTTGTTTGATCTTCTCAGCCATTTTCTTTAGTGACTTGGAAAAGCTTAGATTGTGTTTTCTCTCTTTCTACTGAAACTTTCTTTGAGCAAGTGTTGTTTGTGGGAATGTTAGCTTCAGCTGCGGTGATATATATAGTTAACCGCCTCCGAGTTCAAGTAAGCTTCCAGGATATGCTTAAGTGTAACGCGCATAGTATAGAGTAGTTGATAAGTCTTCTGCTCTTCTAGAACGCATTCCTTGAGGAGTTGAAGTTTAGGTTTCTGCTGCAAGACAAAGTCTTTGTTAGCTTAAACAAAATACGGATCAAATTTAAATAAAAAGATACTAAATATAAATTTCTTTTATTCTTTACTTCGTTTTTTCTTTTCTTTTTCTTTCGTGAGTTTAAAACGTGGGAATGGTCAATGCAGGCATGAATTACATATCCAGATGAACTTATGTTCTCACTTGTTGCAGGAAAAAGGCTAAAACGTCCTCATCATCAAAGTCATCGATCATCTAGAAGAAAATTGCTAATTAATCAACAGATATGGACGCGTTTTGTGTCTAAAAATGAAAAACAAGTTCCAGGAAACTCATTCGCCTAAGTAACTTATTGAAATTGTCCAGATCTCCAAACACTATATATACACACAGACTTCTGCCTTCCATTTCATCATCATCACAAACAAGTTTCTTCATTTCCCTATACTTTTATCATCATCACAAAACAAACCCACAACACTACTTCTTTCGGTTCCTTTTCGTTTGCATCAGAAAAGCAAAACAAACATGGCTGAGAAGACACACCAGGCTTATCCTTTGGCTCCGGCAAACGGTTACACAAGAAGCGATGGAGAGTCTTTGTCCGAGGACGAGCTCAAGCGCAAGAAGAGAATCAAGTGCTTTGCTTATATTGGTATTTTCATTGTGTTCCAGATGGCCATCGGGGCTGTGTTTGGTCTCACTGTGCTCAAAGTGAAGACCCCCAAGGTGAGACTCAGCGACACAAGCACCCTCTCAGGCGTCACCTCTTCCACTACATCGTTCAGCTCAACCTTCAACACCCAAATCAGGGTTAAGAACACCAACTGGGGTCCTTACAAGTTCGACCAAGGGGTCGTGACATTCAAGTACCAAGGTACACCTGTTGGGACATTCACTGTACCAAAGGGCAAGGCCGGGATGCGTGGCACCAAGAAGATCATTGCGAGTGTGAGCTTGAACACCGCTGCATTGCCGAACAGCTCTGCTCTCAGCAGCGAGTTGAGCGGTGGGGTGTTGACGCTGACCAGCGAAGTGAAGTTAACTGGAAAGGTGGAGTTGATGTTGATCATGAAGAAGAAGAAGTCTGCGAGTATGAACTGCACCATTCAAATTGATGTGTCTGGACAGAAAGTCCAAAACTTAGAATGCAAGTGATATACTAGAAAACTGAGACGCTATAGCTCTACGGATTTTTTTATTATATTTTTTTTTCTTGTATTTGATTTTTTGTGGATATATAAATGGTATTTATTTATATAGTGGTTAGCCACGTTATTTTTCTCTCTCAAATAATCACGGCACCGAGCTAACTGAATGTGATTTTGGAGATGGGAGTAGATTTCATGCATCAAAATACACTTGTACTATCAATCTATAAGTTACTCGATTAAAGATGTGAAAATTGAATGAAAACTAAAAACCCTCAATTCCTTCTTATATTTCACTAGCATTTACATTTTCCCACCTTGCTCCTCGGTCATATTGATTTTGAAAAATCATATAAACAAATTTGGCTCGAGATTTTGTAATTATGTCAATTCGAGAAATGCTCAAAAATCATGAGCTAAATGTTAGAAAAATTTTATGAAAAAATAAGAACATGTTTTTTTTTTATCAAAAAAACATGTGCTAGTCCCTACGGTTGTTTATGAAAAACGAGTTTTTGACATAAAAAAAGTTAGAGAAAATTCAGCATTAGGCTCTCACGGGGTTAGACCTTCATATCATTACTACTACTTTGGGCAAAAATAGCGTTCCATAACATATATCTCACTAGCATTCACATTTTTCTACCTCCTCGATCATATTATTAACTTTGAAAAATCATATAAAAAAATTGGCTCGAGATTTTTTAGTTCTGTCAGTTCAAGAAGTGCTAGAAAATCATGAGCTAAATGTGAGAAAAATTTTGTGAAAAAATAAGAACATGCGTTTTTTTTACCAAAAAAACGTAGTCCATGATTTTTGATGAAAATCAACTTTTCGACAAAATAAATTAAAATTGGAGAAAATTCAACAATAAGCTCCCATGAGGTTGGACCTTCGTATCCTCACTAGTTTGCGGCAAAATCACATTTCTTCCATTACATATAGCATATATTTCACAGCTTTTGATAGAGCTGTCACCTGAACCTTTCGAAGCAACCTCGAGAAGCAAAAACCTTAGGATTTTTTCGGCAATAGCAACCCTCCCTTACGTGGGTCGTTGATCGTGCTAGAGAGACGGCATGGACGGGCTTCGTGCAGTTAATCGGAAAAGCTTAAAATTCTTAAACTGCATTTGTTCTCTCTCTTTCTCCCTTGCTTACTTTTTACAACTATTATTGTTTGTGGGATTTTGGCTTCAGCAGCGTGACATATATTTTTAGCCGCCTCCAAGTTAATTTAAGCGTCAAGCAACGAAATGCTCAAGTGTAACGCGTATAGTATAGAGTAGTTGACTATTCTTCTACTCTTCTACACATTTTTTTTGTTTGCTTTCATGAGTTTAAAACGTGGGAATGGTCAATGCAGGCATGAATTTAATATCAAAGATGAGATGTTGCTGCAGTTTTATTTAAATCTAGATCCCACACTTCTCAATTGTTGTAGGAAAAACGGTCCTCCTCATCGATTTTTAAGATAACTGATAATTAATCCCACATTTTGGATGCGTTTTGCGTCTAAAATGAAATACAACTTCCACGAAACTCATTCGCCTAAGTAACTTATTATTGAGATTGTCCAAATCTCCGAACCCTATATATACACACACACTTCTACTCTTCCATTTCATCATCATCACAAACAAGTTCCTTCATTTCCCTATAGTTTTATCATCATCACAAAACAAACCCACAACACTACTTCTTTCGGTTCCTTTTCGTTTGCATCAGAAAAGCAAAACAAACATGGCTGAGAAGACACACCAGGCTTATCCTTTGGCTCCGGCAAACGGTTACACAAGAAGCGATGGAGAGTCTTTGTCCGAGGACGAGCTCAAGCGCAAGAAGAGAATCAAGTGCTTTGCTTATATTGCTATTTTCATTGTGTTCCAGATTGCAGTCATGACTGTGTTTGGGCTCACTATCATGAAAGTGAAGACCCCCAAGGTGAGACTCGGCACAAGCACCCTCTCAGGCGTCACCTCTTCAACTACATCGTTCAGCACAACCTTCAACACCCAAATCAGGGTCAAGAACACCAACTGGGGTCCTTACAAGTTCGACCAAGGCGTCGTGACATTCATGTACCAAGGTACACCTGTTGGGACAGTTGTTGTACCAAAGGGCAAGGCTGGCATGCGTGGCACCAAGAAGGTCAACGTGAATGTGAGCTTGAATACAGCTGCATTGCCAAGCAGCTCTACTCTCAGCAGCGAATTGAGCGGCGGGGTGTTAACCCTGACCAGCGAAGCGAAATTAACTGGAAAGGTGGAGTTGATGTTGATCATGAAGAAGAAGAAATCTGCGAGTATGAACTGCACCATTCAAATTGATGTGTCTGGAAAGACAGTCAAAAGCTTAGAATGCAAGTGATGAGATTAGCTCTTCAGTTGGCTACAATTTTTTCATTTTTTTTTTCTGTTCTTTTCTTTGTGACGCCTTTGCTTTGTGTAGATTATTTATGGATGGTATTTTTATAATTAGTATCGAGCTATTTGTTGTTTTTCTGTCTTTGTTTGACATGATCTGGTGATCACGGCAACATATGCCCGCTAGTTGCTCTAAAGTCAGAAACTGAAAGTGTCTTTGGTGACATTTATATTGACAATAATAATAAAAAGTGGTAAAAGAAAAGGAGCATGATATCACCAAGTGCTAACTGTCTTTGGTAATGCTACCTTGCCCCTGCGCGCCTTGCTTATTACAAAGCATGAGGCCCTCTTCAAAACTCATTCCCCATGCCGTGCCGTTTGATTTGCATTTACGACACGTTTACTTACTTAAAATTGAATGAAAAGTTGCAAAGAAATCAAGTTCCTACGTTTATTAACACATACAAAAATTAGAATGATTCTGGGTAAAAGTATTTATGTGTTTCCTAATTACTAGCACGTGAAAGAATTAGAATTGACATACGTTTCACCTTCTTAGTTATAAGAAATTAATTCATGACTTAGAGCATTTCTAGCAGCATTGATAATTTGAAAAAAATTAGAGATTTATCAATAAATGAATCTTTGTTCTAATAGTATACTTAAGAAGTTGATAAATTTAGAAATTAACAAATTTATCAATTCAGGAGAGAGAATTTGTCAATGAATAACTAAGTTTTCTCTTATAACTACCAAAACTCTAAAAATAAATTTATAAATATAACTTTCATCCAAATTTATCAACCACTGCTAGAGATGTTTAAAGAATTTGATTACGAAAGAGAATATGGGTTTAAATATCAACCATCCTGAATCGAACCTAATTCATTTTATTTCATATTCCACTTGTTTTCAATTCTTGATTACTTTCCGACCCCAAACAAATGCAAAAGTGACCACAGCACACGGGCCGAATACGTGTGGTGGTGTTAAATGAAACGGATCGACCAAAACAGAAACGGACCCTCCGATTCCTCCTCCTTCGCGCGTTACGAAAAATCTGAAACAGAGAGCCCCAGTTGAGTTGGCGTTTGTCTCTCTTATGGCGGCCACAGTGATTAGGCAAACAGACACTAAACACTAAACAGACTCCTCCGACCTTCCACTTCCCTCCGATTCTCGTCTTCTTCGGCCTGAGCAGAGTCATCATCCTCCAGATACGTCACAAACTCTCTCCTTCTCACTGATCTCTCTGTTTCTTAATTCATGAACATGTTTTGTTTCCCTAATTTTCCCTTTCAAGTATATAGCTTTCCTTAATGTTTTGTTCAAATTGTGTCCAAGAATAAAAATTTATAATGCCCCATTACCAGTTTCCTCAAGTTAAAGCTTAATCTGGGAGCTAGTTATAGGTTAATAGAAAGCAAGGATCTGTCTAAAATTCTATATTCAATAATGTTACAGAAGGTAAATAAGAGATACAGTGGCCTCTGGGTAAAAAAATCAATGAATAAATGACATCATATAACAAATCCAAGTATCAAAGAAACGAAAAGAATGAAATAAATCAACAAAGCAAGAACAAGTCTTGAATCTTGATCACTCGCAATCCAGTAGATGAACTTGCCTAGTTTAGAGCTCCAAAGTAGTAGTTCAACACTCACTTGCATTGTAAACTTTTGACAGTCTTTGTGGACAAATCAAAAGCTATGGTGCAGTCCATATTGGCAGACTTCTTCTTCTTCATTATGAGCATCAATTCAACCTTTCCGGTCAATTTGGCTCGGCTGGTCAGTGTTAACACCCCGCTGTTCAATTCACTGCTGAGAGTGGTACTGCTTGGTAATCCATCGGTACTCAAACTCATCGTGACATCAATCTTTTTCGTGGAACGCATCCCGGCCTTGCTCTTTGGAATAGTAACTTGCCCCACAGGCACGCCTTGGTACATGAATGTTGCAGTTCCTGCATCGAACTTATAGGGACCCCAATTTGTGTTCTTGACCCTGATTTGGGTTGTGAAGCTTGTATTGAACGAGGGCGTTGCAGGGACGGAGGTGAGCTCTTGGACATTAATGGGTCCTAATCTCACCTTAGGCGTCTTCACTTTCATCACGGTGAGACCAAATACGGTCATGACAATGATTTGGAACACAATGAAAATACCAATATATGTAAATAATTTGATCCTCTTCTGGCGTTTGAGCTCTTCCTCGGATTGGAAGGTCGGCAGTTGCTCATCTTTTCTTGTAGCGTAACCTTTTACTGATGCAAAGGCCTGTTTGATCTTCTCAGCCATTTTTCTTGATTTCCTGGAAACTTTAGGAATAAGAGAATGTGTACTATTTCTTATGTGTGGCTCTCTAACTTATCAAATGAATGAATTGAGGCAATTGTAGTATGAATTGATGGTATATGCTAGTTTGTGGGAATGTTAGCTTCAGCTTTCTGGTA
Source organism: Fragaria iinumae (assembly GCA_009720345.1). Classification (NCBI taxonomy): domain Eukaryota; kingdom Viridiplantae; phylum Streptophyta; class Magnoliopsida; order Rosales; family Rosaceae; genus Fragaria; species Fragaria iinumae. The sequence continues at coordinate 1,569,000 of CM019121.1, forward strand.
TATATAGTGTTGAGGTTCTGGACAATTGGATCTAGATAATGCATACATGTTAGCTTCCTGGAAATGCTGATATATAGCCTAACGCGCACAATTTCGAGTTTTTGACTTAATAGTCTTCTAGATGGCCGAGTAAAGTTGTATGGCTTAGACTCTAGCTGTAAGATTAAGTCTTTATGCCCCCATTTGCTTACAGAATGAAAAATAGGATAAAATAGGAATAGAGGGTAGGAGTTTCCAAGACTTCCAGATATCTTATGCTTCTGTTCCAAGGCAAAGTCTTAATGCCGTTTAAAGATTTCTACTAATTCTATACTATGTTGTTTTCTCACCTGAGTTTAGTATCTGGTCAATGCGTGCATTGTGTAATAGAATATAAACAATGCCGTATACTTTAATATTGTGATCATCAGCACAAGATAGGTTGAATATAACAGATCTATATACTTCTTATTGGCATCATGCCAATATATTCAAGGGTCAGTAGACTCGACTATAATGAATCCCTCACCAGTCACCACGTTCCCATTTCTCATTTAGAAGTCATCATAATCATCTAGAAGTTGAAATATTGCATATCTGCACGCGTTTGGTGTCTGCAATAAATTACTTAATCCCAGATCATCATATTTTTAAGGAAGTTCATTCCCCTAAATAACTTATTGAACTTGTCCAAACTCCACACTATATATACACAAACTGGTACTCTTCCATTCCATCAAAACCATAAACAACTTCCTTCCTTCCTCGTTTCGTATTTTCATACATCCTACAAAAACAAACCCACAAAAGCAGAGAAAGACAGAGATTTTCCTTTGGATTATAGTAAGAGATGGCTGAAAAGACCAACCAGGCTTATCCTTTGGCACCAGCAAATGGTTACACAAGAAGTGACAGAGAATCATTGGTCTCTGAAGATGAACTCAAACGCCAGAAGAGAATCAAGTTGTTTACCTATATTGGTATCTTCATTGTTTTTCAAATCATAGTGATGACCGTGTTTGGTCTCACTGTGATGAAAGTCAAGACCCCAAAGGTGAGATTGGGGGAAATCAGCATCACAAACTTTAATTCAGCAGCTGCAACTCCTTCATTCGACACAACCTTCAACACACAAATCAGGGTGAAGAACACCAACTGGGGTCCTTACAAATTTGATGCAGGCATGGTGACATTCATGTACCAAGGCGCACCTGTGGGGACAGTAGTGGTACCTAAGAGCAAAGCTGGAATGCGTTCCACTAAAAAGATCAACGTTGAGGTGAGTTTGAACACCAATGCGTTACCAAGCAGTTCAACTCTCAGCAGTGAATTGAACAGTGGGGTGTTGACGCTGACTAGCCAAGCCAAATTGACTGGAAAGGTGGAGTTGATGCTCATAATGAAGAAGAAGAAGTCTGCCAATATGGACTGCACCATAGCTTTTGATTTGTCCACAAAGACTGTCAAAAGTTTACAGTGCAAGTGATCGGACTAGTTCTTGACATTGTTGATTTCCATTCTTTATACCTTTTTTTCCTTCGGATTTGTTGTATAGATATAAAATGATTTTATTCTTATTTGTTTAATCACAGAGGTCAGTGTTGTTCTTTTGTTTATTTATTTCATACATACATTTGAATATAGAACCAGATGTTTAGCTCATAAACTACTAACATAACAGACACTCACTCTGAGTAGCTCAAATGCAAGAAGAGAATCAACATAGCAACCATATGAATCAAACAGAACCATATATAGCTCTTAAACAAGTAGTCTCTATGTTTGCATCAGACTCTACTTTTCTGTAGTTATACAACACCTTAGAGAGCACCTGTGCTATAAAGTGGTGATGCATCTATAAAAATAATAGATCCTGCAATAAGGAAAGATATCATATATATGGAGAAACAGTAAAATGATGCTAAACAGCAATAACACATGGAAAAAAGAAGGGTCATTCTCTTTACACTTGCTATTCGAGTGCTGAAGAAATGAAGATCCATCCTTGATCCTTTAATTGGATCTCAAATTTTAGCCATTACTTAGAGTGTTAGTTAGCATGCACTGAATAAGGTTGTCTGATATATCAGTTCCATTGCAAATTTTGCCGTCTTTGTGAACAGATCAAATGTTATGGTGCAGTCCATTGTGGATCCACCTATCCGATCAATTTAGCTTGGCTACTCAGTGTCAACACCCCGCTGTTCAATTCATTAAAATAAGTGGAACTTGTTGGCTATCCATTGGTATTCAAACTCACCTCAACATTGATCTTCTTAGTGGAACACAATCCATCCTTGCTCTTTGGAATAAATTGATCAAGTGTATTGGTATCTAGTTTGCTTGCTTGATGGGAATGCTGGCTGAATAAGAAACACTGCAAGGTACTGATAGTAACTCAGAAATGTTAAAATCTAATCAAATGCTCCTAGGAAAGAGTTTTGATTCTAGTTTCCAGCATCTAGATTTACAAATGGATTCGTTGAGCACCTTGATTATGTCCCCATAGCTTACAGTGCAATAAAAGGTGTTGGACATTTAGCCAACTGTAAATATGTCCCTTGCTGTGTCATATCCAAAGTCTTTCCTAATATGTTTTCTGCCATATGCAGGCCAGAATCTAAGTACAGATAACATTAAGGTGTGATCAAACAATAGTGGTATAATACTATTCTATTGTTTATACTTCTTTTAAGAGATGCCAATATGGCAATATTATACTAATATGGTATGATATATTCCACACCAAGTTCCTACTCCTCTTTTGGAGGATTTGGTCTAGAAGTCTATCTGAAAGAAGAAGGCCTAACCAAAGTCATCGATCATCTAGAAACCTTTGGACACGTTTGGTGTCTGCAATAAACAACTTCACCCAAACTCAACATGCTCTAGGAAGCTCACTCCCTCAAATAACTCATTGAAACTGTCCAAACTTGAAACACTATATATACATAAACTACCACTCTTGCATCTCATCATCATCACCACAAACAACTTCCTTCACTTCCTAGTTTCATACTATCATACATCTTATACAGACAGACATATAAAAAGCAGAGGAAAAACAGAGAGATTTTCTTTTCAATCATACTAAGAGATGGCTGAGAAAACCCACCAGGCTTATCCTTTGGCACCAGCAAATGGTTACACCAGGCGTGATGGAGAATCTTTGGTTTCCGAAGATGAGCTCAAACGCAGGAAGAGAATCAGATTGTTTACCTACATTGGTATTTTCATTGTCTTTCAGATCATAGTCATGACAGTTTTTGGTCTCACTGTGATGAAAGTCAAGACCCCAAAGGTGAGACTGGGTGAGATCAATGTCCAAGACTTCAACTCTGTCCCTGCAACACCTTCATTTGACACAACCTTCACAACACAAATCAGGGTCAAGAACACGAATTGGGGTCCATATAAATTTGACGCCAGCACAGTAACATTCATGTACCAAGGGGTGGCTGTTGGGCAAGTCGCTGTTCCTAAGAGCAAGGCTGGAATGCGTTCCACCAAGAAGATGAATGTGGAAGTGAGTTTGAATGCTAATGGATTGCCAAGCAGTTCGAATCTTGGCAGTGAATTGAACAGCGGGGTCTTGACACTGAACAGCCAAGCCAAATTAGCCGGAAAGGTTGAGTTGATGCTCATAATGAAGAAGAAGAAGTCTGCCACAATGGACTGCATGATAGGTTTCGACTTGTCCACAAAGACTGTCAAAAGTTTACAATGCAAGTGATCAATCAGAGTTCTTGATTTTGTAATTTTAATTCCCCGTCCCTCTGTATCATGCATTGATTTGTAATTTTAATATATTCTTGTCTGGCTATAAAATGAAATTGATTTTAATTTTTAACTAATGAGTCTATATTATTGCAATAAAACCATTGAACATATAAACAGATAACTATTCTGCAATGCAAAGTCCAGAGTCCTGACTAGCTTCTATACTACTGTATACTACATTATGCTGAACAGAAGTCTTTATGTTAACCAAATCTGCGAAAAATGACAAGTCAGAGTCCATACCAGACTGAATGGCCATTATTAGCGTAAAACCTCAGTGTGTCACTCTCCTTGGTTCAATATGATGCACCAAATGAGAGCTATGATATATTGATCAATGTATAGTGTGACATAGAAACAAGAATTATCAGGAATATCAATGATCCAGTCTACCCTAAATGCTTAATGCCTGATTTGATGCAGACAGTATGCTAGATTTCTTGCAAGAAAATTCTCCTATTTAGCTCAGATTACACTTGGTAGAGTGCTTCTTCATCTTTTCTGGTGTAGACTGATGCCAAGGCCTGTTTGATCAACTTAGCCATGTTTCTTTTACTGTTAAACTACTTTGCAAGTGTACTAGAATGTGTTTAGCTCTCTAAATCAATGAGGATATGTTACATATGTATAGTACTTGTTTGTTTACAGTGAAGGTGTAAAGCTGACAGCTTTAGAGTCTTGTAGATGACAAGCTTAATCTTTGGTGTTTACGTAAAGCCTCCATTCCCAGTTTCCGGTTAATTTAGCTTGGCTAATCAGCATCAAGCCCACTTTTCCAGTTAATTTGCTATCCAGACTAGAAAGTTTTGGCAATCTGGTATTCAAACTCACCTAGACATACGTTAGTGAGTTCAGAGGCAATACACTGGTAACGCTAAATTAAGGATCCTAAAATTAACCAAAAATATATACAAGTATACAGTTTTGGACTAGTCTTCTAGAATTCCATGAAAGACCTTGTTTCCTTTTTTATTTTCACCAAATCCTAAGCTAGAGGACCTTAATATATCATTTTCTGTGTGTTTAGTTGAAGTCTTATGTTGTAGATGATTGTTATTAATCTTGGATTTGGTCAATGCGTGCTTGAATATGATCCCCATTATTCAAGTATTGTCACTTTGTGAGCAAGTTTAGAATAGCTATGTATTATTCAATACTTCTCATCAGCCGCCGATCCAATATATATACATGTCGATCTATAGAGTAAACTGTAGTATACAATTATAACAGATCGCCACACGTTCTGACTTCTCATTGTAGAAGTTTGGTCTAGAAGTCTATCTGATAGCAAAAGCCTAACCGAAGTCACTGATCATCTAGAGGTCCATAATTCCCAGCTTTGGACGCGTTTGGTGTCTGCAATAAAATAGTTAAGCCAAACCCACATGTTCTAGGAAGCTCATTCTGTTAATTTAACTTGATAAAAGTTTTCCCATGCTCCAAACACCTATATATACACACCTTGTACTCTTCCATTCCATCATCAGCGCAAATAGCTACCATCAATTCCTTGTTTCATAGTTCATATATAGTTCATACATCATAGAAAATCAAACCCACAAAAGAAGAGAGATTTTTCTATCCGATTCTATTAACAGATGGCTGAGAAGACCAACCAAGCTTATCCTTTGGCCCCTGCCAATGGTTACACAAGAAGTGATGGAGAATCTTTGGTATCCGAAGATGAGCTTAAACGCCAAAAGAGGAGGAAATTGTTTATGTACATTGGTATCTTCATTGTTGTTCAAATCATAGTGATGACCGTATTTGGTCTTACTGTGATGAAAGTGAAGACGCCTAAGGTCAGATTGGGTGAAATCAATGTCCAAAGCCTCAACTCTGTCCCTGCAACACTTTCATTTGACACAAGCTTCACCACCCAGATTAGGGTGAAGAACACAAACTGGGGTCCTTACAAGTTTGATGCAAGCACCGCAACATTTATGTACCAAGGTGTGGCAGTGGGGCAGGTATCTATTCCCAAGAGCAAGGCTGGAATGCGTTCCACAAAGAAGATCAGTGTTTCAGTGATCTTGAACACTGATGCTCTGCCAAGCAGTTCTACTATTGGCACTGAACTAAACAGCGGGATCTTGACGCTGACCAGCCAAGCCAAACTGACTGGAAAGGTTGAATTGATGCTTATAATGAAAAAGAAGAAGTCTGCCACAATGGACTGCACCATAGCTTTTGATTTGTCCACAAAGACTGTCAAAAGTTTACAATGCAAGTGATCAGACTATTCATAACTTTCTGCATTCCTTTTTCATGGTCAGATTCCATTTTGTTTATTTGATGCCTTGGATTTGTTGTATAGCTAGCTGCAAATGATATACACTTCAATCTCACACCACAGAAGCCACTGTTGTATTCTTTAATTTCCTGTTTTTCTATGATTGTATATATGAACAGATGCTTGATTTCTATAATACCAAGAATGCTTGTCTTGTAAGAAACCATTTCAAAATACAATCATCAGAATATCAGTGACTATAGAGCTATATACTCATTTAGTTTTCTGTAGAAAGGATGTCCCTTGCTATTCGCAGCCAAACAATTAGGGTGAAAAGTAAACAAAACAACTAATTAGGAATACCTTGTTCTTCACATGATTGATGAGTACAGCTTTATGATCATCACATACTTCACCTGGCTGGAGAGACAAAGTATATATTTCATGGTCCTACTTGGATGTAATCGAACCATCCATACATATAATAACAATACTTTGTCATCTTTATATCCATCTAGAAGTCAAGAATCTCATTTAGGTGTGTCTATAACTCTATATCTCCCTGGGGAAAAATTATAATGGTCCTGCCTATTGGTTTCCATGAAGAACTCACCTATTATTCCTTTCAGATAATTAACACTACTATAAATAGCCATTACTAACATGACCACAAATGCACGACTCCTAAACATTGCAGTCCATCTTTGAGTGCAAGCAAACCCAAAAAGGGAGAGAAAATGTCTGAGAAGTACAATCATACGCAGCAAACCCCGGTCCATCATACGCAGCAAACCCCGGTTCAGGGGCACCAGAGAACTGGTGAAGATCAATCTACCACTTTCCAGTTCAACGATGAGATCAAGCGCCAGAAGAGAATGAAACTGTACAAATACATTGGTATTTTCATTGTGTTTCAGATTATAATTCTGACTGTGTTTGCTCTCATGGTGATGAAAGTTAAGACCCCTAAGGTGAGATTGGGCGCCATCAACATTCAAAGTCTCAACTCCGTCCCTGCAACACCTTCTTTTGATGCAAGCTTCACCACCCAAATTAGGGTTAAGAACCCAAACTGGGGTCCCTTTAAGTTTGATGCAAGCACTGCAACATTTTCGTACCAAGGGGTGCCTGTGGGACAAGTTGTTATTCCGAAGAGCAAGGCTAGAATGCGGTCTACCAAGAAGATTGGTGTCACGGTGAGTGTGAATTCCAAAGCATTGCCTAGCAGTTCTGATCTTGGCAGTGAATTGAAGAGTGGGGTGTTGACACTGAGTAGCCAAGCCAAGGTGTCTGGAAAGGTGGAAATTATGGCGGTGACCAAGAAAAGGAAGACTGCCCAAATGAACTGCGCTATTGTGTTTGATTTGTCTACAAAGGCAGTTCAAACTCTGCAGTGCGAATGATATCGATGACAGTGATCAAGACTAGCCGGCCAGTTGGATCATGATTTGTTTTATTACATTATTCCTTTTTCTATGTGTGACACTTGAATTTAAGTTTGTTATGTACCTACAATGTTCTTTGTTATGTTTCTTTGTATCATGATTTGGTTCAATTAAGTGGTTTCATAACGTTCTTAAAGCTCAAATAATTTCCTGATGCAACAAATTTGTTGCTATATTTGTAAATGTATTTAAGAAAATCCCGAAAGTGTCTAAATTCTAAATGTAGTTATCACAAACACTCCTACACAAATAATGAATGACTACACAAATACTCTCTTTATCGATCAAAATAAAGCCGATTATTTATATATTGTTATACTTGAAATCAATAAATTTATATTACAAAAAGTGGAGCTTCATCAACTTCTCCAGTAATAAAGATACCTAACGCCACACCGGCAAATAGGGTTTGCATATGAGTAACCAGCTAATCAATAACCATATGAGCGATACTGACCGTCTTAGTAGACAAATCAAAGTCTGGTTCACAGTCCATTACAGCATACTTGGACTTCTTCAGTATATACATCAAATAGAGATGTCCACGCAAAGCGACCCCACTCCTGAGAGTTATCAGCCCTCTGTTCATTTCACTTCTGAGATCCGAACTGTAACGACTCTCCAATGCATCGGAGTTCAATCTCACCTCGACATTGATCTTCTTGGTGGAACGCATTCTAACCTTTCCTCTTGGAATAACAGCTTCCCCAACAACACTACCTTGGTAATTAAACCGAACTACGCCATGACCAAACTTGAAAGGGCCCCAGTTTGCTGTGTTCTTGATCCAGATTTCGGTTGTGAAGCTCATGTTGAATGAAGGTGTTGCAGGGTTATAGTTTAGGGTTTGGACGTCGATTTTGTTCAACAGGGCCCTAGGGACGTGAGCTTGCATGACGGTGAGAGCAAGTACGGTGATGACGATGGTCTGAAACACAACGAAGATTGCAATATAGATAAACAGTTTCATTCTCTTCTTGCGTTGGAGCTCATCTCTGGGTACAAATGACTCTCCATCAATTCGCTCGTAACTATCAAATGGGGTTAAAGGATAAGAAATCTCATAGTTGGATTTTTCAGCCATCTCTGTTCTTTCTTTCTGAGATATGTGAATCTCTCTACTTTTGTTCTATTGCTTTTGTGGGTTGTAATTTCTAGCTGGGACAAATGATCGAAACAAGGAAGTGAAAGGGTTGTAGTTTCTGGCAATGATGAAACATGACTAGAAGTGTGTTACATATAGTGTTTCAACTAGAGAATTCCAATATCAGTTATACGTGTGGACTATTTCTTGCTCTCTTTATTGCCAAAATGTTAATCAATAATTTAGGTACTAATTTTGGCTCAGACGCCAAACGAGATTTCTATATAAATAAGGTCAAATTATTTATTCTAGATGATGATTGTTTTGGCCACGATCCTTAGCGCGCGGAGCAGAGGTTTCTAACAGACAAAGAGGGAGGATGAGTGTTGCGGGCGTGCCACCTCGCGGACGAGGAAAGAGGTTGTAGGGGGTGCGCTTGACTTCTTGATCAGGCAAAGGGGGGTTACAGGTGCCACCTCAGAGGAGGATTTACGAGCACAAGCGAATCGATACTCACGGCGGCGCGAGCAGAGCAGTTACAGGGAGTTCAGAGAGAAGCTAAAAGGGGTAGAGTCCGGAGAGCTCTGGAGAAAGACCTAGGCGGCGGCGCTTAGGGTTAGGGTTTCGAGGAAGGCTCGAAGGGTAACTGGGTTTCAGTTGTATTGTGTTTGTTGTTTTTGTATTGATTTGAGAGAGAGTCTTCTGTTAGGGTTCGAGCCCCCTTATATAGTGGTTCGTTAGAAGCAAAGTGATTAGAATCCAAGTCGGACTCTGAAACACTAATTCACAAGGACACTGCTTCGTCCATGCGAACCAACCAATTAGTGACACCTGCCCAATTCGCACACTTCATTCCGCGCTGCCAACTGTAGACTCCTATGCGAACTGGAATTAGGAGCATCCTCATCTCGCGGGCTGCTACAGGGTGCTATCTCGCGTGCTTCTGCAGCTCGCGTCCATTTCGCGGGCTATTGCAGCTCGCGAGCCTTAAAAGGGCTTTTTATATTTAATGGGCCACAGGGGTTGGCCCGAAGCATGTCAGAGACTTGTAAAAGTCTTCGACGTTTGTCGCGGTGCGCGCGGAGTCCGCATGTCGCTTTCTCGCGAAGTCTTCTACGCGAGGCAGTTCGCCAGCTCGCCTCGCTTCGCCTACGCGGAGAGTCCATCTCGCCTCGCCTATGCGGACTGGCAAATAGTAATTCCGCGCGAAGGCTAAGTGAAGTCAAGTTCTCATGCAGTTCGTTCCGCGCGAAATCTAACTTGGCTCGTGTGGTCTCACTGGCGAGCTATCACTTTTAAACTTGGAAAAACTCCATCTCGCCGGTATGACATGGTCCAAGAAATGATTAATATTTACATAGACATTTACTGTCCAGTAAAATATTAATCTAGGCGTAAACAATGATGACTTTGTTAAGGACTTTTAGCTAGTTTGCCTCTTCCTTCATTAGCCAAAAAAGAAGTTCAGTAATTGAAATGAAATCTGATTGATTTGTGGTAATTCAATGATTGCTTCCTCAAAATCAAGCAAATTAACTTGCTCATCGGCCGGAATAACTATTTGCCGATTTTGCCCCAATAGTCACACAATGAACCAGATAACGTTGTGTGGGAACTTCTATATATTATTGTGCACTAGCTACTGCATGCACTTTACTATATACTCACCAAAACTCACAAGAATAATGAAAACCCAAGTAGCAGGGCATTGACAATTCCCAAACTGATTGAAGAATAAGTCGAACTGGCGAAGTATAGAATAATAGAAAGCTATAGATAAACTACAGCAGCTAAAAGAATCCTCATGGAACTCATTCAACCTGGAACTCAGTCCCAACTGTGCCCGTTGCATTTCACCTTTTCCTAGAATATCGTCTAAGCCTGCACGGCTGCACCTGTGTGGAAATCACACTATATACACAACGCAGCTAGCTGAAACCAACATTCCCGAACACAACTACAGATCACATCATCTACACTTCTCAAACAGCGAACACAGCTAATTGATTAACCTAAATGGCAGAGGAAATGCCTTGGCAACAATAAAAGGCTACACCACAAACGATTAGGAATCCGCATCACATTCTGAGGAAGAGCTCGATCAAACGCTAGAAGAGGATCAAATTGTTCACTTACATTGGAATTTTCATTATATTTCATATCATAGTGATGACCGAACTTGGTCTCATTATCTTCAATGTCAAGACTCGGAACAGGCCAGGTCCGGAGCCAGTGTATGGCATGGTACTGCCATATCCAGAATCTTGACATTTTATTGAAGTGTAGATATGTCTTAGATGCATTTATCTTAGCCACTCCTTCATGTATATTTAGTTATCAATTACCCAGATAATCAGATTCTCCAAGCACTCCATTCTTCTAATAACAGGAAAGTTTCCTTAAATGGACTTTGTCACTCCAGCTTCTCCAAGTATAATGAAAATTGATTATCTCAACCTTTCATAACCCAGAAACGTTCATGCCACTATCTATCCAAATACAGTACTATATATATAGAGATGAACATCCACTTGGGCACCAAACACAAAAAGCCTTGTACAAAAAGGTTAACCATTTCCATTTCCATCTTCAATATTCATATAGAAGAAAATGGCGGATCATCAGAAAGTAGAAATGGGGTATCCCACAGACTATCAACAGCCCAGCGTCACTTCCAGTCCGGACGACGAGGTCAGACGTCGCCAGAATAGAATCAAGGCGTACATAGTTATCGGCATTTTCATTGTGATTCAGACCATAGTGATATCCATACTCGGACTCACGATCACGAAAGTGAAGATCCAACTGGGCGACATTCACGACGTCCAGACTCTCACTGCCGTCCCTGAACCACCATTGTTCGATATGAGCTTCGCAACCGAAATCCGGGTGAGGAATAAGAACTGGGGACCTTACAAGTATGAGTCTGACTTCGCTATATTCATGTACGAAGGTGTCCCGGTTGGACAACGGCGAAGTTGGCATGCGATTGGCGAAAAAGATGGATGCAATAGTGAGTGTGAGCGGATCCGGGTTTCTGCTGGGGAACACAATGCTTGGGACTGAACTGAACAGTGGGATATTGAAGCTGACCAGCACGGCCAAGTTGGACGGAAAAGTGGAGCTGTTGGGTATCTTTCAGAATCACAAGACTGCAGAAATGGAATGTTCTATGGTGTTTAATTTGGAAACGGAGACTGTCCAACGTTTGAAATGCGAGTGATCACAAACGGAGCCATGGCTCTGTTTTGCCTCCAATTTTAGTTACTTTTACATTTTCAAATCGGCAAGTGAAATTTGGCAATTTGCACTTCCCAACTAAATTTCTTTTATTGCGAGTCTCTTTATGATTTATGTTGACGTAAATGTATTAAATTCTAACAACATTGTATCTTTTTATTTACTGTAATAAGAATGAAAATGGCATGTAATTGTTTTCATCGTGGAGACCACTATCCCTTACAGCTCAAGTAAAGAAAAGTCGCCAAATGTTTGCAAGATGTTGTAAAGTGTTACACAAAACTTTGGTAGTTATAACAATTTTCATGTAATAAAACGGCCAAATATCAGACATACACGTATCATCTAAACTCTATTATTTACACTTGTAAAGGCTAAAAGTCATTAAAACAAGTCATACCATTCCCATCATCTAGAATTGTAAGGAAGAAATATCAAACCTGTCACGCGCTTTGCTCACAAATTTCAACTTCTTTTTAATTCTTACCCGAGTGATCAGACTCTCCAAACACTACATAAAGCTCCCATACTTCCATTCACCTCCCAAGTTTGCCAGAGTGCATTAGTACCAACATTCATTCTAGCTAGAGAACGAGTAGAGACCAAAAGAGAGAAAAATGGCCGAGAAAAACCAGCAGGCCTACGCATCAGCAAATGGCTACACCAGATCAAATGACCACGAATCGATCGGAGCCACCTTCCAATCCGAGGAGGAGCTGAAACGCCAGAAGAGAAGGAAGCTGTTTATGTATATTGGTATTTTCATTGTCTTCCAAATCATAGTTATGACCGTATTTGGTCTCACCGTCATGAAAGTAAAGACTCCCAAGCTCCGGTTAGGTAACACCGACGTCCAAACCCTCAACTTTACCTCCCAAACGCCACCATCTTTCGATATGAGCTTCACAACCCAAATTAGAGTCAAGAACACGAATTTCGGTCCCTACAAATATGATAGTAGCTATGTCACGTTTTTGTACCAGGGGATGCCATTGGTGAAGGTTACAATTCCTAAGGGAAAGGCTGGGTGGCGTTCGACTGAAAAAATTGGAGCCACCGCGATTTTGAATTCCAAGGTGTTGCCGAGTGTTTCAAATCTTGGTAGTGATTTGGATTCAGGGGTGTTGAAGCTGAGCAGCCAAGCAAAGATTAGTGGAAAAGTTGAGTTGATGTTTGTGATGAAGAAGAAGAAAACTGCAGAGATGAATTGTAGTATTGAAGTTAATTTGGCAACCAAGGGGGTTCAGGCACTAGAATGCAAGTGAAGGCAGCTTTTGGACATGCATGAGTAGTTTTCACTGAGCTAGTTATTCGATATTTCCGCCTTGTACTTGTAAATAAGATATATAATCATCGGTCATTTTTCCTTTTGATTCAATTTCTTACTGCATGTTTGTGATGCGATTTAAATAAATGAACAAATGATTCCTAGACTGAGTTGGAGGTTCCATCCTCCTCATGATTATTGTTTTCCGAAAAGAAAAAAAAATTCAAGTTCTGGTGATCATTAGGACTACGCTTACGATATTGTTTAGAAAAAAGGTAACGAGTTTTAAGGATGATGACTTTTATTTTCTCTTTAGTGAATTGACTAAACAACTGAAAGAACAACAATGTCGTTGTATTATTCACAAGTGCAGGTAGTCTTTTGGGAGCAGATGGCATTCTTATAGTACTATTCAGTATTCCAATGATACATGATATATTATCTACTCACTCTTTAGTAACTTCAAAAATGGATGTCAAGCCTTGCATTTGCACTGATAAGAAGAACAGGTAATAACATGAACACACGATTCATCCTCATGATTTACGTAAAAATTGAACTATACATGTAAAATAACCGATTAAGCTCTTAATCTTAGTACTACAACATATATATTATAACAATCTAACTTGTTTTTAAAAACACGTACGAACAATAATTTGTATTACAAAAGAAGTACCCAACCCAACTTGTCCCGTAAAGAAGAGAAATTAGTCGCCTTCAGTACGTAGGAGACAAAGTATTCTTCTTCAGTTCTTCTAGTAACATGCGTTACATATTCAAATGTACGTACAACCTACTTACGAAGAAAACAAATGAGAAAGGATGCTTATTAGGACCAATTGCAACTTGGGTAACTGTATTCTGCATGAAGCCAACTACAGGCGTCACATCTTGGACTGGACTCGTTGTTCATATTCAACCCATGGTTCTTCTGTAACAAGACTCTCAGCCGCCCCCCAACAAAGTCTCCCTTTCTCTATGTATCTTCTGGTGTAAATTAACCACTCATACGATCGAGTTGATAATTACACCGGACAAAACTAATATGCAAGCCTCCTTTAGTGATTGGTATACTATTCCGAACCCCTAATAATATGCCTAACATATCAAAACCCTGTTAATAATAATCAATCTCACCAGTCCCACCACCCTCAAAGGTCCAAATCCTACAACGGTTGCCACTAAAGGTTCTATCCATATAATACTACACGATAGCGACGATTCTCCAAAGCTTTCCATAGCAAAGGTGACGATCAATGTCATGCCCACCATCTAGAAGTCAAGAAATTTAGGCCATACCAAATTACCAGTTACCTCAAACGCGTTTAACACAAGAAGAGACAGTGTTGTGTCATTTCTTTCCGGGAAGCAAACTAGTGACCAATACAGACGACCATACGTACAGTTCTTCATAACCTACTATAAATAAACACAAAAACACTCCCACTGCCATCACCACCAAAACATACACAACACAAGAGAGAGATTTACAGCTAGCTTTAAGTTTTCGCTTTCTGAGAGAGAAACAGAGCTACCCAAAATGTCTGAGAAAGCGCACGATGTTGAAACACACCCCTTCCACGCCGACGAAGAGCGCAAGCGGCAGAAGAGGATCAAGATGTACAAATACATCGGAATTTTCATTGTGTTTCAGATCGTAGTGATGACGGTTTTCGCACTTACCGTCATGAAGGTCAAGACCCCGAAAGTCCGACTAGGCAACATCTACGTCCAGTCCCTCACCGCCAACCCCGCAGCCCCCTCATTCGACATGAACTTCGCAACTCAAGTCAGGGTTAGGAACACCAACTGGGGACCTTACAAGTTCGAGGCCGGCACAATCACGTTCATGTACGCAGGTCTTCCCGTTGGACAGGTTTACATCCCCGAAGGCAAAGCTGGGATGAGGTCGACCAAGAAAATTGATGTCATGGTGAGTGTGAACTCGGCATCGTTGCCCGCGAACACTATGCTCGGAACTGAGCTGAGCAGTGGGGTGTTGATGCTGTCCAGCACGGCCACGTTGACTGGAAAAGTGGAGCTGATGATGATCATGAAAAAGAGGAAGTCGGCGGACATGGCGTGCTCTATGGTGTTTAGTGTGGCCACAAACACTGTCCAGAATTTGGAGTGCGAGTGATATAAAGTTATAAACAGACCTCGATCGGCTCTGTTCTGCCTCCCATTTTTAGTTACTTCTAAGTTTGGCAGATTTTTTTTAAATTTTTTGTAGTCTTATGATTCTGGTTTACAAATTATGTCGGCCGATATATATATTATTATACACATTATAGTTTGAACTCCAATTTTTGCCTTCTTTTGTTCTTTTCATTTGTTGATATTCAAAGGCAAAAATAACATTGCTACTGAGACGTCTGCTTGGACTGGAAAAATTTTGGGGTATGAACTCTTAATTTTTTCTTTCTTGTGGGCATAATATATTGAGTCTTTTATCATGATGACTTAATGGTTTCAGGGTCGAATGAAAACCTTTTAGTTTTTTTTTTTTAATAGCTGGAGAAAGTGATGGCGGGCTTTTTAATGAAATAATGTCGAAGATAATGCCAGACTATATGAACGGCTATAGAGGAACTGATGAGGATACTTGAACAACCACCCAATAAAAGTCTTCACGTAGGACAGAGAGGGCATATTAGCTTCGTCTGCCAGGTCTCCAAGACTGAATTTTGGCTCATTGACTAGGTTATTTTCTGCAAATTATGTTCACTAGTGTTAAACTATATAAATCACTAGTATCAAAAGTACTAATCGAAATTTTGCTTGAGCTGTTTTGGATTATAGTTCTTTTGTTCATCGATCAGTTCCGTTGCCCCTCCTTAATATGAATTTAGAGCTAGCTGTAGGAGCTAGCTATTAGTGCTTCAATTTTTCCGTTCGGCTATTTTTTACGTTTAATTTGTGTTTTCTTGATTTTGTTTCTGCTGTACTTCTCTGCCTTCTAGGTTTTTTTTAATATATGGTTTCCTTGACCCAAAAAAAAAAAAAAAAAGAGAAGGAAACGAAAAATATCTACAAGTCGAATTAATTTGATCTTTCTCTCTGTATGTTACATCCGAAAAAGACATATATATGGAACGTAGTTCAATCCAAAACACTTTCTATCAGATACTGATTGATTTGTATTGGGGTACAATTAGTCTATACTCGTTAGTATATAACAGTTCAAAGAGTAAAAGGACATTTGTAATTAACTTTTAAGTGGTCATGGTCAATGAATCCAAAAAAATCTAAGATGAGAGGAATTTGATCTTCTTCGGAGAATAGCAATAGATCCCCAAAGCAATAGAGTTTAAAGATAATTCCTATTTGAACTAGGATTCAGAATTGCGCCAAACACACTTGTCATCATTTTGAGCATATAACTCTGAGCAAAGCATTAGCTTCTTTTTCAGACCAAAAAAAAAAAAAAAAAAAACATTAGCTTCGTTTTATCCTTCTCTCTTTTCCTTTTTTTTCCTACAGAAAAGAAGAATTAGCTTGATACTTAAACTAATTCGTTTATATATTGGGGTTATACTTTTTGTTGGATTGGTGAAGTCCTAAGCAACCTTCAAGTCTTCGTGTACCGTATTCTTGCTTCTAATCAGGGACAACAGAACCAAACTCCACAATCAAATTAAAAACCAAGAATTTGGCAAATATTACTCGTAAGGTTCATAATCTTGAATATTATAAAAGATCCCAACACCACGTTCTAACTTTTGATTGGGAGACTTGGTCTATGCTAACGGATAGAACCGAACCTTCTTCTTGATATTTTCATATGAATCAAACTCATTTGGCCAAAAAGCCCTTAAAGTCCTCGGACAAAGCCATCGATCATCTAGAAGTCAACAATTCTCACCTTTGGGACGCGTTTGGCGTCCGAATTAGAATTCCTCCCCACCATGTATGTCCTAATCACATTTGCCAGGAACTTCATTCGCATACATAACTTATTCAAATTCTCCAGACCCCAAATACACTATATATACCACACTAGTGTACCATTCCATTCCATCATTACCACAAACTACTTCCTCTACAGTTTAAGAGAAAACAAACCCACAAAAGCAGAGTAAAACATACTATACTCTTGATTTCTTCATTCTTTTCTTCATTTCATTTCATATCAGAAAGAAAGACAGAGATGGCTGACAAGAACCAACAAGTTTATCCTTTGGCTCCGGCAAACGGGTACGTAAGAAGCGATGGAGAGTCTTTGTCCGAAGACGAGCTCAAGCGCAAGAAGAGAATCAAGTGCTTTGCTTATATTGGTATTTTCATTGTGTTCCAGATGGCCATCGGGGCTGTGTTTGGTCTCACTGTGCTCAAAGTGAAGACCCCCAAGGTGAGACTCGGCACAAGCACCCTCTCAGGCGTCACCTCTTCCGCTACATCGTTCAGCTCAACCTTCAACACCCAAATCAGGGTTAAGAACACCAACTGGGGTCCTTACAAGTTCGACCAAGGGGTCGTGACATTCAAGTACCAAGGTACACCTGTTGGGACATTCACTGTACCAAAGGGCAAGGCCGGGATGCGTGGCACCAAGAAGATCGATGCGAGTGTGAGCTTGAACACCGCTGCATTGAACAGCTCTGGCGAGTTGACGCTGACCAGCGAAGCGAAGTTAACCGGGAAGGTGACGTTGATGTTGATGATGAAGAAGAAGAAGTCTGCGAGTATGAACTGCACCATTCAAATTGATGCGTCTGGACCGTCAGTCAAGAGTGTAGAATGCAAGTGAAAACAGTCTTAGATTGTTTTCATTGCCCTTGTTTTATACTTTTTACGATTTTTTTTCTTTTTCCTGTTATTTGTTTATGTGATCGACCTGCGTGAGTATACATATACTTACCAAAGCACAATTTTTTGTAATTGTGTTTTTTTGTTATATATACAGATTGGTAGTGCTCTTGTTTCAAATTTGAACTTGCTCTTGCCCAAGAGTTTTTTTTTTTTTAGTTCTTTTTGAATGTGATGTCTAATTTAATTATTAATACTAAATATCTGATGCCAAATATCTCTAATAATGCAAATTCATCAACTTGGCGACTTTCAATCTTGCAATCGTGGAAAACTAACAGAAAAGTTGATGAAGCTTTCAAAGTATTCTATTCCAGATAGTGACCCTCCAATTCAAATATGCAACGCTAACAATAGTTGACTAGTTTTAGGTCATTTCACCTAACGTACACTTGGAACTTGTCAAACATCGATCTGTCTTAATTCAGCAAAGCAAGATACAAGTTCTTCTACTTATATATTTATGCTGGGAGCATATTTCGGAATATATATATTTTTTTTTCAATAAGTCAGATGAATCAATTTTTCGGATACCATTATTTCGCTTTATGTGATAGCTGATATCATAAACCGCCCAACCTATCACATGATTTCGTATAGATATTTAAGATTGTGGTTCTACGGCGGCCGGACACATGATAGATTCTTTACGAAAGGCATGAGCTGCTGCTGGACAACATTGAATTTGAGTTTGGGTATTATATGCTGGCTTTGTAGACTGGAAAATGCCAAAGGATCCGGTCTAAATCATCTTCTTCAAGTGTCATGACGTAGAGTTTAAGCCTGGCTGCTAGCACGACAGCAAGGTTGATTAAGCCTCGTATTAATAACGTGGTGGAGTTTTATATAACATAATCACGAGGGTTGGCCGGGGAAGAAGACAGGGGCATGCATGGTCTTTGTTAATATATTGCAGAAGCATGAAACAGACCATATGCATTCCAAATGTGCAGAGAATCTTGATGAACATAACAATATTGAATATAAAAGAACGACGGCCGAAGAGCTTAAGGGTTTGTTTGTGTGGATTTGATTCTTGAAAACTGAAAAGCTGCACTGCACCTTCACGAACAAGTTGGTTCTTAAATTGAACACAGTTTCAGGCAAATGTCGAGTATGTTGTTTTAGTATCTCGGCCTCACATGCATTAAGGACTAAACAGAAAACTAAAGAAATAAGACGCAAATCTTTGGGCTTGTTGCCCGAAGTGATCCCTCAGCTTACTAAGCCCAAACTTTTATCTTTCTCCATATGGGATGATCCATGTTTCTTTGGTGTTTCTTATTTTCGGTCTCCTAGTCCTGTTACATGATGGATTTCTTAATCTCAATAAACAATGGATATCCAATTGGCTTATTCCCACTGAACAATGGATTTCCTAATCCCACTTTGAAAATGCTATGTATGACATCTACAAGGCTATATATAAGTCATTCGAGATGCATTCATGTTCATGTGTTTGATCAGTTCTCTATTTTATTGTCTACTTTTGTGAACTTCTTTCATCAAAGTTCAACAGTGAAACGCCGAAACCGATTCCCTCCAATTCAACATGATGAAGTACCATTCAGCGAGTATCCTACTTTTCATGGCTTTGGTTTGTGTTGCAGGATGCACACAAGCTAAGGGTCTTGGTGTCGACAGCAACATATGCAAATCTCTAGTGGAGACACAAGGATATCCTTGCCAAGAACATAAAGTGATAACAAAAGATGGCTACATTCTCGGGTTGCAAAGAATTCCCTATGGACGGTATGGTGACAAATCGACCATGCATAAGAGACCGCCTGTGTTGTTGCAACATGGGCTTACATTGGATGCAGCATCGTGGTTACTTAATCCACCAAATCAAGCTTTGGCATTCATGTTGGCTGACAAAGGGTTTGATGTATGGGTTGCTAACACTCGAGGAACAGACTCTAGTCGCGGACACAGATCACTTAGTGCAAATGATCCTGCTTATTGGGAGTGGACATGGGAACAATTGGCTGCTTATGATCTTCCTGCTATGTTCAATTATGTGAACAAGCAAACAGGACAGAAGTTACACTATATAGGTCATTCCTTGGGAACTTTAACGTTACTAGCTGCCTTGTCCCAACAGAAACTGAGAAACTTACTAAGATCAGCTGCTTTGCTTAGCCCGATTGCTCATCTAAGTCACGTATCCACACCGCTCGTAAGAGTTGCTACTCAAACATATATGGCTGAGCAATTCTACATCCATGGTCTCCGGGAGTTTCCTCCGCTAGGGCAATTAGAACAAACTATGCAAACCGTTCTTTGCATACATCCGGGCGTGGAGTGCTACAACAGAATGGCAGCTGTGACAGGTCCGAATTGTTGTATAAGTCCTTCAAGTTTAGCTCTTTACTCTAGACATACACCACAGTCCACTTCGACAAAGAATGTGGTGCATTTGTCTCAGATGATCAGAAGTGGAACCGTAAGTAGTTTCGATTACACTCTTCCACTCACAAATATGCAACACTACAGACAGTCTACTCCTCCGGTGTACAACATGGCAAAAATACCAAAAGACATTCCTCTTTTCATCAGCTTTGGAGGGAGAGATGCACTATCAGACGTAAATGACGTGAAAATTTTGCTCAACGACCTCAAAAATCATGACAAGGACAAGTTTGTGGTACAATACATAAACGAGTATGCTCATCTGGATTTTGTTTTTGGTTGGAATGCCAATCAAAAAGTTTATGATCCCATGCTCGCTTTCTTCGGGCGACATTGATTGAGTAGTTGTAATCTCTAGAACTTTTTTTCTTGTGTTTTCCATTCATCGATTTCAAAATGTAATGTTTCCTTCAGTAATCGTAGTAGCTAGATATGCATTATTTCAATATAACTCTCTCATGATAGAGCGTCATTGATCGATGAGTAGAGTGTTACATTATGTAAATTTCAAACATAAAGTTTATTTTGTAGGGGCTTTAATTTGGTTCTTGCCTTCTTGGAACTGATCCAATGAGTCATAATTTTGTTACGTTTGTAAAGATTTATTTTCTAGTATTGCTGATTGCATGCAAATCAAGTAGATCAGCAGCAAGAAAGAAGAAATCATGGAGCAAAATCTAAGATCATGAAAACTTCTTTACTTGGACGATTTTATGGAGGTGCATGTCTATGAGTAATCACAAACAATTGCTCTCAATCACATTTGCAAAGATAACCAAATTAACGGACTCTCAGTTCGCTCTATCATAAACCAAAGAACCATCATCCATTGATCATATATGTTTCAGCGAAGGCAATATAAAGCATCTTCCAACCCTAGCTAGCTTCCCCCCGGTTGAAGAGACGGCCAACAAAAAGTTCCTCAGTAAGGGTGTCTACGTATCTTAACACTCTTTTTAATAGATCGATTATAATTACGAAGGGTGATGTTGCAGGTGTCTCACGACAGTGATGATACTCAAATACAGGATATAGAAAAACTAAAACAAAAGGTTCCCAAAACGACTCCACTCCAAAATCCAAATACCCAACCCCGTAACAAACCCGGCAACTCAACTCTTCCATATATTTGTCAAATGATCATAGTAGAGAATCTGCTCTATTGCTGATCAAATACTCCAAACTCAATCATACCTTATAGCTAGGTTGGGGATGTTGGCAATATGGGTCTTAGGCGCCCAAGTGGAGTTGGTTGTTTTTTTTCTTTTTCTTTAATCTTCATCTTTTTTTAGATTTTGAGTTTATTGATGGAAACTTTGAATTTAAATTCATAATAAAATCGGTGAAAAATTTGGACTTAGCATTATGCGGTAAAAAACGGGTCACAATTTAGTGACAAATTTGTACTTGCCTACTACAAATAAGTCCCCAATTATTATTATTATTTTTTTTAAGCATATCAACTACGGTATCCTTAAAGGCTTTTCAGATCCAGAAACTAATCCGCGTCGAAAGATATTGTCAGAACGCTTATTCCCCTCTGGCTATTAAGAATAAATTAAGATTTAACTCCAATTAACGTCGGTTGAGATTCGAACCTGGATATAAGGGTTCCACACCTAGGCTCTTACCAACTCGACTGCTGTGATGATTTAAATAAGTCCCCAATTAGCACACCTAGATCCTGGTCACAGTGTTCGAGCAGTCTCATACTCGTTCCACCACCAATGGAATCTCCATTATCATCGGAATCAGCCCGTAATTGCGGCTTCCAGAAATGCTAGTTGAATTTAGGTAAAGAAGAAGAAGAAAAACGTTGAGTAAAAAAGACCTGTGGCGTCCCACTTCTCTACAGAAGTACCTCTGACCATTATTGACCTGCTCAATATATTTCCCTGCGCGTAAAAAACTCAATTCTTTCTCCAAGTGCCAAGTCTATATTGCCTTCCATGGTGTCTAACCGTCTATGTTATAGTTTAATCCCCAAATCAAGAGCCGACACGGGAATTTGCCACAACTGACCCATTCTTATCCTCGAAGCTTTCCATATCCTGACCTACTCGACCACGAACCCTACACTCATTATATTTAAACCCTTTCACCTCCAACTTTCCCTCACCATATTTTTAACCGAAAACATTTCCAGCTCCAAGTTTTCTAGCGTAGCAAAAGCTCTCCAACAATGGCAGATCAAGAAAGCCAAATCTGGCCCTTAGCGCCGGGGAAGCTACACCACAGAAGCGACGAAAACCCTACGTTCAAAGCCATACGCCGAGAGAGAAGCAACAAGTGCTTTGTCTACGTTTTCTCCGGGATCGTCTTCTTCTGCATCACCATCCTGGTTTTCGCGCTGCTCGTTCTCCGAGTCAAGTCGCCGGAGATCAGGTTGAGATCTGTCACCGTGAAGAGTCTCAAGTACACGTCTTCGCCGCCTTCGTTTAACGTGTCTTTGTCTGGACAGATGAGTGTGAAGAATCCAAACTTCGGCGACTATGAGTTTGTGCCGACCACGGTGAGTTTCTTGTATTCAAGAGGCGCAGTTGGGAGCACGAAAGTGGCGAAGGGGTTAGCCAAAGTGAAGAAGACGGAGAGGTTGAGTTTTGGGGTTGATCTGAGGTCGAACAAGCTGCCGGAGGGGGCTAATACTTTGGAGAGCGATATGAATTCCGGGATGTTGAAGCTGACTGGAACTGGTAAAGTGAGCGGTAAAGTGACTTTGTGGAAGATTATAAACAAGAGGAAGACAGGGAAGATGGATTGCACCATGACGCTTGTTTTGAAGAGCAAGACCATCAAGGATTTGGTCTGCAGATAATAGCTAGCTAGCTAGAGTTTTGATTTTCAATTATAGTATAATTTGATGTGAGAGTTTTGGTTCTGTGAGATCTAGTTTCTAGGTATTGTTTCAATCATTAATTTGTTTGTAAAAATTTCGTACCTAGAAAATTATTGCTTAGTTCACTTTTTGAATACTAATATACATGTACGATGCATGTTTGATACAATTACTACTATTTGTTTCGCAATGTGAATTCCATTTTCTTACAAAACTGAACTATCATCGGTAAACCAAATCGAGTCGAAAATGATTCTGCCATTCAAATTAAGTAGCGATTTTTCTGTACATTTACGTTTCTCGATTACATCTTTATTTTATTTTTTTGGGGTAAAATTTAATTTCTCAATGACATCTTTGGTCCACTTGAAAGCAGGCGCGTCTAGCTAGCTGTGGTTTGATGCTGATATGATGGCACACCATATGTAGCCATATGCAAGCTTTATGCTCCATTCGATCTAGTTTGCTAAAGAAAAACAAATTATAAGTGCCAGGATTTCGGTGAGCATGTGCCAAGGTTCCAAACAGATAAAACTGAAACGAATGTTGTCCTTTTCATCTGTCCAGATTAAAATTGTAACGTCTTTTTTGCTTCAGAAAAGTGCCAAGAGAATCGTAGAAAAGTGCCAAGAGAATCGTTTCCTCAGTCCAATGAGCTGGTTCACAACTCATTGCTTATGAATTGGAAAAAAATCAATGTAGGATACCCAAAAGTTCACAACTCCACGTCACAATGAACAAATTAGGGGTTACGAGCTGAATCATCAAAAATATTAATCAAGGGGTAAAGGCATTGTTTAATGATGATCATGCTTTGAAAATTTGAAATGTGAGGTGAAAATCATGCTTCATAATTTAACGTTGGAGTGTGCTTCTTTCTATGTTTGCTTTCTCCCTAATTTAACGTTGCTGCATGATTGGCTTTTTTCTTGGTCGGTTTCGGGTCGTGGACTACAACCAGCCTGTGATTGTTAGTTTCCATCTAAGAGTCTTTTTAGGCAAGGAAACCCATAAGTGGGCCAAAATTGGGCCTCCTAAAATCTTGTAACTAATTTTGTTGTTTCTCATGATTCGGAAGGAAACAAATTTATCTAAAATTTCTTGATACGCATTAGGTAAAAAAGCTGAAATGATGGTTGGAATGATAAGAAATCATATGATCGGTTTCGGTGGGATTGTGATGTCTTTCATCATGTTCAATTTCTTTCAATGATTTGAAGAAAAATAGGAAATGCATTAATTTGCAGCTAAAATTTGAATCAAGCGGGGAGACTGCTTATGCTCCTACACGATGTGTTTGTCGATCGTAGAATAATTAGAGATCGGTACAACTTAATGTTAGAGGTCGCTAGTAAATAGTGATAGTGTTTCAAAGAAATACAACACAGGACATCCAGTAAATCATTTCAATTGAGCTTGCTCTGCCGCATCCCTTTCTATACCTCACTGTCTATGCTTCGACTCTAATCTTTTCTTTCATCTTTGTAAAGAAGATACTCCAATATTTGTAGTGCGTGAACCTGTGTGCGTTTATGTAAGAAAGCAGAAATAGGAAAGCAATCAAATCATTGGGTTGCAAACCCAAATGAAATAGATGAAAATACCTTTTCAAGTTTTCATATGATTAATCGACAGCACCAACTCCATAAAACAACGTAGTATCCTGGACTCTTCTTCTCACAATTATACCATCCCCAGTTTAGTTAACTTCTCTAAAATGCTCCAGACATGGATATATGTCATATAGTATTCTTAAACAGTGTGTCAAACCCCATTACAATAGTGTCTGATTGAGGAGATAGCATGGAGAAGAAAGAGCTTCAATTTTTTTTCATCTGGTGCATATATAGAAGAGGAGCTTCAGTTGCCTCAAGAGGCTTAATAATTCGTTTGTATATCGAGTACAAAGCAAACATCGCCACAATCATTCTTCTGCCTGCTACATAAAATATTCATGCCGCCCAATAATTTAAACCTTGTTATGATTTTTCTACAGGTCCATACAACAAGTTATGTTTCTTTCAGCTTGACATTTTCCCTTGATGCCCTCTAATAGAATTCAACAACACATTACTTATTCCACAAATCCATCACCAGAAGCTTCTAATACAATATTAAACGACACACAAAAGTTTGAAGTCAAGCCGTGCAACCAGTGCCAACGCGTTCGAAAAGAAACTTACACACCTATCAGCTGACTCCAAAAGTTCTTCACCATTTCACTTTCAACGACCAAATTAAAACAAAGACTTGGGATCTATCCAGTTATATATCTCCAGCCCCCAACTCAGAGCTCCCATTATTGCATCCATGGCTACTAGTCCCTTTAGCCCGAAGGAGCAGATAAAGCCCTTAGCCCCATCATCAAGATACAGCGTTCGCAGCCATGACTTGGAAGACGACGTCGTCACTTCCCCCTACCTAAAGCTCAGCCAAAGAAAATACGTCCACTGCTGCGGCCTCGCCTCCGCCATGTTCTTGATCCTCGCCGTCATCGCCATCGTCCTCGGCTTCACCGTCTTCCACGTCAAGGGCCCCAAGATCACCATGAACGGTGTCACGATCACTAACGGAAGTTTAACGGACGGTTCCAACATCACTATCATGGTAGATGTGTCGATCAAAAACCCTAACGTGGCGTCGTTTAGGTATGAAAACACGTCCACTTTGGTTTACTTCAACGGGAAGGAGGTCGGCGAGGGGAGGAGCCCGGCAGGGGTGGCGAAGGCGAGGAGGACGATGAGGATGAACGTGACGGTGGATATTGTTCCGGCGAAGATCGCGGCCGTGCTGGAGTTTGAAAAAGAGTTTAAGGCGGGGGCGTTGACTTTTACTAGCTTTACGAGAGCTCATGGGAAGGTGAAAGTTGCTATGGTGAAGAAGAGTGTTGTGGTTGAGCTGAATTGTACCATGGTGTACAATTTAGCGAGCGGAGGGATTCAGGCCGGAGATAAGTGCATACGGCGAGTTAGACTTTAGGACCGGAGCTGTTAAATTTTTGTGTTTTTCTTTCTAATTTTGGGTTGAAATTTCAATCAGATTGATAATACAGGTTACACAGTACATTATATTTGCTTTATTATTCTTCATATCCATATAAAAACTAGGAACATGCAAGTTTCTAATAGCAGTCGTTGTATGTAAAACCCTTCTTGTGTAGTAGACCATTTTCAGTTTGGTATATTTAGCTTGCTGGTTTTTTTGATGTGCTTTGGTGACAAACTCGACGAAAAGCAAATCAAAGCAGTTGAGATTTTTTTTTTTTTTTTTTTTTTTTTTTTTTTTTTTTTGAGAATTGAGAGCGTGTTCAGCGTCAAATATTGCTCTTGAGGGGCGATTTGATTTCCTTAATTTGTCACAATTTAAAATCTTTTTTTTCTTTTTTAAGGTGGACTCACTGTCCCACTTAAGCCCACGCCAACTGGGCTTCCGCCTAGCTCTACATCAACTCCGCCTAGCCCGCATATTTATTTTTTCGTTCTATTTTTAAGCCGATTGATTTTTTTTTTTAAGGTGGACCTGCTTGGGCCCACGCCAACTGGGCTAACGCCTAGCCTCATGTCATCTCCGCCTAGACCCAACATTTATTTTTATGGTCTATTTTTACTTTTTACCAGAAATTAATCTTTTACTGTATCGTGGTCTCCCAG
This sequence comes from Fragaria iinumae, assembly GCA_009720345.1. Taxonomy (NCBI): domain Eukaryota; kingdom Viridiplantae; phylum Streptophyta; class Magnoliopsida; order Rosales; family Rosaceae; genus Fragaria; species Fragaria iinumae. The sequence goes on from CM019121.1 coordinate 1,595,738, forward strand.
CTCGCTGGGCTATGAATTCCGGCAAATGCAGTAAACCTTCGCCGGAAGAGGAAGCTGACGGAAGACGAAATCATAGGCCTCGGCTCCCATGGTTTCTGTGAATGATTTCTATAAAAACCTGATAACTTAGAGTACGACACTTGGTCGACGAAGAGACGAAGCAGCTGCAAATTAAGACGGAAAAATATGAATCCTGGAAATAGAGTTGGAGTCATACACAAGGGCACCTACCGTCACAGACTTTGGCCAATATCACAGGGAGCGAAATTACTAGTCAAATAGTAATGACAAAGTAACAAGCAGTGACTACACATGTGCGAAGTCAGAAAATACAATAATGGGTTGAGACCAAAACCCAGAAGTACGAATTTTGTACACTGACTCACATGGTCACGTACAACAGAAATGAAAGAAAACAAAACGCTTCAGAGAAACCAGGTTAGTCACACATGAACCTCAGTAGCTTGATTCAGTTACCAACATATTCCCTCAAAATTACAAGAAATATTACTCCATTCGCAAATGAACTTGTAACGGCTTAGGCTAAGAGCCAAGACACGCATCGGATACCACATTGTTCAATGAGAGGAGTTAAACTAATCAAGAACAGTGAACTAGTTCAAGTGTGTGCGACTGATCATAGGTTAGGTCAAATCTCTAATCTTTGAATCACCAACAGACCCGATTCAAGTTTAAACTTGACCGGGTTAGAAATTGCGTGGGAACCTCGAGTTAGATTGTGTCGCGTCTAAATTTAACCCGTGTTACATTATTACATTGACGATTTAGAACAAGTAGAAATACTCGACTACTAGTCTTCGAGCAAAACTCAACTCCAACGGACTGCTAAATTGAAGTGGAATGCACATTCTGAGCAAGGCAAGCAATGCTAGAATGCTAGTTTGTGATCTTGAAAATAGTAAGGGGATGCTTAAGATGGAGATGTACATTGTTTAGTCTATTCATTAAGAAACAATATCCTCTGAAATTCAGAAAGACAATGATAATGCCCAAGTCATAAGGCAGGAGCAGATTAAACAACGACAGAAGCACTTTCATAGGTCCAAGGCACTGCCCAAAGGAGACAAACTTGATCCTCCTGAGCCATTTTCAAAACCCAGTTTAATTGGGCAAACCATCAACCTCAACAACACTAACCCGAATTCCCATAAACCCTTTAGACCAAAAAGCAAACACAAAACCCATGAAAGCTAAAGTGAGATTAGACAATTAGACTTTGATTAAGTGCTTAATTGGAGAGAGAGAGAGAGAGAGAGTGCTTAAAGCCTTAAACTAAGCAAGGATAATGCACTATGTGTGTATGTGAAAATGCCCCAGAGAGCATGACCTCTCTTTACACCCCCCTTTTCTGTTCTCTTCCTTTAATAAAAATCACTTTTCTACTGTTTAGGTCCCAACTTTCCCAGCATCTCTAAAATAGTGTAAACCCAGAACCAATAACAATTGGTCAAGATGTTCACAGAATGACTAGGGTTTTGAGTAGCATAAACCCAGTTGGAGAAGCTAAATATATAACAACCACAGCAAGTCACTGGCTACATAGGACATTACAATAATATAAACCCTAGTCACTAAGTTCCGCTACTACTAAGTACTAACTAGAACTGATTCAACCTACACTTAATTTTTTCCTGGGGTTTCTGAAAACATTTACAACCCAGTTCTTTTTGGCTTCCTCTCATTTGAGCATGATTACAATGCAATCCCACAATGTTGACTTGGACTGTTGATTGGTGATTCTTTTCCCCCTCTTTCTGGGCCAATCTTCCCGCCTTTTATGCCTGAGACGAGAGCCGTTGGATCAAACCTCTCGGCCTTGATCCGACGGTTTTTGTGACGCATTTTCGTTGGCGGAATCGCTCTCCGACCGGGATAGCGGGGTATAATCGGAATCTGTAAAACAAAAACCGATAGATTATAATCTCCCACTTCTATCTTGTATTTTATGTCCGAACTTGAAAAAATAATCGTGGGAAAATTTTAAAAATTTGGAAGGGTAACGGTAATGTCACCTCTGGAAGCATTGAATGACCGCTTGCAGTGCAGAATGGCGCTTTGGATCCCATCCTGCTGCTGCAGCAGCGAATCATCTCTCCTCTGTGACGGCACAGTTCCCGGAGGAGCCGCGGCTACAGCCGAAGAAGCCGAGCGGCTCTTCCCCAAGTGCTTGCACACCACTCTCAAACCCGCCGGAATATTCCCCTGCTTCAAACTCCTCGCTGCTGGCGCCGCTTCCGTAACCACTTCCCCCTCCGCCGGCTGCGGGCCGCCCACGGTCTTCCGTTTCGAAACGCGGACGTAGAGAGGCTTCACCATTTTCAAGTACTTCTGCACCACCTCCTTCGAAAACCGCTTCTCCTCCGAAGCTGCGGTTTCTTCGGAAATCTGGCTCTTGTGGTTGTGGGCCGCTTTGGCCGAGATTCTTGAGCTGTTGTCTCTGGTGAACAAGGACACAATGGGAACTTCCTCCACCTTCAACTTCACCGTGAAAAGCTTCCCCTGCTTATTCTCTACCTGTTGTTGTTGAGATCCGTTTGTAGACTCCGGCTTTTCCGGGCCGTTGGAGTTGGACCTAGACTTCTTGAGACCCTTCATGAAGACCCGGAGCTTGGTGGCGGACTTGAGCAGCGACTCGGAGAACAGAGCCTTGGAGTTGGGCTCGGCCGAGTTGAACACATCCGGTTCAATCGGCACCAGCTTGCCTTTAAAGAACAAATCATCCGTTGGAGACATGGTGAGATTCGGGTCGGTGCGGTCGTTGCTCGACCCGGAAGAAACAGCGAAGTTAAACTCCCCTTCGTCACCGTCGACGTCATCAGACTCGTTGTCTTCCCCGTCTTGTTCCACCTCCACCTCATCACTCTCGTCGCCGCTGCTGGTGCTGTCGTTGCTCCCGGAGGCTTCTTGGGCGGAGAATTCCAAGTCGAAGAAGGGTCCGTCGTCGTCGTCGTCGTCTTCGTCAGTTGCGTGGCTCTCGTCGCAGTTCTCGGTCACGGCGGTGAGAATGGCGGCGGCGGCGGAGGAGGTGACGTTGGGGGCGTTTAGAGGAGGAGCGGTGGGAGCAACAAGGCCGCCACCTCGCCAGTACTTGAGAAGGCTGAAAGCTTCCATGGTTGGGAGAGCCAGTATACAGAGGCGAAGTGGGTAAAGAGAGCTAAAAAGAGAGATGAAAAAAGGAGTGGGTTTGAGACTTTGAGTGAGAGAATGGTTTTGGCAGGGATAGAGAGCTAGAGTGGTACTACAGCTACTGAAAATGGAGGTGTGGCAGAGAGTGGGAGGGAGGGTAAAAATGGGTAGATGAAAAGTGAGATGGGTAAAAAGCGTGGAGCTTTTATATTGTCTGTAGCGAATGCGTGGGTTGCAGGGTAGACATGTGAGGGAGACCAGACGAGTCTGAACAGAGACAACAGAAGAAGACAGTGAGGTATAGGAATACATGTACGATCTCTACGTGTATTTTTATACGGTTTTTAATTTATTTTGCTTTAGTTGGTGGATACGTATGACTGTATTTATGACTATGTCTGATTTGTGATGCACTTTCTTGATATGGGAAATCCATTCTTTGGTGTTTCTCATTTTCGGTCTCCTAAACCCATTAGATATTGGATTCCTTAATCTCACTCAATTATGGGTTTCTCCACTAGGATTTCCTGATCCCATATTGAAAACGATATGTATGATATCTACAAAGGCTATATACAAGTCATTCAAGATACATTCATGTTCATGTATTTTATCGTTCACATTACTTTTTTATCAGTTCCAATTGTATATATAAAGAGGCTAAAAATTCCGCGTAAAAGAAAATTCCGGTTGTAAACTTGTTAGATTACAAACTCTTTGGGTATCTCTCATTTACTGATTTACTCAACGCAGTGATTTCACATTTCGAAATTTCAACACCAGAAGACTATAAAACACCCCAAGCAAGAATGAGGGCAGTACTTGGTAAAAGAAAACAAACAGATAAGAGCTCGAATGGCCTAGGAGAGTAGGAGAGGGCCGGTTTGAACCTTTGAACAGTGAAGCAAGACTTCTAGCTGTAGCTTTTACACAGCTAGCGTCATATACTTTTTTACGGAAGAGAAAAATAATTGAGAGGAGGGTAAAAAGGAGTGATAGGGTAGCACCGTGCAGTACTGCAGTAGTAAGCAGGGTATCGTGGCAGACATGCAAACAAACAATTGCGGGGACCTGGAAATGGGTATTGGAATCGGTTTCCTGGGGACTGAAAGCTTTGACTTCCATCTCCAGCTTCCACCAAACCCATTCCTGTTTGGAGAAGTACTTACGTGGATGCATGAGGAATTCAAGATCGAACATAGTTTATTTACTAAACAAGAGGTACATAGTTTTACACGTTACAACGTGAAAATTACCAGGCTATTCCGAAGCAGTAAAACGACGAGACAAAAGCAGCCAAAAGATAATTTCCTTTCTCAGAAAATGATTTTGATAGCAACAATGTGGACCATCTGATTCCGATATCAAAATTTTATTTAACCATCATCGATCCGTCTATTACTCAAACGGGTGTACCTCTGGTCCCAGAAAGTGACCCAACAACCCCCAGATCTTAAATGGGCCTATCTACCCGGTGGACCTGCTCCAAGTACCCGTTTTGAAGTCAATGTCTCATCGCTCTCACACAGAAATCATAATGAAGGAGATAGGATGATGCACAGCGCAGTTTCGAAACTATTCTCTCATTTCTCTGTGCGTAATAGATAGGGCACGTTACTCTATCTGTATAGTTTTTACTTCATGAAAGATTATTAGGTTAAAAGTGTTCTTGCGTTATAAATGACCGTGCTGTTCAATCATACTAAATCTATGTCGTAAAAACTTACTCGGTTATAGAAATAACTTGGGTGACCAGCTATGGTCATTTATGAGTGACAAACACTAATGAGAGATGAACAAGTGTCAACAATAATTATAAACAAATATGTCAAATACCCAAAACTCTCATGTTATGTCCTTAAATTGCAGCCAAACCTTTTAAAATAGTCACGCGTCTCATGTTCATTGGTAGTGGTCACCTTGTCACTGAAGTCGGGATCTTTAGTTATTAATATTAAACTCTTGCTATAAACTTAAAGCCACAATTCACTTTGAGACGATTACAGAGTAAGGAGGTCTCCATCAACTTTGGAGAAGGATACAACTACACTTAATAAAGTTAGTGAAATTAGCACTCAAATTGAGGCTTTTAAGATATCCTGCCTAACCTATAGCTTGTTTAGTATCAATAGCTATGAAGAATGAACCAACAACAAGATCAACTTCGGTTGGATTTAAATAGTTGATATATATATTCCATGACATTCTTTCATACTTTTCCTCCACTGAAAAGTGTTCTTGTTTCTGTTTCAGGCCTTTTAATTCTCTTTTGATTTTGTTTCTGTCTATAAGCTTTCATATGTGTGCTTCCTTTCTCTATTATCATGTGAAAGGAAGAAAGGGACATTAGCATTACTATTTGCACTTGGGAATTTGGAGTGTATTAGAAAAGACCAAACAACCATTAAGAAAAACATCTTCTTTTAATTGTCTGAATGGTACGTTGATGACAAAATATGGATTCGTTTCCACCTAATTGGTTTGAAGATCTAGTGATTTAGTGAAGACTCTGTCTTGTTTTAGAGCTAGCATGCATACATATATGCGACACGATTAATTAGCTTGTGTTTTGATTGATATTTCAAGCCCAACATAATAAAGTGTTGCCGCAACAATAATATCGATCATGATGGTAATCACAAACTTTGGCATTCTTTTGCGCCACTTTCTTTGAAGATAAAAAGAGGTTTATCGATCCCACCATTATTTGCGTTTGTCTCCTCCCGTATGCTTCTGTGTTTGTTGAAGACAATGACTCTCCATACACTATTCCACTTAGGGGATTGAATACTTTGTGCATGCTAGCTTCTTATTCTACTAGACGAATTACGAGTCGTACAGACAATCATCGTCTTGTACAGATATGCATATGAGTTACAAGTTTACGACAATCTTTGCTCTTCAGATTGATGAAGATTTGTCTCGGCCATTTCGGTTGCTTGAAATTGTACGTATCAGCTGCTGCCTGCTTGAACACAAATGAAGTGAGAGTTGCTGAAAGGATGGTTGAATTAAAGTCGAAAGCAACTTCCACTTCTGATTACGACTGATTGCCACAAGCTAGTGACACACACTACTCTGCTCTCAAAGCTTTGCATATATAGAGCTAACAAGACTTCTCTCGCAATTGGCCTTTGGGCTCACTTATTGGTCTATTGGGGCAAAAACATCTGATGCCTATGAAGTGATTTCTGTTGCAAATGAATGATGGTTTTGGTTTTTCTTGTCCAACGCAACTAATCTGGGGAGAAACAGACTGCAAGGCCTTGCAATCGATCTGTTATAGGGTTAGGTTATAATGTCTGCTGGACTGCCCAAGTCATTCTGATTGTTGTGTTTGCGCTACGGATCATACAAGGGGCTTTGCTCTTGTCTTGAAACTTTGATGTTTGTGTGTTAGTTTGATGTACATTATTATTCGTTAAGTTTGCTTTCAACTTAAATACTCATAGTTAAGCATGATGTAAACCAAGAAGAGTGTTTATTGAATCACAAGGTAGTTTTAGATGATTTGTATTTAAGTTATTCTACAACCATCATCATGGAAGTTTTGCTTCCCTTGTACTTCAAATTCAAGCAACCATGGGCCAATTTCCATGATCATCACTTGCCAAGTATCTTGCCTTGTGTCGACTAAGCTAGCTAGCACATTTCATCGTGGTTTAAGTTGAAGGTCCCAACTTGATCATCCAGTTCTCATTCGATTAAACTCCTCTTCGTGCTTAATCCGATCCATTCCCATTTCACTCCAAATGGACTCAGAAGTCCAGCTTCGTTTTCCTTTTAGCCTCAACCCTCGTTCATTTTCTAGCTCCAACTGAATCCATCGTCCCCATTTCTAATGGAATGATCGCAAACTAATGCTGATCGATCAAGGTTCACGATCATAGGAGAATCCTACATAGCATATATATGATTCAGGGACCTAATCTCATGGTGTGTGCTTTTGGTCTAAGTCTCTCATTTGCATATTCCTGTATCAATGTCATGTTGTGTTTTTGCTTTTACACAACCCCATGCGCTTTCTCTAATATCAGCATAAGACCATGCTTCAACTACACATGCAATATTGTTAAAAAGGCCACCCTTTTGGTTCAAACAGCACAGAGTGGGGGATCCTGCTGCATTATATAGTTTGCTTTCTCTTTTCTTTACAGTGCAGTATCGCCCTGTTATGTTCTTTACTTGTTGCTCGCTCTTACATTCTGCTTTATTCAGGTCCTTGCTGAGCGCAACTTGAGCCTCAAGGCATATATGCAACTCGATCTATTGGACCATAAGATGTAATAAACTCATTTCTTCGGGTTCTTTTAATGTTCGATTCACATGTAATATATTGTTCCGGAATATCAAAACTTTTAGGCCTGCCATTACTTCTATGGATGGGCGTCTGGCACGACCGCACAATAGCAGATGGAAAGTGGAATTATAATCAGGTGAGAATTGAGATGCCCTCTTTCTTCGAGTAAGAACATCGCTACCTGCATCACTTTAGTCCTTGCCCCTCACCTCGCTGCTGCACTTACCGACACTCTATCAGTCTATCATTACATTAATATAAGTTGTTGAACGTTTATGTGGATTTGATCAGTTTTAGGTTTTTAACCTCACTGCTAAGCAGCTATTTTGTTTTAACTGGTCCACTGCCCCAATCACAAACCAACAATTGTCTTCTAAGCTGCAATGGATACCTAATGGATTTAACGTAGTTATCTATAATAAATAGATATTTGATATGCGACGACAATCGTTCAAGAGCATTTCTAACAGCTTTTCGTATGAGTAGTATCGAAACCATCTAAACGGTGAGACCTCCTTACCGAAGATTTCCTCCGACAACTTTGATCCCTGTAGCCTCTCAAACCCAAAAACGGTAGTTGGTAAATATGGATGGTCTAGACTCCACCAGCTGAGACCATGAATATTCAACAAGATTCAGCCATACATTGCAAATCCTATAAATTCATTCAATATAATACCCTCCGTATTAAAACACTGAAAACGACGCGTGTCATTACCAGCACGTCACTTGGACCCCAATTAATTTTCCAACCCTAAATATTATTAACTAGCAATAAACTTAGCAGCTAAGCCTTTTTTGCATGACCCAACGCATTCCAAATTAGTCCCCAAACACACCTGTCGGCACCGGATTGGACCACTGTCCGTCATCCCACAGACCCGGCACAACACACTATCCCGTCCTCCCGCCACGTGTCCAGATCAAAGGAGTCAATAACAAAGCGTAGCCCCAATCAGACGGCGACGGGTTATAATGTTTTTATCTATTAAAATTAAAAGCTTAGCGTGTTGGGTTTCGCTCCACTATTTAAGCGCCACGGATTCAGGGAGAAGAGAGAGAAAGAGTGAAAGAGTGTGACTGAGAAAGAGAAAGAGAGAGAGAGAGAGAGAGAGAGAGGAAATTATTAAAAGCAAAAAAGAAAAAAGAAAAAAAACCCAGAGGATTCTAGTGATGGCGGAGGAAGTGAAGGCGGAGTCGTTGATGGAGAAGATAGAGGATAAGATTCTCGGCCACCATGATTCGCCGGCGCCGGAAGTCGTGCACCACGATTCGCCGAGGTCGATGAAGGACAAGGTTTTCAGGATCTTCGGTAGGGAGAGGCCTGTGCACCATGTCTTCGGCGGTGGAAAGTGTAAGCTTCGTCATCCTTTGTATTTCTCTTTAGCTTTACGGTGAACTGGATTTTCCGATTTCCGATTTCCGATTTCGAATTTGTGTGGAGTGGTTAGGGCTTGTTTGGTTGCAGAGAAAGTGTTTTAGAGGTTAGGTTTTGCTAAAGGTCTTTTCTGTGGAGTGTGGATCGTACTTGGAAATTTTAGTAGCTGAAACAGTGTGCGCTTTGGATTTTCATTAATTTTCTGATGGATCTAGATCTGGTGAATGAAGCTTGTTGCTTTGATCAGTTGGATTATAATTTTTTTTTTTTGTGTGAAGATTATAATTTGTTTAGCTAAAGCTTGATTGGATACTCGAAACGATTCACTCTAGTTTTTTTTTTTTTTTTTTTCAGTTCTGAAGCTAATTATTCAGAACAATCTTTATGAGCGTGTTTTGTAATTTTTTCTTTCTTTCTGCGTGGTTATTTACAACTGATGATCATGTTCGAGTACCTTGATTAGTATTTATTATGTATTGTGTTGCAAAGCATTTGATTTTTGCTGTCTAACGATGTGAATCGCATGGCGCAGTGGCTGATATTTTCTTGTGGAGGGATAAGAAGCTTTCAGGAGGTATTCTTGGTGGAGCAACGGTGATGTGGCTTCTGTTTGAAGTGCTTGAATACCCCCTGCTCACTCTGGTCGCACACGTCTTGATTGCTGCGATCACAGCATTCTTCTTGTGGTCCAATGGTTTAGGGTTCATTAACAAGTATGTTGTCGATGGGACGGTCTCGATTTTCATTTGTTTGGAATGATTTACTTACCACCAATTGCTACTACTTGCAGGTCTCCACCCAAGATTCCAGAGATTCAAATTCCTGAGAAGACGCTTCTACAGATTGTCTCAGCAATTACATTTGAGATTAACCGGGCTCTTGTTGTCATCAGGGATATAGCTTCGGGGAAGGATCTGAAGCAGTTCCTCTCTGTATGTTTGTTGCCCTCTTGTGCTTTATCTTTTTCATTTTCAGTTGATGGTGTTGGCTGGATAAAATTACCTCTATATTCATATTATTTTCTGAGACCATCATAGCACTGTATTACTGACTTGAATGTTTATCTTTTGGTACGCGTGTGGTCATTTAGGTAATTGCTGGTCTATGGATTGTGTCTATCTTGGGGATGTCATGTAACTTCTTGACCCTGGTTTACATAGGTAAGGGACATTAAAAAATGTGTTCATTATTTATGGCTATTCTTCTGTCCGTGTCTTGTTCTGACTTAGCTTCTTGTTGACTCATCTTTTACCTGCAGCAATTGTATTGCTTTTCTCAGTGCCTGTGTTCTATGAGAAATATGATCACAAGATCGACCCACTTGCAGAGAAGGCTATGTTTGAAATCAAGAAGCAGTATGCTGTATTTGATGCAAAGGTGCTAAGTAAGATTCCTAGGGGTCCATTAAAGGCCAAGAAGATTTAGGGTGGTTCAGAGCAGCTGGTTCTATTTGCCGACATATATTTGGTAGATGTGTTTGCCAGGGTTTGTGAAATTTTATCCATGAACGGTTAGATACTTCGTTCCTTTCCTTTCCATCTCTTGTTAGAATATGTCGACTTCTCAAACTTGTTTTCGTACACATGATATTTGGGTACCATGTTCATGGTTGCTTTTCTATGAGTGACCTGGTAACCATATTTGTGGTATTCATGTTGGTACATTAATGAGTATTCTGTACATTGGGTTCAGCTTCTAAAATTTATGTGATTTTGTATCGGGTACTTGTGTTTTGCTTTATTCTAATAGGATCCCAAATAAGCAAATGCTATTCTAATCGGTGTATTAGCTTTAGAATGCCCGGGAATCGGTAGAAAATCTTTTACATCTGTTGTCCAAAAAGTAACGAAGATTTGATTCCCATGTGAATTAGTGAGAAGGAAAAAGAAAAATCATAGATTATGGGAGCCTGAGTTAGAAAATTAAACTAGGATACTGGAGATTCTTCCCTTGGATTCATCTCAGCTCCTTTCTTTGTTGTTTCGAACAACAAACTGCTAGTTAATCAAATATGACCCTAACATGGCGACTACAAAAGAACCCAGATTTCCCATTTATCATGCCGTAGAAACTGATTAGCTAATCTACACTCTCAGGAGATCTCCATTGGTTATGTCTTGATCGTCAAATGTACATGGACTAGGTAGGAGTTGCACCAACTCAAGCACGAGTTCTAGGACATACCACACAAATTACTCTTGGAAGAGAGGAACTAAAAATGCAAATGAAATGTTTGGGAGGATCTGGTGGATAAACTGTTACGAAAAACTGTTGCATAATCCAAGATACAAAACCCAAAAACTTTCAAAATGAAATTCAGAACTTGCACAAAGAAAACAAGAGTACACGAATTCAAAGATAATTACTTTTGATGCTGTGTTTCTTCTCCGTCAATTTTCTTACATGTTTTTGAAGAGACAAGTCCCATTGAATAAGTTTGTATGCGTTATGGGACTTTTTGCACAAGTTCCATGGATGAACCTTAGATAAGTTGCCGAAGAGGTCTATGCCCTCTAGCATTTTCAGTCTAACATTGTTCAACTTCTCCTTCAGCTCCCCATACTGCTCATGATCCTGCTCCGATAGGAGTTTCTTATGACTTTCACGTACTCCTCGGAGATAGATCGTATTTTCTGTCACTTCAATAAGTGGTGGTAAAGAGTCTAAAGTAGTCTTGATGCTTCTGAGAACAGGTTTATATTTGCTATTTTCATTGAAGAGCTGCTGAAGAGCTTCATACAGATCCTTGTATAGTGGCATCAGATTAGGCACTTTCAAATGATTCCCTACTCACCAAAACAAGAAAGATTAGAGAACTCAAATAGCATTTAACAATCAAAAACCCAGTTTTCTCTTATGATGTATATTGCAAAGATAGAATACACTCTATAGGGAGACATAATGCACATAAACAACAAAAAACTGTCGAAAATTTACAGCTCCAAGACATGTATAGATCTCCAAGTTGAAGTTATTGAGACTGAGAGATTCTTACAAGTTGCGAGCTAGTGTAATAATAGGTCATATTGTAATTAACGTGGTGTTGTTAGTATAACAATAATTATAAGATTTACCTCTGGAAGCCATTTTCAAGAAAAAGTCGCCTTCTGTTGATGCTACTGCATTAGTAACTTCCCTTGCTTCTTGCTGCTTCACCATTTCTTCTATTACTGCTTGCAATTCAGCAAGTCTTTTCCCGTTGTTTTGCAGTGCTAGTAGGAACTTCTCCTGTAATTCCCTCGCGTCTTTTTGCAGTAGTGTTCGTTCTCTTAACAGTCTTTCATTAAACTCCTGGAATTCGACAAGTTGGCTGGCGGTTTGCTTGACCACGAGCAAGTTCTCCTTAATATCCCTTGCTTGCTGCATAAGTACTTGTTTCAAGAGCCCTTTAAGAGACCTGTCCAACTCCACAAGTTGGCTGGTGTAGCGAGAGTACCTGATGCGGTTCCACCACCGCAGCTTGGACAACTGGCATAGAAGTTTCTGCCCCTCCCTCATTTTTCTCTCAAGCTCACGTATATCTTCATTTGAGAGATCCAGTTTTACGTTATGCTCACCTATCTGCTGGATGATCAGTGGTTGTATGGAGTCCAGCGTCGATCGGAGAGCTTCTAGGAGGGGTTTAAACTGCATAAACTTACCCACCATCCCTTTATTAATCACATCGTACAGCACTGTGAATCCTGCTCCTAGACCAGCCCCAGCAAGTAGCGCCTCTGCCATACTTCCAACGAGGCCAATGGTATCTCATTAGGCGCATATCTTAGATCATTTTGATGCTTCAATGGCAAGGCACGAACCTTGACTAATCCGTCAGGCCAAGAAGAAAAAGCCTTGAATAATCCATCAGCATATAGAGCCAGACAAAATGTATTTTGTAAATTTCCTCTTGTCTGAGTAAGTGAGCCTAGTTTCCTGCAACTTTGGAAGATTTTGTCTGCTTGGGACTGGTATATCTTCCCCTTTGGCTAATGTAACCTTCTGTTTGATAAAAGAAAAAAAATCATGGAGTAGTTGTGTACCGATGTATTGGTATTGTACTGTTCCAAACTTTAGTTGTTTTTCATTAATACAACAAACCTTTTCATCCCTGCAAAAATGATGCGGAAAAGCTTCAAGGTCTAAATTATTGAATTGATCTTCAAATTATCACAAAACAGTTATAATCAGTGTCCAACAAGATCTTTCGATGCATCATCATTAGTCTTTCCTTAAGTTCGGTTCCTTGTATTACTCTTCGTAATCACAGAATTGCAATCTCATCAAACACAGAAAATTTTTGTGGGGGAGTGTCTCTGTGTGCAAGACTTGAACCATCATCAGGTAAATGAACTAATGAAGTCGATCTGAATTCTGAAACTTAATAAAAATTCTCAAGCTGATATAGTACAGATGGTTAGATATCTAAAGCCTCAACACGTTTCGCCATGAAAATAGAACTAGTAAGCTTGAAGATCAGAGTAACTGATTTCGTGTGTCTTAAATCTTTTTACCATGAAATTACAACTATGTAATACGGGACATCGAGCTAATCGCTTGATAGAAGTTCAAGAATTCTTGCATACACTCCCTCATCTGTCATCAAAACAGTTGTCATATCTAAAATGTTCTGATTTCACTCGACATTTTTGTTTTCAATTACCATTGTAGTATTTTGGCCCGAAATGGGAAGGTGCACTATTTGGTTGTTCGTGATGCGAATCATCTAGGAGTGCAATCAGTCTATCTCTCTCTCTTTGTAGAGATTCGTCCCATTGAATAAGTTTGTTGCTGTATGACAAGCTCTTGTAGATGTTCCAAGTAGCAACCTTCGAGCACCTGCGAAAGACCTCTACACCAGCTCGCATTTGTAATGCAAGACAATGGATCTGCCTCTTCTCGCTATAGCTCAAGGACCGATTGGTCTCCTCTATCCCTTCGATCACTGGTCCTAAAGAGTCTAGAGTCGATTTGATATTTCTGAGGACGGGTTTATATGTGACATTATGTTTGAACAGGTGCTGAACGTTTCGAAACAGCACCTTAAATAGTGTCACCAGAGCAGCCACTCCAACCAGATCCCCTGCTCCACCAAAACCAGATAAGTTTCATTATTTCAATCTAAACTTCAAGGCAATAGCACTTTTGCTTATAGAGAATGAGTGATAAAATCAAATGCACGGTCAAATTTGTATCATATAACATCAATGAATAAACAAGAAGACTCAACTATGTTTAGTATTGGATGGTGTTTAGTTCGTGGTAGAGAACCTCAACAAGATCACAGATGTGATAGCCAAGAAATTGTTACCTGTTTCGCTATCAGTCACTTCCCTTGCTTCTTGCTGCATCATCATGTCCTCTATCACTCGTTGCAATTGAAGCAGCTGTTCCCCGTTGTTTTGCAGTTGCAAAACAAACTTCTCCTGCAAACCTCTGGCATCTTCTTGCAGCAAAGTCCGTTCTCTTAACAGTCTTTCATTGAACTCTTGGAACTGAACAAGTTGTTCAGCAGTTTGCTTGACCACAAGCAAGTTCTCCTTAATATCCCTTGCTTGCTGCATCACTATATGTTTCAACAGCCCTTTAAGAGACGCATCCAATTCAACAAGTTGAACTATGTAACGAGACTTGACACGATTCCACCAACGCAGTTTCGACAACCTGCATATGAGCTCTTCACCTTCCCTCATCTGTTTCTGGAGCTTCGATACTTCATCATTTGGGAGCTCCAGTTTTACGTTGTAATCTCCTATTTGCTTGATGACAAGTGGTTGTATAGAGGCTAATGTAGATGCCAGAGCTCCAAGTAGGGGTTTAATCGTCTTAAACTTGCCCACCGTCGCTTCATGAACCGCATCATACAGCACTGTAAATGTTGTTCCTAGAGCAGCCCCTAGGACCAAGTCGGCCATTATAGCAACAAATTCAGACAAGTCTGTGTTCCATAGAGCGCCTAGTCTGATTGCATGACAGTGCTGCTGTTCTTTACATGTATATGTGGAATCCATCAACAAAATTTATAAATCGTTTTCGTTTTCGTTCTGTTGGCTGAAGAGTCTTCATCAGAAACTCAAGACCAAGTTGCCAGGAAATAATTGACGGACGAAGAAGGTTCCAGGGGGAACTCATCGACATCTTTGGTCATTTTTATGATATTTTTTTTGGTCATCTTTGGTTTTTAATTTTTTATGACATCTTTGGTCATTAGCTACAACATTTATCGGCAGTGCTTCACAATCTGCCAACACCAGCGGGTAAAGTATTGAAGTCTTTTGGAAAAGTCTTTCTTGCCGAAAATGACATTGGAAGGTGTCTAGACTTGATCAGAAACTCTACGGGCATGTTTGGCTCATTGAATCAAGCATTTAGATAAAGAAAGTCATTACAAAGTGAAAAATGGTTTTCTCCCTCCTACCCTAAGGATTCACTTTTCTCCCCTGACTTTTCCAAACACCGGAAAAGAAAATTGATGGGAGTTACAATTTCTCATGTGAAAGAATTACTTTCCTTTCCTTTCCGTTCCTTTACATGCTTCACATCATAGTTTCAGATCAACTGTAATTCCGTACTCATAACCTTTGTTAGGACAGTATTAGTTCTTAACCTTGATAGTAAACTTTCAAAATTATCAAAGATCCTATGCCCTCTGGAGGGATTGAAGAAACGGAATAAAGAAAGGGGTATATGGTTAGACTACTAAAAACTCTCTAGGCACTTCGCCAATTACTACAACAAATCTAAATATAACTGCTAAGGAAAGTTCATTCTAAAACAGAAATCCGGACAAAGGATAAAGTCATACAGTTCTCTGAGAATACAGCGCTGTAAAGAAATATTATGTAGTTGGAAAGAATATCAGAATATCCTAGTATGTTTCCTAATAGATAACTTGATTGTAGGATAATTTCCTAGTTGGTAACTACTGAACATTGTATATGAGATCCCTTCTGTATCAATGAAATTCACTTAGCCAAATTATCATCTTTTCACAAGCAAGTTGGTACAAGATTCTTCCTTCTACTTACTACTACAATCTTCATATGCCTCATTCAGTCTCATTTATCCATTCAAGACACTTGTATCTACTAAATGGAACTGAAATGAAGGTTATAATACATACAAGAGAGGGATTTTTGACATACTTCAAAGTGGAAACGTATAGGTTCTACCACCAGTCTCAAAGGAAATAAGATAACTGCTCCTTCTTTCTCGACCCCCCTTCCCCGTATAGGTCATTCCACTGCTTCAATTCATTCATCATAGCTCCCTCAGCTGCAAAGCTAGCTGCAACCTGTGTTACGAATAATAACAGGAATTAGAGATGATACTGAATCAGCAAATGGAATACAAGAATGCCAAGAGAACAAAAGAGAGAAGAACATATGACATTGACAGGGAGGGTGAAAGTGTCTGGTTCCACATTAAGGAAAAAAAAAAAAAACTTGCGAGTACTATTAGGACCGAATACTTGCACATAAGAAGTAATAGAGTAAACGTACTTGATTCTTTGCGTGCCGGAAGTCTTCCATATTTAGGGGCCTGAGGATGATCACCCTTCCTTCTTTCGGTTCTTCCTTTGTATCCGAGACGGCTTCCGGATTTGGATCTTCAGAAGCATCTTGTTGATTTTGTTTCTCTGCTGCTCTCTTCTTTTTCTCCTAAAATCAAGAACAAGCATGGAAAATTGAATCAAAGTTACTGTCGCTGACCCAAAAATAGTGATCCATACTTCCTTAGAAATAGACCATCTTACCAAATCCTTTTGTCTCTCTGCCTGTATCAACTCCCTAACAGGCCGATAGGCTGCTGTTGTGCACAAGTTCTGCACAAAAGTTACGTCACAGTCAATTCTAATTCAGACCTAAGCATACATTGGATTATCAGAGGCAATCAGATATGTAATCCAATGCTCTGACCTTAAGATCACTTCCACTATATCCTTCAGTCATGGTTGCAAGCTCCTTGAAATCTAGTCGTTCATCCACCTTCTCCTTTGCCAGCAGAGTCCTCATGATCATTTCTCTGTTCTCTGGAGTCGGTAGCCCAACCAAAATTCTGTTTTACACAGCTTTGTTATCAGCAAAATCTTTCATAAATTATTATGTTACCATTTATAACACATCAATATGTACTACCACAAAAGTCTCACCAACAATAACCACAAACTTCATACTATACTGATACTATAAACTAACAGAATGTATCAAATATGATTGGTACCTCCGTTCAAAACGCCTGATAATTGCTTCATCAAGGTCAAATGGCCTGTTGGTTGCAGCAAGGACAAGAATCCGCTCCCCTTGTTTAGTCATGAGACCATCCCAATGAGTCATAAATTCATTCTTTATCTTTCGCATGGCTTCATGCTCTCCAACTCGGGTTCTCTGCCCAAGCATGCTGTCAACTTCATCCACAAAGATGATAGTTGGAGAGACTTTGGATGCTAGTGTGAACAAAGCTCGGACATTTTTCTCATCTTCACCAAACCATTTGGAAGTAATGGTAGACATGGATACATTGATGAAGCTAGCTCCAGCTTCCCTAGCAATGGCCTTTGCTAGCATAGTCTTCCCACTACCGGGTGGACCAAATAGCAATATGCCTCTGCAAGGCTTTAACAGGCCTCCGTTGAAAAGATCAGGTCTCCGCAGTGGGAGCATTACTAATTCTTGAAGGGATTCTTTAATCTCCTCCATGGCACCGATATCAGAAAATGTTACACCAATCTCATTGGCTGGTATGACCTCTGGCCTTATTCGCTTCTCAAATTCATTATCGGGAACCTCCTGTTAGGTTTGGTCATGACACCATAACATATTTCACAATATGTGAAGTGAGAAAACAGGAGTGAATTAATCAAATAGCTTTCAGGCACATCAATGAGAAGCGGTTACTTACAGGAGCTTTAAAAGCCGGGACTGGATTGTCCACATCTGTTTTCACTGGTGCAGGTTCTGTTTTTGTGGTTACAGGTTCTGATTTCACCACTGAAGCTACTATCTCTGCTCCACTTTTGTTCTCAGGAGCACTGCCGTCAGCTTTTGTTTCTAGATTCACACCAGTAGCGCCTTCCTTTCCTGCTTCCTGTGTTAACAGAGAAGAATAAATAGTCAATATACCAGTACTGTTGACCTTGAGTTTCAGAGGTACATAAACACAAGTACAACATACCATAGAAAACTCGGCCTGTGCTTCCAACTTAATTGTATCTTTGCCGCCGAACTTTCCCTCTTGGAATATACTTAATCCATGGGACAAACTGTTTTACAGCGAGTAAGAACACAGAATTCAAATATATTGTGATGCTGTTATTAAGAAAATATCTCTCACCTCTTGGACGAAATCACAAGTTTTCCATTTCTATATTCAGGATCTCTGTTATTCATTAAATGATAAGACACAGCTGATACCACAATCTCTTCTATATAATGACTGAGATCCATTGTGTCAGCAATGCAAATTGAACCAAGATCATCACAATCGAGATCATTAGCCGAAAGGACTTCCATTATGTGGTTTTTGTTATCCTGGACCTGAATCATTTTCATATCTTCCTCTAGTTGAGTCTTCCAGCTAACAAGATGCGACTCATTATCAGGAGGCCTGATCTCGATGTTGTAAGGGAAAAGTGCGGTAAGCCTCTCATCAACGTCTCTGTAGTCATTATCCAAATCCACAATTCGGGAACCAAGGATCAGCACAGCTCCGGATAACTTGTCCAACATTTTCTGGAACAAGTTATATATCCTTTGTGATCTAGAAAAGAGGTTGTCAACATCCCTCAGATACAGCACAATGGGAGTGGTTTTTGAAACATAGACCAAAATCTGAAAGTGCACAACGTTTAGCAATCAATTTCGTGATGAAGAAACTCTATAGAATCATGGGAAAATATATAGCGCTGGTTGACTGCCGAAAATCGCTATATAGGACAAAAAAAAGCACCTTGTACAGGGACTGCACGAAAAGTCTTTCGTCAAAAGACCAGCTGCTTGTTCGCTTAAGAGGAGCTAAAAATGTGGGAAGATTCGTCAGAATCACACAGAAGAACAACGAAACTTCTAAATGCTTATGTTTTCATATGAAAAAATGCATCATATAACATGATTTTCGTTATGCAATACAACTGATTTGTTTTAGCTGGCATGTCCTATGAAGTTTCAGATCAGTAAATAGACTTCATCCTTCATAACATCATGTTCGGTCCCTTAACCTTTTTACTTCCAACTTAATCCTACTGATTATTGATCAATGCATGTCAGAGGAAAGAACCTGGGTTTGAAGGAGATCCCTGAGAAGCAAGGTTACTGATATTAGCTGCAGCAGAAGCATTTCTACGAAGCTTTGGAGCATTTTTAGAACCTTCTAGTCCCCTTTCAGATACAGAGTTGAGTCATAGTCAGAAAACTAAGTTTGAAACTACCATAGTTCCCTAAAACAATCGAAAATTCCCCTCCAATTACCTTGATCGTAAATCCACGCCACTGCTTTGCCTACGTAATGTGCCTACAAGCAGATTTCATGGTGAATGTTATACCCATGAATTACAGAATAGTATGTAAGGGAAAGTTTGTGTAAACATCATAACATAACACCTTTCGGTTCCTCCTTTTGAGGAAAAATTGAAAACGATCCAAATAGACCAGAAAGCCGATCTAGCGTCATCTCCGAAGTAGACCTTTTAAAAGCCTACAAAACATGATTCCATATAACAATCAGTAAACTTCAGCAAGTTAAAACATGTGACGGCATGCTAATTACTTCGAATGATCCAAGGAACACTTACAGATGCTTTATTGCCAGTACCATATTTGCTCTGAATCTGTACAAAACCAACATTATAAACATTAGTAGAACAAGAAACAGAACATACTGTATAGGAGGCTTCTTATATGTACTCACCTTTAGAGAAAAATCTGTTACATCTAACAGCAGCAACTTGGCCTGGAAGTAATGGGCTAAAGCCTTGGCAAGGAGTTGTTGGTAGTTTTCTTCAAGATTTACCCACAAAAGAAGAAAAAGTTGATAAGAATTCAACAGACCATGAAAATGTTACAGGGTTTATACTACTATAATGGATCACAAACCTGCAGGCCCCGAGAGCAAAATAGCCCGACTCGCCGGAGAAAGATTCCGGGTGTACTTAGAAACCTCTGCCCTCTTCAGATGGACATAGGCAGCACTCGTTAACAACACTCGTGTCTGTTCACTGTAATTCAAATTCATTCATAAACAGAAACTTAACAACAAAATAAACGACAAGGAAATGAAACCTAACAGAAACTTGATACTTACTTGAGGTAATAAGGGAATTGGTCGAAGGTGACCTTGCTGTCTCTGCCATCAACGATCTGTCGTAGCATCTCCTGCTCCACCCTATCGGGAGTTATGCCGTTGGCCAAGCCCTCATTTCCGGCCCATTTGCTCATCGTCTGACCCGAAGCCAGCCCGAGTCCGACTCCGACTCCCATCCCCACACCCAACGCCGACAGGAGTATACCTTTCTGCTCCATGGTTCCCTTCCCTCTCTGTTTTCCTCTGTTTTCTCAGTCTTTTTCAAATAACGTAAACAATTTGATCCATATAGGAACCAAAAGTTTTACAGCTAAAACATAACAACCGCTAATGAAAGCTTGGATTGCGTTGTGTTCAGTGGTACACAACAACGTGGAAGAAAGGTTGAAATTTAGTTTCTTCTTGTCTTCCAACAAAGGAATATTTTTG
Source organism: Fragaria iinumae (assembly GCA_009720345.1). Lineage (NCBI taxonomy): Eukaryota > Viridiplantae > Streptophyta > Magnoliopsida > Rosales > Rosaceae > Fragaria > Fragaria iinumae. Next base: position 1,616,269 of record CM019121.1, read on the forward strand.
TGTGGTTTCAGACAGAGAAATGAAGAAAGCCGGAGATGTGTAACGCGAAATTTTCTCAACCTCAGATGTTTTGGGGTGTGGAAGCGAAGGATGTGGATCGCCGGGAAAGGGTGGTGAGTGGCGGCGGAGAGAGGAGTGGTGGTGAGGGAGTTGGTTCCCGTTTTTGGAGGGTGGGAGTGTTGATGTGTGTGAGATTTTTGAAGAGAGGAGGGTGTGTCACTGTTTTACGTGTCGCGTTTTGGAGGGATGTGTATCGGTTTGACAGTTTATTATTGCTCATACGTCCTTGGCATTTGAAATCTCTTTGACGCTACTTCAATAATATTTTTATTTAAGAATGTAATTTATTTTTTTTAAATTTCTAACAAAAGAAAATGATAACCGAATGCAACGTAACAAGACGTATAAGTGCAGCAGTAATGAAAAACTATAGATGATATGTAACAAAACATACAAATGCTTCCATCTAAAAAGAAGGATAATCAAAATACTTAATACCGAACGATATCGCTACATTGCATAATCCAGTTATGATATTTTATAAGTTTAAACTTGTAAACAAGTTATAACATTTTCAGTCACGACAAAAAAAAACAATTTATAACATTTTCTTTCAGTTCCATTTGTTATATGTAGCACAAGTGCACAACTAGCTAGCTAGTCGCTTCGTGCTTGATTCTGATCGACCGGTTCTCTCCAAAAAATTCATTTTAGGGTACGTTTACTAACTTTAAATGGAAATTATCATGAATCGGTATCAACAACAATCAGTATGCAAATATTGATTCTTCATTCTACTGTTTACTTACCATAAGGAATCAAAACATGAATGAAACTAATTACGATTGATGTTGTTTACTTATCATATGGAATCAGAATTAAAACTAGTTTGATTACTAAAATACCCCTATAAAAAATGAATTTAAAATACCCCTAAAATACAATATATATTTTTAGAGAAAGGTAATTTAGAAATATTATAATTATGTGAGGATATTTTGGGAAGAAAAAATTGATTCAATTACCTTGATTCTGATACACATCTCCCATTTTAGGTATCGAATAAGGGGTTTCGTCAGAAATTAATTCATGATAAACAAGTAGGACCCACATCCATTCCAATATCTTGACATGTTAGTAAACACCGGACTTCACATATTTCGGAATCAATTACACCACTTTCAATTCTATTCCAAGTTGTAAACATGTCCCAGTGGTGACCGCAGTTTGTACATGTTGCTAGCTGGCTGGGTGCAACTAGTTTACGAACATCGAAAAATGAATACTGTTGTTGTTGCTGCAGCCTGATGTGCCCAAAATGGGATGATGGCAGAGGATAAGCTTCAATATCACCAGCTCTGAATGTGTCTTTGTCTCTTTGAATATCTATCTCCGGTGACTGCACCTGCACCTCTTTGATTGGGACACCTATATATCTCCACCCTCTCCGACGACGGGACCCGCCTTGGTATGGCTTCTAATACTCGCTGACGTTTGACACTTAGACGGCTCAGGTGAATTCATAAGACTGCTGGCATGTCATCTCCATACACTAGCCACTTCCCAGCCATGGGGCACATGCTGCATATATGGATATAACTCATGGTCGCAGGAATCGTACAAAACAACAATCTTGTTCATCTGCTGCTTGCTATGAATAATTGAATATCATCCAAGTTGTCAACGGGTAAAATATATGCAGAGAATTCTACATGAAGTTTATATAATTACTATTGTACGTACTCATATATTTACACTTTTACGAAATATAAATTGCAACTTATATATCTTGATTGGAATTCTTCGTGATGAATGCTTCAACGAAATGCTGGAATATTCATCCGCCATTACAAGCTTAGGTCATCATGCATTGTATTGTTATTTTGCCTAGCCGATTCACAAGGAAGAGGCCTAAACTTTGCTATGTTCATGTAGCCGTGTGTATCAACCGGATCCCGCTCCTTTAAAGTGGTGTGAATTTATTTAAATCGGTATATATTTCCCAACGTAAAATTACAGGCTTATGTAGGTAAATAATTTAACTCTTAGCTGGCAAGAACAATTCTTGTTGGAGCTTGCGACTGTGTGCGCCACTGGTATGCCCACAAGCTGTGACATGTAGGCTGCTGATCTTGTTTTTGGGTCAGCCACAAACACAAAGGGCAAGGTGGAAAGGACTCTATAACTCTGTTTTGCCACAATTGCGAGTTGTTGTTTCTCCCCGATCGAGTATGGTAGCATTTTATTCTCCTATCAAAATGACAGAAGTACAAACCTAAACTAGAAAGGATATCAAATACATTATTGAAAAATCAACTGATTAGAAATGTATTCCCAGTTACCTAATCAACTCTTGATTATAAAATCAACTCATTGTTGAGTCATAATTGCATAATCTACTCCTAATCTCTCGTTAATCAAAGCATAATTACATAATCAAAGGCCAATTAACACATCACCTAATCAACTACTCCTAATCTCTCTTTAACCAAAGCAAAATAACAGGTATAATACTTTCCAACCAAATAATTAAATCGTCCTAATCTCTGTTATTCTTTTTCAGTTGTCCGTATTAGTTCATCTGGTGCATAGCATCATCTATATAAATTGAAGTTTTTTGCTTAAGCCCCATGTTTCTCAGAAGTGGAAACTTAGTGTTCTACAAGTCACTTGCAGTTGCCCAAGTATTTATATTTTCACAGAACAATTATATAAGAAAAAGAGAAGAAATTTCTAGCCAAATTTCTGTTGATGTTTGAATTCATTCCATAAATTTGAAGTCCTGCATCACAATATTTTAGCGTGTTCACATTATAAGGATTATACACATTACACCAAAAACAATTTAAATCTATCCATCACATAAGGGCTAATGAATATGACCGCAGAATCAAACATGCGATCTTATTTATATAAAATGTAATGTTTGCAAATCATTTGTGGTTCAAAAGTTTAATCTCATAAAAGCCTGCTATAGTATATATAGCTACTGCACATTAGCCTCAACTTTCATAAGCTTCTGTTGAAACACAAATTAAAGAAGAAAGAAGTTCAAACTGATATAATCCAACCACGTCAACTCTTCAACTAGGAAAATTACTGTTCCTCGATCAAACTTCAACATTACCAAAGAAAACCATTTGGAAAATAAGAACAGTATGTGGTTTTGCACTATGTGAAGTGACATATGTCTGTGCATCTAAGTACCTGAATCAAGACTTCGAAAGAACATGTCTTCAGGTTTTGTCTTTTATCCTTGGGAGATACAATCTGATTCTGTATTGATCCGTGTTGGCACCGATTGCTTTCTCTTTGAACGAGCTCTTCTGTTTTGGAACCAATTGTAAACATTAGTTTCAGCAACTTGGCCATGTTGTGAGAGTTCCTTGCTTATCTCTTTAACTCTATGCTTTCCTGGAGTTCCGTTGGCTTCATTATAGATAAGCTCAAGGATTTCAAGTTGCATATTCGATGGCGTCCACCGCTGCCTTGCAGTTACCTTGTTGCCACCAAATGCCATCGAATCGCCATACACATTTCCCATCTTCATTCCTGGACCAGAAAGACGTACTGATGCTTATATAGGCAGTATATTCAACAAAAACCCTAGATATGCACAAGTTAGGAAATGAAGTAAAAGCATATCAGTCTCGATGTTGGACTGGTTACGCCATTGTTTTGAGGTTTTAAACAAACATGACCACATTGCAGTTCCACTAAATCCATAACAGAAACGTACCAAGCATATGCTATAAAACCCACAAAAAGAAACTGACGTGAAAGGTAAAGTAGTTGAAACTGTATGTTAAGAGAAGAACCAGCAAGATCCTGTTGGGCAGTGAAGGCCTTGTGCGTATCAACAAGCTGCTCACAGATGACGGCGTAGACGGCGATCTGTTTCCGGAGTTGCTCGACTTGGTCGTCCGTCATGACGCAAAACCCATCTTGGTTCTGAGTCCTCGGCCTCTCCAATTTCATTGCCAACACTCTTCTCTGCCCTTCCATTCTCACCTTAGAAACCTATTCTCTATGCGTCTGCATTGGGTCTCCATTTATATGAAGACAGTGAGAGGAGTACGAAATTTAGAATGCAAGTAATGTGGGATTGAGATTGGGAGGGAATGTTTTTGTTAAGGCAAGTATGGGTCATGTAGCATCTTTTTCCTGGGTAACAATTTCAGACAATCAGACCAACATTAGCAAAGGAAAGAAGTAAAACCAAAATATCTTGATTAAGGGCAAAATCTCTTTGTATATCACATTATTATACACAGAATCCTGTTGATTTATTTGCTGTAAGATACTAAGATTACTATGCTACTTGCTATGAATATGATCTAAGTTGTCAACGGATAGTGAATTTTATATTTGTACTCATATCCATATTTACGCACTTTTACGAAATACAAATATCATTACGACTTAGAGTTAGTTTGATATTGTTATGACCTTAAAAAGAAATTGTTGCTGCTGAACTTTGAAAATAATCAGAAAAAAAGTAAATAGTCTTAAACTTACCTTCGATACTTAAGTTACTATCGAACCTTGCTACTTGATAAATGATAATGGATGTGTGATGAAGTAAATTAACACTCTCCTCACATTGGAGGAGCCGGATGCCGTTGATGCGTACATACCGGTACACGAACATAGCAAGTTTAGGCCTCTACTTTGTGAATCGGCCAGGCAAAAGACAATGCATGATGACCTAAGCTTGTAATGGCGGATGAATATTCTTGTTGGGGTTTGCAACTCTGTGCGCCACTGGTATGCCCACAAGTCACAACTACAAGTAGGCTGCTAGCTGATCTTGTTTTTAAGGTTTGCCACAAGGGAAGCGCTGGACTACGCCAACGTAGTGTACGCCAAAGTGAGTCCCGCCCATGTGACACTATGTCACCCACAAAATTTGAATCTAAAAGTTATATGAGTAAAGTTATTAACTAACTGCCGTTAACAGTAAAAGAAAAAACTAACCCCAAAGTCTCATTCTCTCTCTCTCTTTTCTGTGTTGTCTCACTCTCTCACCAATGCATGCAACTCTAACCCTTCCCTGAACCGACCGCCGCAAGCCGCAGCACAAGCCGGCCCATCTCAACGGCACCACGGCCTCCGCCTCCCCGGTCCAGGATGCTCGGTCAAAATCCTCAACATGGAAAGCATGCAGATTGTATATACCAGCAGCATCATCGAGACATCAAGCAGCATGGGGTCAAGTCCTGTGGGCAGAATAAAAGAAAGCCTGGCTGCTTGTATTGCACGTGACATATAGCAGAAGAGAACAGATGGATCATATTGCAAGTAGCAGGCTGCAACATAGCTTGAGATTGGTGCAAACTATTCATGGTGTCATTGAACATGTGGTGCAAGTGCAACTCTATAGGTGGTGACTTCTCGATCTTCATGAACACATAAACACCACTTTTACCTTCTCCATATCACATACAACCACCTAGCTATATACCCTTCAATCGCAATTCAATGAGCTCTTTAAGATATTTGTCTTCTCCCACTAGAAGATGTGAGATATCCCAAAAAGAAAAATCCCAAAAAAAAAAAAAAAACAATATTTTGTCAGAAGTGGGATTTGAACCCACGCCCTCGTTAGAGGACCAGAACTTGAGTCTGGCGCGTTAGACCACTCCGCCATCCTGACTTGTTGATAACAGGTGTCCCAAAATTATATTTAACATGGCACAAACAACATTCAGCAACATACAGATTCTGCCAACAACCCACATCTCGATCATAACCAAAAACATCACTGGTTGCATAACCCTAAAGTTACTTTTGCTTAACATGAAAGAGATACAATTGAAGATCATTTTCTCTACTATACTATTATAGACTCTCCTCCACTTGAGCATTAGGATTGATATGAAGCAACTCGAACAGATTAGTATCATGCTCAACGTTGCGCCATAGGTATCAAGATAATTTCAATCCGTAACTACTCATTGGGTAATTCTATTTATCAAGAAGTAAATTACAACATTTTCCATCACAATGGGCAGCGCCGCCTGCTTATTAGTTATTATACTCGGCAGCCATACCCTTATAAATCAATGTCTGTGGGAGAGAGCTGAAAACTAAGAAAAAATGAGAAAATACAAAGTGTGCTCAGCCACAAACTACAAGAGCTCTTTCTTATGCTGACTTGGAGATCTTCCCAAAGAATCGTTCTTCAACTCCCTCATCCATTATACATATGAACAAAGAATCATGCTGATCCTCTTGATAAAGGGTTTGAATTTCAGAGTTAATCCCTGTGACTTCACATTAAGTTAGTGGACTTCAACTGGCTCCAGCTGAAACTTCCCATATCAACATCAATGGCACAGAGCTTGCAGCTACTCCTGTAGTCGGCATAAGGCCTCAAATCCTTGGAGAGAACTCAGACCACTTGGAGACTTCTTTCTGGATGGTTTGGCAGAATGAATCACAGGTACAAGTCTTGGGTTTATTTCATTAAGTCTAAAAATACAAAGCCATTCCAAAGGCTGTGCAACAGCATTGATGGTAATAGATTCCTTGACCGTGCAAATATAGCACCCATCACCACCCCAAGGAAAACAAGCGGTAGCATCCTCTGTACATTGAAGTGTGCTAAAGCAAAGACAAGGGCGCTCACCAAAATTGCAGACCACACGGGCATGTACTTGGTCAATGAAGGGAGTAGAAAACCCCTAAAGACTATCTCCTCCCACACGGGCGCACACACTGAAACTACTATAGCATACAGTGCCATTGCCACTGGATCACGTGCCAAAATTGATTGCTCAACACTTGATATCGTGACAGGGGTGGATGGCAAGAGCGGTAATAGATTGAGGTTGAATTGTGATAGCCGATTGACGAGGGGAAACATGAGGCATCCTAGCACAACATCTATCTGCCATGTTCCTTTCAAGCTAAATTTAAACCAATCTGGAGGAAGTGGACGGAAACGAGATAAGCAGCGGTGAAGGATCATAATGCCAGCAAGACCTTCAGTTACATCAGTCACTAGGCTGAATAAGGCTTGGCCTCTAAATGTTAATGATTCCCTGTTGAAACCTGCCAGGTGGGCTGCAAACGGAACCATCCAAGAACCTATGAACCAGAAAGCAACAACCCAGAGTAGCATAACCTGCATAACACATATCACATTAACAACAGTGTAATTCATAATTTTGTCCTTTTCCAGTTTCCACCACTATTAGCTACAGCATATATCACAATAGATTTGCCAATCAAGTCATTATATCACATTAGTTTAGCTACAGGCCTACAGTGTATAACAATGAAGAACTGAACGCCTCTTTCTTATTACCGGATGCAAACTACAGGGTATTTCATAATGTTTTTGTTCCTTTTTCTTTCTTCCTTAACAACTCATCCCTACAAGAAGACGATGAATGATGGCAGCTTCTTATTTATGACCATCTTCCAGTCATATACAAATGTAAGTTTAAAAATAAATGTATGTTACTAACTGCCTATTTAGAAGTGGAGAATACTTACCTGCAAAATGGTTTCTGCTGTCCATGGTACAGTCCACTGACTGCCTATTGCCCGAAACACTGCATCTGCAGCCTGAAATTTACACCTCCAGAAATTAAAACCTTGATGTGACGGATAGTATGCTTTAACATTTAAGTAACAATAGCTGTCTACAGGATTCTCCTGTGAGTCCTGTCCCAATGATAACAAGTTTCCATTCTCACATACATAAATTGAGTAGCCAGTTAATTCACTTTGTAGGGTGGACCAATGACAAATAAATTGGACTTAGATCTCACTTAGGTGAAAATGAGATCACCTTTTACCTCAATGTCTTGGCAACCATATCAAGCATGACTCTAAAACACTGTAAGATCAGCATTAATCCTAGAATACACCCTGCTATTTTGCTGAATATATATAAGGCCCCACCAATCTACTTTAGATGTTTACTAATCAATATTTGAAGTACATAATCCAATGAGGTAATCACTAACCAAAAGTCAGATACTGGATTACTGAACAACTGCATAACTTATGGTTTCAGAAAAACAGTGCAAAATTGTCATTCAAACATTAGTCTGAAGTCCATCACTCAACCAAGTAGTAATAAACAGTATCTGGGAAGGACAGAGAACTCCTAATACGATCAACAGTGCAACTCCTGAACACGACAAATCAGCCTAACCTATGAGCCTATCAGATATATATCACTACTAACTTCAACAACCACATATTATGTACACGAATCAATCAGTCAGTTTCAAAACCCAACCTTCAACCCAATCCATCATACCTAATAATCTCAATCATATCTCAACAAACAAGCTATTTAATACCAGATTCTCTCATTCAACAACACCCACCAGACATTCAACGATTACGAAACCAGCACAAATACAACAAACTCATCAAGTTAAAGTGCTATAACAAGGAAATATAACCTCTTTAAGAGTCAATCCCCAGTCCCTTTTGACCTCTTTCACACCATCAAACTCCGGCTTCACTACTTCCTCCGGCACCAAGTGTCCAATACACTCAGCTTTCTGGGTCTCTGAAGAAGACTCCTCTTGCCTAAAGCATGAAATTTTCCTCCATCTCTGCACCAACACACATAAAAACACCAACTAATTAATCATAAAGTTACCAAAGCTACGATTTTTAACACATTCATAGTGTGAAACAATAAGAAAGTAAATACCCAACAGTGAAAAATTGAATTAGGCTGAGTTCCTTACAGTGCTGAAAGGCCTGGAATGAGATTCGGAGATCCTTAAACTCCGGGAAATCGGGTACAAACCCCCGGGTCGGGTCGGAGCCTTAGCTCTGGGGATGGAGGAGGGGAGGAAAGGGCGGTGGAGAAGGGCGTGAGAGCAAGTGGAGCTCAACATAGCGAAATCTCCAAACTAGTTTCAGAAACTTAACATAGTTGTGACTTGGAAGTTGGAAGTGTGTTCTTGTTTCTGGGTCTGTTTGGTTTGCAAGTGTTCTTGTTTCTAGGTCTGTTTGGTTTGGTTGAATTGGAGTAGAGGTTTATCCAATTCCCAGATATGGGAGAGGAACTGGGAATGGGGAAAGAAAGTTTGGGAGTTGGTGTTAGTCTTCGTCTTATAGGGGCTTGATTGGGTAATTTTTGGGTTTTCTGGGGGTTGTTTTTTACTGGCTTACTAGTATTTTTCTACTACCAGAGATTCTGGGAAATTTAGTTGATGGATAATTGCATCTGGCCTACTATGGACGAAATGATTATCATTATTTCAATATGCATTTGCTTTCTTTTCCAGGCAACTTTTTTTTTTTTCCTTTTTTTCTTCTTCTTATTTGACCAAAGATTAATTTGACTGGATTGCTGGACTTGAGGTATCAATAAACTAATGAGGAAATATAGTTGTAGTATGAATCCAACTTGTTCTTCCCAACTCGATACCAACTCTGTGGATGGTTTTGCTTACCCTAAAACTAGGGACTTGTGATATGGCTTGTCACTCAAGAGATTGGCAAATAAATCCTTAAATTTATGACAAATGGGAATCATGACATGACATATGATCGTAAATCTTATATATATCGTTGTATTCATTACGATCAAGTTCAACTTGATACGTATATTATATTCACGACAAGAATTTTAACTCGGTATTTGTAATTATATTTGTTATATTTAAGATTTTACTTAATATTAGAGTAACCGTGCTTACCCTCCTCATTCTGAAACTCTCACCTTTCCCATTTTCAAGTGTTCATGTGCTTTATGTCTCCTTTCATGTATTTGTCCACAATTTACTACTCCCTATTTGAATCGCTGAGGGTAAGTGAACTCGGTTGGAACTTGATGAAGAATCTCAACACCAAGAATGTTGAGCAATCAAATAGCATTTCAACATCCATCAAATCAAACAGTAAAGAAGAAGGTGATGCTAAAGAACATCCATAAATTTCTTTTGCAATGAATAATGAATTACAGACCAATTTGTCCGTAATGTTGACAAGCCTACTCTGCATCTCATTACAAATGAAATAGCAAAGAGACAAAGAAAAAACCAATGCTAAATCTAACATGTAAACCTACCTGAATTTTGGTTTACAAGAAATAATTTATCACTTTTTGGGCAACAAAAATATTGAAGTGGCAAAGAAAACTACCACTTTCAGTTTCAGGGAATCAACAATTATGTGGCTTGAATTTCGATAGTACCAATTATAATCCTGCTTCAAAGCCTCAAAGGACAGACTGCACATCTCTGTCAAACTCAATTATTCAGAATCTCTTAATTAGGAGAATACCAACTTGTCACTGATGTACTCACCTGTGTGTTCATGCCAACTGAGCAACATTATCTTCCAACACCAAGAATCTAAAACTATTCACATACAACAAGTGCTTGTGGCTATGGATAAAGCAGCCACTAGTGCAAGTTTTGCTGCCAAACTAATCATATCCGTTCTCAGAAGATGCACCACCAGAGGCTTGCCTCACACAATATAGTTGGAACCCACCTTGATCAAGCAAATATGAGGGATGTTCAAAGCAACAGCAGGCGACCGGCAATTTTTACGCAGGAAAGAGAAGGCAATGTTGATAGCACACTTCTTTAAAAATGATGAACTATGCTTTGCCTTTAAATAAGAGTGACCAATTACATATGTTGCCCCAGCATGCTTTGCATTCACAAGTTCCAAGAGCTGCTCCCTCACACGAGGATCCTTGTACTTTGTATCCAGCAACCCAAACCGAGCCCGCCGCCAGTAGTTGAGCTTTGGCGCTTCTTTCTCATATGTGGCTTGCAAATCTAGCAGCACCTGTGACTTGCAGCTGCCCACAAGGGCAGAAGGACCTGAGCTGCTGCTTTCTCCGGGGTCAGATGATTGTGACATCACCAATCTTGTGCCGAACGTCCCAGATGTCCTCACAACTGCCATACGCTTATCCACAGACCCTTCTGGTGTTTCAGAACCTTCTGCTTCCATCTGGATGAACTCTGCTATGCTCATCACCAGGTCAATTTCAAAGTCGTCTCCACTCTTAAAGACGTCTTTGTACCCATTCCGAATCATACAGCGATACATTCCGTAAGACTTGGGACCGATTCTACCAATTAGAAACCTTTCTTTTTGGGGCACATAAGGAACAGGAACAGTTTTGATGCAAACAAACACAACCACTTGGTAAAAGGCTGGTAAGTTGGTTAAGAAATGAGTAAATGTTGATGGGATTCCAGTAGCCAACTCAGTGTAGATGAGGCCAATCCCAGGGACCCTAACAATCCCAAGACTAGGACCCAGTGTGAGTATCCACTTCATTGAAACCTTGTTATGCAGGTCATACGAATACTTCTTCCTCATGCCATATTGCCAGACATACATAACCACCAAGAAGATTGCAGAGAAAACAAGGGGAAACCATCCACCTTTGAAAATTTTCATACACGAAGATGAAAGGTAGATGATTTCCATTGAACCAAAAAGTAAACTGAATAAAAGAGAGAGGATGAAACTCTGGTTCCAAACAAGGTTGATGACTAGTGATGTCAACCATGTAGTTACGATTGTCACAGCCAGAAATGCGATCCCTGGCATTAAGAAAGCAAGCTAAGCTTTCCATACCAAAATAAAGAATAAAAATGATCGTGAAACCAAGAATAGTAATTGAAAACCAAGATGACATACCATAAGCATGTCCTATATAATTTATGTCTCGAAAACCAACTGTGATGGCCAGGCTGAGAATCAAAAGACTCCAATTTATCTCAGGGATGTACAACTGACCAGGGATCCGTCTGTTTGTAACAACCTTGACACGTGGGAAACATCGTATTGCATGACATTGCTTGACAATTGAGAATGTGGAAGAGATAACAGGTTGACTGGCAACAATGGCGGCAAGAGGAGCAACCACAAGTACAGGCCAAATTAGTGGAGCTACGAACAAGAAATGAGCATTCTTTAAGCCTAATAATAATAATAATTCTTAAAGAAATAAATGCCTGAAAGAAATACAAGACATTGATCAATCCTTTAGAACTTTCTTTTACATCTTTTAGAAGCTTACCTGGCACAGAAGCATAAAAGCTCATAGACACCGCAGATAGATTTCTTGAAAGAAATGCAGCTTGTCCCATGTATTGAAGTATTAGACATGGATATATGACACAGGAAAATGCGACCTGCACATAGCAACAGTTAGTTCCCTTGAAACCTTGAAGCAATAGTAACGTAGAGTGAAGTTGTAGAGTAAACATAAACATAAGATTCACTTTTCAACAGAAATTGTTTAGCAAAGTAAAAAACTGACTGAACGTCCGCATAGAACAGCAGACCAAGAACCAATCTATGAAGTGTAGTGCCAGATAATACAAGTAGTCAATTGTATAAAGAAATGGATATTAATTTTTTGTCACTACTTCAAAAAAACAATTAGAATTAGTGGCTTCATACCCTTATTGGTCTTGTTTTAAAGTTGCCAAGATCTGCAAACATATATTCAGTTCCTGCAATTGACAAGAACATTTATTCAATCACGAGAAGCAAAAGTTATAGAACAAAAAAGTTCAGTTGTTATACTTACCAGTAATACATAAAATTATTCCTCCTAAAGAAATCCAACCATCTCTCCCTGTTCTCTTGAAAAATATGTAAATATAATATGGAGAAAGAGCCTGATATATTCTTGGATTCCACTTGATGATATTGTAGATTCCCACACCAGCAATCAGCAGTATCCAGAGGATCAAAATGGGAGAAAATAAGAAGCCCAGCTTGTGGAAACCACGGTGTTGCAAAATAAATATGCCAACCAATAAAATACACGCAATGAGCACCACCACACCTGTGATTGTGTAGAAGTGTTAGCAACTAGAATCACATGGTGCGTTTCCATTATGCAGCTAAGCAATGCATTTTGAACTCAGCATTAGGAGGCGATAAGTGTTTATGGTTTTATTAAAGGTCACTTCCTCATCTCATAACTTCCATAATAGTAGATATGCAAACCTTATTTGTAAATCTATAATGAAAGAAAGCTTGAAACTTGGAGCAGGGGAGAAAATTCAAGCAACTGCATAAGCATTAACTATGAAGTATTTGTTGGAAAGAAACACTAACCATCATGTAGATTCTTTGCTTGAAATTTTATGCCTTCAACAGATGAAAGAACTGCAAGAAATGTTACATTAATTAGCACATAATATTGAAGATATCACAAACCACACTAGTAACCAAAGAACACTGACCTGAAACGGCAGGAGAGAGAATACCACCACATATCACCATACAAGCTCCAAACAAAACCAGAACAAGCAAACACGTCCTCACACTCTTATGCCTCTCAATAAACCTCTTCAACGGCGAATTGGGCATGTTACTACTCGAATGCCCCGGGTAACGATACGTGGTGATCTCCTCATCCGCGGCTTGATGATTAGGTATCAAACAAAGTTTCGCATTTCGACAAAGCAATGCATACAATGCAATAACTCCTCCTGCAAATGTATAACCGCTATAACCCTGTAAATCCGCAAAAACAAACACAAATGATTGATAGCTTCTCACCTTCTCCGTTATCGTTGGCGCTCAACACGAAAGCGGCGTACTTGATCAACGATGTGAGAGTGATAGTCCAGAAGACAACCGAAAACACACCAAAGACGACATCTTCAGATTGGTGATTGAACAATCCTCCGGAAAACGCGCATTTGTAAACATATATCGGAGGAATGCACAGAGCACCCAACACCAGGCCGAAACTCCGATACGCCGAACGGAGAATTCGTCTGGTTTGACCTCTACTGTCAACCTGCTCATACAAAATTGATCTATGAATTTTCAATTTTAATCAGTAGAGTAAGAGAGCGATGAATGAACGGACAAGTGGAGGAGTTTACCATGGCCGGGCGGGGATGGAGGTCCAAAGATCGGCTCAGTCAACCTGAGTTTGGAGCTCAAGGATATAATTACGGGGTTAAAATCACTGAAAAAAACTGTTCATATAGAAAAATACGTTGAAAGGGTACTACGGTAAAACAGAAAGTAAATAAATTAAAAACAGAAATTATGAAATTACAATAGAGAAAAATGTAAGACGTGATGATAAATTAATGGGTATTTTTTATATGAACAGTTTTTTCATAATTAATAGGTATTATGGAGAGTTCAAAAAAATTGGTGAAGCCTTTGACATAAAAAAGGCTTGGCTTTCTAATATAGTAGAGATATGGGACGTGATGATAAGATGGTAACAGTTTCATTCCATTTTTACGTGCAGATGCACGGGTAAAATGCTAGTATTAAAAATGGAGTTAATATTGGTGTGGGAGCTGTTGTGAGAAACCATTTGGGGGATCTGGTGCTAGCAGGAGGAGAAAGAGTCCAAGGCCGTTTTCGCCCAAGTGTTGCTGAGTTATTGGCAATTTGTAAGGGGCTGGAATATGTAATAGAGCATAATTGGCTGCTGGAGAAGGTCGAATGTGATTGTTTAGAGGCTGTGAGATTGGGAATGATGTTGGTGAATGTTTTGCTCAAGAGGGATATTGGTTGATCGAGTTAGAGCATTGTTGGTTGCTGCTGGTAGTCCTAAGCTCTCTCATGTTTCTAGGACTGCGAATGGTGCGGCTGATGTAGTGGCTAAGTATGTAGCTCGATTAAATGGGCGGTTATCTTAGTCAGGGGTTGGGCCCGATTGGCTCATGAATTTCATTGATAGTGACAGACCTGTAATTGTTTCTGGTAGTAGGGAAATGAGTGGGGAAATTTCTTCCGCCACCGATAATTCTCATGTTTTGTAATATCTTTCATTTTGAATAAAATTCTTTTGTTATCATTCTCAAAAAAAAAAAAAAAATTCTGAAAAACACATTAGGCTAATTTACTCAATGCAAAGGGGATTTGCTTAGGAAGAGGAGATGTCTATGTATTCATTAAGGAAGGTTTGAATTGAATAGTGTTTTCCTAGTTTGATTATTCCTTTTCGAATTAGTAATAGTGCTCTATATAAAGCATATATCTTTGTGTGTTCAATCAGAACAATTTGAAAGGATTTCTCTTGATCAATAGTATGTGTGTGACAAACTGACAATGAGCATCAGTAGCGACTCCAGAGTCGACGATAGATGGTCCAAGGATCTTCCTCATGAATTAGTAGACATGATCGTGAAGCGACTATGGCTATTTGATTCCATATCATGTACTGATGTTTGTTCATCTTGGAGACTAGTTTGGAAACGCAGGTTTGAAAACCAGTTTCCATTCATCCTGCGATCTCTTCCCGATCAATCCTACTATAGTTTATATAGTCCTGGCGAAGATAGAGCCACCAACAACCTCAGGTTTCCAAAGGGAGTCCTTGTAGATTGTCATGGCACGGCTTCATATTGTTCCGGCTCTTATGGTTCTTGGTTGATAATTGCAGAACATAGCCAGCACCCAAAGTCTGCCAAGAGCTACTTCTTCAACCCGTTATCGGGTGCTCGCATTGCTCTGCCACCCCACTTGAACCCTTCTTTCTTTGTCAGAGACGATGAAACTGATTGGGATGAGAAAATTATTGTCAAGACAGTAGCCTCTTCGGATCCAATAGATCCTAACTGCATTGTAGCGGCACTCACAATACATAGTCATACGTTGGCTTTTTGCAGGCTAAATGATGCATCATGGACTTTGCAACACGATACTCCCGTTGAAGGTGGCTTTGGCTTTACTGACCTTCACTTCCATGAGGGAGAGTTGTATGCGACGGTGGGGAGGATGATCGACGCTGTACGGATGTTTGATCCCATAGAGCTTCTTTCTCAAACTCAATGTGGAAGTGACGAGGCTGATGCTTTCAAGGGCAAGTTGTTATGGGTTGAACCTCTTCCACATCACACCATGCGTGATCCATCTTTTTCTTTGATCACTTCCTCCAGTGGCGAGATGCTACTAGTTTTCAAGGATGAGAGAAAATGGAAAAACGATACAGAAGAATTCTCATTTTTGGTGTTGAGGTGTAAGGTGGATAAAACTATTCGCATTATGGGTATGAATTTGTTGAAGTATGAAGAGATGAATGACATTGGAGAGCAAGCGATCTTTATAGGCGATATAGGAGCCAAAACCTTGATTGCTATGGCAAAACCAACCAACTCAATGCCGGTGATAGACAAGCTTGGTGGACCTGGAAGTGGAAACTGCATCTACTTTACTAATGGAAAGGATGACAGAATTGGTGTTTATAACTTGGTTGATAGGACACTGAAATATCCGCTCACTGGAGGTCTTCAACAAACACATAGTAAGGTCTGGTTCACACCAAAGCTGTCATGAAAGCTTAAGATGAATTGTTCAATTACTATATGATCAATAATGTTACTTATCTTTACCTTGTCTTGCATATACAATACATTGCTTATTCCATGCCAACTTGTTTCCAAGTCAATTTCTGAGTCTTAGACACCACCTAAATAAAGGGTTATGATTGCTATAGAAGATTGTTGGTAAACGAAACTGTACTTATGTTTGATATCCCATGGAGGTTCTTTCTCAATCTCAATGTGGAAGTGACGAGGCTAATGCTTTCAAGGGCAAGTTGTTAAGTGTTAGCCCTCTTCGAGATCACACGATATGGAGGTATAATCCATATAGGAAAAGGATTCGTAGTGTAAAAGAGACTTAGAGTTAGTGTTAGAAAATAATCATGATGATCAAGTATTTACCGTAAAATAAAGAGATAGTAAATAGATCGGAGAATCATCATCTTTTAGGTATTGTATAAAGTTTAGAGTTTAGTGTTTCAAAAAAGTAATCTCTTGTTAAGCTATCTCTGTGGATTCAAGATTCCTAATCATGTTAGCATTAGAGCCAGGCACACCCATGTGGATATTCTAGAACGTACACATGATTCCTTCGTGCGGAAGAGTTGAATCAATATTGGAAAAGGACCACATGAACTAAGGTTATGGTGCTCTATATAAAGGAGGCATACTGCTATATTTTATTCATCATCTTACAAATCCAAAAACAAGTGCATCGCATACCTCTCTCATCTCTTCTCTAAAATCTTCAGCCACCAACCTTTAAAGCTTCAAATAACAAGCCCCGGTTCCCTAAGTCTCACTCAAAATTTCTCGGACAAACTTGATAAGTGTCGTAGTTTGTGCAAGTGCCGCAGTTCTTTTACTCAGGTGATGTGAAGCAATCAGCAACCATATTTAGGAGGAATGTCAAACATGTTGGAGATGAGAGATTACATATCGAAAAAATGACAAATAAAATATAATTTATAAGTAAGTGGATCATTGCTAATTGTACCTACACTTTTTATGATTAAAACTGAACACCTTAAAGGTGGTTAAGTTGAGACAATATCGGTACAAAGATAATCAACGGGCTACGCTTGTTGCTGTTTGACATGGTATCAGAGCGGGTCCCTCTCCAGTTGCATCTCCATGAGCCCGAGTTGGTTCTTTCAGGGGTCATGGCCCTGGTTTGGTTCTTTCAAGTTTGGGGTTCTTTCAGTTGTCATGGGGAGTTTGAGGTTCTTTCGGTTGTTATGGGGCATGGGTTCAGTTTGTTAATCAGTTTCACGTGCAGACGTAAAAGTTAGGTTGCACATGAGGAGTGTTGGAGAGGAGAGATCTCACATTAGAAAAGTGACAAATAAAATAATAAATATAACTTATAAGTTGGTGGATTATTTTTAATTGTACCGAGACCTTTTATAAATAAAACTCAACACCTTAAATGTGGTTAAGTTGAGACAATATTGGTACAAAAATGATTTACGGGCCACGTTTGTCGTTGTTTGACAAAACAAATCCGTGACTTGAAGAAGAATCCAAGACGGTTCCCAAGGAAACTGGAAACCAAGGGGAAACCCAAACCAAGCTTAAAATTTACCTTGTCTTGTAATCTTTTATATACAATTACATTGTTTATTCCATGCCAACTTGTTTCCGTTTCATCCACGATTTTCAGCATAGAGATTGCTTAGGGTATAATAGGTAGTTCTACTAGGAAAATTTGCATAATTTGCTTCTTATCTACGTAGCAGCGGGTAGATTGTGTTCATGTTGTTGTTACATATTCTCAAGTTGTGAGTAGATCATGTTCATGTTTTTTTTTTTTTGAAAATGATAACTTATATTGCTTAATCAATGGCCAAAAGGCACGTACATCAAAATGTCGTCTTCCACATAGTATGTTAAGGGAGGCTTACAAGCACCAAGACATGTACATTTACTGATTACACATAGGCTCAAAGAGAGCCCAAAGCAAAAGAATTAAAATTTACTACATAAATCCCTGGAACAGAATATTAGTTGCCTAAGACCTCAATTGGTGTACACCTAATAAACTTAATAAATAAGTAGTAAATCTACCTCTGATGCTCGAGCTAAGGGCAACCCGAATTCTAAGTCTTGCCCTTGCCCTTGGCATTAGGGCTTATTGCCTTGTCAGCCAACTTGGCACATGATGCATAGGAACGTCGGCCATAGGAGTAATCCCATCATACACCTTAAGATAAACCGATGCGCGGTCAAAACACTATGCGCCACCCTTCAGAACTTTTGTTCGATCCTTCTTAGATTCAAAAGAGGCGAGGAAGAGATCACCCCTCTCCTGAATTCGGAAATTCCGCTGCACCACCCAAGCACGGGAAAATTGCGACTTGAAAGCTTCTGGATCCACAACACGGCGTGTGAGTGGCTTAGCAAGGAGAAAAAATTGGGATGAACGTCTCACATGACCTCCCCCAATCTTCCCAACGCCGTCGGCCAAAGCCAAAGCAACGGTGAAGGATACTGTGACGGTGTCAATGGAGGACATGATGACGATGATGATTGAAAGGAAGAGAGTAGAACGCGGCTGCGCTAGGGTTTGAGAGGGTTTCTCTCTTAGGGTTTTGACGAGAGGGCTGCTCTCTCTAGGGTCGGCTTCTTCAAGTGATCTTCTTTTAGTAGATCATGTTCATGTTGTTGTTACATATTCTCAAGTTGTGATCAATAAAAATAGCGTCTCTCGTCCTTTGCTCAAAAAATAAAGTTATTAACATATGTACAAACAAAAAAACTGTATGCAGACCATGAAAAGCTCAATCACCTAATTTGATCCAAAAAAGATTAGAAAACAAAAAAATAGATTGATCACTCAATGAGAAGGGATTCAGATTGCCGGATCGGATTAGGAAGAGGAGATGTCTAGCTAAGATTTGGATAGTGAATATGTGTACGTATTCCTTGCTGTTCTTTTAAGGAAGGTTTGACTTGCATAGTGCTTTCCTAGTTTGATTATTTCTTTTAGAATTAGTAATAGTGCTCTCTATATAAAAGCATATATCTTTGTTTGTGATATTCATTGATTGTTCAATCTCTCTTGGCCAATAATCTGTGTGACAATGAGTAGCAACATGATAGTGAAGCGTAGACGACATGATAGTAGCGTAGACAACATGATAGTGAAGCGTAGATGAGAGATGGTCCAAGGATCTTCCTCATGAATTAGTAGAAAGGATAGTGAAGAGGCTAGGGCTGTTTGATTTCATATCATGTACTGCTGTTTGCTCATCTTGGCGTAGTAGTGTATCTATGGCCTCGAAAAGCAGGTTTGAAAACCAGTTTCCATTCATCCTGCGATCTCTTCCCGATCAATCCTACTATAGTTTATATAGTCCTGGCGAAGATAGAGCCACCAACAACCTCAGGTTTCCAAACGGAGTCCTTGTAGATTGTCATGGCACGGCTTCATATTGTTCCGGCTCTTATGGTTCTTGGTTGATAATTGCAGAACATAGCCAGCACCCAAAGTCGGCCAAGAGCTACTTCTTCAACCCGTTATCGGGTGCTCGCATTGCTCTGCCACCCCACTTGAACCCTTCTTTCTTTGTCAGAGACGATGAAACTGATTGGGATGAGAAAATTATTGTCAAGACAGTAGCCTCTTCGGATCCAACAGATCCTAACTGCATTGTAGCGGCACTCACAATACATAGTCATACGTTGGCTTTTTGCAGGCCAAATGATGCATCATGGACTTTGCAAGACGATACTCCCGTTGAATATGGCTTTGGCTTTACTGACCTGCACTTCCATGAGGGAGAGTTGTATGCGACGGTGGGGAGGACGATTGACGCTGTACGGATGTTTGATCCCATAGAGGTTCTTTCTCAAACTCAATGTGGAAGTGACGAGGCTGATGCTTTCAAGGGCAAGTTGTTATGGGATGAACCTCTTCCCCATCACACCATGCGTGATCCATCTTTTTCTTTGATCACTTCCTCCAGTGGCGAGATGCTACTAGTTTTGAAGGATGAGAGAAAATGGAAAAACGATACAGAAGAATTCTCATTTTTGGTGTTGAGGTGTAAGGTGGATAAAACTATTCGCATTATGGGTATGAATTTGTTGAAGTATGAAGAGATGAATGACATTGGAGAGCAAGCGATCTTTATAGGCGATATAGGAGCCAAAACCTTGATTGCTATGGCAAAACCAACCAACTCAATCCCGGTGATAGACAAGCTTGGTGGACATGGAAGTGGAAACTGCATCTACTTTACTAATGGAAAGGATGAAAGAATTGGTGTTTATAACTTGGCTGATAGGACACTGAAATATCCGCTCACCGGAGGTCTTCCACAAACACATAGTAAGGTCTGGTTCACACCAGAGCTGTCATGAAAGCTTAAGATGATTTGTTCCATTACTATATGATCAATAATTTAACTTCTCTTTACCTTGTCTTGTAATCTTTCATATACAATTACATTGCTTATTCCATGCCGACTTGTTTCCGTTTCATCCATGATTTTCGGCATAGAGATTGCTTAGCGTCTACTAGGTAGTTCTACTAGGCAGGGGCGTAGGTAGAGGGGGGCGAGAAGGTTCAATTGACCCTTCTCATACATAATATTTGGTTGATTAGTTAAATATTCTCCATAGAAATGACCCTCCTAATCAAGTTTTTACAAATGACATTATGACATTACTTTCATTTCTAGTGGTAATGTTTGATAAATTCTTCTCAGTTTTTATAAATGCAAAGGAAAGAGGAATTCATATTTGATGGTTCTCTATGGAATCAATTTAATGAGGTAATTTATAAAGTTAGTATAATCTAACAATTAAAAAAATTTCTATGAAGCAACTACGTTATCGATATTTTGTGTTAACTTAATAGCCACTTAAGTCTTCACCATACTAAATCGAGTTTCTAGCTACGCCATTGCTACTAGGTTGATTTGCATAATTTACTTCTTATTATGTACGTAGCGGCGGGCAGATCGTGTTCATGTTATTGTTACATATTCTCAAATTGTGAGTAGATCGTGTTCATGTTGTTGTTATATATTCTGAAGTTGTGATCAATAAAATTATTAACATATGTACAAACAAAAAAACTGTATGCAGATCATGAAAAGCTCAATCACCTAATTTGATCCAAAAAAGATTAGAAAACAAAAAAATAGATTGATCACTCAATGCGAAGGGATTCAGATTCCCGGATCGGATTAGGAAGAGGAGATGTCTAGCTAAGAATTGGATAGTGAATATATGTACGTATTCCTTGCTGTTCTTTTAAGGAAGGTTTGAATTGCATAGTGCTTTCCTAGTTTGATCATTCCTTTTAGAATTAGTAATAGTGCTCTCTATATAAAAGCATATATCTTTGTTTGTGATATTCATTGATTGTTCAACCTCTCTTGGCCAATAATCTGTGTGACAATGAGTAGCAACATGATAGTGAAGCGTAGACGACATGATAGTAGCGTAGACAACATGATAGTGAAGCGTAGAAGACGACATGAAAGTAGCGTAGACGAGAGATGGTCCAAGGATCTTCCTCATGAATTAGTAGAAAGGATAGTGAAGAGGCTAGGGCTGTTTGATTTCATATCATGTACTGCTGTTTGCTCATCTTGGCGTAGTGGTGTAGCTATGGCCTCGAAAAGCAGGTTTGACAACCAGTTTCCATTTATCCTGCGATCTGTTCCTTATCATCAAGACTGCTATAGTTTATATAGTCCTGCCGAAGATAGAGCCACCAACAAGCTCAGGTTTCCAAAGGATGGCACGGCTCCATATTGTTCTGGCTCTTGTGGTGGTTGGTTAATAATTGCAGAGCATAACAGCCAGCCGCACCCAAAGACGGCCAGGAGCTACTTCTTCAACCCGGTATCGGGTGCTCGCATTGCTCTGCCACCCCACTCGGACCCTTCTTTCTTTGTCAGAGATCGTCGAGCCGGTGGAAAAGTGTTTATCAAGACTGTAGCGTCTTCAGATCCAACAGATCCTAACTGCATTGTAGCGGCAATTGCATTACATGGATATAGGGTGGCCTTTTGCAGGCCAAATGATGCATCATGGACTTTGCAATATCCACCCAATACTCCCCTTAGAGGCGGCTATGGCTTCACTGACCTTCACTTCCATGAGGGAGAGTTGTATGCGACGGTGGGGAGGATGATCGACGCTGTACTTATATTTGATCCTTTAGAGGTTCTTTCTCAATCTCAATCTCAAGGTTCTTACAAGGGTAAGTTGTTAGGTGTTAGCCCTCTTGAAGGTCACATCGTGTTAAGGTGGAAAAACATGCGTAATCCATCTTTTTGTTTGATCACTTCCTCCAGTGGCGAGATGCTACTAGTTTTGAAGGAAGAGAGAGAACGGGAAAACGATAGAGAAGTTTTATTGTTGGTGTTCGAGTTACGGTCACTAAAAATGTGGATAAAACTATTCGTGAGGGTAATTTAAAGTATGAAGTGATGAATAACATTGGAGAGCAAGCAATCTTTATAGGCAACATAGGAGCCAAAACCAACCAACTCAATGCCGCTGATAGACAAGCTTGGTGGACATGGAAGTGGAAACTGCATTTACTTTACTAATGAAAAGGATGATAGACTTGGTGTTTATAACTTGGTTGATGACACACTGAAATATCAGCTCACTGAAGGTCTTCAACGAAAACTTAGCAAGGTCTGTTTACACCAAAGCTGTCATGAAAGCTTAAGATGAATTATTGTTCAATTACTAGGATCAATGCAACTTCTTTTTATTGGGTTTACACCAAAGCTGTCATGAAAGCTTAAGAAAAATGGAAGGAAGAAAATCTAGATTCTGCTATTTCCAGCTTCTATTGGGTCGTTATTGCCGAATTGGCATTGATGTAAAAAGAAACCAATCTCAGTTCTGTAATGAAACAGCCAATATAGGGACAAGTAGTACTACAGTACTTGTATTCAAGGAGTGGTGTTAGAGAACTCATATTGCAAAATTACTGAAGAATTCTGCCTACGCAAATAGTTGAATCATCCTCCAAATAACTGAAACTGAGCACATCTCTCCCAGATGGCATGCGGAAAGACTTCTTGCAATCCCAAGCAACTAAACTATAGAGCATGACATCTCGAATGTAACCTCAAAAATAAATAACTGCTTGAGTTAGCAGAGAAAAACAGTTGATCTCTGTTTAGTTTACTTTCTTCTTCTGTTTGTGACCAACTCAGGATTTCCTTTCCTCATCATGGCAACAAACTCATCATAGTTGATCCTTCCATCCTGCAAATAATTTATTAACTCATTAGTCATGACAGAAGCATTCAACATGAAGTATCCATATTTCATAATGAGACGACATAGAAATAAGAACAAGTGCAGTAGCCTGTTAGGTTGTTAATTAAGTTTGATACCATCAGCTGACACGGTTTCTGAAAAGCGAGGTGTGATCGACAGATATCATTTTATACCTCGATGCAAAACTTATTTGTGGTAATAGATTCATTGTTTGAAACTGTCATCGTTTTTTTGGTTATAACATGTAAATTTTTCATGCTCCCTTGCCCAGTACCTTTCCACTATAGTCTTTACGTCAAAACTATTCCACAAGCAGCAAGGCAACGTCTTTCCTCCAAAAGATGTTGAAAATCATATTGGAAAAGAGTCCAGACTTCAATTGTACCTCTTCATTAGTGTGTATTTGTGAATCTCCTATGTGCAAGTGTAATTACCAGAGTAAATAATTATAGATAGAGAGAATAAACATACAAGATCTGTGTCAACTTCTGTGATGATTTCCTTAATTGTTTGTTCGTCACCCATATTATACTTCTTAAGTGCTTGCTCCAATTCTTCCATTGTGATGTACCTAAAACAAGAGGACGTCAAAAAGACAACAATCAGTTTCAGTGGGGGGAACAGGTTTGCAGCAACATTCATACGAATAATAGAATGATTGCTATAACTATAGTTTTTGAAAGGAAAAAAGTATCACCCGCTCTTGTCCTCGTCGAAATATTCAAAGGCTGTATATAAATGGTCCTCTCTATCCATTCTGTTCATGTGCATAGTAGCAGTTATAAACTCAATATAATCAATGGTTCCATTTCCATCCACATCAGCCTGAAACAGTAAACGAAAATGCATGTCATATTTGTAGAAACATAATTGATTATCCAAATGAAGTGTGTACACTGTACAGGGACATAATATATGTAATGTCTGAGGCAGCCACAAAGCTGATGGTATAGATTTATTAAAACTTTACAATGAGTGATGCACTAAGAAGCTGATTCTACTGTTCTGCCAAAATATTCTCAGTACATATTCTTAAGAAAATCATAGTTATTAGGAAAATGGAAGAAAAGTAAACAAGAGGACAGGCAGTGTGTTCCCTCTAATTTTCTTTTTCTTTAACTTTGTTTCAGCATTTTTCTTTAAACTAAAGTTACCAAAGACGCTAGCATCATGAAGCTCAAGGTAAATTGACTAACTGAGAGTGAGAGGACCAGAGATGTTTACCGCTTCCATCAACTGTCTCACTTCAGACTCAGAAAGCTTGGTACCCAGCTTTGGAAGGCCTGCTTTTAACTCTTCAAATGTAATTGTTCCACTATTATCTGTGTCCATTGATTTAAACATTTCCTTCAAGCCTATGATTTCATCTTCAGAAAGATTTTCTGCAATTACCTGAAACATTGATAGGAAGCATAATTTAACTGCACACTTAGTTGGGAAAAGACCAATGATGCCAATGTATTAATCCCATGACTTGGGTAAGACCTGCAGCAGCCCAAACCATAGGATCCATTTGCATCACGATCAATGAATGAGGATGATGTCAATAATACTGACAAAAGATATTCACACCTTCAATGCAACTTTCTTGAGTTTGTTCATCGCCCTGAACTGTTTCATTCTAGATAAAACAGCAATATCAAGAGGTTTATCAGATGCGTCGCCATCTTCTCGCATCCATGGATGATCTGCAGCATATAACGAGTGGTGAGCTTCACTGTTATTGAAGACCAAAAACTAACTCTAATGCATAGATGATTTTATCGAGGTAACAGATGACATGTTTCTTGCTTTCATGACAGGGCCAAACACAGAGTCCTGTAACAGTACCAATACCAAATGACTCAAATTATATTGAAACCATACAAACTGAGCTCTTCAATTGGTTCCAAATCCTCCACAGATTTTACACATCTATGTATCCAATTCTGTCTCTCTTTCTTTTAATCAAGTTGGGTAAAAGGAGTTGCTCTCAACCGATGATTCCCCCTTCTCCATTGATGCAGAGAGGGCCTACTACCCCACACAGCGTAGAACACTTGGACAAGACTGTAATCACTAGCATCATCGTCTCACATAAAAATGATACCATGAGCACGATCATATATTGTCATCATTCTTAGAGCCGGATGCCACCTACAAACTATGATATACAGTGCCCACTTCTACATAAATAAAAGTATGAATATAAATTCACACGACCTGATGAAATTTCCTTCATCTGATTGTGTTTTTGGTATTGGGGGAAGAAAGATAGAGAATAGAGGGGACAGGCACCGGGAGACTGATGAAAATGGAGACTAATTGTAAAACTAAGAAAAAAAAAGAAAAAGGTAAAATCTTAAAACTAACTTACTTAGGACATCCCCTGCTGCAAGCCGTTCCTTTGGATCAGCTCGAAGCATTTTCTTCACAAGATCTTTGGCACTGCTGGATATGGAAGGCCAAGGATCAGATGAGAAATCAATGTGTCCCCGAAGAATAGCATCAAAGATGCCCTGTTCATTCTCTGCATAAGAAAGAAAAAAGTGAAACTGAAGAGTGCCTTAAATCACAACCAAGCAACTTTGAGTACTTAAAATGAAAAGAACTACATCTTAATGCTAAGTTAATAATATTAACAACTCTAAAGAAAGGGTAAAGTGGTAAACAACAAGAACAACAACTGACCCAAGTTCTACAATCACGCTATACAAGCCATACCTCCCCAGAATGGTGGAACCCCACTAAGTAGAATATATAGTATCACCCCTGCACTCCAAACATCAGCCTCAGCTCCATAACGCCTGCGCAGCACTTCAGGTGCAACATAGTACGCACTTCCCACAAGATCCTTGAATACATCTCCTGCACTCAAACAAAGAACCAAAGTTTACTCCTTGAAAATGAAGGCGACAAAAAATTCTCAAGTTTCCATGTTAAAATCCAAACAAAACGGAAAGTTAAAGCAAGACTAACTGGTAACATCATGGTGATTCATGTTTTAGAGCACAACATGCAATGTAGGATTTTTTGAAGAGTAGGCAATGTGATCATAAATTTCTCCAAATTTCTAAACCAATGCAGACTTCGTAAGTAGTCAACTTCAGCTCAACCTAAAAACTAAAACAAGCACAAGCAATGGCGAAATCACACCGCAGCATTTTTCATGAACTAAAACCATAACATTCTCTCACATAATAACAAGCAATGTCGGAAATCGCAGCGCCGCATTATTTATGAACTTAAAAACACTAACAACTTCCATATATACTGAAAATTTGAAGTCCTCACCGGGCTTGAAGAACACGGAGAGTCCGAAATCGGTGGCCTTGAGCGGCGAGTCCTCATCCTTACTCAACAGCAAGAAATTCTCCGGCTTCAAGTCCCTGTGGAACACTCCCATGGAGTGACAGTAATGCACAACCGTGACCATCTGCCGGCAGAGACTCGCCGCCGCGCGCTCCGAGTAGTGTCCCTTGGCGATGATCCTATCGAAGAGCTCGCCGCCGGCGCAGAGCTCCATGACGAGGTTGACCGAGTGGCGGTCCTCGTACGCGCCTTTGAGCTCGACGATGTTGCGGTGGCCGGTGAGGTGGTGCATGATCTGGACCTCACGGCGGACGTCCTCCACGTCGTCGTGGTTGACGAGCTTGCGCGTGGCGATGGATTTGCAGGCGAATTGGAGCTTGGACTCTCTGTGCGTCACGAGGTAGGTGACGCCGAATTGGCCGCGGCCGAGCTCGCGGCCGAAGGTGTAGGTGGACCGGACGTCCTCCATGGGCTTGCCGAGGACGCGGCCGACGGGGGCGGCGGTTGCGGTGGAGGTCGGGGCGGGTTTGGGTGGTGGAGGTCGGGTCGGGGCGGCATTTGGGGGGAGGACTTGGACGTGGCCGTTGGAGGGGCGGTGGGGGCGGGGATCGGGGGAGTCGGCGGCGGCGGAGCTGCAGTTGCCGCCCATTTTGAGAGGGTCAACGGCGGGTCAAAGGAGAGATATTGGGGGAAAGGGAAAGAGGGAGTCTTTGTCTGAAAGTGGGGTGGGAATGGAAGATTGATATTGGACTATAGTGGACGGCATGGCCGGTTGACTAGAAATGTGATGTGAAAAACGTTTTTGGGTAATTTTAGAGGGTGTAAATAGTAAAAACATGTTTGACCTCAGACATATTTACCAGTAAAAACAAGTTCAGTTGCACATATTTCCGAATCAATTATATTTTTTAGATTTAAGTTGACATCAGAGTCTTCTTCTTCTTCTACATTCCATTTCAAAGACGCCTAAACCCTGAGCAGTCTTAACAGTGCAGACATGAAGCAAAAGACTTGCACCAATTGTCATGAAGCAAAAATCTTTTTATTTAGTGCACTTTCTACCACTAAGGATGATTTAGAGAATTCATAAAATTGGTGAAACCTTTGACACCAAAAAAACCTGACTTTCTAATATAGTAGAGATGTTTTGCTTTTTTATTGTAAGTTACTTGCACACTTTCATTGCTATGTAGAGTTTCAAATGACTCGTGATGATATTCAACCCCCAAGAATGAGACCCGAATACAACCCAATGTGCATCAACATGCCTGCACGTACATGCAGGAAGAACTAATATGGAGTTGGAATTTCACACCATCAAGCACCTACCAGTGTTTCGTGGACTTCGAGCCGATCTTACACTTGAAGCAAGTGGAATTTGTATGTGCTCGCTTGGTGCCACCTAACGTGGATATTGTGTTCATGAAACTTAAGGTTTTTCCCTACTCATTGATGGATCAAGCCAAGAAGTGGTTTCTCTCTGTCTCTATTAATGGATTTATCACTTCTTGGGGATACTTGATGGAGCTCTTTTTGAGCAAGTACTCTTTCCAAGCAAGAAGAACCCTACAAAGAATGAAAATTGGATCTCTAAGGCAACAAGTTTATGAGCTTCATCTAGATTACTACAAGAGATTCCAAGATATGATATACTTGAACTGTGATCATGAGATGGATGATGCATCTCTCTTGTCATGCTTTTATCAAGGGCTACTAGATTGGGAGAAGCAAATATTGGACACCTCTGCTGGTGGAAGCTTCTTGGAGTTAAAACTAATGGAAAGAAGAATGCTGATCAGAACTCGAGCTATGATCGATCAACCTAGCTTGTCCAATTAAGCCAACCTAACCCAAGCAAGAAACAAGGAAGACCGATATGCAAGGTAAGACGGAGAGTTTTGGGGGAAAGTCAGTATTTATCAAACAAGGATGCAAGAGGCGGATGAACATGGAATCAAGATTACAATCACTAGCTAGGGTTTTACGGCAAAGAGATATTGAAGATTCAAGATTGATCTCTACTACTTGGACACCTCTGCGCAGCCTATTCCTCCATCATTTTCAAGTTGTTTTGTTTCTCTTATTCATCAAAAGTGTAACGTAAACCATGACCTTTTGTTCGTTGTTTTCGACTTCTATGCTTGTAAACATTAAATAGATTTCTATTTTATGTATTGGTTGTTTCGATTGTGTAGTTTTCTAAACTCATAAAGCATGCATGTTTAGACTAGTAATTACATTAAATCAATAGAAATTGGCTATCATACTCTTTAGTCTATATAGTTCAATTTAGTTAAGGAACCTACGTAACAAGGATAAAATGTACTCTTTGGTCTTTATTTCTTGATTGATCTCTAGCTTGCATTGATATTTCGATTTGGAAAAGAAAAAAAAAAAGAAAAAGAAGAGAGAATCTAAAAAAAAAATTTCTAGTGGGTCTAGTAGCTAGTGTTGCATTTCTTGCTGCATGCATGGAGGTCGGGGTATGCTTTTCATTATCTCATGGGTTGATTCCCTTGCAATTCCAATCTTGATCAATAACCCTATATTTGAGATCTAGCTCGACCTCTTATATCAAGTTGTAGTTACCTCATGCATTGAAACAGGTTCAAGTATTCAACACAGCCATCGATGCATGTATATATATTCCTAAACGTAAGTGGAGAACTGAGAAAACTTAGTAGGGTGGTGGTCCTTGACTCCCTTCCTTGCTCTGCACATGTTTAACATTATCGAATCCTCTTCCCCATCCAAAACAGGAAACCTGGAGTGATCGTTGATCACGTTGTATATTTACCTGGCAGTTGGCATGAAGCTCGTCATCTGCTACGTGTGTTGCAGTAGCTGCGAATGAGCGATCTGTATTTTTGCTTGGCCATATATTGCATGCCTCACTTATGAACGGTGGCGCTGGGAAAGTTGTGGTCCATTTGCATCCTCTCCACACAACCCACAAGCCTGGCTCATCTGAAATCGTGGGAGTATAGAATAGAACTTGGGGATCCTCCTGGGAATCCAATTCCACCATATGTGCTAGGGTTTGCTTTCATTCTAAATTGTAGGTTGTTCACGTCAAATATGAGATAAATATAGGATGCGTCTATTGTCACCCCACATTTTCTTTATATCTCGCTCATATAATTTTAATTGTAAGTCTACTTTGTTCACCCATTAACAATACCTAAAAAACTCTTTTCTCAATTCTACTTTGTTCACCCTACATTCTCTTCATATATTTTGTCAAATTCAGATTTGTTCAAGGTAAATAAAATCACCAAGTGAACAAAAATTCACATGAAAGTATAAATCCAAGTTAAATAACTAGAAACAACTCTCAAATTTAACAACTCAATGGTATCAGTCGATATAAAGATACACAATGTCTGTAAATGTATCTCTAGTAGCAACACCTTCCATACTTCTAAGTTTATTGAACTGATCTATCTGTTGTTTATAAATACGGTATAATAGTTGTTTATGAGAATCATACAAAGTCGACATGGGAAATAATGAGTAAAGGGATAGACGAATCATCAAGAAAAAAAAAATACCAGGTTAAATGCTAATGTCTTCAGACTCACGGCCAAATATGATAAATCTGGGTTAAAGCTATGAAATTTGTGTTCGTCTAAAACAAAAAGATAAAAAAGAAAAAAATTGTAATTTGTAAGAACTTATTGTCTCTTGCTGTAATTTTATATCAAGGTATTTTGGTATTTCAATAAATCAACAACATATAGGGTGAGTAAAGTGATTTGTGAGGTGACAATAGACGCACCCTAAATATATTGATATTGATATACTTCATATTGCATGATGACTATATTGAATTAAACCTAACAAGTTTGTTAATTATATAATTTTAGTCGACTAAGCAATCACGCTGCTGCAAATTAGTGGGTTTTGCATGTTTTATGGGGGCTAGCTTCTTCATTGAACTCAGCCATGTACGTACTCTTCAACATTTGCATGATGGATTTCATGTGTTTCTATTGAGCATATATATGAAGTTTCTTACGTACGTATCAACGTATGTATGCATTATTAGTCTGACGATAAACTTAGATTCTAATCTCTAAATTCATTATCTGCACCACCAATTTGGTCATGAATAGATGATTTAGTGACCTTTCCTCCCTGCAATATTCCTTAATCATGGAAATGCTCGGACCAAATTATATCTGCTCGCACGTCATTTTGTTCCTGGAATATGTTCCTCGTAATAAGTAACTGAAGGATTGAAATTAAAAGAAGGAAGAAAATCTCTGCATCCTCACGACCTCGCATGGATTTGGATATATAATAGTACTAACTAGAATGAATATGTGTGTGTGATCATCAAAGAATCATGAATGACATCAACTACGACTATGTCAAAGCTAGCTAGTCAAGGAAAGAAAGAACATGGCCGCTCGACTGGGAGGAAAGCAAGATCGAACTTGTTATTTACAGGAAAAAAAAGAACACGCATGCTATCCTTAAATCGTTAATAAGGTGAAACAAAAAAATAGAAAAAGAGCTAGCTAGCACCAGATTGAGGATGACCGATTGATGATATCGATAGATCGAGATCAAATTCTGTGATGAACTTTCACAAGTTACAGGCCTGCATATCCCATATATAACATGTTATAATGCTAATATGCCATGCTCTGATCAGGTATATAGCTAGCTAGATGTCTTAGTCATAGGTAATATTCCTATGCGAAGAATGATGAGCAAAGAGGCTTCGCTGTGAAAGTACTAGTGAATTCCATAAACATTCCTCTTGTTCTCGATCGATCTCATCTTTTTCTCCAGCTATTTTTTAAGGAACGCTTAGCCTTTAACTAACTTTACCCTTTGTCCAATATACCAAAGAGATGCCTTTTACCATTCATGCGCTTGATGTCAGTTCTATCAAACTCATTTCTTGTAGCAGTAATTGTAATTGGTGACGCTGGATAATCGAAATTTTTACTTACATGCCCAAAATGTAGAAGTGAAGATACATATGTATTAGCTGGATGATAAAACGTGTGTGGCGATTGAAAACTGCAGTACGTTCAGATTCTAATTCTCCATGCATGCAGCATTATTGAGAATTTGAGATTAAGCATCTTTTTATCTCCTGAGCAACTGTTTTTGGCCACATATCTCCTGAAGTGTTTAGCTTCAGTATACTTCTACCATCTCGCATTCTCTATTATTGTCGTATTGTATTCTCCATATATGACATCCTGACTAGACGTACTATTCTCTCACTACTTGCAAAGAAACCATAAGCTACAGTGCCATACATCCTCCTCTTTATAACGTATTGTATTCTCTTCTCTGAAATATCACTCACACTGTTCTCACTGAAGTTTGAGATATCAGAGTAGTACTTCATCTGTTTCATTCTACAAGTCCTTTCTCTGTTAACAATACGGAGGTCTTGAAGCACTTCGAAGAGACTATATTGTTGCATTGAAGAATGAACGGCAAGAAGGGCAGTATGGAGATTAACATTCCTTGTGCTACCACGAAGGTGATGAAACAGCACGATATCGAAGCTAATGGTGGTCAGAAATCGGGAAAGAAGGGAGAAGGAGGAGAAAGCTTCTCCTTTAGAGCTTGGGTGTGGAGAGTCTGGGAGTTTACCAAAGAAGATAGCAACCGAGTCAAGTTTGCATTCAAAGTTGGCCTGGCTGTGCTTCTTGTGTCTCTGCTTATACTTTTTCGAGCACCTTATGAAGTTTTTGGCACCAATATCATTTGGTCTATCCTCACTGTTGCCATCATGTTCGAGTACACAGTTGGTATGTTACATGCACTCATGCATCTCCTATATATATATATATATATATATGTATGTATAAATTCTGTTGTTAGACCAGTAGACCACCCAGTCTGTTATATTGTGTGAACTATTATAGTCTGAATTATTTTATCAGCTAGGTATACGTAATATAGGGTTTTTCCAAGTTGTTTTGTCTAGTTAGGTCATCTGGTATGTTATGTGATTAATTGGGTTTTGTCTAATTCATTTGAGTAGGAAAATGTGGTTTCTTATTTCTTAAGTTTTAATTACCTTTCTTGTTAATTTGACACTAATATTTTGAAGTTTTTGTGACAACAAAATATTTTCTGTTTTCAGACTAATAGTAAATACTAATCGTATGTAATGTTGTGAAATTATAGGTGCAACATTTAACAGAGGATTCAACAGAGCTCTTGGAAGTTTGCTTGCTGGAGTCCTGGCCATTGGTGTTGCTCAAGTAGCACTAAGATCTGGCCGCGTCGCTGAACCTATCATCATTGGCATTAGCATCTTCATCGTCGGTAATGCAAACTTAAATTTTCTCTTCTCTTGTAGGACAATTTGAGTTCATGACTACGCGTACGCGTACGTACTCCACAAAAACACCGTACCAGTACTTGTTTCTTTTCTAACTCAAAAGTTTCATGCAGGAGCCGTAACATCGTTTATGAAACTGTGGCCATCACTTGTGCCTTATGAGTATGGATTCCGAGTCATACTTTTCACTTACTGTTTGATAGTAGTATCCGGGTATCGGATGTCAATGGGAAATCCCATGAGGACGGCCATGGATCGACTCTACTCCATAGCTATCGGAGGGTTTGTAGCAGTGTTTGTGAATGTCCTTGTTTTCCCTATATGGGCTGGGGAGCTGTTACATAAGGAGCTGGTGAACAACTTTAACTCAGTGGCTGACTCACTTGAAGGTAAACCGAATCAAATTATACATATTATCAGCTTGTATACCATGAAAAATATAATATGGTGATCGGATCGCATGAAAATACAGTCTGCAAAATATCCCTGTGTTCTTGCACTTGGGATGTACAACTTACAAATCTACCAGAAAAAGTCTAAATGATCCCTCTAGCATAACGGTTTTAATACACACATGTACGTTGATGTCATTTGGGGCGTGATCGATGAAGAAATACGCTTGTGTCACAACTGAACCATAACAAAAGTTCTTATTCATCTTGAAACTTTCAGAATGTGTTAGAAAGTATCTAGCAGATGATGGGACAGAACACCCTGAATTCTCCAAAACTGTCATGGATGAGTTTCCGGACGAGCCTGCTTATAGGAAATGCCGAAGCACATTGAACTCATCCGCAAAGCTCGAGTCCTTGGTAAATTATCTCTGATTTCTTCCTAACTTGTTCATAAAATTAGAATCTAGTAAGATCAATCAAATGGTCCTATAAAGATAGTCCTGCTGATCGATTTGCTGCATGTCTCAAATACCAGGCTGTGTCTGCAAAATGGGAGCCACCACATGGAAGGTTCAGACACTTCTTCTATCCTTGGTCAGAATATGTTAAAGTTGCAGCGGTTCTAAGATATTGTGCTTATGAGGTTATGGCCCTCCATGGAGTTCTGCACTCTGAAATTCAGGTATGTATTCTCATTCCATATACATATGCAGAGTGCAAATTTTCATTCTCAAGCTTCTACCATGTACTTTTTGAAGCCTTTTGTTTCAGATTTTAAGAGGAACCAGAAACCCTTATAAAGCAAAAATATTTCAGGTATTCCGGAAACAAAATCTTAAACAAGACGAACAAATAATAATTTCAGCGGTAGAGGAATAATCAGAAAGAACTTTCGTTTTGCGAATCGAATGAATACATGTTATACGACTTGTTTGTTCTCTGTATCTAGTTGGAGTCCAACAGGTGATAAAAGCCATTCATGATCCTATTCTTTTGTTCATAGTTGTATGTGAACAAGTGAACTACATGTCGAAAGTATAAGATTCCCACATCAAATCTACTGAGGTTAGTAGAATAGTACGGGACTTTAGAGACATCCCTTGAAACCCTTTTCCAATTTATGATCTAAATCCACTGTAGTATATCAATGGACATAATGTTTTGAAGTAAAATACAAATTTCCAAACTGTGGAGTGTGGGAATTTTACTAGTACTATAGTGGGAGCAGATCCTTTGTCACAAGGCTGTGGGACAAAATCTCAAGGATATCGGAATCATAGCAAAATCGACAAACACTACAGAGCTGAGAGCTCTATCTCGCCGCGTGAGGTATGCCAAAATTTTTGCATTGAGCTTCCCTTGAACTCAACACATTCTGTTGATCTATACAGACCGAGGCAGTCAGACATGAACTACTTGGCCGAAATCCAAAATACAAAGAAATTATTTTTCTTCGTAGTTAGCCAGAGTTATTTCATGTTAACTACTAGCATATTTTCCATTATCATAATTCATATAAATCTTTGCTGATTGCTCTTCCCTCTATAGGCGCCTTACAATCTCCGGATCACATTCCAGTCGGAGATCAAAGAAGCCTCAAGCCAAGCAGCAGAACTAGTAAGAAGTTTAGGCCAGGACATCAGCAATATGAAGAGGACCACAATGACATCTCTACTCAAAAGGGTTCACAGCTCCACTGAGAAACTCCAGCGTGCCATTGACATACACTCTTATCTCCTCACCTCAAGTTTTGAACCCCCGGACAGCAACAACATCTCTAAGCCACTTCCCAAGCTCACTCAAACCTTATCAAGCACTTTCTCGGACCTCCAAAACCAATTACAAGCAGTTCAACTTGATAGAACCACTAGCCTGGAAAAGAACCAAAGCACACAGCAGCAGACAGCAGAGCCTTACCATGAGCTAATGAGGAAGCAGTCAAGAAGGCTTCACTATTCATGGCCGCCAAGACAGGTTGATGCTTTTGAGGATGATGGTTCTGCCGGTTCGGACTTCTTGCCTAGGATGAAGGCATTTGAGAGCACTGCAGCATTGTCACTGGCTACCTTCACTTCCTTGCTTATTGAGTTTGTTGCGAGGCTTGATCACTTGGTTGAAGCAGTTGATGAGCTTTCTAAAATGGCCAAATTCTAACACGAGGCAATACTGTACAAGAAGTCAAGAACAACATGACCACTACTATACAGACTTATAATCATACACAAAAGGAAATATCCAGGAATAAACTGAGAAGCCCGGATGACAAAGGAGTTTGAAATACTTGTGACATAGGAAAAGTGAGAAAAAAAGTGTTGTTGATGTACAATCATCTTGCAATGAAAACATTTCAGTTTGAATTCCCTTTGGGGTGTGACGGTTCAAAAGATAACAGCTTTGTACCTGACATCTAGTTCCTTGAGAAAATGGTGTTAGTCCAATTATTTACTATGTGAAATTTAAGATTGATAAATTGGAAATCACTTGCTCTATCAGTCCTTCAAAATGGACTCTGAAACCACACCATGCATTGAGAAACGGTCTTTTGGAATAAGATTAGAATAAGAAAGGGTGGACAAGTATGAAAACACATGCAGCTGCAAGCAACTACCGCTACATCGATGAAAAACTACATATGTCAGACTGTAGAAGAACAAATAGCAGGGATTTACCTGTGTCGACCTTTGTTCTAAGTCTGTGTATAAATAAATCCATATCTTATGAACTTTTCATATTTATTCTTTTCATCCAAGAACAAATATTCAAGTTTATTCTAGAATTTGTTTTGGCCGTAATGTTCTGTTTGAATTTATTAGTGTGGTACGACTAGCTCTTATGTTTTTCCCTGCAGTTCGTTGAGTCCAAGAAAGAAAGCATGAAGCCAATCAAGTCTTGAAGTGCTATTTTACGATTGCTTCTACTTGGTTGTCATGTCGAGTAGGATTAATTTGCTTCAACCTAGCTTGCTGTTCCATCATTCTTTTACAGTTTTACCACCAAAATGGTGAAAACTGCCAATTGCTCTACCTACCTATCATTATAAGATGCTCTTTCGGTGCTGGTTGGACCGATCAGCTTGAACTTTTCTTCTTTTCTGGGTCCTCTTCTGCCCCTTCTTCACTTTAATATGGCCAGCAATCAAAAAACAACAGTTGCTGCTTTGTATATATGTGTATGGAATCTGTGTTTTTGAGTTGTCATGTACGACCATATGCCCCTTTGTTCTTTTACCATCAAAGGATGGGAAATTCCATTATTACTTTGCGAAAGATGAGAGCGGTGAACCCTCTGATAGCCTCGTTCTCTTCTGCCCATTCTTCACTTCACCAGTTACTGCTTCTTCCACCCGTTCATACACATCCACTGTTTCTTTTACCATCAATATAATTCGATAGTCATCATTGCACCAGCTGCAATGCTCTGTCGGTGGTCACTCAACCTTTTCTTCTTTTTCTTGGAAGTTTCGTTTCATCTTACACGCTCTTGACTTCACATTGAAGTCTACCGATTTCTGAGAGCCTCTTCCTCTTCCTCTTCCTCTTCTGCTCATTCTTCATTCCATCAGCGAGCTAAGCCAGATTCCATGGCCATCCAATTGAGAGCCTCTTCGTCTTTCTCCTCTGCTCCTTCCACCCGTTCACAGAGACATGATGTGTTTCTGAGTTTCAGAGGCGAGGATACACGCGACGGTTTTACAGGTCATTTGTACAACAGTTTGGTTCGAAAGGGGATCAAGACTTTCATAGATATTGATCTTACAAGAGGAGAGGAAATATCACAAGCACTTCTCCGAGCCATTGAAGAATCAAAGCTCTCTCTCATTGTCTTCTCTGAAAACTATGCATCCTCAAAGTGGTGTTTGGAAGAACTGGTTCATATCCTTGATTGTAGAAGATTAAAGAACCAAATGGTTCAGCCAATCTTTTACAAAGTGGATCCCTCGGACGTAAGACACCAAAGAGGTAAATTTGGTGAGTCACATGCAGATCTTGAACGCAGATTCAAAGATGACATAGACAAGGTGTTGGGATGGAGAGCAGCTCTATCAGAAGCAGCAACTTTGTCCGGATGGCATTTCTCCGGCGGGTATGTCATGCGCTTCATTCTACTTCTCTAAAATTAATAGTAATAACATTCTGTTCTTCTCTTGCTAGCTGTGTGGTTATTATAGTATTATACAATACTGTATTTCAGAATAGTATGGTTGATGAGTCATTGTTGGTTAGCTTACCTAATTGACACAGTAGAGTTCATGTGTTCATTTCTCACTGTCATATGTCATGGTGGGGTGGATTTAGAGATCTTAGAAAAACAGGTTGTGTTTATTAGATGTTTCATTTGTTTCTTTTACGGCAGGTTTGAATTCCAATTCATTAATATAATTGTTGAAGAAATTTCAAAGAATTTCCCACCAGAACCTACCAAGTTGGGTATGCCAAAGTGCCAAGTTGGGCTAGACTCTCGGGTAGAACGTATGCTTCAGATGTTAGATGTGGAGGGAGGTGATGTACGCATGGTAGGGATATGGGGAACTAGCGGAGTAGGGAAGACAACAATTGCTAAAGCTGTTTACAATAAAATTGCGCAGAAGTTTGATGGTTGCTGTTTTTTGGAAAATGTTAGAGAATGTTCAGAGCAACATAGAGGTTTAGCCAACCTACAGAGAATTATTCTCTCTAAGATTGTGAGGTTGAAAGAAGAAATAAACAATGTTGATGAAGGAATCACTTTATTGCCTGAAATGTTGAGACATAAAAGGATTCTCTTAGTTCTTGATGATGTGAATAAATCAGACCAGCTAGACGCATTAGCCGGAGCTTCAGACTGGTTCGGTCATGGTAGCAGGATTATCATAACAACAAGAGATAGGCGTCCGTTGACTGATCACGATATCAATCTTATATACAAGGCCAGGGAACTAGATCATCATGAAGGTTGTAAGCTCTTCAGTTCATATGCTTTCAAGACTAGGAGCGATCATCCAGACGACAATGAGGAACTCTTAGTTGGTACTGTTGTTAAATATGCGCAAGGCCTTCCATTAGTGCTGCAAGTTTTAGGTTCACATTTATCTAAAAGTCCGTTACATAAATGGCAAGCTATGATAGAAGGTTTTAAAAGAGATCATCCCAAAGTTAAAAATATTCTCAAAGTCAGTTATGATGGGCTGGAACAAACAGAGAGAGAAGTGTTCCTCGACATTGCGTGTTTCTTCAATGGTAGGGATACAAAGGAGCTGATACAAATACTTGATGGTTGTAGGGACATCAATCCAGACTATGGTCGAATTATTATTGACATTCTTGAAGAAAAGGCACTCATAAATGCTCATGAATATGGTCGAATAAGGATGCATAATTTGCTAGAAGAGATGGGAAAACAAATAGTTGATCAAGAGTCAAACATGCCCGGACAGCGTAGCAGATTATGGTATCACGCTGATGTCCTCCAAGTTCTAACAGAAGGCACAGTAAGTAGTTCCTACGCTCTCACACACACACACATGGTTATTTTGTATGTGAGCAGTTTATTTCAATTCGACAAACCAATATCTGGATAACATGCAGCACATGTTTTCTTTTGAATTACCAAGGACCAAATAATACTGAAAGAATTGCATTTTATTATATAAGTATTTGTTTTGCTAATTCGATTGCATTTTTTTTCATACTAGGGAACAAGTACAATTGAAGGCATAATTGTAAACATGCCTGCAACAGATGAGATACGGCTGAGTCCTAAATGCTTCAAAAATATGAAAAATCTTAAAATCTTTATAAACGTCAATGGGCGGTTTGTTGGAAAGGTCAAGCATTATCCGAATCAGTTGCGGTTACTTGATTGGCCTGGATGTCCTCTAGAATATTTGCCCTCCGGTTTCGATATGAAGAAAATGGTGCGGCTTAATATGCGTGGCAGCCGCATAACACGTCTTGGAGGAGGATTCAAGGTATTAATAAATTTTCAGCAGTTTACGTTAATAAATTCTTCAGACGTTACCAATTTACCGTTTAATATTTATTCTTTTGTATGACAGAGTATGCAAAATCTTACATCTTTGAAATTGAGGGGATGCAAATTCCTAACACAAATCCCCGACATGTCTGGAAGCCCGAACTTGGAGTCGCTGGATCTAAGTTGGTGTACAAGTTTAGAGGAGGTTCACCCTTCGGTTGGATACCTCGAAAAGCTGGTTGAGTTAAATCTTATATACTGCCATAACCTTGTGAAGCTGCCTCCAGAAGTCAACTGGAGATCCCTCCAAAAACTTAATCTTTACTGGTGCATAAAGCTGGAGAGTTTCCCTGAAATTGTGGGAGAGATGAAATGCATGACATCCTTGGAACTACGCTACACTGGCATCAAAACATTGCCGTCATCCACTCGGTATCTAATCAACCTTGAACGGTTGATATTACGTCACTGTAGAAACCTCACAGATATACCTCGCAGCATTTATGAACTGCAAAAGTTGAAGGACTCTGAGTTGGTAGTGTGCCCAAAACTCGTAACATTCCCAACTAAGGTGGACTCACCTGACGACGGTGATTATTTACCAGGATGCAATTCATCTAAAATTGATTTCCTGTGGCCCACTTTAGTTGATCTTGATTTATCCGGATGGCCCTTTGTTACTCTTCCCGAATGCATCATGGAATTTGTCAACTTGTCAAGACTCACTTTGAGTTGCTGCAGGAGGCTCGTGGAAATTCCCGAGCTTCCACCATTGATTACAAAGTTGGATGCGAGCGATTGCGTATCGTTGGAAAGAATTTCAAAGCTGTCAAACATTTTGGAGCGTAAAGAATCACAAATGATCGAGAAGATGTACTTGACTAATTGCTGGAGACTCTGTCAAAATTTATTGGCTGAGATGGCGGCAAGCAAGGAAGATGATGATCTCTTCTCTCGGCTCCTATGTTCTCAGCAATCCGAGTTCTCAATTATATTTCCAGTTCCAAGAAGCAAGATTCCAAAATGGTTCAGCTGTCAAATGGATTTCATGGGGCATCGACGGTTTGAGTTTTGGATAGAAGCACTCCCAAATTTCAAATGGGACAACACAGGACTGGCTCTCTGTGTTGCTCATGATGGACAACTTCCTTGTATTTTTCGGTTGTGGATTCACATCAATGAAGTGAGTGTTTTGTGTTCACGTCCTTTTGTTGGTCCAAGAGAGTCGGATCATGTATGGGTGGGCTACTTTCCGTTCGTTGAATTGTGGCCACGCGGTTATATGCGTCCCCTGCCACCCTTTACCTGTCGAGTCGTTGTTCTCTTCTCCGACCCCTTAAAAAGCTGTGGGGTCCACCTTATAATGCCTCCCGATGAAGACGGTTGTATGAAGCTAATCCGTGCAGAGAACCTCACCAGTGGACGTTCTGATGATGATGTTTATGTTGGTTTAAGTAAGGTATATTACTATTCTCCGCTGTGTCTTTGTGTGTATTTGTTGGTATGGTTTAAAACTTTCTCATTTTCAGAGATGAGGAGGAGGACTCACATCTGAGTACATTAATTAATTAATGCAGGGCAACTTGGAAAAATATCGTCCCAAACACAGGACTGATTGCAAAGAGTTGTATACTGATGCACTACAGCAGAACCAAGAGCAGTGATTACTATATATATTAAAGCAAAACGCAGGAAGCACTGTACATTCCGCGCGCAGATAGTTCTGCATCTTCTTAACCCAGCATCTCTTTGTTTATTGGAGGTTCTCTTTGTTCATTATCAAGAGACTGCCTCCGCTCTTGCATCATTTAGTTCTCTTCGTTGTCTTCAAAGGTGAGGAGGAACGAGATCAGATCTGTTTTCTTAGGGTTTTTCTTAATATTCTACATGTCATGTGTAGTTACTAAGTCTATTTGGTTTATTCACTGTGGTCGCAATTACAACGACTCAAAAGATAATAGTTAGGGGGACTACATCTTTAGTTCCCATGTCAGATGATGTTCGGCAGAATGGAGTGGCGGTCTCTTTTCTTGTCTCGAATACAATTCACGTAAGCAAACGTATCGTTGTCAAGATAGGGAAATATTATGTCCAAGTTATCGTACCCCAGAGATTAGTGGCTAACTCACAATCCTAGGATAATCGGAACAAAATCACTAAGCAAACAAAGAAAAAGAAAAATAAAATAAGGAAAATGCTAATCTAGGTA
This sequence comes from Fragaria iinumae, assembly GCA_009720345.1. Classification (NCBI taxonomy): domain Eukaryota; kingdom Viridiplantae; phylum Streptophyta; class Magnoliopsida; order Rosales; family Rosaceae; genus Fragaria; species Fragaria iinumae. Next base: position 1,657,960 of record CM019121.1, read on the forward strand.
CCAAGCCTTAGTAATGCTCGGCTCTAGTTCTCACCCAAGCTTAATTAAAACTAGACGTCTAGTGATGGTTATCTAGAATGAGTCCAAATATAAACGGGAGATGGAATGAGGAGTTAACTAAATTGACGACAAACAAAATGAGAAATAAACTACTAACTAATGAACTAGAGAATGATGAGAACATAGGAGTGTCGGGTGATCCACACTAACTCATATGCAAACATCGATACCAATTTCACAAATGCATATCTTATTGCGTCAAGTCTCGTATCTAATACCAGTTAAGGCTACTAGACCAATTATCCTTTCGGTGTATCGATTATGCCGGTTAAGGCCACAATCGACTCTCTAACATGGGCATTACGCCGGTTAAGACCGTAACATCCAAATTAAAGGCCTAGAGTGCAAGATAATAGAGACCCAAGCAAGCTTAGTTACAATCAAGCTAGCTAATGGTTACCACACTTCAAATCCTAGATGCACAAGACTAATAAGTTGTCAATTTATCAATATAATCATCAAATTGTCCACAACATAATCTCAAAGGGTGACAAAGCCTAGAAACATGCCTCTAAAGACCAACACATTCAGATTCAAAGTATACACAATGAAAATTGCATTCATTTCAATTAAAGTACTAATATTTATACAAAATGAGTTTAGGGCTTCACAACCCCTAGCTCTCAAAATTAAACTACTCACTACCCATAACAAAATACATCATTCAAAGCATAAAAGAGATAATAAGGAAGAAAAGGGAGAGCTAGATTGGTCACTTCTAACTGTAGGCTAGTATGAACCCAAATAAATTTTTCACCTGACTACCCAATTGATGAAGAGGTGATGCTCTTGATGATGCCTTGGAAGCCTTGAGTGAGTCCTTCAAGTTCCCAAAGAAACTCTATCTAAATTATGAAATGAGAAAAGAGGATGAGAAGGTGAATCGGTGGGAGAGGGCAAAGCCCTTCCCTTCTTCACTGTGCGGCTGCCTTCCAAGAGGAAGAGAGAATGAGATAGTCCTCTAGGTCTCGGTGTGGCTGGGTTTTGATGAAGAGGAGTAGCTGCCACATGTCGCAAGCTGAGAGGAGGAGGTGACAAAATGGGGGTGAAGTCTGTGCTCACGTGCTAGTCATGGATGAAGATGATTTCTTCCCCTTAATTAATCATGCTATGATCAATTAATCATTAATCATGCTATGATTAATTAGCTTAACCACTATTCCAGCTCTTTTTAATTTTTCGGAAACTATATGGTGCTCCAACGTTGCATTATTTTCTCCCGAAATCCATAACTCCGCTTATTTCCTACAAATAAATAAAAATAGATTAATTACATTATAATTAACTTAAAAATTAACTAAATCTATGTATTTAAGTAGTAATTGCGTGTATATAAATACACGTAATCAGTTCCCATGTCAGATGATGTTAAGCAGAATGCAGTGGCGGTCTCTTTTCATGTCTCAGATATAAAAAAAATTGGCACTCTAAAGGAGATTTTCGAGTTTGAACCTTTGTGTACATCTCGGTAAGTTCTCCTTCTGCTTTTGTCTACTTTTTGTCCAGTTTTGGAAATAGCTTCCATTGTTTTACTTCTTGGATGGCTAGATGTCTTGCGATACTAAGAAAGTCTCAATTTCTTTGTAATTATTGCTGGGTTTTTTCAAAATCGATTTTTTTTTTTTCTTCAGATGGTCTATAAAAACCTTGCCCTGTATCTGAGTAATTGTGTTTATATCTGTTATTGTTTGGATCATAGGAACGAAAAAAAAAAGGGCTAAGTAGAGTTTTAGCGAATTATAGGCTGATATGTAAGTGATGTAGTCCATGGGGTTTTACAGGATGAAACAGAGGTGATATATATATAAGACAGAAACATTTTAAGATCATGGGAAAAAAAAATGTAATGGAATACTTCTGCTGATGCACCTCCTTCTTTGAAGTTATTGTTTCCTTATGTGTGGTGCATTGGTCATTCTTTTGTATCATTATGTTTCTGTATCTTTTTAGGGTCCTATGTTCTGCAGCATTTCATTGCTTGGCTTTTTAGAAGTAATCAGCAGTTTTTGATACTTTGTTGTATTTTGGATAGTTGCTGGCTAATGCCTCGTAAGAGAAGATTTAGGGACGCACTTCCTCTCTGAGTTGTTAAAAATGATTGTGAAGGCCCGCACACGGAAATGTACCCGGTACGGTTAATTCAATTGTTAATATGTTTTGTATTGAAATTGCTCTCTGTTTTTTCTGGAAAAAAAAATTAAAAAAATTAAAAAATTGTAATTGTCAAGTTTTAACTGTCCAATTTGCCTCTGACGTAAGAGTTTATTAACTAATTTAATGAATGTTGATTTTTTTTTTTTTCCTTTGAACTTTGGTTTTGCAGCTACGTTGCCTTGGACTAGAAGATTGAGTTAATGAACACAACGGGTAATTTCAAGATGGAAATGCATTGCCGGAAGATAAATAAGATTCTGGAAATGCTATATGGTTAAACTCAGTTACTTCACTGTATAAAGCTCGGTTTTTGGTTTCATTTAATTCACGAATGTATTTTGTTAGTGTCATGGTGTGTTTTAACATTTGGGATTTGATTGTGTTGATGGTGTTTGGTTTAAGGTTTAACAGTGTTTTGGTTTTGTAATGGCCCCAACAGAGGATTATTTGTTATGTTCAAAATTCAAGAAAAAAAAGGCCCCAACGGAGGTGCTGCCGCCGAGCGTTGTCTAGTTATTACTAAAATTAATTACAAAACATCATCCGAACTATGATGTTATTTTCATTTTCATACCTAACTATCAAAAACTTGTATTTTCATACCCTAAGTTTCATTCCGTTAGCATTTTAACACCTTGACCACTAGTATTCCGTTAACATTTTAATACTTTGACCGCTAACAACGTTAAATTTTAAGAACATTTTCGTTATTTCAATAAATATATCATTTTTTACATTTATTTTAACAAAATAATTTATTTTTTGAGGTTATCAAATACAAATACAACAATTTACTTTAGCAAAAATATTCAAAACAAAAAAAACTTCAAACTTAATATTTGTTTTTGCAACAATAGTGATAAAAGTTAGCAGAACTCTTGTATTTATATATATTTTTGGAGTTACATGTTAAGCAAAACAAAATAAAATAAATTATATAAAAAAAATATTGAATTTCGATGAAAATTTTACCAAATTTTATATAAAAATAGTATATTTAACCAAAAATATATTAAATATAAAATATTAGAAAGATATGAAAATTAATATGGATGCTTGTAAAAAACAGAAAGTTTGTGAAAATATCGAATATATCGTTGATATTTTAGTCCGTGATCACAATAACTCATTGTTTTGGGTGAAGAAATAGTGTTCTTGAGTTTGAACAATAGCAATGAAAAATATTTAATTTTAATAACAATTTTAATGTATAATTTTTAATTTCAATTACAAAGATATCATGAATTGACATAAATGCCCTTGAATATTATCAAATTTTAACGGTGTTAGTGGTCAGAGTATCAAAATGCTAACGGAATAAAACTTAAGGTATGAAAATACAAGTTTTTGATAGTTAAATATGAAAATAAAAATAAAATCATAATTCAGATAATATTTTGTAATTAACCCTCGAAAGATTTGCCTTGCAAAGCATGCCAAACAGATGAAATTTCTCAGCATGTAGTCTTATAATTTCCAGAGTTCTTTGATAACGATGTAATGATATGGCAGAGAGAGTTTATTTCAGACAATAATCAAGTAAACAAACAATTAGAGAATCAACCATTGATGTATCCCTGTGTAAAATAGTTGTTCCCCATCTTTTTTGACTCGATTCCTCGTCATGAACTATAAACTACTATTAGTCACGCCCTGCTTAGAGAAACAGTTGCGATGATTGTGCCAAATTGATGTGAATCATTTGCTATAATACAAAGACAAAAGGGTCTGACAGAGATTGCACATCAAATATCTCCCTATGTACTTTGATAAAAGGCTCTAATAAGAAACAATGCACCAGGGTAGAGTTCATCACTGATAGATTAAACTAATTATAAACTGAATAACAATCCATCCAGAAGGTAAGTGAAGTGCAAATGCAAGAAGAAATCAAACAGAAATGATGAACATAAATGATCTCAGAAAAGGCTTTATTTATTGCACCAGAATGTCCGACCTTACAGGTGACATATACCTGTATACACAACACCACTGCTGGACATTTTATAAATATTTACAGGAAAGAACACCAAAGACCAGACTCCAGACGCTAACTATGCCCCTAACCTTGATATACCACCATATTGTTACACTAAGGTCTTTTAGGCACTTGAGGGTTCCCTCCATTAGAACCAATGAATGAGAACTTCCTACCGCTATTTATCAAACCCACTACTTGACTAAACAAGCTAAGAAGCAAAGGACACAAGACAGACTGACTTGCAGAGAAACTCAGCCAATTACTGAGACCGAACCAAATAACACAGTTGAGAGATAGCCTTACATCCAGTTCTTTGGCATCATGTATGGTTTCATTGGCAAAGAAGAATCACTCCCAGCGGTGTCTGAGCCACCAGCAAGCAACGCCATCAGACTTCCTCCATGGACACGGCCTTCTGGAACAATGACTGAAGGTTGACCGACAGAGCTACCACCGTTCTTCAGACCAGAGTAACTTCCGCTCGCTGTGGTAGCTATGCTCCCATTAGTCATGGTATCATCAACATTCATCTCATCAACTTCTCTCACCAACTTTCCAAATATAGGTTCTTGAACTATAGTACCCAGGGTAACACCTCCATGGACCCTCTTATCCTGAACCAGACCACTATGGAGTGCACAAAGACCTGTCTTCCCCCTTGCAAATGAGTTACAAGGACCAGCAGCTTCGCGGCCATAAACAGACCCCGGATGGCCCCAAGAGCATCTTTTTCCTCCACCATGGGCCTTGCAGAAGTCAGTGCTGCCTTGTGCACTCTTGCCACACCCAGAATACTTGCATCTTTTACCTCCACCATGTCGAACACAGTAGTCAGTCCGTCCCCTTGCACTCTTTGTACACTCAGGCATAGCACATCGCTTGCCACCTCCATGTGCCACACAGAAATTGGTACCTCCATGCACACTCTTTGTACAATGCCCACCACCTTGAAATGCACACCTCTTCCCTCCACCATGACCTTTGCAATAAGGTGTGCTCCCTTCAGCTCCCTTGGTGCACCCTGGAGCAGTGCATCGTTTCCCTCCACCATGGGCCTTGCAAAACATGGTGCTCCCTTGTGCCCCTTTTGTGCATCCTATAGCTTGGCATCTGCGACCACCTCCATGTGAGATGCAAAGGCCTGAGAGTCCCTCGGCACTTTTTGTGCAATTTTCTCTTTGACATCTCTTGCCACCACCATGACGAATGCACAATCCTGATTTCCCTCTGGCAGCTCTAGTGCAACCATCATGACTACACCTCCGACCACCACCATGGGCGATACAAAAGTCTGTGCGTCCTTCTGCACTCTTGGTGCACCCCAGGTATTCACAACGCCGACCACCACCATGAGCCTTACAATACACTGTGCGGCCCTCAGCACCCTTGTGGCAGCCAGCTCTCTGACATCTCCTGCCACCACCATGAGAAATGCAGCGGCCAGAGGCACCTCTGGCACCCTTCCCACATCCCTCAACCTGACAGGTCTTTGAATTGGAGCTGCGATGGTGTGGCTGTTGTCTCTGTGTGATGGCAGAAGTACATGCTGAGCTAGTTGGTGTGGTCAATATGCTAGTTGGTGTGGTCAAAATGCTTGATGAGATGTCCGGAACAGTAGGGACCGAATCAAGCTTCTTTGGAACTGGTTTGAAAAGGAAGTGAGCCCCTGGATTCACGGAAGTCTGGAATGGCTTCGCGGCAGCCCCTGGATTCAGGGAATTCTGGAATGGCTTTGTGGCAACCCCAGACTTCCAGAGGCATGAATTTGACACTTCATCTGCATTTTGGGCCCCAATCACTTGTGGCATCTCCATGCCTGAATGAACAGACGTAGAACTGCGATCCACGGATGTGATTCCAGATTCAGAGAGCACGGTTGAGAGACTCAATTCCAGGTCAACCTTAGGCTGGATATCTAGTGCAGTCAGGACTGAACTAGCAGGTCTCTTCAGGCTAGGTACCTTTTCATTTCCAAGATGGAGCGAAAAGTCCAGTTCAAGATCCATTGAGGACTCCTCATCGGTCTCTTTGGCCGAAGACATTGTAGTGCAAACAGTTGCTGAACTTCCCTTGCTGTCTGAAGAACTTGGGGAATGGCCAATGCCAAGAGAAAGTGAAGAGCCGACATGCTGGTTCAAGGATCCATCAACCACACTCCACTTCCGTTTGGTTCCTTTTGGGCCTGACATGTAACTCAAAGAAGAACCAGGGGAATTGAGCCGCAAGGTGGTATCTGTGCGAAAGTCACCTCCAGTTCTGCGAATTGGCATGGAGTTGCCCAAGATCTTGAAAACATTTGAGGAGTTATTAGCAGCAAAACCCAGGTTCTGCGGCCTACTGTCCATTAAGTAACAGGTACTGGAATAATACTATACACAAGGCTAATCAAATTGCAGCGACTTCTGAGCTAAACAAATCAATCTACAAATCAGGGTTAGATGTCTCTGAAAAAGTACATCCCACCCCCACTAACAAATCCTGATGTATCGCGCCTATCCATCTTAAAGGAGCTTTAACCAGTCTTTCAGTAATCAGTTGGAGCAGCACATGTATCTCAGCAAACCAGATTTCCTTGCAAGATCCTTATGGGATTCGAGCATCCTGTTTCAGAACAAATTGAAATGTTAGACTCAGGAATTATCATATTATAACATTACATTAAAAGAGAAGAAGATAAAATAAAACCCAACTCAATAATCAAAAATAACATGAAGTTCAAAACAAATGCTAAATAACCATTTCAAACGCACGAAATCCGAAACCTAACAAATCAGCGAAAAAACACATACCCTTCAAACATATACTTAACATCACTTGGGCACACTGAATGGTGAATACACAACTCTAGCCTGGTCAGAACCCAAATATGAAACACAAAGGAAATTCTTTTCACAAACAACATAGTTGCATAAACAATCAAAACAAAGAAACAAGCCGATACAGATAGGATAGATAGTCGAATCAAACCAGCACACACAAATCTCAAACTCAACTCAACTCAACTATCACACAAACCTAATCGCAACAGAACACTCGAAAGATTCGAACATGTTGTAAACACTCCGAAAAACAAATCCGAAAACCACACAGAATGCAAATACTCACAAAAACAAATCTACACCAAGCAACTCAGATGCGAAAACCGAAAACAAAACACAGAAACTAAAAACAACAGAACATGAGCTATGCTCTGTGCTCTGTTTCAGCTTCAAGATTTCATAGTGCACAACGCTCTTTAAATCTGCAAATTCCAGCTCACACGAGCCAAAAACAAACAAACAAACAGCTCCGCAATTCCAATCCAAAAAACAAAACAAAAACTCTTCCTTTTCGATAAAAACAACCCGACCGAGCCAAAAAGCCAAAGCTCTTTCCGATCAAACCGAGCTAAACTTGAAGGAAGCAACAGACAAAGAGCTCAGAAACAACATAGACAGAACGAACAAGACTGATAAAATTGACACGAGAAAAGGTTGGGAAATTACCTCCGGGTTTCGATGGGGGTTTCGGCGGTGGGAGCTAGGGTTTTGGGAGGCGCCGGCTAGAGAGAGAGAGAGTGGATGAGTCGGCGAGGTATGAGAGAGAGAGAGAGAGAGAGGAGAGAGATGCGGAAATGACGAAGCGAAGAGGAAGAGGGTGTGTGTGTGTTAATAAAAGAAAAAGGGTTTGAGAGGCGAGGAGCGCACGTGGAAAAAACAGAGGGTGTCTTTAACCAGGGTTAACTTCACTTTGTCAGACACACACACACACCATTGTTTAATTTCTTTTAATTTCGTTTCTTCTTTTCTTTTTTTATCAAGATCTTCCATTCATGTCGTCACGATTTAAGGTAATCTTCCATTTATGTCGTGGCCAGGGATATAATATTCCATTTTTAGTCATTCAAGCACATTCATGATCTTTCATTTATGCCTCTTCAACAATTTCATGGTCTTCTATTTGTAGGTTTTATCCATCTTTTCTTTTAAACATGTTTTCAATTTAAAAGATTACGGGTTTCAAAGTATGAAGTACACATAGAGTACTTAGATTCGGCCGAAAACATGATGTACACGACATTTTGTTATCTACAATGTCGGCAACTTTTTGGCTTTAGTAATCACTTGATTTTTTGGAGATAACGATTGTCGTGCAAACGAACTACATGTGAAGCGAAAATCCGGGAGAGAATGACGAGGTTAAAGATTAGGAGTACTGCTCCCATGTACACAACAAGTCTCTCACGTACAATGTCGGCATTCTTTGGCTTTATTAGTAACTTAACGCATGGATCACAACACGTGTTATGCAAATATATTGCAAGTGAATAACGCCTACACATACATTATAAGTTTGTTATGTACGATGTCGGTTTACGTTGGTTTTATTAATCATTTGGACACTGAACATAACGCTTGTCGTGAAAATGAACTGCATGGAAAACATACATTCAAGAAATAATGCTCTTGTTGTTACGTACAATTCGACATTCATTAGATTTACTAATAATTAAATTAAGTTATTCATCATAATGTGTAACGTCAAATAAATTGCATTTGAACTGAAAACCCTGAAAATAATGATAATATTTTAAACTCTATAAATAAGGACTTAGCTAGGAGTAGTGCTCTACATACACTGACAAGTCTATTTTACATATAAATATCTGCATTCTTTGACTTTATAAGTGATCGGAACAAGTTTTTGTGGAAGATAATGACAATTTCTAAAATCTTAAGGTAGCAATGCTCATATTTACATTTACTCTTAAGCTATTTGTCATGTCATGTATATCTGGTATCTAACACATTTGTGTAAAAAAAATAATAATAATTCTACACATTTGTAGTCACACTATCTAACCGTGGTCAGTGTTGAGAGTCATTTTCAAGGAGATTAACCGCGGTTAGCCTTAAACCCGAGGTAAACCGGAGGGGTTGGTCAGATGGGGTTAATGTATCCGTGCAAGTTTAACGCACAAATTCAAACCCAAAAAAATAAGAGTTTAACGGACCAAGTACGTCCCTAACCGCCGCACAAAAGCCAAAGACCATCTCTTCAGCCCGGTCACGCTCTTTCGCGAGTTTCCCATACAACCCTCGCGTGGCGCCACGACATCGAGACCAGGCTTGGTTCCCGCGTCCCGCTCCACCACGTCGACGCCCTCCATGACGTCATAATTATTATTATCATCATCGCCCCGTCTTTTTTATTTTTCTTCGGCAGCGGCTCGTCACCGCTGTTTGTGCTCCCCCGGGTGGGCCCCCACCTCGTATTGATGATAAGACCTTGAAAACCGTGGACCGGGTGAGAGAGGTTTCATAGTTGCCGCGGCGGTTACCCCCGGAAAATGAGAAACTGCGTCCACCACGCGCATGGAAAGCGCGTGCAGTACGGGGGGAACCAGAGCGACGTCGTTTTCGGAGCAAAAGTGAGGAAATTTCCACGTAACCGAAATTCGCAGGAGGTTGATATTTTACCCGGGAAAAAGAGTGGCCGTGGTGGCTGCTGGCGTAAAGTTCATATGGGCCCATTTTTTTTACCCTTCCGTTGTTAAAGTCAGATTTTTTAACCGTGTTAGGAAAAGGCAAGAATCTATTCGACTTCTGTTGTTGAGCTTTGCACCGCCGGAATACGTCTCTTGTCATAGGTGGTCCGGGAAACTTTAGATTTTTCAACGGAAAAAATGGATACCGTAGTAATGATGTGGAAGCTGAAAGGTAGCTATGTGGATCGATGAACAAGTAAATCTAAGCTGATTAAGAATGTCTCACATCTTTGAACTCTTTTTTTTTTTTTTTTTTAAAAGAATATTGCGATACTTCACACTAAGCTGATTAAGAATGTCTCGATACTTCGTCACTAAAACTGTTTGCAATTCGATAACTTTTAAGAATCACAATCCGAAAAAAATGATCATGTTCATGCTACAGTTTCCGAAATGTAAAACAAACAAGTAGTCTAAAACTATTGTTCTAACAAGACAACAAGGATGTCAACATGTTATTAAAGGAACTATTGAGGAAGATTTGGCACGTATAGTTTGAGACACCCACTCATTGAATTTGTGCACAAACTAGAACAAACTCAACACCAGACTTATATAAAATAATTGTGCATGGACTACTCAAATGTGTTCTTTAAACCAAATGAGCTAAAAGAGAAAAAATAAGTGTTACATCATTCACATTCGATCCCATAGATCCAAAATGCATATATTTTAGGTATAAAAATCGGTGGATGGGACGAGGTGCTTTGTTGCAACGAAGAATATGCTCTCTTCTCATATTCGGCTCTCAACAAGATGGCACGTGAGATGCACGAGCCAATCATGCATGTGAACACAGTGAAAATGAAATCATGAATTTTGACTATATGGTCCCACAAGATCTTCAGGAATAGGATTCAGTCATTTTGGGTTAATCTCATTCGTCTAGTTCATACTTCGTAGAGTTCTGATATGCATGTGTGTCTCTCTTGTACCGATCTCAACTAATTTTGTTCGATCTTCTATGTCGACCAAAACCGGTCATATCTCGCTTTACATATCAACTTAGATCGAGTTTACACACAAACAAGACATACTCTTAAAACGCATTTTAGATTATTTGAATTATTACTTACGACTCGGTTTCGGCTCTCTCTATAGGTTACGTTAGACGTCCCAAATTGATAGTTATAAAGGAAATTGGTATCGCTTAAACCTCTATTTACTTACGGAAAAGAGTAGCTGTAATATTTTATATATAAATTGTAAAGTACATACTTTAGAAACTATGTTGCACGGACACTCTGACACCGCAAAATACGTGTCGGAAAATGTTGACTTTTCCAACACGTTTCAGACACGTTGACCGACTCGCTACAACATCTCCGACACGCCACATCATCATTTATCAATTTTTTTTTAATTGAAAAAAAATTGAGAAAGGGAACCAAAACCTAAATAAAGCTACTGTCCACTTTTGAAAGCAAGCTACTGCCAAGTTTTGTCAGCAACCTACTGCAAATTTGATTTTTTTTAATGTTATTTCTTATGGTTATGCAATTAATTGAATTTAGAACATTATTTTGGTAATGTAATGAACTTATTTTATATTTTAATATATTTTTACTTATTAAAAATAATAAATATATAATTTTGTTTGCCATGTTCAAACCATGTCGAATATTCAGTTTTTGAGTTTTGCCGTGTCGGCGTGTCGCATCGTGTCGTGTCGCCGTGTTCGTGTCCGTGCAACATAGTTTAGAACGAATTTTGGTAAAAGGGTTGTTTAGTTTATGAGATATCATCACTCCATGCCAACTCGAGAAAAAGTGTGATTCAGGGAACAAAAAGAAGGCTTACAATTACATATATGTACAGGCATACATGACCAGAAGGAAGATCGACCATAGAAATGAAAAAGAAACGAATTAAAGAAGGTGGAGCATTTGACAGAGAGAAGAGCACAACAAATGAGAGCCCAGAAGCGTACGGAGTCGAAGTGGAAAGAAATGCTGTGATATGAAAAAAGCAGGGTGGGATCGAGAGCGAGAGGCAATCAAAGAGATGAGTGGGGCTTGTCTGCCTCCACAATCATCCTTTTTACGACTTTTGATTCTCCATGAAAGGTTCTAGCTCTCAAGCTTCACCAATGGGCTAGGGTTTGCCACGTCCTTTGTCTTTCTGCAACTCCTAGCTCTTATACGTGTACTCATTGTCCATCTTCGATTCAACTTCATCAATTCATGCCGTAATGCAAAACTCCATCTTACTATTCAATATTCATATCAAACGCAGAATAAATCTTGATTACAAACATCGAAATACATTATAAGTGATAAACGTACATGCAACAAAAGAATCGGTTACTATCTCAAGGAAACAAATGAAAAACGAGAACTTCCTTACGGTGCAATTCAAGTTATTAACGATTAGGGTTAGATAAGGTAGAATGCCAAGGTATGAATATCCCTTTTAATTACCAACGTATAGGGTAACTGCTACTGCTTCAACCCGGGAAAATATCAAAGGCATAAAACTCATAATAATCTAGGGTAATCCCATAAAAGATCGAGCTTTTCCCAAAAGCATGCAGACCAGGATGCGACTCACGCGATCTTTAGATTTGACCATTCTATGGTTGCTCCATAATTTTGATACTTATATTCTTCCAGTAGCAGCACACATATTCCAAATGGTTCAAAACCAATCCTTCATTGCATTATTATAGAAGGGAATACCACAAGTCAAAAAAGCTGAAAAGAAGTAATATGCATAGAACATGCATTGTGATCGATTAGATTGGTAGATTGAGGGAATGTCAGTCCCATTTCAGGACCAAATTCAATCCTATTTTATACTTTAGTGCAAGCAATATCAAGTTTAATGTTCTAGCTAGGCCTCTTGTGCCAAAACAATGAACGAGTAGTCAAATCTGAAATATTCTGTCTCCCAACAGAAAAAGTTGGTCGGCGTTTGCACCATTTATTGTTATGTATGTATGTATGTAGAGCTAGCGGACTTTTCGCACGCATATAGGGTGTGCAGGAAAACTCGAAGAAGTAAATCAAAGGCTAAATCACTGAGTTTATATTAATCCTGCAATGAGGTACATCTTCATGTGTTGCAATGAAACCAAATTCCAAATTAATCAGACTTATTAGAAAAACTCTAAAGCTTATATATATCTCTCTCTCTTAACAAGGGATGACGACAGACGACACAGGCACTAAAATGAAAGGAGGATCCCAAGCATAAGAGAATGACACAGAAGCAAAGCCGGGCAAGGGCTTCCCCATGTTGATGATGCACTTGTCACCATGCTTCGTTAGTTTCTTTGGATCAACCGGAGACGATGACTGAAATCCTTGGCAGCTCACCGTTATCAGCGATTGAGTACATTGGCAGTTGTTTTTCACAACCACGTTCCATTCCGGGTTGCCGGCAACCACGGCTCCACTCCGGCTGGTACCGATCTCAATGTTGCCCAAAACACATTTGTCACAAAACCCTAAACCAAAACGAAGAGTTCCGATCAATATTATGGTATACAAATATGTGTATGTATGTTCTCTTTTCATTGACATATATGGTACGTTAATCTTACTGTGAGTTACGCCATTTTGAATACAACTAATACAACTATACATATGTTACTCGGGCAAAGTATGAACGAATATTTACCTTTGCTAATTAGACTGAAGAGGACAATCAAAGCAAGCGACTTAGCAATGGTGGCCATTCTTGAGGTGATTTTAACCTAGTCGTTGAATCGTTTGTGGTGTTATAGTCGTATTTATATTCTGCGTAATGGAGGCAGTAAATTCATTTTTCTTAGTCTTTCGTTTAGATTTAACGTAATTATGGCGGTGTATTTACCAGAAACATGCACAATTATGTTCGAAGGATTCTATCAAAAAAACTATCGTATTAAGTGGATCATTAAGGTAATCAGGTCATTAAGATAATTAATCGCTTTGATTCCTTGACTAAACAACGGATTCTACGAACTTGAAATGGCTACAGTTAAATAATCTAAGAACTCATTATGCCATTAACATGTATTCATGAAAAGCATGTTTTGCATTTCAAAAGAAAACTATACAAAATTAATTAGAAAATTGAGTAAAAAAATCCTAGCTACATACTAATTTTACTATGAATTGAAGGGTGTTTTCCTTAAACATCAGAATCTATAAAAATCAGACAGTAAACGTCGCTTCAATCATTTTCAATTCCATGCCCTGTGAGGCTATGAAATCTCCAAATAGTATGGTAGGTTTCGTGTAAATACGGAATATTTGGTAAATATTTGAGAATTGACAATGAAAAGAAGCAGATAATGTTTACATTGCTGATTTACAGAGCACAAATCATGAAGAAACCAAAAGAATCAAACGCTGTGCATCATCTCATCAAGTAGGGCAAGTATGAAAATCATTACAAATTTACAAATTCACAGCAATGCACTACTTGTTACCGATGGATTAGAAAGACTGTGGGAACCTTTTAGCCGTTTATTTATAACTCAACTTACTATCTCTACCACTGTTACAGCAGCAAAGACGAGAAAAAGAACACCTCCGACGTAGGCAATAGTCTGCATAAGGAAACAGAAGAGATTTAAGAATGAGAGTTCCTTAGAGTGCAAGTTAGTTACTTCCAAAGAAAAAGCAGTTGGGATCAAAATTCATATTAACGAGTAAACAAGAAAATTCCTTTTTACCAATTCAAACTAAAGGCATGCGTGTGTGTGTGTGTTCTTTTTCCGTCTAAAAACACTGTTATAGTAGATGCCTTTAATTTGATCCATCCGTGCTACTCACACATACCATTTTGTTGAAATTACTCCCTCACTGCACTATGTTTTCCACCACATATAGAATAGACAGAAGTCGATAAAAATCTGACCAAGTTGTGTCCAAAGAACTTTGTAGTTAAATAGAATGAGGAAAATTCTGAACTTAGGACATCTGTTTATCACATTCTCTACTTTAGTGTAAGCAATATGAAGTTCTAATGTATTACAGTTGTTCCAAACCAATTCCACACTTGTCAAATCCAAAAGACAAGATAATAATGTTATCTTCATTGAACAAAGTGGGTTCTGTACTACGAAAAATAACAACAATTGGTTGAAATTTTGTGTCTGCCCTCACTAGAGTGGTAAATGAGCGAAATGGGTAAGAGTATATACCTTCTCTGATAAGAATGTGCCGAGTATAGAGCCTCCCAGCACTGCAAGCTGCACAAAAAGAAAATTGAAAAAAAAAAAAAAAACATTTTAAACTAGATTTCAGAGTGCAAAAAATAAAGGGGAGAGCTAATCCAGGTTGATTACATATAAGTTGAACACCACGTGGAATTATACTTTGAACAAAGACTTTTCAATTAGAATGCAATTTTTTAGTCATACTAGTACAGTTTAAGATCATATGCTTCTAAACAATGAAAGAAACTTGCCAAAGTTGCAACACCGTGACCAGCTAGTGCTCCTCCAATGACTCCAAGGGGTGAAGAAGCAGCAGCAAGTGCTGCATATGTAGCAAAACGGTTTTCTTATTTAGTTAAACATAAAGAATAAGGTATGCATGATGCATCAATAGCTGGACTCTATGAATTTGGCTATATATAATCTCAGAGGTAAATGAATTAAAATAATCCTGATTACGTATCTAACCGTATAATATTTCGAAGCAGTGTAATACTGTTAAATAAACCAGAAGAAACAAGTAATAGAATCAAAAACACATCAGCCCATTGCAGATAAACTCACTTTCGCTTTCCTCCAAGAAATTACTCGGGTTTTCTACATCCATTTTACAAAGTGCAATGACTTGATTTCTTGTTTTCTTCCTATTGGAATTTGGGCAACAAATTGAAAGCTTTATCATTCTTAACGCAGAGTGCTAGGTCCATTGTTCTAAATCCACACAAGCGCTTAACCATAGCGCAAAAAAGAAAAGTACAATACAGGTTTTATCATCCATTATGAGTAGAATTGCTTCCCAGCATTGAAATACATAACCCAAGTTTGAGTGGGATGAGATGATAGATAGACTCAAACAACAGAACAAGAATTAAGAAACCTATAACATATACAATTTGAAATGAACTTTGAATTTCATCCTCTTATCTACAACTTGACTTTAACAATTTGCAGTAAGTTAAATTTTGCTAGTTTGTTGGTTAACACAATGAAAAATGTCATTCAAGACAGAAAACTCAATATGCCAAGTTGCCGAATCAGTTTTTGTTGTCAACATCCTATTACCTTCTATAGGCTAAAAAAAGGAAATCTAAGTGTGACTGTGCCATTAGGGGAAGAACCATCTCCAGCCTTTCAAAATACAGCATGAAGAATTATTTCTTAAACTATAAAGTTGCTTCGAATCCAAGTAGAAATCAAGTTGGATAGTATATAATCTTGATGTTGCTACTCACCTATTGTAGAAAAAAATGATTTGTCTCCCCATTCAGCAACAAAAACTAAAGCAAAAGTGCTAATGACTGTGCTAGCAGCAGCTAGTATTCCAGCACCATTCCCTGTAAACTCTGAAACAGCTAGCTCTGCCTGATTCAGAATGCATATGTGATAGTTAGATAACTCTTACAAAGAAAATTTTCTGTAGAAGGACAAGAAGATAGATTTATTTTTTAAAACAATCAGTCTTGAAATATGCATGGCAGGTTGTGTCTGAAGAAAGCATGCAACATTACCTCCCTCTGTTCATCTTCTGCTTTACCATCACTTGAGGCAGCATCTCGTAAGGTTGAAACCCCAAAATAAACCTGAATATAACCAAGATTGGTGGTTATTCCTGAAATTTTACTGTTGATGGTTTTGCCATTGGAGGGTAATGGATGTTTCCAAGTAAAAAATTGTTAATAATAGTTACCAAAAGTAAAGCTGCAGCAATATCATCAATGGGTAAATCAGTGTCGCCAAACCTGTGGTAAAAGACCATATACATAAGAAATCATAAGTATGATGTACAAAATGGGTAGATAGATCTAACTGTTGTTTGACATAGCCTCAGAGACCCAAGCTTTGTATGGACAATGGGAACATAGGTTTAAGAAAAAGGAACACAAGCATAAATGTATGGATAGCATTGGATAATTGCCTGCCAAAATATTTTAACCAAGCATATACATCTCTCATATGTTCAACTTGTTTTGATTATAAGAAAAGATAAAGGATGTTCTGTAGCTAAGGTATAATGTAAAACAAATTGAACAATGTTGGTACACAAACACTTAACAGCATGTTCACAAAAAAGTCGAACAACAGATAACCAGATTACTCAACTTAATAAAAATATTTAGCACAGCAGGATATCCCCGATCCTTAGAGACAGAAATCTCAAGTACCTGAATGGAAGGATTTCATCAACGTAGTGAAAAGTTCTCCCAAGACCAACAGATATGACGGTCATTGCCCTGTAAGATAATAATTCTAAGATTTAAGGAAAGGGTGCAACTGCAAAATCAATAGTATTGGTCTTTCAGGATAACGTAAATCACTTTTGAAGTATGTGTAGTTTGTTTGGGTTATAATGGCCTACAAACGTCATAACCAGAATATTGTTTGGCCCAAAACATGATTGCGACATTGACGATTTTGAGTTATCTTAGCTCTATTAACTTAATGAAACATATGTAGATACTGTTTAGTTATCAGGGGAAAAAAGACAACAAAATAGTAGTAATCATTTGCAAAAACAATTGTTTCACCATGCACAAACAGATAACATACGCAAGTGCACTAAAAGTCCCAGCAAAAACAACAGCAGCAGAATTCCTAGCTGCTAAAAGTGCCTGCAGAAAACAGAGAGGCCAAGATTATGAGTGGTTAGAGCATTCTAAATGCTTGAAGCCTTATCATATACTTATGTATCAAATATGAGAATTATGTGGAACTAGCTTGCTCTTAAGTCAATTCCTCTTTACTTCTACCCTTTTCACAGGACCAGGACAAAATACTTTCAAGTCAATTGACATACAATTGGCATATAAATAAGGATGAAGCAACTTCTTATGGGTACATATTCAGTTTGGTCAGGTAGAGATGTAGTATTGCAGACAAAGAGTTTCCCTTGATAAACAGTTGCCAGAACTCATGGTAAACTGACATATGCAGTTCGCAAACAGACTTTGTACTTAGATGAACATAGACAAAGCACATATGCATAATCCTCCTGTTCACCCATTAGTATAAACTATTTACAGAACTTTGATAATTTAGTACAATTGGAGAATGGATAGTTTTAGTCTTACCGCAATAAAAAAGGTCTTGTCCCCTAGTTCTGAGAAAAAAATCAGCAAGAAGGCCTGAAACAGGAAGGAACACAATCATATAATTATTTGTCAGAGGTGCATGTTGCATAATTGTTACAGTGTGTGATAGATAGAAGAAAATGTTCATCCTAGGAACTATCATTAACTAAAAGGTTAACGTTCCCCAGAGTAATACATGCTCTCTATTTCAAGACTGATTTGTTAACTAGATATCAGGCTTCACTTACAACAACAAAAATTCCAGGTTACAGAAGTTAGAGGGAGATTTTCCTAACTGAAGCAAAACCTGTGCTTATATCACCAAGGTCCCCCAGAAACGGAACTGACTGCAACGCACTAGCAAGATCAGGAAGAGCAAGTGCCGGCTCTGAGCCTTGGAGCGTAAGAAACCCAAATAGCAGCATAGTCTTCCACAAATGAGTGGGCACAGGTGCTTCTTCTAAAGCAACAGAATCATCCACGGTACCCGTTGGTTCTCTGATCACCCTGCATCTCTTGGAATTACCCTCACGGAGCTCCTGAGTCAAAATTAACAATCCTAATTAATGAATGTAGCATACAATCCGTAAACTTCACTAAAATTTATGCTTGAAAGAAACACAGAAAAGTTGTCAGTTATTTTGAACTTCTAAATAAGATTAAGATCATTACAATGCCATCCAAATTATCAGAAGCTTGTAAAATGCGACCGAACCATTCGTCACATTTGTTTGCAAGCCACATACTTGTATACCTGAAACACAAGAACTACCCTTCTTCAGTCTCCATTTCATGTCCTTATATCTAACTCCCACTCCAAAATTTTCTTCATAACAATAACACATAACTAACATAACATTCAATCCTTGTTGCATATATTAGTCAGAACCAAACTCAGAACTTAATCATTTCCCAAAATCACAAACAAATGCAAAGTGACCATAGTGACTTGGCTAGCACATCACCATTTCCTAACATCCAACAACATCAACAAGCTCATCTATCTTCTTAGACCAAAAATGAGATGGGGACTTCATCAAAAGTCTCACCTTGATGAAACAACACATGGGTTTTGAAGATATTGCTTTTTAGACCGAACCTTGAATGACTGCAAATAGCAAGAACACAATGACTTGTTGGGTGGCTTAGGAAACGGTGAATGTGCACCCAAAACGCTCTCTGAGAGCGTCAGGCTTCTCATTTTGTCACCCTATCTCTCAAAGCTTTGGCCTTTTTGAGGTTTTGGAGCTCTGCAAATTATAAAGACTGAAACTTTTTGATAGATAAGCAATAAGAGGAGGGAAGCCCACTCCTTACCATTTCATCTACTTCCCCAAAATTACATCTTTACCTCTCTATTTCCCACTAATTCAAAACCCACCCCAAAACGACAAGTCGTTCTTTCTCATGTTCAATATACTTGGCTCTCTTCTCTCCACCGTCTCCAATTCGGAGGCCTGAAGACTCTGAACCCAGTGAGCTCCAGCGATTCCAAAATGAACAGGTAAAACGCAGCGTTTCAATTGAGGCTAGGGCACAAATTTGTCCTAAAGTTTACACCTTTTCTATTTGTTCTTGCTTATTTGATGTTGGGTTATGCAAATTGAAGCTTTGTTTTTCAGTGATTGAATAGAAAATTGAAGTTTAAATTCATACATTGTGGTTTGTTCTGATGTGAGTGTTTGGTTGTTATAGCTTGATCAGAAGAAAGCTCGTCGAAAATGGATACAGATTGAAATTTTCACACAAGGGTTTCTGTACTGGTGCAGCTGCTAGAGTTTCCAGCTCCAATGGTGCCCCACCAAGCAATGTAAACCCTTTGTTTTGTTTTTACTAATAAGTAGCTTGTGTTTTTAGCTGTCGATTTTTCGTTTCATTAGTAACTTGCATGAATTGTAACATTGTTTCATGGTTGGGGATTTGATGATACTTGTTAAAATGCAGGATCATGTGGGGCAGCAGAAATCTTCAGATAGAGGTGAACCGTATGACGTTGCTATTGTTGGAGGTGGCATGGTTGGGCTGGCCCTCGCTTGTTCTTTGGGTAGGTACTCTTTTCTGTATGTTGGTTGGTTTTCGAGTGTTGTATAGGTTACTGTGTTAGATATGGTGGAGAAGTTGTTTTGCTCATGTAGTTGTATTTATGAGGGATATCATCTTACAACTTCATGAAATATGAAAATTTTGGCCTCTGCGTGTTCTAACTTTAATTAGATAACTTCGAAGCTTTGGAGGCTTGTATTTTGTTACTTTTCTGACTTGCAACGGCTAGATTTGTGCTTACGTTTTCTACTGAACCTGTGATCAGTTACTTTTGTTGCACAGTTTGGTATCCTTGGATTTCTAATGTGACATACTAATTATTATTTTCTATATATGGTCTTATTCTTGTGTCCTTTTAGCAAGAATGCCGATGACAAAGCACTTGAAAGTTGCCATCATTGATAGCAATCCTGCATTATCTAGTGGACTCTCAATCAAGAAAGAAGACCCCCCTGATGCAAGGGTCAGTACAGTAACACCTGCAACTATATCTCTCTTCAAAGGTATTTAAATTTCAGTTTTTCGCTTTTTTCTGTGACATCATTTCCTCATCTTCATCCACCGGACATCATGTTAAAAAACTCAAATATATACTGTGCAAATCTAGTTAGCCTGTATTCCCCCATTCTATAGGATGTTAGCTACATCCTTATATATTTTATTTCACAGTGCCATAAGGGTTAGTTACATGTTACGTAAAGAGAACAAATGGTGCATATTTTGTTGAACTTGCTATAACGACAGATATATTACAGATATTGGCGCTTGGAAATATGTTGAACAGCATCGACATGCATATTTTGATCAAATGCAGGTAACATACTTTCTGTTTTACAAATTTAAGGTGTAACTAGATTGATTGAAATTCATTCGTTTTTGTCCATCGACTTGCTTAATGTGCTGAAATCTGGTTCAAATGGTCCATTCTTTATTTACAGAAGACTTATGATCTCAATCAGTTGTCTGCCAAGTAATTTATGTTTATTCTGTTCATTTACGTATATTTAGTTATGAGGATTGAAGTATCTATAGTTGTACCCACATAATCTTCAATCTTGGACATGCATGTTGTAGTCACTGTACAAATTACCAATATGTTATATACTTATAATGGACTACAAATAGTGATAGAGTGATTGATCGGACTAGTGCATTCTGAGAAGGTGGAATGATAGAAGTTGATCTTTATTGTCAGATAGTCTGTCAGTAATCATTACGGATGTTATAGAGAAGATAACGGGGAATTGAATGTCAAATAATTTTGAGTAATTTGCAAGAGAACCATTAAGATGCACCCACTCTCTCTGCCAAGTAAAATAGTACTCCTAATCATAAGAATTTCCCTAGAGAAAGGGGAATGTAAAGTATAGTTCATATCATGCATATTTCATATTTCTTCTGAAAATGAAGACTAGTTCTCACAACATGTTCTTTGTCCCATTGACATGGTAGTTTTCAGTTTAATTGATGATATCTTAAAGTTAACTTTACTGAACTTGCTTATTCTTTCATGATATTTTCTAGGTTTGGGACTATACTGGCTTAGGATATACGAGATACGATGCAAGAGATGTACATAAAGAATATCTGGGGTAAGAAGTAGAGAAATTTTGTTTTTGTTATTTATCTATACTAGGAGGATACATGCTGATATTGACCTGATCAGGTGTGTAGTGGAGAATAAAGTGCTGCAGAGTTCTCTTGTGTCATGCATGCAGGTATAACATAGCCATATGTTTAATTACTTTACTTTGTTACAAGTGAAACACGTAATCATCAGTGTAGTGTCTTGTTTCTGATTTATGGTTTGATTTTCATTTATTGCATTCAAGTCTTGATACTTTGCTCAGCTATACTTATTAAAGCTTAAACAGGATACAGATTTCCAGAAGACTATTTACCCTTCCAGATTGTCCTCAATGGCTTTAAATCCAAGCATTCTATCTATGGGGGTGAAAAGCACATCATCTGGGTTGAATGAGCAAGGAAATTTAGCAAAACTGGATCTAAGTGATGGCAATAGTCTATATGCAAAGTTGGTGGTAAGTTAAATACAATACATTTGAAAGAGTTCTTCTCCCCTTTAAATAGATAATAGGATCAACTGAAATGTCTGTTATGAACTTATGAGGAAGTTGCATATCTTATCCTTAAGTTATAGGTTGGGATCAAATTGTATATTGCTTATTGCAGGTTGGAGCTGATGGGTCCAAGTCACGTGTTAGGGAGTTAGCAGGATTCAAAACGACTGGTTGGAAATACTCACAGAATGCAATCATTTGCACTGTAGAGCATACTGCAGAAAATCGATGTGCATGGCAAAGATTTCTACCTACCGGACCAATTGCACTTTTGCCCATTGGTGATAATTTCAGTAACATTGTTTGGACTATGAACCCACAAGAAGCAACTGACCGTAAATTAATGGTCGAGGATGATTTTGTGAAAAACGTAAATTATGCTCTTGATTATGGATTTGGCCCTCATCCTAAGTCAAGCAACTTCGGAAGTGGAGGCATATTTTCTTGGTTTAAGACAGACACAACTATTTCTGCTAATGAATGCTTCAAAGTTCCACCGAAAGTGGTGAAGTTGGCATCTGAAAGAATGGTGTTTCCCTTATCTTTGATGCATGCCAATAACTATGCGTCAAAGCATGTGGTTCTAATTGGCGATGCAGCACACACTGTTCACCCTTTGGCTGGGCAAGGAGTTAATCTGGGTTTCGGTGATGCATTTGCTCTTTCAAGAATAATTTCTGAGGGTATTGCAGTGGGAACAGATATTGCTGAGGTGGGTGGTTTTCTGCTTTTACTTGTGTTAAGATATTAAATCTACTTTTGGTCATTGAAAGTTTATGATATTTGAGGCCAGTTCACTTGTATATCTTGTGATTTTGTGAAATTTGGTTTACCTAGGAGGCATGGACGTCTATTTAGTAGTCTTTGGAATCATTAACAAAAGTCAAGGGTTCAGCTATTAACATATGAAAGAAAATTACAGTATGAAGCCATATATAAAGGAATCATAATCATATCAGTTTATCATTATTACAATCAAGGTCTTATTCAAGTATTGCTTAACCATAGCTGCATTCGGAGTTAGAAAATATCTGTTGTTTCCTTTAGTGATATGCAGTAGGAAATGACATATAGTGGTAAGTGGATTTCATTTTTTGAACTTGGTTTTCTTTATATTATGTGTTGATGCTTGTTTTGCTGTACAGAAAATCAGGTTTACATTCCTCATCATTATTTCATGGGATTCATTTGATAGAAGTAGTTCTAATCTTATGCAGGTCAATTTGTTAAAGAAATATGAAGCAGAGAGGAAAACGGCTAATGTTACAATGATGGCAATCCTAGATGGTTTCCAAAGGGCTTACTCGGTTGATTTTGGACCTTTAAATGTTCTACGTGCTGCTGCATTCCACGGAGCACAGTACATTCCGCCCCTTAAAAGGAGTATAATCTCATATGCATCAGGGGACCAGAGATTGCCAATTTTCTCTTGAGACTACTGTAAATATTGTGAGGTATTTTCCTTTTCTCATCTTGTAAAAGAACAACTGACCTGTTTTTGTTTTTTCAGAACAAAAGAAACACTGACCTGTTTTGGGGATGAAAATAAACAATAAGTTTCACTGACCTGTTACGGGGTGAAAATAAGTCGGGTATCCCGAATTTTAGAAACTTATTCAAGATAGGCTCAGTTTGAAGTGAAACCTAACTGAACTACTGAAGTAACTTGATGTGATTTAGTATCCTATTTTGAGTCTAGTACATGTACTTGAGGTGGAATCTCAGGAACTCAAAACCAAGGTTGCCGGGTTCTTTTTGAAGTAGAATAACTTGAAAACAATAACCACAAACAATATGGTTGAAGTAGAATAACTTGGAACCGTTTACCAGCCTACCAACACTCATACAGATTAATATCAATGCGAAGCCGGAAGTACGCTTTCCCCTGAAATGTGTTACTCATCAAAGTTGCTATCCCTCGAGCTATGAAGAAATCACCAGTACCTTCAATCACTGAAATGTCCCTGGCCTTTGCCCATCAAATGATCAGCACCACAAAAGTTGAAGCTTCCTCCAGTGTGTTTGGTGTTGTTGAACACGAAGGAGAAGCCAAGCCAACTTAGCCAAGCAGCGAATATCTCTCTCTTACCATAGAAAGAGAAGCTTTGTGCACGATGAAGTGTGGCTGAATGCACATTGTTGTCCAAGTTAATGGGGTCATCAAAGGCGAGAATGCCACCCAAATGGTTTTCTCCTGCCAGTATGGTTCTGTTCGCATGTTGTCCGTCGTACAAAACCTCATTGCCGTAAAACACCATCCTTCTCTTGCCGGTCGCTGTGGCCGGAGAGCCAGATATGAGGAGGAAGAAGAGGGAAAGCGCCGAAATTGGTGTTGCACTAGCCATGTCTAGAGAAGGGTATGCAGTAAAAAGTAAGCTTTGACAAGTTGGGTCTAGATGGTCTAAATAAATCCAGACTGTAGAAAAGTTTCTGAGACAATTTGCATGCTTCCGTTCTTTTTTTTTAAGTAATTAGCTTGGCTTGCACACTACTCTCAAACATTAAACCAAATGGGAAAGGAATTTGTTTCTTGTTCTTGGAACGTGGCCACTGGCCGTATTGTCTTGCATGCTCGTATCACTTCGTTTGTACGACTAACATACTCATTGGGGTCACCCAGCAAAATTTATAGGACTTCTCTTCCTGATTAATCAAGAAAAATGTCTTCAACAAATCTTGTATAATAGAAGTTCTAGTTTCTAATTATGAGTGGCATAAATATCTTGCCATTGGTTTGGTTCTTCACATCAGCACAATAATGTGATACTCGACTACTAAAGTAAATTTACCAATACTATTTGGCAAGACCGCAAGACGAACTTTTAGTTTCAAGAGGAAAGGGAAGTTGATCAAGTGGGGGAATTGATCTTCTATTATAACATCGTTTTAGGAAGTTGAATGAGCTTTAATATATGCACTCACCGACTCACATACTCACAGATTTGCCTTGTTTGTTAATCCACTATAGTTTAGGTGGACTGTGTCTTTGTGTAGTTGGTAACCTGCCGAAAAATGAGACATCATCATGCTATTACAAGACTAATTAGGAGGCACCTCCTAATCAAGTCAAGGAGTACAACATTCGAGGCATTAGTTATAATTCACACATAACTAATTTGTAATAAACAAAAATACGTTTTTCTTTCGCTTTCTACTTTCTAGGTGTATAAATGAGGAGTAATTTTAAATACACACCCCTAATCTCTTGATACACACTCCTTACTTAATACATTACTCATCTAGTTTTTCATTTCAATATTATACTAAATACACATCCCAAACTGCCTAAAATACCCTCAATATCTAAAACTAATAATAATCTGTTATTTAATATAATTATTATATATTTACTATTTCAAAACTCTATTCTCTTTTATTTTCTGTTAGATTTTTTTGATCGGGTTATAAATTTTTCTTTATATTTTTCAATTTTTAATCAAAAGAGTAATATTATATTCGAATTCCAAATCTCTAATATGACATCAATTGGCCAGAATTTGAAGAAAAAAAAATATTGAACATACATAATTTTTTCAAAGTTAAGAAACTAGTAAAAATACAATAGCATAAAAAATAGTTTTTAGTCTGCAAGATAAAAACTAAAGTTGATAAAAAAAAAGAATCAAATGAATTGGTAAATAGTACATGTGATTACGACAGTAGTCGAAATTCAAGTGATGAATTTTAAAGAAGAGGTTTTTATTTTTTTTCTTTTGATGCGTAGTAATAATGGAGAAGACTTTTAGGGAAGATGCAGTTTTTTTTTTCTTTTTTTTTTCCCTAATAATTAAACATACCTATAAAATATGATGTGAAATATAAAATAATAGGGGTGTGTATTAAGAGATTAGAGGTGTGTGTAGGTATGTTTACCCCAGTAAAAAAAGAAAGAATTAAATTCAGTTTACCCCATTGTGGTTTAAAGGTGAATTCATGTTAGTCCCTAAACTTTCAATTTCATCAGATTACCCCCCGAACTCTTGTTTTTCTAGTAATTTAGCTTCTCAACCCCCAAAACGTCATCACACGTCATCAAATTTCAACGTCCCAATTGGACGGAGCATGAGTAGTAGGAGACGACAGACTATAAAAACAAGAGCTGGGGGGGGTAATCTGATGAAATTGAAAGTTTATGGATTAACATGAATTCACCTCTAAACCAGAGTGGGATAAAATGAATTTAATTATAAAAAAATGTATAAATGAGATCCACGTAAAGAGTAGAAAGTACGAAATGTACACAAAGGGGAGTAAAGCATACAAACTAAAGCAAAACCTTCTCATTACGTTTGCTAGCTTAACACAATGTAACAAAGAGTGGAGCCACCACCAAATCGATCGATAAAGATTTATGATTGACACTTGAATATCAATTTCTCTGTTCATTTTTATTCTACCTACTCATTTATAACGTAAGAAGTCCAACATATTGACCCATGCACTCAATTCCCCACAACAGGAAAAAAAGAAAAGTAGGGCATTATAAGTTTATAACCACCCGCAACACACAAGCCGTACTAACAGACACCGTGGACTCGTTAGTTATTCACCTTTCACTCAGACATCGACACTCAAACCACTTTCACCAATTTAACTAAACTTCTAATCGAATCGAAGTTGAGACCCAACAGCAGAATATCACATACGAGTTATGTCATAGATTCATAGTCTCTTGATGCCCAATCATTTATGTGTAATGGGAGTTTGCTAATTATTAAGCTCAATAGTCTCATGTACGTGTTTCACATCATCTGATAAATATCACCAAATTTTTAGTTTGGTTTGATCCAACGCGTACAACAATTTGAGAATCACTCTATGTTGCGAATTCACTCTATTTGAGCTCACATCTGTTTTTTGTTTCAATCGAAATCTCATTAGACAATCAAAACAGGAAAGTATTACAATAAAATTGCTGATAACCCAATAAACTAATGGCGGGTTTGATGAGCCAAAATGAAAGAACCAAACTCAGCTTTTTTTAGCTGCATAAAACTCGAGTAAAAAGTTAAACAAATGGAAAACAATGCCATGGACTCAAAAACTAGCAACAACAAATACCTAGTGATCGTGCTAGTCACAATTTATTCTTTACCAACACTCGTACAATTTAATGTCAACTTTGAGACGGAAATAGACTTCACCCTCAAATGCATCAGTCATCAAGGTAGCAATCCCTCTAGTCATGAAGAAGTCACCAGTTCCACCAATAACCGAAATGTCTCTGGTCTTGTTCATCAATGGATCAGCCCCAGCAAAGTTGATGCTCCCTCTGTGTTGGGTTGAGTTGAACACGAAGGAGAACCCGAGCCATGCAGTGAATATATCTTTCTTGTCGTACAAGTAAAAGCCTTGAGCACGACCAACCGGGGTTGAGTGCAAATTGTTGTCCAAAGTGATTGGATCGTCGAACACAACCATATTCCCAAAATGGTTTTTCCCTGCCAATATGGTCTTGTTGCCCCAAGCGGGTGCACCCACAATTGTTGCTGTGGCATTCTTGGAGTTTCTACCATTGTAGATGATATCGTGGAAATAGAAAACGAGGCGTTTGCAAGGGAGAGGACGGCGAGGGTGAGGCCTGGATTTGAGGGTAGGGGAAGCTGTTAAGGTTCCAAAGAGAAGGAAGAAGAGGAAGAGAATGGGAGCTAAACTTTTTGACTCCATTGCTGTAGTCCTAGTATAAAGAACCGGAAGTGTGCTGTGAGTAATGAAGGGGTTGTGATCATGTCACCCCATTATATAGGACTAAAAAGAGATTGGAGAATGTTAAACTAAGGTGCCTAGTGTTGGCAAAAGCTTGGCTTGCAAGGCATTCTAGGTGGACTGCTCAGGTTGTGGACTAGTTCATTTTGTTAGCTTCTAGTCTAAGATTAACTTAATCATTGGTGCATGACTTGAGTTCAATCTGGGGACCAAATAGTGGAGGCTTGGGAATGAATCAAAAAATTAACAACAAGTTTACAAAGAAAATCCAGAGAACTATTCGATCAGCATTATTAGTTTTTCCAATAAATATTTTTGCAAACTATCAATTCTGATCACAGGCTCAGACTCGAGTGTGATGAAGATATAATTTAACAGTGAAGAGATAGTGAATTGTGATGTGAACTTCAGAAGACGATAAGATGTCTAGTAAGATTTGCTTTCTCCATATATATATGTCGAGGGTGAAACACCAACTCCATGCCAACTACTCAATCACCACCGGCCATCGATCAATGATTCCATTATGAAATTTTAGAGTTCTGTAAGTCCAACTCAACTAACAACCAATTATGAATTCACTTTTTTCCCCATATTCTTAATACTACTAGCTAGATATGCCACCAGATCCACACCAACTCAGCTACCACCTTAAAAAACATGATCCGTCAACAAGGGAAGAAAAAAAAAATGAATGTGGGAAATGTTCTTTTTGATAAACTGAATGTGTGATATGTGGTGATAATAGCTAATAGATAGAAACCAATAGCAAGACATCGTTCTTGTTTGATTAAAAGGATTGATATCATTTTCATCTGACATATATAGAGGTCGAATTGCTAGTTAAGATCATCACGTCGGGAGGAAGAGATTTGTGGATCTCTAAGGAAGTCAAACTATAACATGGTCGTGGCACAACTCGGATCGATTTCAGGTCTACTTAGAACACTGCTGGCCGGCCGACCATGATATTATTCTAAGAAGCAAGTTCGATCGAGAGCCAGTTGGAATCCGAACCTCTGGTGATGATCAATAGGAGAAATTTAGGGTCTTGAATCTTGAGTCTCGAGTGCTAACGTAATATTGTACGTACAAGGTTTGAGTTCCTAGTAGATGGCCGGCCTATTATACTCTAGGATATATATGATTTCCACATTGGTTTCCGGATACTAAAGATTTCTATATAGAGTAGTTTTTTTTTTTTTTTTTTTTTTTTTTTTTTTGAGAGAAAATATAGAGTAGTTTTGGTTTCATGTGTTTTCAGAAGATAATTTTGTAGTTGATAAAATAGCTAATTGAATCGTAACAATAGAAATATATAGGTCTGCTCACCTGTGGGACGAGTTTTACAGGACAGAAAAAAATGATCGTTTCTCAGCCGTCAGATTTTAAATGAAACGGTCTAATGGACATAAACGCATACACACTAAAACACAATTTGCAGACCCATCTACCCTAGTTTATCTCTGACATCTTCTTCCTCCTTACAACAGTACGTGCATTTTACTATGAAACATGCAACTCTATAAAGAAGATGAGCAAACACATAACTTATTCTTATAATTATGAAAGAAAAAACGAAACCATTGTGATCATTTACCCTCTCAAAATGCTCTTTATATGCCTTGCATAGAAATAAGTGGACCACTTATTCAATATGTATAGTAGATAAACCCCTATATATGTGTATGGTATACATACTGAATAAGTGATTCATTTATTTCTACGCAAGGCATATAAAGAGCATTTTGAGAGTAAATGGTCACTTGATTATATTCTTCAAGCCACATTCAGAGGCAATGATGGTTTCGTGTGCTATGTGAAGAAGCTCGTTTGGCCACATTGAACTTAGTGGCCGGGGATTGGTTTGTTTAGCGCACTTTACATTATTTACATATCAAGGTTTGTTTAGATCTCTAATGTCTTATAGTTCACATAAACTTAGATGTAAGTGGAGAGAATGGTGATACATATATACGGAAAAGTGCAGAACGACTAGTGATGTAAGTGGAAATCCGCAGCAGCCAACTTTAACTTGTAAACTTGAATGTTCATTTCGCTAATGGCAGGGCGTATTCCAAAAAAAAAAAAAAAAAAAAACGGCAGGCGCATTCCAGAATTTCTCTTCATACCATATATTAGGAAATTTAAGATCATATTGTTTATTGATGGACATGAAAGTACAAATTTGAATGTAAAATATAGATCATGTTGCTTATTGATGGATTCAGTTCAAATCCAATCCAGAACTCTCAAATTTAAGCACACTAGCTAGATGACTAGAATGATCTCACCAAAAAAGAAAAAAGATGACTAGAATGAAACAGAACATATAATTTGAACACTTCTCACATACATCAGGCCTTAAATCTACCAACACTCGTAAAAGTTGATGTCAACCCGGAGCCTGAAGTATACTTCACCTTCAAATGCATCAGTCATGATGGTCGCGACTCCCCGGTGCATGAAAAAGTCTCCGGTGCCACCCACAACGGATATATCTCTAGTTTTATTCATAAGAGGATCGGCTCCGATGAAGTTTATGCTACCCTGGTAGGCTGTGGTGTTCAAAGAAAACGAGAACCCAAGCCACGCGGTGTAAGTGTTCTTTGTATCATAGAGGTACATGCCTTGTGCCCTGCCCACAGGCTTTGAGTGCAGATTGTTGTCAAGGGTGATGGGGTCATCAAAAACAGCAATGTTCCCGAAGTGGAATTGGGAAGCCAAGATGGTTAGGTTGGCTCCTTGAGGTGCTGCTACAATTGCAGAAGTGGCATTGGCAGCGTTCTTACCATTGTAGATAATGTCATGGAAGAAGAGCACTAGGTGTTTGCATGGTTTGTACTGTTTTCTTGGTTTAGGGTAAGCTGAAGATAAAGAAAGGAACAACATGAAGAAGGACACAAGAACAATAGAATTTCTAACTCCCATTGTGTCTGTAAGGAAAGAAGAGGAATAGTAACCCCAAAGAGAAGAAGGCAAAGGCCGGAAAAAGGATGATAGACTTTGCTAGTAGCTAGATAGAGCAAGTTGTGAGTTTGGAGCTCAGTTCAATTCATGGCTTTATATAAGCAGTAGGAAAGTTGGAAAGGGATTATTCTGTAATTGCTGGATTAATTAAACGAAAGCTAAAATCAAACTCACATGGTGTCTATTACTATGTATATGAAAGATAAGGATTCCATGCCTTTTAAAATGGGACTTTTCTTCTTGATGTAGCTAGGTTTCCACCTACCAATATCACCATATATTGCACTTCACCAAGAAAATAATTAGAATTATTGTTACATACATAATAGTGACAGCTTAATTTGACTTAATAGGTCAAAGAAAGCCAATTCGACTCCCACAGTGTGGTAGACTGGTAGTATAGAATAGACATAACCTTCCTTTATTCCCTTCTTTCATGTTTCTAAACAATAATATGATCAGGGACTCTCGTTGAAATTAGTTTATGAAGTTTGAAGTTTAACGATATTGTAATTGCTTAGGATATGTTCTTCTGTGGAACAATAATTTTGATAGTATGAATTTCACATAAGTAAGACTACACTTGATTGCCAAAGTTATTAGTACCCCGGCCACTTAATTATCAATAATTCAGACGAAAGAAAATAAGATCATGTAACATCTTAGCTTGTATGATTAGATATCATTGACATGGAATGAGCCATAACATTGTATCTCTAAAGGAACTTTTCGTCTTATCTGATCAACGTTTCTGAGATAAACCAAGCACTAAGCAATTCAAAGGGGAATATCATCAAAACTTAACCTTTGCCAAGAACCGAACAATGAGAAATGAATTTTATTTCATTGGTGTGTTTTCTCCATTAGTATGATTACTTCTTCTGCTTTGATAGCTCCGATCATTATTAATTAGTTTAGTTTATTACAGTAAGCTTATTTGCTTTATTGCGGATTTGCGGTGCGAATCTTCTTCTAATTAAGCAAAAGCTAGCCCACTAAGAGTTAATTAGCTTAAACTTTTGATCAACTTGTAGTACCATGAGGAGCATGGCAAGAATGAGCTTAATTAAATTACACAAGTTGATGAAATTATGGTACCAGGCTGCTAAAAATAATGATGATATGTAAGTTGATAACTAACAAAAGCTTTAGAAAGAGCTAGCTATAGCCTTCAAATCCAGGATGGAAACGTATATGGGAGAAACTCGATCTTCATGAATCATGGCAATGTGGCAAATGATGTGGTCAATGGTATATAGCCAAACAAGAAGTTGATAAGATGAAGACATATAAAGCTTAACCTTTGCCAAGAAGTTGCATCAAGACATATAAGATTATTAAGTCACAAATTATCATTAGCCTAACTAGTTTATTTTTGAAAGGATTAACCTTAACTACTTATACTAGAAAACACTAAAAAAAATCAAAGGAGGAGTAATTTTGTGTGGCTTAAGAGATTAATGTACATGTTAAGTCGTTAAAGCATACATTTCTAACTTGTGCCATGATCATATATATATATATATATCCTTTTTTTTTTAATAGAATCAACGATGGTGTCTTGATAGACTAATATATAAGTATATTTAAGTACATGTTTAACATAAGATTTAAGAGTCTGTTGGTTCACAAAAACAAACCCTTTCTGAATAAAAATTGATGAAGGTAAATTAGATGCTCGTTGAGTTAAACCGATATTCATATTTTGGATTGGAACTCTTTAATTGGCATCATCAGTTGCTTCACCATACATGATATGAAGAAAGGAGAATATAACTCAATGATTTTTATTCTCATTTCTCCACCATTCCCCATCGATCAGACATGCTTAATTAACTGGCACATTATCGTTAAAAACAATATCGATCTAGCTTTAATTTGTTCATATATATATATATATATATGCATGATCGAGCAGTCGTTGTTTACTAGTAGCCAGTCCAGTACTGATTGGGGACGTCCCTGAGAATTTTCTGCACTTTTTCTTGGCGTTCTATTCTAGTGGCAGATTGGTGGAGGTAGGTGTTGATTTAGATTTTAGTGCCGCTAGTCCAAAAAAAAAACATATGTGACTAGATTCAATATGCTTTGTTTAGAGATATGGAGTTATATGGTGGGTGAGCTCTTAGTCTAAGCTTGAGTCGGCATCAGAATCAAATGTATAGAATAAGAGCTAGATCAGTCTGCTTCTTAACTTTCTAAAAATCAAATTATTAGGTTGTTCACTTGCTTGCTCATTTCAAAGAATGACGATAATAAGGACTAAAATTTTCTTCTTGATTTGGCTGAATTTGGTAGGATGAATTATTATTCAGGTTGATGAATGTCAATCAAATCATTCCATTAGTCGTTTTATTTTTATTTTCAATATTGTTTGAATACCTTTATGATTACCTAATCTACTTTTAGTGGAAAATACACACGTACTGCAAATTGTGTTCAAACAATATATTTCGATCTTGAGTTCTTGACACATCGTCTTATCTATGATGTTTGTTTCTACCTCTTTCCGAGATCACGGGAAGGGATGTCGAATTTTTGTAGCTGCACAAGTAACACCGCGTCAGGAGTCAAGACTGGGGTGACCCAGTTTTCAACTCTCCGATACTTAAGTTAACACGCGATGGTTATTCGTGTAGTACCGGAGTAAGGGAGGAATGATAAACTTACCTTTTCTGGGAACTTATGTCTGTTTTTTAGGCTAGTATTAGGAGTCGTGTTGTCTGTTTTCGATATGGGACTATTTTGGTGGTCATGTTCAGCGTTGTTTACGCCTAAATTAATATTTTACTGGACAGTAAATGTCTATGTAAATATTAATTATTTCTTGGTCCATGTCATACCGGCGAGCCCAAGTTTCTCTAAGTCTACAAGTGATAGCCCGCCAGTAAGACCACGTGAGCTGAGAACAGAGTTCGCATGTGAACTGGACTTCATTTAGCTCGCGCGCGGAATGAAAATAGGCGGACTACGCAGTTCACTTGAAACACTTAGCTCGCGCGCGGAATGCCTTCGCGCTGAATTACTATTTGCCAGTCCGCATAGGCGAGGCGAGATTGACTCTCCGCGTAGAAGACTTCGCGAGGAAGCAACATGCGGAGTCTGCGCGCACCACTTTAATCGTTGAAGATTGTTACAAGTCTTTGATATGCTTCGGGCCAATCCATGTGGCCCGTTTAATATAAAAAGCCCTTTTAAGGCTCGCGAGCTGCAATAGCCCGCGAAATGGAAGCGAGCTTCAGGAGCACGCGAGATAGCATCCTATGACAGCCTGCGGGATGAGGATATTGCTAATACCGGTTCGCATAGGAGTCTACAGTTGGCAGCGAGGAAGCAATGCCCTATGTGGAATGAAGTGTGCGAATTGGACATGTGTTACAAGATGGTTGGTTCGCATGGTCGGAGCCGTGTCCTTGTCAATTAGGGTTTCAGAGTCCAACTTGGATTCTAATCACTTTTCTTCTGCCGCAAGTCGAACTACTATATAAAGGGGCTCGAACCCTAACAGACACTCTCTCTCAAACAAACACAAAAACACAAATACAAACTGAAACCAGTTACCCTTCGAGCTCCTCGAAACCCTAACCCTAAGCGCCGCCGCCTAGGTTCTTTCTTCAGAGCCATCCGGACTCTACTACCCCGACTTCTCTCTGAACTCCCTATAGTTGCTCTACTCGCGCCGCCGTGAGTATCGATCGCTTGTGTTCGTAAATCCTCGTCTGAGGTGGCACCTAAACCCCATTCGCCTGATCAGAAGTCAAGATCTCGCACACCTGCAACCTTTTCCTCGTCCGCGAGGTGGCACGCCGGCAACTCCCCCTTCTCTTTGTTCGCTAGAAACCTCTGCTCCGCGCGCTGAGGATCGTGGCCAAAACAAGTGTCTCCCCTTTCAGGGGTATTTAGTTGTTGTTAGGTGGTTCCAGCAAGTAAACAGTTGTTGGACCTTCACTCTCTAGGTGCCAGCGGAGGTTCCACTGGTGGCGCCTAGCCCGAAATGGCCTCTGGCGACCGGGTGATCAGGCTATATTCTCGGCATGACCAAGTGTTCTTGGTTATGTATTAACAATGTCCTAATTTGGCAGAATAATGTACTCTTTCAACTTTTACGTACAATAAGTTATATGTGTGAAGTAGCTAGCCAGCAGCTACCTGCACAAAAATGTTAAGAGAATATCAGTGGACTCACAGCTTAATTAGCAGACTGAAAAATAATGAAGAATTCACAATGCATCTGTGCCATTGCAATTCTTTGCTACACAGTGCATCTGTGCCTCTTAAACTTTGATAGGCATAAGTGAGAAGCTTATGTGTATGGAAAAATTAGTGCTTCATATTCCTAATTTCAAAAGATGACTTGTACGTATGCATGTTAGCCTTGAATCGTCACGAGAAATCATCATACCCCAATTTTAAGAGTACGTACAGTTTGTTATGAGAAGGCTAGGAGTACGTGCATGTTCTACATCAGCCATAAGCAAGCTAATGTAGGATATATGCTATCATATAGTAGACTAACAAGTTAATAACATTCATACAACTTGATGTCCATTTGGAGACGAAAATAGTTGGCACCCTGAAA
The DNA here is from genome assembly GCA_009720345.1 of Fragaria iinumae. Classification (NCBI taxonomy): domain Eukaryota; kingdom Viridiplantae; phylum Streptophyta; class Magnoliopsida; order Rosales; family Rosaceae; genus Fragaria; species Fragaria iinumae. The sequence goes on from CM019121.1 coordinate 1,693,278, forward strand.
AGTATCAGTCTTGAATGTGCAGATCCCTCTAGCCATGAAGAAATCTCCCGTTCCTCCAACTACAGAAAGATCCCTAGTCTCAGCATACATCAAATCCGCCCCCATGATATTGAGCGTACCCTTGTGCTGGCTCGAGTTGAATACCAAAGTGTAGGCAAACCATGCAGTGTAGTCGTCCTTCATGTCGTAGAAATAGAAGCCTTGAGCTCTTCCGATTGCCGGAGACAGAAGATGGTGGTCTTTGGTAAGAGGATCATTGAAGACAACCAGCATTCCGAACTTATAGTTGCCGAGCCCCGTTGCATTTGCTGCCCTAGCTGATGTTGCATTGTTCTCATCCGTGCCGTTGAATAGGGTGTCGTGGTAGTAGAGCACAAACCTCTTGCATGGTTTCGACTCTTTGATCGAGTGTTTAGTTGCTGAAACAGATTGGAATGCAATGAGGACCAAAATCATGAGACAACTTTTTTCTACAGAAATTGCCATGGTTTGGTACCGGTATTAGCTGATCTGATTGAAATTTGTGTTTCTTAATTGGCTCCCCAAGTCTGTCCAATTTATATTGATGCTCCAAGTTGCTAGTTTGTCTCCATGCTCGTAGGGTTTTCATGAAGAAGATGCCCGTATAGAGTCAGGTTGCTAAGCTTAATTAGCTCTTTGGATGTAGCTAGCGTAGTATATAGTGTGGCGATCAAACTTGTAACTTGTACGTAGTTATCCGATGGAAATTGAAACTACATCTTGCAGACCAAATAGAATGCGTTCAGTGAAATGTGTATCACATGTTTCACTCACAAGATAGATCATATATATCAATGATAGAAGTGGAGGTTCTAGCCTTCTAGGAATGGAAAACAAAAATCAAATATTAATAGAACTGGCATTTATCATAATATCATACAGTCCTTTATTCGAGTCTCGGAGTTTTGGTTTACAATATGGAGTACTTGAAAGATGAAATTTCTGACTTGATCTGCAGTTGTTTTAGACTAGTACCGAGTCTTATGGTTTGTGATCGGCAGGGAGCTTTCATATGTAAACTTCCCCACTTAATTAAAGGCATGCAGTGTTATTTGTTTTAAACATTCTACTTAACTCTTGCGTTGTACTTGTCCAACTAAGTTTCCTAAATAGAGTCATGTCCTCTCTGCTCCGATCTACCCGGCCAGTACATCTTGATTCTTATGCATGCTAACTCATTAGGTGTGAGATGCTGATACAGCTGCTGCTGCTGCTGCGATCAGCTCAAGAGTATCTGGTTTAATTCCAATCGTTTACTTTGTCTTGTTTTGCAAAGGAGACAATAGCTAACACATAGAGTAGAACCGACAGCTGAAAAAACAATAGAGAACTCATCTAGTCACTAACTAGCAAATTGCAAGTAATTAACTAGCACAAATATACCTGCAGAACCAACATAAATGAATTTTCTTCGCTTGGCATTACATATTTTGTTCTAATGATTCCTCTTTTCTGTTTGGTTCTCCACTTAATTCTACTTGTGACGCTCCTAATAGGCATCAATCGTCTTATTCATCAGTACATGCCGGCCTCCATAGAGAACATAATTAGGAAGTGTTACAAACAGATATATCAAGAGAGATTCTTACCTACGAGTCCTATGACGGGTGCATACAACTTTCCTAGCATTGGAACAACAACATCACTATAGTCTAATAACATTCATACAACTTGATATCCATTTTGAGGCGAAAGTAATAGTCACCCTGAAAAGTATCAGTTTGAAAGGTGCAAATCCCTCTAGCCATGAAGAAATCTCCTGTTCCTCCGACGACCGAAAGATCCCTAGTCTTGTCATACATCAAATCCGCCCCCATGATATTGAGAGTACCCTTGTGCTCGCTCGAGTTGAACACCAAAGTGTAGGCAAACCAAGCAGTGTACTCGTCTTTCATGTCATAGAAATAGAAGCCTTGAGCTCTTCCAACGGCAGGAGACAGAAGATGGTGGTCTTTGGTAAGAGGATCATTGAACACTACCAGCATACCAAACTTGTGCGGACTGGCAAGCCCTGTTGCATTGGCTACCGCAGCTGATGTTGCATTGCTCGCATCAGTGCCGTTGAATAGAATGTCGTGGTAATAGAGCACAAGCCTCTTGCACGGCTTCGACTCTTTGAATGGAGTTTTAGTTGCCAAAACAGAAGGGAAGACCAACATAATGAAGGTGAGGATCAAAAGAATGGAACTTTTTGCTACTATAGTTGACATGGTTTTTCTTAATTGGCTGATGGGATCAATGTTGGGTTAAGTGGATTAGACTTATCTAGTTGGTGCAATTTATAGTGCCGAATGCCGATCGAGAAATACCATATCTGTCTTATGCTAGCTCCTAGTTTGGATTTGTTAACCAAAGCAATAGTCACTGTTCGTTTATTTTGTAATAGTTTAAGCTTTTGGATTTCGTTTGATTTGCTAAGCTATTATCATGTAGAGTTTTAGTTGCTGTTAATTAAACTCGATCGATCTCCACTTCCCAATTCGTTTACAATGTTTAGAGTCAGATCCCATTAACATGTTTATTTGTAGTACTTAATTAGACGTGTATAGTGTGTTAGTTTGATATACATTGTTAAATGTCTACAATGTTTAGAGTAAAATCGCATTAATATGTTTATTTATAGTACTTAGATGTGTATAGTGTGTTAGTTTGATATTCTTAAAATTTTGAGTATCAATTGTTATTTATAATGCTAGTCAATCTTCATTGCCTGAACTAAATGTTTCTCGCTGCCATGAGCCATACCTGAAATTTGGATGTTGTGAGTTTAGTTTATAGTACAAAACTTTGAACACTCGGTCTTGTAGTTTTCTCTGTTCTTTCTACAAGTATAACTATTATATTCACAATAGTGCCCTATGAGTGCCAAAACATATGAATAGACATGATCCAACAATAGAATGATTCCTTTTGCAAAGGACCTGAGAGTGCTTGTTTTTAAGCTCTTTTGCCGTCCAAACAAATCATAAATGGATCGAATGAGTAATGTCCTCTCTGCTCCTACCGTTTACATTTTGATTCCTGTAAACCCCAAACTGTCACTTTGTGTCTCTTTTGAGAAGTCAAATGGTATAGTACTAACAACAACAACCGCCCAGTCCCTAGCACAAATCATCTATTTGTTTGGTGCCATTACTACAGAACTCACTTTGCTCCTGTAGCTCCTATCAAAAATAGAAGTAGAATTTTACCAATACCAAGGAACAAAGAGAAAATCTAATATCACTTCATCAGTAGCAGATAATTCTCACGAGAAAAATTAATAGCTGAAAATCAATCATGATTTGATTCAGTATCGTAATGCTTAGAAGTGAAACACTCTTGATCTTGAATCAATGTACTGAACAGTTGAAGCAATTAAATGTTAATGCATTCTTGCTTTAGCTATTGGGGTAGGGAATGCCTTGCTTCATTGCATAGCTGAAAAACATACAATGGAGGTTAACATTTATTGTTTCAAAACAGATGAAATTTTTAAGTGACTATGACCAAGTTGCTAGCATTTGAACCCCAAAATGATGACTATATTCAATGATGGGAACCTACACTTTGCATGATATAGTTACATTCTCAACCAGTCAAGTCATATTCAAACCAGACTAGGTCGCGTCTGTATCTTTATCAAGTGACTCCTCCATCTCTGATGCTAAATTCAATGGTACCTGACCGTTGTATTGTTGCACTACCAAGACTGATGCTTGAGTAGAGAAATCTGGGGATATCAACAAGCTTCCCACAGGTCCCAATTCCGGGCACTCGCTCCTCTTATTTAGGGCCAAGGCTACTTCTCCACCAGGGCATCGTCCCACCAGAAACAGATGGCATCGACCTGTCTCACGAATCACACCAATGGTTTGTGCCTCATTTCTGACTACCTTCTCTTCGTATGTGATTGAGTCATCCTGAACGATTCTATGCTTGAATTCAGCAAGGAATTCCTCATCTACCGACCCCACTTTGCTGCCAGATTTGTGATCAATATCAACAGTTGATATCTCCCCAACAATCTCAGGTTCCACTAAGAAGCGAATGACCACTAAACGGATACCAGGGTGCTCGGCCATGCGAGCCCCATAGGCAAGGGCTTCACGGTCATCACGGCCCCCAAAGTAAAGAACTGTAATGAAATAAGAAACATTACTCGCAGCAATATGTGTTGTTCCACCAAGCCCACGGTCGACTAGAATTCCAACGGAGCATGGTGCATGCTCAAGAACTCTTTTGTTAACCCCGCGAAAGTCATTTCGTGTAGTTTCTAATGTACCATCTAGCCTCTGGTGCTTATGGAATGGAAGGATTATGATTGCAGCTCTTTTGCTCTCAGCTGTAGCACAAATGTCCTCATGCATATTAGAAACTGAAGAGATTTCTGTCATTGGCCTGATGGACACGCTGCTCAATTGTTGGTACGCCTCGAATGCCACAACAACGTTATCAGTATTTGATCGCAGTCCCTTATTCCAGAAGGGTAACCCATTCCTTCTCGCCTTGTGTACCATTAGTATCGCCGATGACCTCTCAGAGAGCTCCTTCAGGTGCATTGCATAAACACAAAGGCCATCACGCTTCTTTGTACCTCGTGAGGCCTCAAGCAAATTTATAATTGATGGAATGTTTCTGGCACTATGGAAACAGGACAAGATCCTTAGCTGGGAGTTCGTATTCTTCCTTTCAATTGTTTTATACTTGTAATCAGCCATTCTGGCTCTTTTCGCTGGCTTATATACAGCAGTGACAAGAGGTGTGGTGATGAAAGTAGTAAACAGAGCCATTAGAACCATAATGGCAAAAGTCTGGTCATTCAAAACCTGCAAAATGGAAAAATTCATATGCATTAATCACATGTTGGATACAAAATAGCAGACCTGGTTAAGAGATTAGGACTATAATTGTATCAGCAACATCTTATATACGTACCCTTCTATCTTTGCCAATGTTCAGGACAATGAGTTCCACCAACCCTTTAGTGTTCATTAGGAACCCAAGAGCTAAAGCCTCCTGGACAGGCACCTTGCATAGAAGTGAGACCATAACAGTCCCGAAAATCTTCCCAAAACTGGCAGTAAATATGACCAAAACTAATAGACCCCATGACTGAACTCCCTCAATTGTTGCTACATTGGTCTTCAGTCCACTTGAGACGAAGTACAACGGAAGAAATAGACCAGATACAAGATCTTCAACTTTTTCCACGAGACTACCCGCAAATGGCCCCTCCTTTGGAACAAGAACTCCAATCACAAAAGCACCAAACATGGCGTGAATACCAATTGTATCAGTAATAAATCCAGCTGCCAGAACAGCAGTAAGTGTAGCACACACGTAGATTTCGTCAATGGGTTCACCTTCATGACAACGTTGAGCCATCCATTTGAAGATTGGTGGTACAACAAGAATTGCACAGATGACAAACACAAATCCAGACAATAAGACCCACAACGAAACAAGGGGAGATTGGTCACTACCCGATAAGGCAATGGCAAGAGCAAGCAGAACCCAGGCAGCCACATCATTAATTGCAGCAGCTGACATAGCCAATCTTCCGATTTCAGTAGTCAAAAGTTTCAGCTCAGCCAGAATACGTGCTAAAACGGGGAAAGCAGTTATAGAGAGGGCCACACCCATGAACACAAGAAAGGCAGTAAAATCTACCCCTTTGGAAATAGTTGCTCTGAGGACAAACGATGAACCAATTCCTAATGCAAATGGGAGACTGATTCCTACTACGGCAATGGCAAGGGCTTTTTTTCCAGTCTGGCGAAGGGCTTTAGGATCTATTTCTAGGCCTGCCAAGAATAGAAAGAACAGGAGACCAAGGTTTGCTAAGGTGTCTAACACCGTGATACTCTTTGGTGGAAATATTGCCTGGAGATAACTTTTGTTTCGTCCCAGAGCTGATGGACCAAGTAGTACTCCTCCCTGACAAACCAGAAATGTATTCAAACTCAGATGAACTACAATTTAACATGGTGTTCCATATTCTCTTTCCATCCAGTTAAAAAAAATGCAAGTAAAGGAAGTAAATTCTATGAAAATATCAAGCAATATATGAAAGAGGAGTTTTAAAAACTCATATACAAGGAAAACTAGTTTATTACCAATCCAATATAACAAAATCCCCAAACTACAGAGCAAACAAAGTACACACCTACCAACTTCAAATGAAAAAGAATTTAACAATGAAGGGTTACAAAAGCTCCTCTTTAGAACTGGTAACAGTGAGTATAAGTACAGAAATGCAATGACTAAAACTAGTAGCACTTCAATTAAATTTATGCCCACAGAGAAAGAGAAATAAACTTACAATAATCTCAGCAATGACTCGTGGCTGTCTTAGTGGTTTCAGAAGATAGGCAAGACCCCGAGTGAGAGCAACTACTATACATATCTGCAAAATAGCAAGAGGCAGCGCAAAATGAAGAGGATCATCACCCTGGAATACACCATTTGATGTCGCCTTCATCGGAGAAGGACATGTATGTCCTGCTGAACCATTTGTAGCCATGACACCCAAAAAGAAGTCCACCAAAAAAATCTGTAAATTCAACTCCAGTTCCAAGAGAAGCTCTTATCAGACTTCCAATTCCAGAATGACCAATTTATACAGAACAGGACCACACAAACACTCAATAATCCTTCCAATAAACATGTTAAAATAAACAAAACACGAATCGTAGTGAGGCACCATATTATACGCCAAGAACAAGTGAACTATCTATGAAAAATTCCACTGTGCTTAGAATGAGAACAAACAGAGTACCTAATCAACCTCACAAGAACCTACAGTCATTTGCTAAGGTCGCTGTTGATATAGTCGGTCAGATTAAAAAAGAAAAAGTCATTTTGTTTCTTCTTCCACCAACTTAGCCATAGCTCATTGCTTGGTGATTTTAAGAGTCCTAAATTCAGTCAAACTCAAACTCAAACTTGAAACTTTGAAACCAGGAAAACAAGTCCAACACAAAACAAACTCCATATTCCACACAAAACTGAGATTGAGACGAGAATTTCAAATCCTAATCCTAATTCTAATTCAAAGTCGATCAAACTGGAATTTCAAGAACCATAGAACATCAACATTCTATTGCTTCTCTGTCATAAAGTAGGCATTGGTGAACAAAAGAACGAGTCTTTGAATCAATGGCATTACACCCATGTGAGATTTCATCAAAAAGAATTCATCTTTACACAAACCCATCATCAATCTTGTAAATCCAAACATGCACCAATAACCCAATTCAGCACAAAAAAGATAGAGATTGACTTCACCTGGTTCTGGGGTCAGTAGAATTGCATGGATCAAATATGAACCACCCTGGCCTTGGCTGAACCAGAGAATGGCTCAGAACTGTGACACCAGATAAGCTATGTGAAGGTTGAGAAAGAGAGACAAAGACAGGTGGGGTTTAACAAGATTTGGGTGACTTGGTTTTACTTTTCTTTTCTGAAAAGGGAGGGTTTTGGGATACTTGCTCCTCAATTTATTTTCTCACCTTCATCCCCACCCACCTATACGACACATGTCCCATTTTTTTTAACTCATCTAACTATGGTTAACAATATAAATCTAAAATTATTTATTTAATTTAAATTTGTAAGATTGAGTATTGGGTTTTAAGGTATAGGGTTTAGGGTTTTAAAGTTTGGGGTTTACGGTTTAGGGTTTCGAGTTTGGGGTTTAGAATTTGGGGTTTAGGGTTTAGGGTTTAGGGTTTCAGGTGGGGTTTAGGGTTTAAGGTTTAAGGTTTCTGTTTGGGGTTTAGGACTTATTCTTTCATCATAATTAGACATAATTAAGTAAAACCCTAAACCCCAAACCTCAAATCCTAAAGGCATAAACCCTAAACCTTACTATAAATGCCCAACCTCTTAAATTTATATTAAATAAATAATTTAGATTGTTAACTATTGTTAGGTAAGTTAATGAAAATGAACATGTGTCATTTAAGAGGGTGGGGATGAAGATGGGTGCTTGGTGCTTGGTGTTTGGTGTTTGGAGCTTTGGATGGCCCAAGGTTATTCTTTGTGCTTAAATATAAGAGTTTTTTTCACCAACAGTCCCTCAACTCTGGTGTACCTACCAATGTGATACCTCAACTCTTAATCGTACCAATGTGATACCCAGACTCTAGTATTGCTATCATTGAAGTACCTCCGTCAGTTTTTTTCAACTTCTCCGTCATCTTGGTGACGTGGCAAGTACGTGAGGCCCACAAAGAGGGTTAAAAGACAAAATTAACCCCATCTGAGAGGAGCAATGTTTTTCCCGCCCTTTACCTTGAGAAAGACACCCAACAATTCCAATTTTGGCGCCAATTTTCCCTCCCTACTCCTTAATTTGCGTCTCTTATCTAAACTAAAGAACTACCGCCAACCAGTCGACCACAATCTGATAAAACCTAGATCAATCTCATTTTCTATTTTTACCCTAGCACTTGTTAAACTAACAGAATAAATATAGAAATTTATATGGAACATCTCATTTCCACAATCTCATAAGAATATAGAAACACATAACTTAACGAAATTCAAATACATGTTTAAGTACCATTAGTTCTTACAAGCAAAAATCATGGCAGATCAACATAAATACTGTTCCATGATGCATAATATGTTATGCAGCACTTAATACACAACCTTAACCAAAAGCCAAAATAACAGGTGAAATCGTTATAAGTGCTGCAATCAAAATAAGTCAAGCTACGATTCAAAGTCCTGCCCACTCTGAAGAACCTTGGCTTGGTTGCAGAGGATGGGATGCTTCATTCTGTGAACCTCTTGCAACAACATTTTGACCACTTTGATTGGCAGCTTGCTGTCTTGTTTGTGAAGATGATGCAACAGCACTAAAACCAGCATTTCGTTCCATAGATTCTTTGACCTTCTTCCATGTCTTTCTTGACCTTATGATTTGGTTCCTCAAACTAGCAGCCCCCTGTGGAAGAGGTGGTCTTCTGGCCTACAAAGAAATCAGCAATAGTATAATAAGAGTGGTTAATTCGATCCTATCATCACTTAATTCTCACATTAATTTTTTAACAAATAATAAAGAAATATTTTCTCAGAATTTTCTCAGAATCAATGGTATAGAGTTTTCAGAGTTTTTCATAAACCACATACCTTAGGGTTTCTTTGCTTTTTGTTAGCAGTACTTGTTCCTGTTGAGGTTCCTTCTCCCTGTTAATATTTTGACATGAGTTAGTGATCGAAATAATGTTGTGAAATGAGATGTGACTTAAACTTAGTCTGAAGTACTTACAGTTGCAGCTGCCTTTGCTGCCTTGGTAATTGGACAGCCTAATTTGTTATGTCCTTGCTGGCCACATATTCCACATGACATCTTGATTCCAGTTCTTGGAAGTTTCCCATCTTTAGGAGCAGGTGGTGCTTTCTTCTCTTTCATCTCCCCTGGTTCCTTGTGCCTTTGCATCTTAGGCCTACCTGGTTGCACCTTATAAGGAGGAGGTGCGATGGGGAAATCCACTGGCTCCCAATCATCCTGCCCCGCAATTGGATAGATCATTGGATTATAGGCTCGCAAATAAGTTGAAGACATGAGATAATCGTCACAGTAGAGTGATGCCTCATGGTTCTTGAATCTTATCGCGCAAATGGCATGGACACATGGTATCCCACTTAGTTGCCACCTTTTACATGTGCACTGATGTTGCCCCAAGTCAACTGCATGAACACTGCCCATCTCTCCGCCTCCAGTGATCTGAAATATGTAATCCCCAGATCTATGTGCTTTATAGCATGACGCCCTCTGCCCAATCTTGTCAATTATTTTCTTGATCCTAGGACCAACTATGTCCTTCCACTTCTCACAAGCAACCCTTCTATTAGCCATTCTTACCATCATATCCATTCTGATCTTTTCCAACATTGTCACAATCGGCTTATCCCTAGCTAGCACTAATGAAGCATTATAAGACTCACATAAATTGTTTAAGAGGATATCACACCTCGAGTCCTCTCTGAAGTAAGCCATTGACCACTGAGCTGGATTTTTGTCTTGAAACCAGGTCCAAGCTTGCTCACTCAACTCTTTTAGATCTGCCATGTGTCTTTTGTACCACACAACTGTGTTTGATCTTGCTGCATTCCATACCATTTGTTTTAGCCCTTCTCCTGGATGCTTGGCTTTGAAATTATTATAGAGATGCCTTACACAATGCCTATGCTCAGCATTTGGAAACAAATCTACAAAATCCCATTAAGATATTGTTAGTGAATAAAGAATCACATTGTAATGGAATTAATAGCTGAAAGTAAAGAAACATACTTGTAATAGCATTTCCTAGCCCTTTTTGTTTGTCTGTCATGAATGTATAGCCGTTATCCCATTCAATCTCCAAATCCCACTTAAGATATTCAAGGAACCAGGTCCAAGTGTCTTGGTTCTCCACCTCTACAACAGCATAAGCAATTGGGTACATCCCATTGTTCGCATCTATCCCCACTGCGGTCAGAATTTGCCCTGGATGGTGTCCTTTTATGTGACACCCATCCAAACAAATGAGAGGCCTGCATCCCATCTTCCAACCTTCCTTACAAGCTGCAAAACATATATACATTCTGTGGAATCTTCTAATTGCACCATCCATCATTGTCTTGATCTCAATAGTAGAGCCTGGATTGCTTCTTAATATCTCTTGTCTGTAAGACGCAAGATTGTTATATTGATCAATGTAGTGCCCTTCATTCATTCTCTTTGCTTTTCTTTTCGCTCTACTGATTGTCTGCACCCCCACCACCAGATTAAACTTTTTCTGTATATTGTTGTGTATTCCCTTCCTAGACCAATCCTCATCAACCAATAGGTCATCAGCAATCTCTTGTGCAATTCTGTCAAAAGAAACAAAAAAAAAACAATTGAATTTTTTACACTAATGTTGCATTGAAAACAATTGAAAAATGAGACTACTCTATCTTTAAGCACATCAATCAGAGGAGTTAGAAACCTGTTATAAGTCAACCATTGGCTTGAATCCACCGGTGAGCATGAATGATCATTGTTGAGAGTCCTGATGATCATGGTATCACCCGCATCTTTCTCTGTGCTTGCATACAAGTTGAATGGGCATTCCCATTGACAAGAGACTTGAACTTTGTTTTTCGAATTTTTTTTAAACCACAAGCCAAGTTGATTTTTGATGCCATACTCTCTTACACCTTCTTTCAAATATTTTGAATTTGGGAATGCATGACCTAACTTAAATTTAGGATTTTTGAGGTCCACTGATCTGATCCAAGGAATTATCTTTACTCCTTTCTTGAGTTTTTTGGGAAGTGGATTACCATTCTCATCCTCTTCCGTTTCACTCCCATTTAGATCTTGAAGCTCATCAGAATCTCCTGCTTCATCAGAACAATATCCTCTGAAACCCATATCTTCAAACTCTTCAATAACTCTCGGATTGGTGACATTTTTCTCGAACTCAAAATCATCAAACTCATCATTGTCAAGATCGTAGTCTGAGTCAACATAAAAATCTGAACCCTCATCAGATTCATCATCATCAACTACAACCTCTACTTGCTTGCTACGCTTACCCCTTGTTTTATATCTTTTCTCTGCAGGCTTTCTCCCACTTTTGTTAACCTTCTGAGCTTCCACAGACCTTTTACCCTTATCCTGAGGCCTTTTCGCTAGTTTACTTGCATCAGATTTTTCCTTGAATTTAGCAGCCAACTCCTCCCTAGCAGCAAATGCCTCTCTATATCTCTCATCAGCAATCTCCCATTCTCTTTTCTCAGCCTCTTCACTTGCTTTTTTCTTAGCCTCTTCACTTGCTTTTTTCTCACCCTCCTCCCTCTCTAGTCTCTCTAACATCTCACTGTCACCTGCACAAGCTTCTCTCTGCCTCTTCTTAGCAGCTTCATATTCACTCTTCTCCCAAGCTTCTCTATCCTTCTCAAGAGCCTCTTCTCTCTGCCTTTTCTGAATCAACGCAAGTTTTTTGTTCAATGCTGCAGTAGCAGAAATATCAATTCTCCTTGCCAAATACGTTTTAGGTACTGGCTGTTGCACAGTACTATGACCCCTTTGCCCCTGCAACTGAGAACTATTCTCACTTTGACCCACATCTCTTTCAAAGACACTTGTTTGTGAGGCAAAAATATCGGGTATGATATCACTTAGATCAGCAAATGTGGACTGAGTTGCAATTTGGTCTGCATTTATACAACTTGAGTCTCCACCAACCATATCAACTTCACCCATATTAACTCCTTCACCTACCTCTGCAGCTCCATCTTCAAGCTCAATCAAATCTGGGCCACCATCCTCATCAACTCCCACTGCACATGTATTTAACTGTTTTGCATGCAAATTAGCTTCCTCAAACATTCTCTCTTTTTCTGCTGCAGACATAGTATTGAGAGGATTTTCATGATCAGGGTCTACTGGCCTTAAATCATCCAATTCAGCCTCCCTTATTTTCCTCCTACCACCACCTGTAATGTACAAACTTATCTGTTTGCTTTTTGGTGGAATCAACTTAACCATTTCCAATGCATCTGCATCGTTTTTAATTGGAATCCACCCTTCATTACATGTTGTCCTTGGAAGCTTGAAGTGATAAGAAATAGGCTTCTCCCTGTACCCCAAATCATAAGCAATGTTGTTCAATTCAATGAAAGACATGAGTTCAGGATCTAATCCGTCCAAGTAGATCTTCCCTGCCGTCTTGCTAAACCTAGCCACTTTATATTTCTTACTTCCATCTAACTGCTTGTCAAAATAACCACCGTGATGAATCTCCAATATGTATTGATCATCTGAAACTGAAAGAAAACAAAAACAATCATTCAGATGTGTATATAATCAAACTAAACAATGTCAAATATTAAAATGTGAAACTATACGAGTAATGCTAGCTTCATATGTTTCAACCAATATGAACAATCACACAATTATCAATATATGTATATGTGTGTTATATATATATATATATATATATATATATATATATATATATATATATATATGTGTGTATGCTAGATAAAGTAAAATATTAAAACTCTTACAAGTTGAACAGATCTGATCTGATGAAAAAGAATGAATGACAGATTCAAAGCTTCTGGGTTTGTATTTAAAAACCACAGTTATATTCCAATTCCCCTCTTCTTCAAACTAAAGTCCAAACAAGATCAATATAAAATGACAAACACAGAAATCTATTTGGCTTTATGCAATTATGCTTCATTCTTTATTATCAACTCCAACTCCACGTACTAACCCAATTTGTTTTTCACACCATTCGCACACCATGTCAAGGAATTCCCCATGTCAAAACCCAGGTTCAAGTGTGTGATTTTGTGGGATTGTCGTTTCACTACTAGTAAAGAAAACTTACTTTTGGGTGGCTGACCATATTCCCTAAACATTCTCCACATCTTCGCCATCGAAGATGCTATCAACTATTCGAGATTCGATTTGAAGAAAGTTGAAATATTCTGACTTTTTTGGAGACTTTTCCTCTGTCTCCACTCTGATATGCTAGCAAAAGTGCAAAACGGCCCAGAAACATAATGGAAGATCTATATATATGAGGGCCAGATAATCAGAAGACCAGATTAGGTTTGCTTTGGTAAAATTTCATGTTTACCCCTCCTTGTGGGCCCCACGTATTTGCCACGTCATAAAGATAACGGGGAGGTTGAAAAAAACGGACGGAAGTACTTCGATGATAGTAATACTAGAGTCTGGGTATCACATTGGTACGATTAAGAGTTGGGGTATCACATTGGTAGGTGCACCAGAGTTGAGGGACTGTTGGTGAAAAAAACTCTAAATATAAAGAAAGAGTTGAGCTGTCTCAAACTCTCAGGTGGGGAATAGGAAATTTAGGAAGCAAACCACAAAAGGCAACGACTTTTTGTCACCTCTAATATATTGACTTTACACACTACACTAAATGTTCTATTTTTATTTGGGAATTTTCATAATATATAAAACACCCACTTTGTAATGTGAGAGTGGGATGATAACATGGTTTTTTTCTCGATGGCTAATGATAACATGGTTTGGTGCTTCAGAGCTTTCTACAGGTTTTGTTTGCAATTCTAGAATCTGCTACGTATTATATGATGAAAGGCATCTCATATCATGTGTTAAGAAGTCGAAATTTGTCATTCGTCTTTTTTTTTTCTCTCTCTTATTCAATTCATGTTCTTGGATGGATCATCGATTGATGTTTCCTATATGATCTTGAGGGTTTGTTTCTTAGCCTTTGAGTTCATATAGCCCCAAACACCAAAAAAGAAAAGATATTGAAATCAAACCATGATAGGAATGTTATTATTGAATATCTGATGTAGATAGGTAGTATGATGAGGAATGATCTAGAGTTACTGACAATATCAAAAGAGGGAATCTATACAATATGATTTATCCGAGATAAGTACATAATTATTGTGATTTTAGTATCTTGTCTTTATAATTTTATTGTGTCCGTAAAAGGTACACATAATTTTTTAAACAAAATAGATCGATAAGTTTGTTTTGCATCACGAACACGACAGCATAATAACAATTTAGTCTTTCACATAATTTCTTAAACAAGTATAAAACCAAAATGATTGTTATTGTAAACAAACCAATGGCAGGTGTGAAGTTGAAATCGAAAAATAAAAATAAAAAATGGCAGGTGTGAAGTGTGAAGTGTGAAAAGGAGAAACTTGTGTGCATCTATCTGCCAATTTTAGAAACTGAGGCATCTCTGCAGTGTGCTTTAGAAACTGAGGCATCTCTGCAGTGTGCTACAAGATTTTCTATATTTGACCTTGCAAATTAAATCTGCAGAGAGTTTGTTTGATGGTTAGTGATGAAATGATTTTGTCAAATATCTGTCTTAATCTATGATCCTCTAAAATTTAGCCAAATCTCAAAATTAAGGCAATGAATATGGAAGGAATGTGGGATGCTAATAAACATCTGAATAGGAAGCCTTCTTAAGGAATTCCAATCTGGGTGTCACACTGTTCACAGCTCGATCATCTGCTAACAAAATGAACAGAGGCTACCGTTTTGCTTGTAATCCGTTAGTATATCTATTTTCCGGTGAGAAATATGTTTAACTATGATTCATTGTTTTCTTCTTGACTGAAAAATGAAACCGAAATGAAGGCCATAAGGTGAGGAGGAACAAAGTTGACTGATCTACAACATTATCTTCAGTTGAGTTTTTCATAACAGTTCACAGTTGACTTTAAATTTGGAGTAGAAGATCAATCTATTAAGTAGACTTGTTCATTCTTTTGGCAATGGAAATCAAATCCTAACCATACAATACTGAATTATGAATGTAACAGGAATCAGGTATAGAAACAGTTTGCATTATTTAAACAACAGTGGATACAAACCACCACTTTTAAAATTGGTTTATGATTATGATCAAGTTGATTTCTTATGATGGGTACTACTCCTTCACTCAATGATAATATTTTTTCAAATAACATGTTTGATCTTTTCAGCTCAAAATAATTGATGTAACTGAAATTTGTATATTTATAAAGAAAGACAGAAGCTAGCTTTTATTGTGAGGTTGCATAATAAGCCAAACTACTGGCCTTCCAATTTTCAGAGTTGACTCACAAGTCACAACAGAGGGAGAGATTTGGGTGACTTAAAGCCCAAGCAATCCTTGCCCTAAGTGATAGCATATAGATCACATGATTACAAGAAATTAAAGAACAAAAAGGTGATACCAACTCATTAACCATTAAGGAGAAAACTGAAAATATAGAAGATGTGCAGATTTGTTGTTGGGGAAATACTTTTATTTGATATTTAGGAGACCATACGATGTACAACCTGTGAGATTTTGTAACTTGTGACCTTACAGATACAACAATGTTGAGTAGAAGTAAAGAAAGAATTCCAACTAAATTTTCACCATCATCTGCATGTACAATGAGAATCCAAACAGCCGATGGGAGCTGCTCATCAGCTGATTTCTGATTCTTCCTGGGGCAACATGACTACCTTAGACAAACCGACTGATGAGTTTGGCAACTTGAGCCCATGATACTGCTGCACTACTAAGACTGATGCAGTGGTACTGAAGTCCGGAGAGATCAACAAGCTCCCAACAGGCCCCAATTCGGGGCAGTCACCCTTCACATTCAAGGAAGCAGCGATTTGACCCTGAGGCCTTCGACCAACCAAAAACAAGTTACATTGGCTAAACTCACGAATCAATGCAGTAGTTTCTGCAGCATTTCCCACTACTCTCTCCTGATACTTGATTGAGCTGTAACTCAAAATCTTGAGCTTCAGTTCAGCAATGAACTTGTCCTCTGTTGGCCCTGCTGAAGTGTTTGAATCATCGTTTACATCAACTCTGACAATTTCTCCCTGAAGCTCCGCGCTTGGTAAGAAGTAAATGATATTTAAGGTGATACCAGGATGCTCAACCATTCGAATCCCATAAGCAAGAGCCTCACGATCATCACTACCCCCAAAGAACAGAACAGTTACAACTAAATCAAGATTGCTGGCAGACACATGGGTGCTTCCACCTAGACCACGGTCCACTATGATCCCTACTGAACATGGTGCATTCACAAGAACCTGTTGGTTAATCAATCTGTACTCACTTCGAGTTGTCTCAAAGGTACCATCCAACCTCTGGTGCTTGTGGAATGGGAGGATTATCATTGCTGCTCTTTCACTGTCAGCACTTGTGCAGATGTCCTCATGCATGGTAGTTACAGCAGAGATTGCTGTCATTGGACGGATAGCCACTCGACTCAGCTGCTCAAAGGTCTCAAAAGCCACAACAACTTGATTATTACCTGACTGCTGCCCTTTATTCCAAAAGGGTAGACCATTGTTTCTTGCCTTGTGAACCATCAATATTGCGGAAGGCCTTTCGTTAAGCTCCATAAGGTGCATTGCATAGACACAAAGCCGCTCCCTTTTTTCAGTCCCACGGGAAGCCTCGATGAGATTAATCATCGTGGGAAGGTTTCTTGTACCGTGGAAACAGGTCAAGATTCGGAGCTGACTATTTGGGTCTTTCCTCTCAATAGTTCTGTACTTGTAATCTTTACTCAACCTTTTAGCTGGCTTATATACTGCCATAACTATAGGCGTTGTGATAAAGGTTGTGAAGATAGCCATGAGAACCATGATAGCAAATGTTTGATCATTCAAGACCTGCATATTCCAAGCGCAAAACATTAACTCAACTATATGACACATGTATCCTAGATAATACAGTTAAAGTCCTATTAATAATATAGTTACAGTTACTTACCCCTCTGTCTTTACCAATGTTAAGGACAATGAGTTCCACCAACCCTTTGGTATTCATGAGGAACCCCAGGGCTAGAGATTCCTGAAGGGGTATTTTGCAGAAGAGGGAAACAACTATAGTGCCAATGACCTTTCCAGAGCAGGCTGTTGAAATGACCAAGACTAAGAGACCCCATGACTGCGCGCCACGAATTGTTGTTACATCAGTCTTTAATCCACTTGAGACAAAGTACAATGGGAGGAATAGACCAGATACAAGATCCTCAACTTTTTCTACAAGGGCACCTGCAAATGGTCCTTCCTTTGGAAAAATAATTCCAAGCACAAATGCACCGAATAGAGCATGAATTCCAATAGCATCAGTGACAAACCCAGCTGCCAAAACTGCAACCAAAGTCGCACACACATACAATTCATCTACTGGTTCACCCTCAGGACAATGTTGCACCATCCATTTAAAGACAGGTCGAACAGCAAATATACATACAAGAACAAAAGCACATCCACACAAAAATACCCATAGTGACACCAGAGGAGACCGGCCACTACCAGAGAGGGAAATGGCGAGAGCAAGAAGAATCCATGCAGCCACATCATTAACAGCTGCCGCTGACATGGCCATTCGTCCAATATCAGTGGTTAAGAGCTTAAGCTCAGCCAAAATACGGGCCAAAACAGGGAAGGCAGTTATAGAAAGAGCCACTCCCATGAAGACAAGAAATGGGGGTCCATCTACACCTTTAGAAATGGTTTCTTTTAGGACAAATGATGTACCAATTCCTAACACAAAAGGCAAAGTGATTCCTGCAAGAGCTATGCTGAGAGCTTTCTTTCCAGTCCGCCGGAGGGACTTCGGATCTAACTCCAAACCCACTAGGAACAGAAAGAAGAGAAGACCAAGATTTGCTATAGTATCAAGCACTGTAAGACTTTTTGCTGGGAAAATTGCGTTGATATAGTCTTTGTTGTGACCAAGAGCTGAAGGGCCAAGCAAGACTCCTCCCTACAGAAAAAGCAATTTAAAGTTAATCCATCTCCTATACATGTGCATTGGATCTAACTTTCACTTACCACATATGAAGGATCAATTGTTGTTCAAATGGCAAACATACTTCAATTAAGACGCTTTTAAAAAACCAGTCTTTCAGACAATAGAAATTGCTAATGGCAGTTTTTAATAATTGACTGCAAGATTACTATCCAATCCCATTTCAATTCATAAGTGGAAGTTTCAATGGAATAATAGAAAGGGAGAAACCATGGACAGATTGCAGATCAAATATATGCAACTAGAAGAGACATAATGCATACTGAGAAAGGGATCGAGAAATGATAATATTAAGCTCCAATATTGAGGAGTCGAAGACAAAACTAACAGTTCAACACAATCTTGGAAATGCATTACTCTGATTCTGACAGATCATTTGCATATTCAACGAAGCTGATCGATTTGCCAGTAAATACTCGACCACTTAAAAGGGGAATTTCACCACATAAAGGCATTTTAGAAATTTTTAGAAATACACCATATAATTGTTTAAAGCATGTAAGCATAGCTTGACTATCATTTTAGGGCCACCAGAGTATGCAAAACAAACAAAAATAATGCATATATAGTGCATACTGTAGATACTTACAACAATCTCTGCAATCACACGAGGCTGTCTTAGTGGCCGAAGAAAATAAGCAAGAATTCGCGTAAGTGTAACCACGAGACATATTTGCAAGATGACAAGAGGGAGCGCAAAATGCAGAGGATTATCACCCTGGAAGACTCCATTGGATGTTGCTTTCATGGGAGATGGACATGTTACTGTGGTATTGTTAGCCATTTTGCAGATGTACAAGAGAAGGAACTAACAATTCTGAATCCAATTCCTGCAGAATGTGATATACATATCAGCATAGTTAAAACTATAGATCCTTATACAATACCATGCTAAAAAAGAAGCAGAGAAAAGGTAAAGAATGACAGCAAGTGCCTCTGGTTTGTAATTATTTGTCATGACATATTCACTCACAGTAACTGTGAATCATGTGTGCAAATCATGAACTTTTTGACAAAATGCTAGCAGTCACAATCTATGCCAGCAAAAAGTCCTACAAGATGAAAGCCCCTAGAAGGGGCAGCTAAAAATATCTAACAAAACTTGTCTAGTTCATATATTCGAGACAAGGTCTAGACACAGACACTATATAATTAAGAAGGATGCCGGGCTTCTTTTTTTTTTCTTTTTTTACGAAAAAGAAAAAAGAGTTGGGCCAGAATTTTTTCATAAGACTGGGCTCTTCCTAGTACAAGAAACCTTTCCTTGGATAGACAGATGCACAATACGTATAATATCAAGTCTTGATGATCACAGTTCAGCATAGCACTTTCTATAGTCAATGAAAATTAGCATAAACAAATCCAAATCACAATCTATGACAAGCTAACTAGGTTCAAGATCACACTTAACTAACATCAAACTAGAATATATATATATATATATATATATATATATATATATATATATATATATATATTACTTAATCATGGCCAGTTGAAGATTCAGGAGGCACATGCTGGGAAAAGTCTACCCTGTATATATTCATGTAAAACTTACGTAACTGATGACAGAGTTGTTTTTTTTTTGTTGGTATGGAAAAACTGGAATTGATGACAGGGAGACTACTTTAAGACACCATTTAAAAACCAAAATGAATGAGGACTCAATTCCAAAATCGACATGAATATGAACTAAACCAAAACCAGTCCTAAATGGTTAGCTACGAGTGGGCCTATCACCAAAATTTGTATGTTCTTTTCCCATACGCTTTTACTTCTAAACAAAAAAAAAAAAGATGATCTCTCTTAACTTCTGGCCAACAATTATTATCATTTTTAGCTCACAAACAAACTTATACCTCGGCAGACGTGCCTGACTTACCTATATATAAGAAAAGGTCAGAACTAAGGGTCATAGAAGACATCAGATATTTTGTAGACATCATCAGATATTTTTCTACAATATTGTGCTACAAAAATGATCAAAATCCAACAATATGACAAAAACATAAACAAAAGAAAAAGATTTTTTTTTCCCGAATCATAATTTATTTTGGAGTTATTCTAGTTTACTAGAAGAAGATTTCCTCCTCTCTCTTTTTTTCTTTTTTTTTTGTTTCTTAATCCTAGAATGACATATATGAAAATATACATAAAAAGTAATGACTAACGAGGTCTACTACGTAAAGGCCTTCACATCAAGACACCTGAGTCTTAAAGTCTTAGACTATGAGTCTTTGACTGGCTTCAGTCCTCAGGAAAACCACCGTAAGCTATGCTTAATCTGCATGTTAATGGATTCCTAGAGAGAGAGAGACCATAATGTCCTCATGCATCTCATCAAATTTACACTATCTGCCATTACTGTAATAAACGGAAATCAAACAGGTTGTCAAATAGACGCCACCATTTTACAGAAAACTCTACCTTAACTTCAACCCAGAAACCACCTCACATTTTCCAGATTCATTTCCCTTGAAACACATCTCATATAATCTCAAAGTTCATTTTTGCATATCTTCTCTGTATATATACCCACAAGGAAAAACAGACAATAATTGCAGAAAAATTACTTGGTAAGGAAAAAAAGAGAAACTTACACTTCTTGTTTTCTCTGAAACCAAGCAGAAAATTGTGTTTGGTTTTGAGAGTTTTGTGTGAAAGATCGAGACTTTTTGGTGTGTACAGGTTGCTAGAGTATCACCCACATTCTATCTTCATTTCTGACAAGAAAGGTGGAAACTTTTCTGGGTAAAGAGCTCTGAAAGTTGAAGAATAGAGCAGGGTCGCCGGAAAGATGAGAAATTTTGGACAGGGAAAAGAAGAGGAAAGACACAGGAGACTGATGTGCACTTTTTGTGGGTTTGGGATTTGGGCTCGGGTTTATATAGGACATTGATGGGATGGAATTCCACTTTTGCCATTGGTTTTCGTTGAATCTTTGAGGGTATTTTGGTAAGAAACAAAAGACCAAGTTTGCTGGAATAAAAGGTCCGAATCTAGAAATAAAATAATATAAAGCATGCAATAAGACCATCTCTATCATAGCCTAAAAAACAAAATTTGGCTTATAGTTACTCCTATTATAAGCCAAATTACAATTCTCAAGATAAAAAATTTAGCTTATGAAATTGGTAGGCTAAAACTAAGTATTATTTTATTCAAACTCTAGATTTTGTTCTTCTAATTTCACTAGCATCTAAATTAAAAATTCGTTTCTAACAACATTTTATATCATCGCGACGATTTCGACGAGATCTTTCATATAAGTCTCATATCGAATATATTTATATAATTTTTTTTTTCATGATTAATTATTTAATTAAACAAATAAATGACAAAATAAAAAGAAATGACTTTACCTAAAGATTTAGCTTACGGTGGGAGTGCTTCTTTAAACTAAAATACTATTAATTTGGCTAAGGATTTAGCTTACGGTGGGAAAATTTGGTAAGCTAAAAACAGATCCTATAGAATATTCTTCTTTTGTAAGTTAAATTTGGTTTACGATGGGAGATGCTCTAAGTAGTTGGATGACTTGGATAAGCGTAATTGCTACGTATTTCCAATGTGAAAGTTCAACGGGGATAAAACAGAATTATGGAGAGGTTTTTGGAAAGCGTTGGAATACACGGGCGTAGTGTACAACAAAGTGGAGCTCTGCCACGAGGCATTATGTCAGCCGCATAATTTAAATTTGAAGAGTAAATATGTAAAATTAATAATTGATTGCGATTACAGTAAATATCACTTTTACAGTTAAATTCTAAGGGCGTTTATGTCAAATGAGAAAGTCTTAGATGCGGCTAACGCATCACGTGTCCTGTGCGACCCACCAGTCACACAGCGACAAGTGTTCCCCCCCCCCCCACCTGCTTTCTTCTTTTTCCTCTACTCCGGCGCTCCGATCTTCTTTCCCTCTGCCCAGCCGCTGTCTCAAACCTGCAACCTACAGCCCCCACCGCCTCCACCGTAAGACTCACCGCTCCAAGCTCGATACAACCCGTGTAAAGGAAGAAGAAGCTTCGCCGGGCCGGAGAAGAGGAAGGAAAAGGACTGGGGGCGTATTCCATCTTTTGCCGAGGTTTTTACAACGGTATGATGGTGTTGCAATGACAGAAAGACCCATAAATGGTGTTGTTTGAATCTATTCATGACATGTTGTATCATGAAACTTAAAATTGATGTGAGCGTCTTGGGTTTAAGCTTTACAAAGACTTGCCATGTATATATTTGACATTAGCCTTAAACAATGCATATTAGAACATCTTTAGCAATGTTAGTTGTTTTTAAGTTAAATTTTAGTCAAATTAGCTAAAATGTTATTTTGGCTAGCCACTTTAGAAATGTGGCTGCATCAATGCTCTTTATTTTAGCTAGCATTACATCAACATTATTCTTCAAATAGAAATTAAATAGTTTAAATATATTTATATAACATATAAAATATCTTACAATGAATGTAATAAATTATAACTAACCTCATTTGAGTCATCTCGCTAGCTAAATATAACTAATATCTTACAAAGAATGTAATAAATTATAACTAGCCTCGTTTGAGTTATCTCGTTAGCTAAATATAGCTAGCGAGATAGCTAAAAGTTATAATAGCTTAAGTTTGGTTAGTCTGCTGGAGCTCCTAAAGCATCTAAAAAAGCTAAACACGCTCTCTAAAATAGCTAAAAGCTAAAATAGAGAGTCTGTTAAAGTTGTTCTTAAACAAGGTCGGAGACTTGTTATCCTCGTCTTTTTGGATTATGTAAGAGTAAGTAAAGCTCAAAACTACTTCTCCTTTCAATAATTAGTTAATTAGTTTTGTTGCAGTTTCCCTCCTAGACATGGACGGATTCAGGAATTAAAACTGGGTGAGACTTGAATTCTATTATGAAAAAAACTCCAATGGTGCAAGAGAAATTTATACATTGAAAATAAGGATACATCTAGACAGAGGAAGAGAACGTAAAGAGCTTTACTCCTCGAATGCGTGTATATACAAAACAATATTCATAAAACTCTCTATGTGTAACACACATGCAAAACTAAATGCAAAATTTATAGATGTAAAGCCTAGATAGCTCACTAGCTTCAAATTTCTTTATCACAAAGTCATTACAAATAGATTCATCGTATTCTTTCTCATTGTCGGAGGACTATATGTATAGTTACCTAAATATTCTTCTTACATTGATGATATATCCATATGGGGGAAGAGAATGATATTTTAGTTGTTGTTGTAAATATAAATATATAATTACCTAAATTCTGAAATTTAGCATCTCTTACATATATCATTTGGCTAGTCTGTGACATGGACCGAGACTTGTATAGACTAGAGATACATACGTAATTTTTCATATATCATTTACCTCGGTGAGTGGGACTTAGACTGACTTACAATGAATGTAATTTTTCTTTTTACAGGCTCTAACTCTATAATTCTATATAGCTAGTTATTTTTTCCTCAAAACCATATGGGTGGGAGCTAGATCCGCCCCTGCTCCTAGAGTAATTTCCCTCCTAACAATATATATTGAGCGCTAACAAACTAATTAACAAACACTACCAAGCCTAAATTCTTATGTTTTAATATGTATAATCGAAGCATGAAGCTTTCATGGATCGATCTTTGCGTCATTAGTAGTCATATAAGGATCAGTGGTTACCTGAGAGAAATATAAACACAGCACCAAGCAAATACCAATTTTAATTAGATCGATCGTAGAGGATTGTCGATAACTCTTTTGTGAGAATGTGTGAGATTATAATAAGCATAAGCTTAGCCAACCTAATCCTTATCGATCTGGTAGCTGGAAAGCTTTTGGTAACGTACTCTTGTGAGAATTTGTGAGATTATAATAACCATATGCTTAAATCTGCTCTCATTCGCAGAATCATGACACAGTTCCAAAACGTGCGTTTTATTTTCTGATGAATTCCATGAAATTGTGGATTATATGAAATAAGAAAAGTCGGGAAAATGCTGCTGGTGTAGGTAGATATATACAAAAATCTCTTTCACGAAAGCAATATGTGGCTCCCAAAACAGGTTACAAAGTCGCCTCAGATCTCATTCTACATGTGAGCACAACTTCTTTAGACTCTAGACTCGCCGAAGGAAGTCAATCCCGCGTCTAGAAATCAAGATTGGCCCTCCTTCTGAAAAGAACTAAAAGATTGGATAACCCGAGTCGAACTCACCCGAGGAATGCTAGCAGTCTTCTTTTTAACATTACGGGTGATGTACAATGAACACATTAGTTATAAACAACAATCAGAGTCGGAATATCTTTGATTAATCGGTGATACTCCACAACACTCTTCGAATACTCATAATCTATGGCGGGCAGGTGCCTGTTGCTGGAAAAGGACCTGATGACATCATTATGCATGGCTGCCTGCAACAATCTTAGAAATACTAATCAGTGAAAATGGTCAATCCTGAGTTGTAATATACTTTTCAGTTCCTAAGTTTGAGGGTTATCTATCATCTTAGGGCACAGCAACCACATCCAAGCTATGCTTGAAAATTAACTAATTAATTTGACTTTATGAAAGATATGGCAAAGTTTTGGTGCGCATGCATGTCATGTGCTGATGATGAAACTACACATGTATTTCAGGAAGGGGGGCTGATCACGGAGAGAAGTTGCAATATCATGAAAGCGATACATCCCGTGTTGATATATACTTGTAGTATATGTTTTGCCAATAATTGATTATCAAATTCTTATGATTTAATTTTCAAAAATAAGAATACAAACGAACGGATAAGAGGTGACAAGATAGTCTTTATAAACACATAGAATGATAGCTAAGTGTGATGGTGTTTCCCTACTAACTCATGTAGAAAACCATAGAGATTGCCATCGGTAAAAGATGTCACCTTTTTAATGGGCTTGGTTTAGTGGAAGTATGTTATGCTGCAAGTCTACAAGTAGGACAGACGCTCTAAGGATTGTCTTGATAATAAGTTATCGGTTTAAACCCTATCTTGTAAAAAACATCCTTGAGGAGAGGATATACCTAAATTGCATCCGGTCCCGAGTGGTATTTTATGGGTCTACACGAGACAAGACCAAACCCGATACTGATTAATCATGGTGCATGTAATTGGTGTTCAAAGATGAGAGAGTTAAACTACTTGAAACTTGGAGAAAAATAAGACTAGATGAGATAGGAAACTTCATTGTAAGTAAACGATGGGGGATCATATAAGAATATTCTTCACAAACTGATTTAGCGTACATCATGTAATACGTACGTATACATGTACGAAAACAAACGGCTTTATAACTCTTAAGAAGAAAAACCAACCAACTGGAAATATATGTAATGTTTAACTTACAGATGATTATCGTCCTAATCACATGCAGCAGACTTTTCTCCAACTTAAAACAAAATATGTGTGTAAGACAGTTGACATTCTCGCATGTGTCACTACTAGAAAAATCATGCTTCACACAGATTAAAAGCTGTGTGAGATGCGGCTATTTCATACGGATAACAGTGAAAACAAGGTTTCACTCACGGTACACTCATGAATTAGATATCCGTGTTCTCCCGAGGGGGGGGGGGGCTAATACTCAACTCACACAAATTTAACAGTCCGTGCGAATAGTTGACGTGGGCCCCATCACATTCCACAAACGTGGTTGTTTTATGAGATACTCAATCAGTGAGAACAACTCTGTATTTCACACAGATATAAGTGGTAGTCTATAAACTCTATTTACACAAATAACTGTGTGGAATACAATTATCACAGACATCGGTGACAAAACTTATATCTTGCACTCACAAATGTGCGTTTACCTTAATTCACATTAGTTCGTGTGCAATAGTGATTGCATTAAAAAATAATATACCTGTCAAATTTTAATTTTCTGCTCATATTTCTCTGCTAAATATATATATATATATATATATATATATATATATATATATATATATTTCACGGCCATTTTCAATTAGTCAAGCAAACAAAACCACAACTCCATCCAGAATATAACATTTGACATTCCCATCAAAATGTACATGTAGTTTACACTTTACATTCCTACCAACTTAGTTTACATATATACATACCCTAGTTACTTCTTAGATTACAAAAACAAGGTTGCTTTTCTAGAATACATCGTTGTTCAAGGTGAAAAACCACTAAGATTTTTCCCCTAAGAACAACATAATCCTTGTCCAAGAATAGGTTCCATCAAAGTAGACAAAAACAGAACCATCAAAATAGATAGGTGAAACTAACCAAATTAGCAACGCTGCAAACGACAAATCGTTAGGGGCAATTCAGGCCGATACACATCATTGATGTCTAGGGTTGGGATCACATTTTTACTGCCTTGTGTAAGTTGTGTTGGCTCTGTTTGTGGTGCCGTCTCAATTTGTGAAAAATCAGCCTCTTTCATCATTCTACCCATTTCGTATACAGCTAGTTCCCTCACCTTCTTTGCCATAAGTGTCTCTTGCTGCTTTTTAAAGTCCTCCATTTGTGCAGCGACTCTTTTCTCCATCTCAAAGGCTTCATTCCTAATTCTCTCTTCTTTTCTCTCTTTTTCAGCCTCAGCCTTTAATCTCTCAGTCTCCATGAGTTGCTCATCAAGTTTAGCCTTCATTGCTTCCACAGTGCTAGAAATACTTCTTTTCTCAATGTGAATATTTGGAACATCACGCCAGCAAACTCTTGCTCCAAGTCCCCTCACTCGGTTACGCTTCTCTGGCCCAAAAACTTCTGCATATATATCTTCTCTAACCTCAGGAGTAATATCAACATTTAATTTCCTTATCTCCTCTTCAGCCTTTTCCAAATCTTGCTGCATTCAATCAGGAAACTATTAGTAAACTTAAAATTTTGCTGCGATCAACCTTCTTTCCTCTATTCTTTTTAAATTAAATGTATTAGTATGAAATTTAGAAGTCCAAACATGGCAATAATGGTGATTTAAGCACAATCATTGTTGTTGGGTGTTTCTTTACATAAATGTCCATTATCAGTTATGTAACCATGACTTTCTAATAAAACCACATATATAAGCAACATATTACAAAGCGGCCATATAACATAAAACCACATTTCTAATCAACCACAACCATATAACAAAGTTGTTAAGCCATTAAACTTTAAAAAAAAAAAATCAAAACATAAACATCATAGTACTTTCATAAATTTAAAAGCAATAAAACTACCAACTTAGTTATTGCAATACTCACTACTGCTTTGGTAGATGCAGCGTCAACGTATTCATTTGTTTTTCCATTCTTATGATATGTCAACTTGAATATTTCCAACCTATCAGGTTCTTCCTCAACCCCATTCTCAACTTGCTGCAATGTAGGTTGTTGAAAGAATTAAATATCGATGAAGTAACACATAACCTATAAACTAACATGACAACTCACCCATTCATACACAATTGCTGAAAGAGTCCTTATGCCTGTACTGTGATGCATTACCCTTTGCGAGCGATTACTGACATTAATGTCAGCCTTGGTCTGTAAAAGACACGTATACAATAAATTACTCATCATATATATTATATTGATCACCAGTTAACTTGGAGAAAATAGTTAATATAATGTACACTGTTATCCGTGTGAATTAGTATTTGACACAGATTTTTGTAGTTGTTATTGTTGTATAATGTAATGTGGGTCTAGAAAATCCTTTTTCACACGGTTTTCTGTATATCTAAACTTTTGTCACAGATATATGTGAGATTAAAATAGTATGTGAGAATAGAATTCGTGTGAGATAGTTTTTTTTTTTTCTAGTAGTGTATTCCGTATGAACATCTTTGAAGATTCTCAATTTTTTTTTTCGACTATTTTGTAGCACAGGTGTCCTAGTATTATCTAATTAACTACTACTACTTTGCATGCGCGCAATATGTTATTTGATTTTTATCTCTTCGAGATTTAAGAAACCAATCATATTTGTAATGATGAGATACGCCCCTAATATGTGTCATATTATTGGAGAGATATGACTAGATTAATCAACTTGTTCAATTCTGCGGTGCTGTCTTTGAGATTTTAGACGATCTAGTTCACGTCTTTGAGATTCTTAATAAACTTGTGGTGCTTAATGTACTCGTCATGAAAACACACCGTCTTGGAATACATGATTGCACTAAACAAATCGAGTTTAACTTATGATCGAATATATATATATATACACACACACACATGGCCCTTCTACTAAGGGATTCATTTTTTTGACATATATGAGGGATGGAGGATTACACCAACTTTTCGATCACAAAATCACATCTCCACCGTTCAATATGTAGTTCTATATGAGTAGATCACTTCTGCAAATTTTCAGAAATTTTGGTAATCGTTAAGGCATTCAAAACTACGATTTATAATTATAAGCATGAACGGTTCATGCTTGGCAGATTTGGTTCGTTCATTGATTTAATCTTGTTCGCCACCTTAACGATCACCAAATTGGCTGAAAATTTGCAGAATTGATCTATATATAAAGACCAACAAACTGAACGGTGGAGATTCAAAAATATAATCGAAAAGTTGGTGTAATCCCCCATCCCTCATATAAACCAAAATAAGAGATCCCTTAATGGAAGGGCCCTATATATATATATGTATATATATAGGTTATTGGACCAAGGTGCATGTACGTGAACTAATAGTCGTTAGCCAATCACAATCATTTATTTAATACAGTTAACTACATGACACTAACATCGATGTTAACATCGTTAAATATAAACTGAAACAAAAAAAAATCCAATTAACATGGTAAAAACATGCATTTAAAGTTAGGGTAAATATTTTAATTCTTTTAGCTAGATCCTCTTTTTAATCTTTTTTATTTTCTTAATAAACTTCAAAAATAAATAAACAAAACCCACTTACTTGATTAACATGGCAATATATCTTTTTTCTTTTTCTTTTTTTCTGTCAAAGATTTACTTGCGATATACATGGTGCGCGTTTAGGTTTGATAATTCATGTAATTTATGTATAGAAAAGGTTTCTATCTATTAATGTAATCTTTTTCTTCTCGTTGCAAACAATTTAATTAGTTTGATAGGAAGCATAGTTGGGAACTTTGAATGGATGTGCATGTAACTCTTTTTCTTTTAGCCAAGAGCAAAATTTCTAGTTATACAAATGGCACATGCAACTTGATTATCAGCTAATGCGTTTTGATCCTTGACCTTCTTGACCGATGTGAAAAGATAACGAATCGAGTCTATTTTTGACATTATATGTATTACTCAGTGTATAACGCATAAGTAGTAGTTTGCAATTTGTTTTCCTTTTCTTCTTTTGCGTTGCAACCATACAAATTCTCTTTCTTTCTACTAATGTGGTCTATACGTCTTTTTATTATTATATTTTTATCAAAGAGTAATTCATTCATTAATGAAATAGTATATCAATGTATTTTTAGTGGCCTCATCAAACGGTTCAAACCTAACAATACATTAGAAAGAGTAACGTGATCTATGTTTTAAGGTAAATATTAATGTATATAGGGAAAAATTATATATAACTATAACTTTCACTATTTATTGAATACTTAAATTATATCAAAATAATTTTAATTTCAATATATTTCGAATTGCACAAAATTCTTCCTTAAATCCGAACTAAGTCAAATGTATACATTTATATATAATCAATTTTTGGACTAATTTCAGTTTACCCCCATCAACTTTAGGTCGATCATCATGTTAGTCATTATTCTTTCAATTTCATCAAAAACACCCCTCAACTCCCAATTTTCATTAGCCGTGTCCAAACCTCCGTTCTTCATTCAATTCCTCCATCAAGTGATGACGTGTCATCAAGAAGAAAGTCAAATTCCAAAAAAAAAAAAACATTTCTGACCATTTCCCCCCATATCGATACACATCTTCATACTCATCACAACCCCCTAACTTTAGTGATTTTGGTGGAATTGAATGCAATTTGTCTATTTGGCCCTTTTTCTGTGGGCTTTTAGCGACTTCAAATTTGGTTTTCTTCTTAATGCAAGTCATTACATGACGGGGGAATTGGATGAATAACGTATGTTTAGACACAGTTGATGAAAATTTAAAGTTGAGGGGTGTTTTTGATGAAATTGAAAGAAAAAGGATTAACATGATGATCGACCTAAAATTGATAAGGGTAAACTGAAATTAGTCCTCAATTTTTCACAGTCAAGACAGTGTTGCGATCCAAAATATTGATACTGAAAATTGATATAAATTTGAATATTTAATGCATAGTGAAAGTTTTGTTTATAATTAGTTTTTTGATATATGAATTTACAATTATATTTTTGAAGAGCTTCAACTTCATGAAAAGTACGTAGTTCTAATCATTTTTGAAGAGCTTCGACTTCATGAAAAGTATGTAGTTCTAATCCTTTTTGAAGAGCTTGACCAGACTTGGGTACCAATCGCCCTCAATATTCTCATAGGCAAGCAAGTGTGGAATTAACAAAGTTAATAGTTCAATATTATAGGCCACAACTTGAGAATGAGGTCAATTCAAGCAACGAGGCATGTAAAACCAGAACGTGTTTTTAGCTTGACACTGTTATTTGTTAGTGGTTTTAGACGTGCGTCAACCGCGTACCTATCTCTCAAATATGTTAATCAGCATTGTTCTGGCCGACACGTACATGTTCCTAATTCACACAGAACCAACGTATTTATAAGATCACCAAATACAAGGTTTTAATTACAAAACTATTGTTACCATCATTTTCTCATATATGAATAAATAGTTTCATTTAAAATTAGTTTCATTCAAATTTTGACGTGTAGTTTTTCGATCAACAAAGTATGGCACTCAATCGATGTACTTACCTTGATCGAGCATAAGTATATGTTCTCAGTCGATTCAAGCATTCTCAACGTGTTGTGTTGTTTTCCACTTCTCCTTGTTTGGGGAATAGCCTTTGTTCATGACTAATTTCTTGTTGAAGAAAGCGTACTCTTCTTCTTGTTTCGGCCACTACAGTGAAAGCGTATTACCATTTACCAAACACATACATGCAGCACATTCTAAAGCAGATGTGATTGAGGGTTACATGGTTGATTGACAATCGAACTGCAGCTGAACTCGTCTTTCTAGTTCCAGACTTCCGGTATATATCAATAAAAAAAATAGAATATATAGTTGATAAAGTCTAGCAAGGTAGTCTACCGGTTTCAAGTGATTGAAGCACAATAATGGACACTTTCTTTAATCCTTTTTCTTAATTTCTATTGCTAAATGAAGAAAAATTTAATGGTTGAAGCTAGCTAGAACCAAAATGCAATAATAATAAAAAAGAGATGCTCTATATATATTCTTATATTCATCACAAACTGTGCATGTGTAAGGAATGATCGATATGATGACACAGCGTCGAACTACCACATAGATAATGATATCTTCATCAATCAATATTTTTTTTTTTTGAAAATGAGTTTGGAACCCCGCCTAACTGAGAGGCTCAGCCTCACGTCTGGTTTCATTTATTGAAGTTAAATCTTCTCTTAAAATGGTTACTACCCCTTGCAATTGCTTAATTTATCTTGCTAATCAAACATGCTGTCACGGGATAAGAATCGCCATCAAGTTTACATCATATAATTAGTCAGGAAAACCTAGCTGAAAAGATTACAGGCCAAAAGGATTCTGAACAAGCTAGTCGAAGCTCCAGGTCGTTTACTGGAACCACCCACCCATAACATAACATGAAGACCTTTCTAAAGCTAGTCTAACATTATCGTATTAGACATCCCAAATCTGTATGTATAGCAATCTCCTAGAGCAGCTCTAATCTTGGTTTCAGATAACCAGTAATGGTTTCACTGTTTCAGTAACATTGAGTTCAGAACTTCAGATGTAGGTTGGATCAGTAATTAGGTCAACTTTTTAGTGAAACCCTAACACAAGTACACAACACGCCACGAAACAGAGAAACATATGGCATGACTCAACTTCTCAGTGAAACCTAACACGACAAACTCAACACGTCTTTTCTCGATCTACAGGCTGCAGTTTACCAATTCTACTCCGCTACGAAAAGGAACATTGTTTGCAGAAGTGGCTAGTTGCATTGCAAGTCCACCCTTTTTTTTTCCACCTTTACAAGTCCAAAGTATGCATATGCAGTAATATATAATTCGCTAGTTCCGGGATGAACCGTGAGACCAAGAGGCCTCCCACAAATTGGTTCATTGTCTATTTGTCTTTGCCGTCGCATAATGCGCTTCTTCTGTGAGAAGAGGTGGTCGCAAACTCAACCCAAACTTGTCCCTGCGCCTTGAGTATCCTTCTGTTTGCGACTCCCATATAAGCCGTCTCATTCCAATTAATGGATAACAAAACTTCCCGGTGGAGGGATTGAAAGTAGAACTGATCGATTCTCCTGAAGAAAATGATGATATGAAAGTCATTATAAAAAAGAAAAAACGAAAGCATCACAAAACTCGGTCTCATGGTTTTGCACTTGTGACGGTGTATGTAACTTCGTGTATGGAAGATCTAACAGGCTAATTAACCCTATATAGATATAGTACATCAAACCAAACCAAACTAATGAGAGGGGTCATAATGAGGACAATTTGGTTGATGATCAGTTGAGAACAGTTGATGACTTTTTTATTAATAGTTTATAACACATATAAATAGATCATTTCTATAAATTTTCAGCTAAATTGTTGATCGTTAAGGAATCGAACAAAATTAAATCAATGAGCAGTCTAAATATGTCAACCAAGAGTCATTTAATTTTATAATCGGTAAATCACATTTATGAATGCCTTAACGATTTTCAATTTGGATGAAAATTTGTAAAGATGATCTACTCATAGATATCTACAAACTAGACAGTCAAGATGTTAATATGTGATCGAAAATGAGGTAAATCGAATAATTCCTGAACGATATGTCCTCGTGAGTGCATCTCGGACCATTGTCTTATAACTTATACCTAAATTTAAAATTTAACTCACCTAAATTTCTTTTTTTATATGAATTTTGCGTCTCCAATCCTATTTTTTTCACAGGAAACGAAAAAGGAAGGGTCAGAATCCCATGGTCTCAGAGTTTTCAGTGAAACCCAACACGCCACGCAAAAGTACCTCTTTTCTCTTCCTCTTCAACTCTGCACCAGTGCACAGTCTGTATAGTCACAATCTGTTGTAAACCGGATCAAATCCTATTTGCCAGAATCCAGATCAAATCCTATTTTACAATATAGAGCTCCTCTGTTTTTTTTTTTTTTTTTCTTCTTTTTCTTTTTGAGGAGAATAGAGCTCTTTGGTCGGTAGCATTATGATATTATGCGATCCCTATATTGGGGTGGACCCTCATCGGGTCCTATTCGCAATGAAGAATTTGGAATTCTGATCTCCAAGTTCTATCTTGTATGGAACTATGGATGGAGAGAAGGAGAATTCAAAAAGCTTTTAAACCTCACTATTTTGTTTCTAAATGATTTGAGTTTATTTGTTCAATCTGGTGTTACTAAGTGACTTGAACATTTTTGTGCAATCTGCTCTTTAGAATTTCCGAAAATGTTTATCATAAAGAACTGAAACTAGATTGTTAAAGAGGTAAACTCACTTAGGACGTCTATCAATTAGCTTAGTTTGATCTCACGTATAAATTATTTTAACCGAGTTACAATACAGTGAGGTGAGGTACCACCGTCCTCAGAGTGCTGGTCTCCAAGACAATCAACCCTTATGAGTCATGTCCCGTACAATCTCGATCAAATTTTTGGAGGGTGACTACACTAAGCTTTACTGTATTATTTGGTTGGAAAAGAAAGAAAGACACAAGACTGACAAGAGCAACACACAGCAAAGACATCCTGATCATATTTTATAAACCTCACTACCGTGCTGCAGGCCTGCTGCTATAGTATTTGGCCCCAAAAGAATAAATCTTTAATGAGGAGAAGATGAGAGAGAAACACCCGTTTGGGAAAGGAAGAGAAACAGCCTAGAGAGAGAAAGAAAGAAAGAGTGACTGAGCGAGTGATGAAAGGAGGAGGAGAAAGTAGGGGTGAAGAAGCAGAAAAGGAGGAAAATTTGGGGGAAAAGAGGAGAAGGGTATTGATTAGAAAAAGCAGCAGAGGTGGCCCAGCCACTCCAGTGTTGTCCTCATGGAGTCTCGACCCTTTTGGCCAGGAACAACAACACCAACCCATCATTAAAGACGCTCTCTTAACTGCTTCTACTGATCACACTTGTGTCTCTGCTAGAAAGCTGGGAGCTGCTCTTTGGGAGTTTCAGAACTACTTCCCACTCTCAAAGATGCACAGAGGCAATGGGCAGCAGCGCCACCACCTTCATCTCCACCACCACCACCTCGGCAAGGACAAGGGAACTCTTGACCTTTCCAACTTTTTGGCTGATAATTGTCCCAGTTCTCCTGACCAGGTACTGTTTTTGATGTTCTTCCCCATGTTTTTGGGTGTTGATGGATTTTTCCCTTGTTGGGTTCCTGCACTTTTATGTTGGGTCTCTTTCACTATGTTCTTTGCTCTTTGTTTTCTTCTTATTTTTATATATTTTGTTTCTTTGCTCTGTATGTTAAATTGAAACAAGATCATGTGAATCAATCATAGTTATGTTGATGGCTACTTACTGTTTCTGTTTTCTGCTTCTCTGTTTGGATTCATTGATGGAGAGCTTTGAGAGTTTCAGGATATATAATTGGTCTATATATTGTACATTTATTACTATTATTTCTTTGTTTATTCTTAATCCTAATAAAGATGCATTCTTCAGTTCAAAGTTGTAGGTTTTCTCATTTATAGTCAACCATCAATACCACAGATGCCATCAGTTTTCATTTGATTTTCAGAGAGTTTAGTCTTATCTGCTAAACTCAGAGAAGTTAGGCTGTTGTCCAGCTAATTACTTCCAACACGCTGCCAAATTTAAATTTGATAAATATAAGTTTTCTGGAGCTTGATTGTGCCACTTCTATTCTTTAACAAGCAGAATCAATCAGCTGGGCTTTGTATGAGGAAGTATGAACTTTCTAGATGCTGATCACTTCACATTAGCATATAAGAGGTGTTTACTGAATTGTGGATATTGTATAAAACTATGTCTTATCAGATATATTTTATTGAACTCTGCATTGTAATTTCGTATTCTGGACGCTGGAAGACCACTGTCTTTGCTCCATCCTTAGCAACAATATTTAGGGAAGATAATAGTGTAGCATATCTGTCCTCTGCGATTGAATTTTTTCTTCTAAATTTGACAGCCAGCAAGTGCAAGCAGTTTAACGAGGCATATAGCTGCGTCACTGATGCAACATCACCGATCAATTGGAAGGAACAACAATCACCTTTTACAACCTGTATCTCCTGCAAGCTATGGTAGTTCAATGGAGGTACGCATCTATTTCCACATAGTCAAATGCTTTTTGTCCTTTGTTTCGATTTGAGATGTAATGTGAGATCAGAAGTGTAGGTGACAGTGTAATGCAGTTTCATTTCTTCTTCACAATGATGCCATTTATGGAGTTATATATGTGTGGCAATAAGTCTTAATCATTTCTGGCTCAGTATGATAGTGTGAGTGGATACTAACATAATCAGATGAGGCCTGTGACCAAATTGACTAATCTGTACTTTTTTATGCTTTATTGAAGGACTTTGCAACTACTAATATATTACATCCTACTGATCCTAGTCTTGTACACTTGGGAAATATAACATTTTGTGAGCACAAGCTGTAATCATGGCCTGGCATTGTAATGTAGTCATTCACGATTATGATGAGTATTCCATGACATATTTTCAACTACTTCCAAAATGCATTAGATGCATCTTATACGAATCACTAGCCTTTAAACTTTGTACTATATGTGAAGCATATGCCCAGCTAATTAAAATGCAATCTTAAGTTCAGTGCCTCAATCTATAAGAAGTCTTTCCAATTTCATATTCATTACCTCTTTTCAGGTGGCACCTTATAACCCTGCAGTTACTCCCACCAGTTCTTTAGACTTTAAGGGAAGAATTGGTGAGTCCCATTATAATCTCAAAACATCAACAGAATTGCTGAAAGTCTTGAACCGGATTTGGAGTTTGGAGGAACAGCATACATCCAATATAGCACTGATAAAAGCACTGAAAGCAGAGTTGGATCATGCCCGTGTCAAGATCAAAGATTTGGTTCGGGTACGACAAGCTGATAGACATGAGCTAGACAGTTTGATGAAGCAAATTGGAGAAGATAAAGTAGTTCGGAAGAGCAAAGAACAGGATCGGATTCATGCTGCAGTTCAGTCTGTGAGGGATGAACTAGAAGACGAGAGAAGGTTAAGAAAACGATCAGAAAGCCTACACAGGAAGTTAGCGCGAGACCTCTCCGAGGTGAAATCTTCTCTTTCCAATTCCCTGAGAGAGCTTGAAAGTGAGAGGAAATCGAGGAAGTTGTTGGAAGACCTATGTGATGAGTTTGCTAAAGGCATAAAAGACTATGAACAAGAGGTACATTTTTTGAAACAGAAATCTGACAAGGATCGGACTGGAAGCTCTGACCGTGATCGGTTGATTCTGCATGTATCTGAATCATGGCTGGATGAACGGATGCAGATGCAGCTAGAACAAACCGAGTGTGGTCTTCCAGAGAGGAATTCAGTAGTGGACAAACTAAGCCTTGAAATAGAGACTTTCCTTCGAGCTAAACATATGAATAACACTCTTAAGAATACTGAAAGTCTGTTGCCAAGGGATCGACGAAAGAATTCAATGGAATCTTTTCCGATTAATGAGGTTGTGAGTGCCCCTCAAGATGCAGGTGATGAAGAAGATTCTTTAGGCAGTGACTCGCATTGTTTCGAGCTCAATAAACCGAGCAACAGTGACTTCAAATTGCAAGTGGAGGAAGCTGTAGAGAATGGTATTGATGAAAAGGTGAAGTCAGATCACTCAAAGAAAAAACCTGCCTCTTCTGACAGAGTAAGAAGCCGCACTCCATCTAGCTTGCAAGTTAAGTTTGAAGAACAGATGGCTTGGGCCTTGTCATCTAGTGAAAATAAGAAATCCCAAGTGGTAAATTCAGAGCAGGGGAAAGCTGAAGAAGTGAAGGAAACTGAAATAAGCATGTCTCAAAAATCTGAACATTGTGAAGCCACAGAAGATGAAACTTACAAAAAGGGCAATAAACAAGATGAAAGACATGGTTCTAATCCGAATTACATGGCTGAAAACCATATCAGAAATCAACTTCTGATATCAGATGGTGGGCATGTACTTCCTGAAAATAATTTGAACGAGGCTTCTTGCAGTAATACTGGATGGAGGAATCAGGCAAGTCCAGTACGACAATGGATGGCAAAACTAACCTCACCAGCTCTCGACATATCTGATTCTTCTTCCAAGTTGCCTCTGCGGAAAAGGGAAAATACCTTGAAGGCAAAGCTCCTTGAAGCAAGATCTAAAGGACAACGTTCAACACGAACAAAAGCTTTCAAAAGTACCTCTTAAGCTTCTTTGAAACTGTAAGCATTAACACTACTCTGAAAGGGCCCTGCTGGTTGGTGATCGTTGCTTATTGTGGATATTGACATGGTATTCTCTGAAAATGCACATCTCTCTCTAGTGAGTCCAAAAGAGAAGCTGTAATCTGTAATTCTGGATATCAGTGTAATATTAGATATTGCTACAAAGCCTACAGAAATCATAAAGAAGTTGAAGAACAACAATTCTGGGTTATGATTAAATATGAACTCAATTTCCACATAGATTTGTGACAACCTTAAAATGGATTTATGTTTTGTCACATACTCGCATTCACATCAGCTTAATATTGTTTAACTAATCTCACTTTTATTTTCCAATGGAGTTCCAATGTTCTTTGTTTTGTTTTGTTTTTTTGTTTTTTGTTTTTATCCTTTTCAGCAACCTCCTTAGAGCTACTGATGACACAGTTTGGAATGTGCCACATTATTGCATTGTCTAAGTGCATTAGACTAACAGTCTTCAAAAAAATTAAAAAAAGTACATAACAAGAAGAATAGGAACATATCTGTATGCATAGGAATAATTTTGTTTTGAAAAGCAAATGCAAAGAAAAAATTGGTGATGCACTTCATATATGAAATTGGTGTATTATCACAATTCGTGAGATCAAATTTCTACCTCAGAGTATAGAAACTCGAGCATTTCAGTTAGTAATATATCACATCACATCATATGAATTCTATTATATTGATAAACCATAACTTGTTTATTCTAGCGTTACATGTTATTGTAATTTTAACATGTATGTAGAATCGGTCTTTTAAGTCATATCTCAATTTCGAAATTAAACTTAAACTTTTCTGTTCATAATTCTTAGCAATTGAAAGAAATTATATACCATAAGGTTGCAAAATACAATTTGCTCCAATAATATAAACCGTAGAAAACTTCTCTATGATTCTATCCTTGTTAGAGATAGAGATGGCAGCGGCGTCGTTTAGGTGGATACTGCAGCTGCACAAGGACGTGCCCAAAGCTGCTCGCTTCTACTCGGAAGGCTTGGATTTCACCGTGCACGTCTGCACTCTTCGCTGGGCCGAGCTCCAGTCAGGTCCCCTCAAACTCGGCCTCATGCAATCCCCCAAGTAAATCCTCATGCACTCAACCTGTTTGATTATATTCCTCACACAACTTTACACTACATTTGTGTTTTGTGTTTTTCAACGTAAACATCGGAGGGTATTGCTTACTGGGTTTGATACTATTGAAATGTCACAGTGACCATGTAATGCAGAAGGGTCACTCTTCGCTTCTGTCGTTGACAGTGACAGACATTAATGAAACCACGACAAAACTAATGGCATTAGGAGCTGAACTTGATGGTCCTATCAAATATGAAATACATGGCAAGGTGATGGATCACTTGTATCCTTAATAACAGTTATGTTATGAATTAGTCTTTGAATTGTCTAATATTTATGTAACAATTAATCCTTGTGTCCAGGTTGCGGCAATGCGCTGTCTTGATGGGCACGTTTTAGGCCTCTATGAACCGGCATAGGAGCTTCACATGCTACACCGGCCTTTAAGAATGCAGCTAGACTTTGAGCTTTTGTAATGGCATCTTGAAATCTTCTGAAGGCATAGAGAAGATGTGAGAGATTTCTCCTTTTTTTGGGTTTCCTTCAAGAATTGATAGTGTTTGTTCGTCGAGGTCTATCACTGCTGTGCACAGAGTGTAAAGCGTTGGACCTGGAAACACAGGCAAGCAATTTGATGAGGAATAATAGGAATATATCAGAGAGAAAAACTTTTAAATTGTTTTGTGTTCTAGTAAGCACCTGTCATGTAAATAGGGTATATTGGCTCGTCTGTATCTCCTAGAAGTGACAGGACATCTTCTTTGGAGCCTTTAGGTAGCGTGGTTGCTTTCTTTTGCCTTGTTAATGAATTCTCATCATGTACCTTCACAGAGACTCGTGATTTTAACTTGGTGAAAATTGAAGAAAGTGAGTTTCTTATCTCCAATATTATTGATCCATATTGATCCATCAATTTGAAACTAGTGGATGACTTTTGTGTGTTGGATCTACTGCATTGTCATATAATTCTTAAACATATGTTATTGTTGTCCGACTCTGAATCAAACGCATGGATAATATGTGATCATGCTTGGTCACCAGTTAAATCCTTACTTCATCCATTCTATTAAGTCCTGTCTAGATGTGCAGCTTTACTTACCTGGTTAACCTGGAGATGGAGATACATGTTTGCATGGAAGAATGGTGTTTCTCCAACCACATAAACTGAAACTCGGTTCTTTGATGCAGTTTCTACATTGATAATTCTTCGTGTCCTTGTCTCAATCAGATTGTAGCTATGTCCTGCAGAAACTTTTGCTGATTCAATTCTCTGCAGGGGCAAACCATGCTATTAAAACCACTGATAGCTGGCCAAACTAGCTATTTAAATAGCTCAGATCACTAGATCTTACACATAATGCATCATCTATGCTCTTTGCTTCAAGCAGGTCTCGTGATATAAAGTTCCGCCCAATGCCTCCAGCAACAATCTCACTTTCAAGAGGCGGTACCGAATTCAATGTAAATGCCTGTAAGTTATGCATTGGAGACACCTTTTCTTAGCACAAACAATCTCATGTAAATTGTTCTCGCAACATTTTGGTCTGTCACTTAATTTACTGTGTCTTGGACTAGATAAGCTGCACTGCTAAATAGGGTAATCTTACCAGGCCATGACTGTTAAGGCCGAATGCACAGCTAGGGAGCTCTCCGGCATATGTGTAAGCAATGAACGATAAGCCATTTCTCAGGGTTCCCTTTATCAAATAGCTGCAAGACCAGTCATGACCATGTCACTTACTACTGCTACTACAGTAAAATAAAACAAGACATTGTTTTTTTTATTGATGAAATAAAATAAGACTTAGTTGCTAGCTTTTACTTGGCATACTGAATGTAAAAGAGAGCATACGTGTGGCCAACCAGAGCAACATTTGCATCCTCATTGTGAGCCACAATGGCCATGGAATCACTAGCAACAAGAACATCAGAGCAGTCATCTGGGGTATCAATTTCATGAATCATCATCATCGTCTTCGGAAGAAATGGAAGAATCTCTTTCCTAAAGTTGATCAACATAATCTACACATAACCAATCAATGTGATTACAACATCAATACAATTAGAAGCTTAATTAAAAACTAAACCTCTTAATTGACCATTACTTTAAGAACTGGCACACCACTTCCCTCTGCTATTCCTACGAGCTCGTCCCAATACCTTGGAAACTTGCTCCGATGATTTTCAGTAAGAGACTTAATGAGTGGCTGTGACTCTGGGGTCTGAGCAAATGGGAGGAGCTGGTCTTGAAGAATGAGGTCTCTGGCCAACCTGCTCTTTATCTTGCTCGAAAACCTCTGGCCTATCAGGTAGCCCATTGTGTAAGCATCCTCACAAGGACCAACTTCAAATATCTCCAACGCTTCTCCTCCCATCATGCTAGAGCTTCCCAGTAATTACTGTAAGTCGAAAAATTAGAGGACCTTATCTTCTCTTCTAAACTATATATATGTCTCTACTCTCTAGGCTTTCCTGTTCTATAATTCATGGTTTCATTTGTCTTATTTGTTGTTTGTCACTACCATATAGCTGTCTAGTCGATTGTTTCCAGAGTCGTATTTTCCATTTCCATGTCGTACTAAACTACTAACCAATTTTAATGAAACGACATAGATTCTCAAGTGATCACAAATTCATAATACAAGACAAGATTACAATAGCTTTGTGCTCTCCAGCTCTCAACTTCTATGTTGCACGAACACGGACACGGCGCGACACGCCAACACGGCAAAACTCAAAAACTGAATATCCGACACAGTTTGGACACGGAAAATAAAATTATATATTTATTATTTTTAATAAATAAAAATATACTAAAATATAAAATAAGTTCATTACATTACCAAAATAATGTTATAAATTCAATTCATTGCATAACCATAAGAAATAACATTAAAGAGAGTCAAATGCAAATGATAGAAATGCATAATTAACAATATTAGAAGTAGCAGATCTCTAACTTAAAACATAACATTAAAGAAAATCAAATTTGCAGTAGGTTGCTGACAAAACTGGGCAGTAGCTTGTTTTCAAAAGTGGACAGTAGTTTTATTTAGGTTTTGGTTTTTTTTTTAATTAAAAAAAATTGATAAATGATGATGTGGCGTGTCAGAGATGATGTAGCGAGTCGGTCAACGTGT
Source organism: Fragaria iinumae (assembly GCA_009720345.1). Taxonomy (NCBI): domain Eukaryota; kingdom Viridiplantae; phylum Streptophyta; class Magnoliopsida; order Rosales; family Rosaceae; genus Fragaria; species Fragaria iinumae. The sequence goes on from CM019121.1 coordinate 1,735,351, forward strand.
CCGAAACGTGTCGGAAAAGTCAACATTTTCCGACATGACACGTATTTCTGACACTCCACCTTAGTGCAACATAGCTCGACTTCTTTAGTGATCACAAGAATTCTTAAGTGTTATTAACATCTTAATTAACAACATCCAGACCATTAATTGATTCTAACAACCAAATAATTGGTTTTATTAAGTACAGAAGTAATTGAAAAGCTGATGCTGACTCTAGATTCCCTCCACAGGTGCTGTGACTAAAGCATATCCCCATAATGATTTGCCACACTCCTATACTTTTTACATTTCAGTACAGCAGCAGTCTCTGGTTCCCCATAATTTGTGCATAATACAGTTTGCATTCATAAGTTAAAAAACATTAATTAGCTTAAAATATGATCATTTTAGCTGGAGTTTTCATCTTAGTTAATATGATTCAATAATGGGCGTTTGGGCAGACGCTGGTATTTAACCAAGCTAGTGTAAACTTTCTTAAAGGAATGAACACTCTAGCCAAAATTCCTAAACGCACTTGCAAATCAGTTGCTGGTGTAGACTTTGTTATAAAATGCACTTCCTAACCAAAATTACTCAACTGTAGAAGTGGCTAGTTGTCACCAAAATATTCTACATTTATACTTCAATCCACTCACTTTACTTTTACATGAATTCTTAAACGGCGTTGTCACTTGGTTTTGATGCTATTAGTGTTTCGTCCGTGTTGATGAGAAACTCAATTGTTCCTGGTCCGTGTTGATGAGAAACTTAATTGTTCCTGATTGCAGAGAGCTGCAACCGAAAAAAGTTTAAATAAGAAATGTGAATATCACAAAAAATAAAAAAGCATCTCTATACCCCCAACTATATACCATTCAATTGTTCGCTATATCTATACCTTAAATTGTTTGATTGTATTTGCAGCATGCAGTAGCTGAGCTCCATTCCTCTCACATACAATTATTAATTTCCAATCATTCATACATTGATACGAAGAATATCTCATAGTTATCTATCATATATGCTTAAAATAAACTAAAGATACAATAAGATTGGTCGGACTAAACTTTCTTGATCCATCTCAACTCCTATAATGGAAAGCTGTTTTGGTGTCAAAGCTTCACCAAAAAATTGAACTTCCTAGTTTACCCTTGATATTGCAAAATGGTAAAGAATTTGAAAATAATGGATAAGGTTAAGAATGTAAATATAGTTTATCAATTGCATTTTGTATTTTTACCCAACTAAATATCGTAAAGTTGTTCCACTACATATCTATTTGATTTTTTTTTTTTTTATAGAAAAAACCGCACATGTTAAGTGGCTAGTAGATAATAAAACCCTGAGAGAATGGTCCTTCCCTAACCCCTAAACCCTTCCCTTCTATTCTTACAAAGAAATAAAGTTGCATTTCATATCCAACAAGTTAAGGCTAAGCCTCACAAGGAAACCCAACTCCACAGTATTAGATACTATATGTGAGATTTATCTAATCTGATCTAAGATGCTACAAAGATCTGCTCTTCAACTAGTATCTATTATATGTTATATACTTATATGAGTACTTGCTTACACCAATTTCCTTTACTTACACTTCTCAGTCTTGTAGTTAACAAACTCTCAGTATTCAAAACTATCATTTGATTTCATACTCACTAGTCCCATCATATTAATCACAAAAGACAGAAGCGTCGCTGTTTGTCCATATCTCATTGCTCTCGAAAGAGATTTTTTGTTCAAATCTGAAGATTGAGATGCTGGGGGCGAGAAATCTAATTGTGATTAAGAAATGAAACCAGTTGAATGATGATCATCAACATTAACTCTTTTCCAAATGGATTGGAACATCCAGGACCCAGAGAATAAAGGCAAGATATGAAGTGTGCTTTAGTTTAACATTACATCTGGGAGTTTAATAAGCACCAAATTTAAACCCGAGTGTATGTTCATCAGTAGGAAATCAACGCGTGGAAAATTCCCCACAATTGATTCACCAAATATTTGCAGAGGTATGAAGACAAAAAACAATGGCACTCATGTTTGTTAAAGATGGTGCAGTGATTAATCAAAAGCACGAGAAAGAACCGTTGGATGGAACAAAGTGGGGAAAAAAGATAGAGGTAAAGACTGTATCCATTTCTGGAGATAGTGTTTGTTTGCTTAGAGAGGCAAAGGAAACACAGGAGGAGATCGATTCTGAGGAAGGTAAACCCTAAAAAATGTAAAGGTTAAAAACACATGCATCTGTCTTGTAATGGTAGAAAACATCATCTGTGGTTGGAACTTGCAAGTACATTTTCTATTCAAAGAGATTCGTTTTCGGGAAGGTAAGTATAACTGAGGCACTGAGCCGGTGATGAGGCATCTGTCACTTCTTTGGCTACGACTTGGTTGGAAGCACTCGCTAGAACTTGAAAAAACCAATCTTACTGCAAACTAGATTAACAAACCATTTATAAGAAGTAAGGAAATTAACACATCAATTAGCAAACTATGGTCTGTGTTCAATTTATTGTTGCAAAATTATAGAAGCATTTTTATTTGCATACTCAGTCAAACTACTGTTAGCTGTGCATCCCCTGTGCAAGCTATATATAGAGTTCTTTTTGCACTTGGTTTCAAACTAGCTGCAATAATTATGGAATTAAAAACCAAAACCAAAACCAAGAAATGAAGTGCTCATTTTGCTAAACAAGTCCACTTCATCATTTCTTATATATATCATTAGCATGAATACATTATTATCATAAGAGGAAGAGGAAAGATATCATGGATCCGACTTCTTTAAAGTGAGCAAGTCATAAAGTTCGTAAAGTTTATGAAATCTCAAGTCTCTATATAATCTAAAGTTTCAAAACTATCCAACATCAATACATAGAATATTTGGAATTTCTTTTCCACATTGAGGTTAATTATTGACATTTTTTTTTCTCTTTCTTTTTTCAGCCTTTTTTATATTGAATTTAAATTTATTTATTCAGCCTTCATCGATCCTTGTTATTGCTTCTATGAAACATATATGTGCTTCCATGATTTCTCAGAAAATCTTCTGAAGATTCATGCTACATGAGTGCTCTCAGTCCTTCCATACTCCATATATATATTATTATTGCAATTCATGAACAATTGAGATTTTGATGGTTAATGCTACTGGACTTTGAGTTTGAAGGCAACTTCCTGCCTAGGGGTTTATGCAGCAACGTTGTAGATCAGATTTACCTTTTTGTTTCAGCTTTATTGGTCATGGCACTCGATCATCTCAATTTCTTATCGAACCTGTTTTATTATTTTCTACTTGCTAGGTTTCATGAAGATGGGCAACAATTTATTTTCTTTCATTTAGAGAAAAGAATAAAAAAAACATATATAAATACATAAATAATCCAAACACTAGATATTTTTAACTTGGATAGTTTTGAGCTTTTAGATTATATAGAGGTTTGAGATTTTATGAATTTTACGAACTTTATGACTTTAGAGGAACCGAATCCATATATCATATATTGAACTTTACAAATTTTAGCATGAAAGTAGAATAAGAACCACTAGGGTTGAAGTTGATATACTATGGGACTATGCATTAACCATCCTTCTCCGATTTACATTTTTTCTCCACACTTTGCACTGAAAGTTCAAGAACTACAGACAATAACAAAAAAAACAAAAAACAAAAATTACAAAAATCAACATTAATTCTTAGTTAAATAATATAACAAACGATTTTCTAGATCAATTTGGTTGACAATTTTGGACAATTTGGTAATTGAACACAGCCTCTGGGAGACATGTCTAGGAACTTGTTGCTGTTGGAAAGCAAGAACCAAGAAGCTAATGTTGTAAAGTGCGTGGCCGCTGCTTCTTCTTCTTCTTCTTCTTCTGCTTTCATGTACCACAGTACACAAACCCTAATTGATTAACACAAAAAAAAAACGTTCATTAGACACACACACACACCTCAACTGTGCTCGATTTAGGAAAAGGAAAAGCGTTTTCAGCTCAACTAGCTATTTATGGGTCTGATTTCAGCTCAACTCTACTTGAACCAGCAACCAATAATTACTCATGCTCGAAAGCTATAAGCTAGCAAATAGATGGATACTAAGAAACATGGCTAACCTAACTTAACTATATATTACTAAAAGTCAGATCACGATAATTGACATATAGCTTCCTTTCTAGGTTACACGACAAGATAAACACAACAAAAAGTAAGCTAATCTAGATTTAGGCTAGTAAGCATAATCATATATCTGGATAAGTTCAGTTATCTCAGCTTCATTATAAATATCATTGTAAATGATCGAATAAGAGGGTACTAGATAGGGGAGCTCCCTTCAGTCCAAGTACAGGAAGCTTAAGATCCAATTTGTCTCCCGCATCATTCACGCATTTACTGGGTTTGTCTTGATTGATCTAATAACCCAGTATTTGGATGAATGAGTCGGCAGCTAATTGAAATCCTACTGCCACCCATGAGTGGACTGAAGAAAGCTCCCTTCCCTTGATACAACTAATACTCATCACCAACAAACTTAAAGAAGATGAAGATCCATGAATTCAAGGAACTCGTTCATATATGCTCCCACAGATCTATATAAATGAACTTTCAGGTGAACTTCGAAAGACTTCATCTCACGGTAACCCTAGCTGAGAGAGAGAGAGAGAGAGAGAGAGAGAAGGGGGTGGGGGAGGAAAGACAGGTAATAGGTCAAGGGGTCAACAGTGTGCTATGGGTCTGTGTGCCCTCAACCAAACATGTCATGAATCTGCAAAGGGAGGAAGGGGCTTTATATAGGCTAAAGAAGGGTGATGTAGCAGACTTAGACATTTGAGATCTAAAAAGTAATTGGACATTACAATATAGTTTAAAGTAAATTATACGAAATGTTATTCATATTCTTTTTCCCTCTCATATAGGTTTGTATGTTTTGTACAACACTTGTACCGATCCCATATATATTATGGAATGTCCATCACTAGATTCAGTTATTCTCCTTTGCATTACGTCCTAAATTAATCTATTTAGGCTCCTTGTTTCATTACAAGTGCATCTTAGTTATCATGAGCTTCACAACTACAAAGAAAACATACAAATAAATAAATATATGTAAAATTTGTTGATGAGGAAAAAAAATATTATCATGATATATTTCATTTGTTAATTTCTAGCTTAATTAGATTGATTTTGATGTTTCTTAGCCCTCGTGACTATTTGATCATCTCCCATTGTAATACTTCCTCATAGTTCTGTGAAGTAAAAGGTTTTCACTGTCTCACCCTGTACACGCATGTCTTCGACCTTGTATCCGTAAATTCGCTTTCTACTATTTGTTGGGAAAGAGAGATACTGGGTAGCTAAAAATGTGCAGTACTTTCAAACTGTTACAATAGAAAGTAAAGAAAAAAGCTCAATGATTGAACCCTAAATGGAATACTTCCGTAAATACATATCCATGTTTTCCTATCTAGGGTTTCATGAATAGTAACTAAATTGACAGAAGCATATATATAGTAGGTTTTTCGCATTCTAGCTACTATTCTACTAACTTCAGCAAGTCCATCTGATCTTGCTACACTGTACTTAAATACGTACATCTTTATCTTGCAAAATTATACTTTACATGAAACTGTATATTCATATTACGATTAAGAATGATATCTTTGGTCATCTAATTTTTTTATTTATCAAATAGACAAGTTCAGAAGCAAAAGTTAAAGGCATGTTTTAAATCCTGTTAAAAAAAAAAAAAAAAAAAAAAACATGTTTTAAATCTTTTCATTGGCGTAGACAAGACAACTGAACGACTGAAGATCCCTGATTATAATTATATATTGATTAGCGCTTTGTGGCAATTAACTTCATCTACTAGATAATGAACGAGTTCTTCAACCCCTGGTGTGCGTATATGTACTTCACAGAACAGAAATAAGATGATTTGTGTATATGGAACTATGGAAGTTTCGAGTAAGCTAGGTATTCAAACAAGGACGTCGACTAAATTAATATTGCGCGATTAACTAACAAGTTAGTCCCAAAAACTAGTGCGAGCTCTCTAGATGTGTCACTCTCTCTAAGTTTCGCAGGCACTTAATTTGTTGATGACAATTTAGGGTTTGCAACGTCGAAGTGAGCACTGTGAGCTCATCCCTTAGATTCTTGTTGATTCCTAGCTAGAACTAGCATCAAGGCTTCTCTCTCTCTCTCTGGAGTTCTTGATCTTGTCAAGATTAATTGTGTTGTTTATGATCTGTCAAGATATCTGTTTAACACTTTGAGTCTTCTAATTGTGATCGTTTTTCACCATCCTAATCCTTGCTGGTAGATCTTGATAGCATATTACATGTATAGCAAGTTTTTGCCCGGTTTGGTTGTTGTTGATGCAGATAGCTAGGTTGGTTCAGAGGCAACCTTGGAGGTGTGGCCGGTGTGCAATTGGTGCAGCCACAAACACTCGAAACTATTTCTACACCAAATTGTTGTTTAGTTCATTGGGTAAAACCCCCATGCATTTCTAGGTACTTGTTCAACTATGTACTTTGGGTTTGAGACCCAGTTGCGCTTGTCTTTATCCTTAATTTAGAACACTCTTTGCCTTTCGTGATCTATCAATAATACCTCAACCAAACTTTTGCACTAGGTCTTGAAAATTTCAGGCTTGCTACTGGGTTGGTCGCTGTGAATATGTATATGTGAATTTTTCGTTTCAATTTCATCATGTTCAGTAATTATGTGATTATAATTGGGTTGTGCCGTAATTAACTTCAGTGGTTACGGTGGCTTTGGTGGTGTTGCAGATCGTTTACGGAGTTGGAGGTTTCGGCCTTTCATGGCTGGAGTAACCCTTCACGAGTGCATGTCTGAAAGCACTACGTACGATGGCGAATTCATACGCGCCGTATATAGTGCTTCTACGTACGATGGCTTCGTCTAAGTAAATATAAATATCAATCTCAAACTCTCAATAATTTGAGAGGCAAATATAATAAGTAATAGGAATGGCATCTACATCATATCCAAAGCTAAAATAATTAGGAAACAGAATAGAAGGGTGGCGGGGAACCACATCAATAGCCAACACGGTTATATAATGGGAATGTGGAAATAATTAAATTTTGTTATCATTTATCAGTCATCACATCAGATTCTGAGTCACTTTGCCAAAATCGGTTGTCTAATCAACCCAAATTCCCAAAAGGCTGCCTTGCGGAAATGAACCATTTCATTTTTCTCATATGTCCAATCACAACTTTATTACTCTTCCCTGTCCATCCATCAGAATTCTTATCAATAATTCATCTGTAACTTTTTTTAAGAAAATAAAAAAAGAAGGGAGCTACCCACAGTTGGATCAATGATTGAATACGTACACTAAGGTTGGATGTTTTACTTTCCCACTTTTAACTTTGTCACTTAACCTGGATTAGATGACCTTAACACTTGAAGAAAACGCTCTAATTATTGTTATTTTATAAGAAACACCTCCCCTTAGTAACTCGTATTTAAATGTTCTAATTAAGAACATCTTCAATAATTATTGTTAAGTTTTGGGCATATATGTTGTGAAAAATATAGAGTCGTCTAGCTCATATACATTCATCGAGTTGTGGTTAATCAATAGTATTGTCTTTAGAATTTGAATTATTAGTTTCATGATCGAGTAATAATATCAGCTGGTGTCCTGGTACAATTTATATAAACTTACCTGGCGCGCAAATAATATGGTCAGATTTCCTTAAAACCAAATTACTTAACCCTTACCACACCATCCTAGCTTGTTTAATAAGTTATTGAAGAGAGGACAGTCATATTTGGATCATGTTCTCTCTAGGTCGAGCAACCTCCCTACTTTTGTCTTGTCGGAGTTATTATCCACCAGTTCCGACCTGCTTGCCTTGCCGGATCTGGCCAACGATTGTGTACCACTTTTGCCTGAATATAAAGGTATCAGACTAATAAGACTCGACCTCCTAATTAAACCTATCTATAGAGGGAGAAGACGAATGACCTAGAGATTGAACAAATGTGGTCGTCGTAGTAGATTTTCATCGCTTAAATTTGATTTCATCATGCATGTTGTATATTTCTCTCTGTCAATAATGGGGTTTGGTTGAGCTGTGCCTGTCTTCTCACGTATAATTGCGCTTTGCTGCCTTTCACGGTTCGGTTGCTCTCTCTCTCTCTCTCTCTCTCTCTCTGTATTGTACGTCACTGCGCCCTAGCTTGCTTTTCCTTCTACCTTTGATTTGTAGTCTCTGTACTCTAATGAATGATGATAATACAGAACATTGCCCCGCAGCGAATATTTTGTACCCTAGAAATTTCCCGATACTATTACTATAGGACAGTGAAACATTCAGATTTAAAAGAAATTTCGCACGTACTGCTGGTAAATTAGATGAAATTGTTAAATAGTGTATCCGATATTCCACCACAGTGATGAGTAAAACATTTTCCGCCACGGTGATCATGAAACAGACCACATCATGCAAGAGAACAGAAAATGAACCAAGGAAGAAAGCAGAAGCAAAGGAAGGTAGCTAGCTAGCTTTCCGTTCAAAATTCAACTTGAGCAAAGGAGAAAATATAATAACAAGAAGTGGCTTCGTCTCCACAAGCAATTCAAGAAAGTGCTATTCCTCCCTTTTCCTTGTGATAATGTATATTCATAAACCACGGCCAGACACATAAATTGATACTATTCAAAGCTCGTCTTTGTTGACATGACTGAACAACTAGATTCATCTGATGCTTAGATGCCCTAACTGGCTGCAAATAAATCTTTATGTCAAATGCTTAAGCAAGCCACCTTTGCTTAGTTCCTCATGCCGGGGTCGGCTTTAAAGCATATATTTTCCTAATATAAACCAAGCTAATGATCTATTAATGGGGTTGCAACTTTGCAATTCTTTATATAGTAGTAGAGGAGAGTCAGGAGACAGATAGAATTTCATTTTGAGTTGTTCAAGCACCCATAATTAAGCATATATTGCATTAATCAACTTTAATGTCATATTAACAAAGGAAATATTCACCGATCATGATTCATGAGCAAAGCTGTTGCTAACTCTAGCACTTAACAATATTTAAGATTGAATATGTCATAAACCTGTACTTAGACTTGAAAAGAGGATGCAACACGAACATAATCTTCATTTCTTTACCTTTCTTTTACAAGTTAAATCAGAATCTTATAAATCAGTGAGTTATATTCCATTTGAACAGGTGCTACTACACTTTAATAATTCCTAATGTACGTTATAGGATTAATAATTCTGATGGGATTGTTTCTCTTTTGTGGGTGCATAACTTTGGACCTCCCCATAGTTAACCAATTCAAGAAGAAAGAAGCGATTATACCAAATGTACCAGATGATAATTGCAATTAAAATGGATTACATATTCCAATTCCACCAAAAAGGTTAAAACAGCACTTCCTACATTCAGAAGTTCGAATGACTAGGAATCAATACTGTCTGATTTCTCCCGTGTTCCACGAATTAGTATTGGTTCTAATACTATCCGAGTATCTGTCCTAATTGTAGGAACCAATGCTGTTTATGCTAATTAAGTTTTTTCTTTTTCTTTTAAACCATAGATTTAAATATTATAACGTACTTAATTACCATGATGGTATTTTCTCGACTTAAACCATGATGGCATTGCATGATTCCATTTACATTACGAGGAACAAGTAAACAGAAAACTCAATGAAAGAACCGAAAAAAATGTTTGGACATCCAATGCTCAAAGCTAATTGCATCCCCATGTATAGATGCAGCATACTAGTCTGCGGCTTTGGAAGTGAACTGCCCAAGCTCCCTTTGAACGCTATCACAAGAGCACCATTTTCATCCCGCAGCAAAGCCTCAAGTCCACGAACCCAGATATCAGGCGTATAGCGCCATCTCCGTTGATCTTTGGTATTCGGAAAACTGTAACAGAAATGTCCGGTCTGCTGACAAGACTGTTGTTACATGCCTACAAATATTGCTTTGCTGGTGCCAAACCATACATGTGCCATACAACAAAAGCTTGGGTGGTGTGCCTGGCGAGGTTGCTTGTTCTAACCTCGAAAGAACAACAATCGGAGCTCTTAACTCTAAATTGGAAGCCATCAAAAGCAAGATACAAAAGAAAAAAAAGCACTTGCAGAGCAAAAAAAAAAAGAAAGAAAAAAAAAAAGCGATTTTCACTAACCCTACATTTTCATTTCTTTGAGCCTGAACATTTATACATCAGTATGAGTACAAACTGACCAGGATCTATGTACCAAGAACCTGACAGGATATCTGGAAACAACTGTTACCCGGTCTGTGATGCCAATAAGTTACCAAAGGCTGCCAGACATCTAAACTACAAGTTGCTGCGTAAGGCATTTTTTGCTCTTCCTAACCAATCAAAGAAAGGAGTCATTGCCTGATGATGAGCTCAGCCTGGAGATGGAGAACAGAATTAATGAAATAGATGCTGTCATCGGCCATGAATGTTGTCCAGGGTATAGCAAGCAAGTTCCTATACCCAACAGCCTTCCCTCCAGTGAAAGTGTAAGTACCTTTGTGTTTACTCTGAAACTCCTCCTCGGGCTTTACCCTTACTGAGAATTCATAGTCAACTACAAAACTAACTGATCCCTTCTCTTGCATCCCTAAAAACAGCCCCAAGCACTGAAAGGAGTTCTGTTGGTCCATATTGCAATGGGCAGACAAGAAAAAGCCCTGCCCACCCAGGTTAAAAGCCTGTGAGTACACCCGACCAGCTGGAAACAAGCGTGCACACTCTTCGCGCTTCAGATCTAGGTACACAATACACTGTGGATAGGGTAGTTCAAATTCCACTATTTTCACTGGCCTGTACTTGTAGGAACGATCCACAAAGCCACGATACGTGGCGTTAGCATTCTCCACAGCAAGTAACCGCTGCCTGTATGGTGTCTCAGACTTGTAAAACAAAGCCTCAAGCACTATCTTTGATGACAGTTGAGGATCAAAATCATTGCAGCTTAGAACCTTCCTAAGCTTTCGACAGGACATGAAAGGAAAACGAATGAGGAGAGCAAGGCGCGAAGAAATGACTTCTTGTCGATCTTGAGCATTCCGGTAATGCAACCGTGCCCACTTAAGAACCAGATCAAAAATAGCATCCTCTGATGCAACATGGAGATCATCACTAGACAGTACAGCCTCGATACCAGCAAGGGGCAAGTACAACACCTCATCCACAAACCTGGTAAGAAATGCAGCACTTCAACAATTAAATTTCTGAATATGCAAATGAAGTATACCATATATCAGATTATGTAGCCTGATCCAATAAATTAAAAGTGGATATAACAAATACTTCAAAGATTCAAACCACAAGTAAAATTTTGATATCAGAGAACAGGGAGGACAAATCGTTATTGCTTGTTCCGGAAATAAAGAGATTCTGAAAACTAGATTGGAGAGACTATTGGAAAGAGTACTTCAAAGAAAAGGTTTGAAGCACTTGAAAACATGATTAAGAATCATTATGATACGATTAATGTTGCATGAAAAAAAGAAGCTCACTTGGTTAGTTCTCTATAGCGGGCAGCAAGGAACTTTTTTGCTGTATCTGTGAGTGACTGAACTGCATCAACCATCAGAACACTAGATGGAAGGTCCAAATAAAGCAAGGCAGAATCACGAGTCATAGGCAATTGTCCCAATAACCTACTGCAATATCTCATGCAAGATTCAACCTCAAATTTGTCAGCAGCCTTTAGCACATCCAACAATGAAGGTGCTGTTGTCGTGGACAATGTATTACTATAAATGAAATTAAGAAGGTCCATGAGGGCCGCTTCTTCTGCAGTCAGATTAGATGATGTAGATACAGTTATATCTTTACTATTAAAAAATAGCACCACTGCAGTTGCAAATTTCCTAATAAAGATGAATCAACTAATTTCATTAGCTGATAATACAGCTGAGAAAAAAGAGTACCTGATTCATGAATTCTTAGAGTTGCTTGTCGTTCCTCTAACCCTGACTGTTTCATCCCATCTGAGAACAACTACGGGAGGCAAAAAAACAAACGTGAGTGACTGAAGACAGCCACTAAAAGAAACAAGCAATCACCAGGACAGGGTATTTCACCTTATAAAAAAAGGGACTCTTTGCAGCCAATATCGGAGAACTTATATGTATGGTTTCAACTCTCAGAACTGTGGAGCAATCTGTGATCCAGATACCAGCAGCTTCAACATTGACACAATTGCAGAGTGAATCTACAGAATGATACCACAACCAGTCAATAATTTCACAGCAACAAACAAAAAACTATGGCAGCCAACATACAAAATCAGGATATATAACCGTATGATATCCAACTAGTAATAAAATAGATTTACAAACACAAAAGCAGTTTACTAGTCCTAGGAAAAGAAGATAAGAATTTTGTTATCAGTATCCATTTCAATTTCACATGAGAGATATTGGGGGCTTCAGCATAGATTCATAGATTTCAATGAAACAAGAGAAGAGAACAGACAGACCAAGATAATATACGAAAACCTAAGTTTAAGTCAGAACCTGAAGGTGACTCGGTAGTTGCCATAGCATCCTCATCTTGATTTTCACATACCACACAATCCTCATCAAGCATGTTACAATGTAAGACCTGCTCCTCACATTGCACAATAATGTCCTCAGCTGAGAGAAAAGTGCAATAACACTCCAATTCAGTAACATGTAGTTTAACCAACACAGAAAAGTAAGCATAATACTTAGGCTGAAATACATGCAAGACAGATATCCTAAACAATTATAAAACTCAAATCCAAAAAAAATTTAACAGAATGACCAAAGAAAAGAAAAAAACATAGAGACAGAAAACACTCTTCTTAAAGGCCATTAAGCCATGAACCTATTATACTGTCAACCCGACACAAAGGTATTACAAAAAGCAGTCTATAGAATTCAACATTCCTGTAATCGAATCCAAGTTTCTAATCTGTGAACTCCAGCATCCTCTAACCGAAAGTAATCTTGATAATAATCAGGTAAAATCACAATGATACATGCACATTCCAACAAACACTGCGCTACACCCCTAACCGAAATACAAAAACTAAACAACTACCCTAAAGATGTAGTCTTTCGAATAAAAAAATTGGGGCTTTTTACTTGTTTTGTGCATACATTACAAAATAATTCACCATTTCAAAACCCAATTTCCACCCAACAATGTTAAGCCAAACAAGACAATAAATCTTTCCCCTAATTCCCTCAATTTCATACTAAACCCTAAATTGGTAGAAAAAATAAAAATGAAAACTTGGGAAAGAAATTGCTACCACTCTGGTTCTTACCCTCGGCCCTGCGTCTCTTTCTATTATTCCCCCAATTGGAGTTGCTGACGTAGGCCTCAACGTCCGATTGGGAAACCGGAATGTCGGGGAGGATTTCGATCCTGAGAACCCGATCGGAGAAATTGGGGTCGTTGAAGGCGAAGGTGAAGTCCAGTTCGGGGGACGGCGGTGTCTCCGGGCCGGTGATCGGGTGGTCGACCTTGGCTTCCGTCATTTTCCGGAGATCAAAACGATTCGTTTTGAATCGAGAACACATAGAGCGGAGGGTCTTTTATTTTCAAAGAAGGAAACTTTAGTCTTTAACTAACAGAGCCGCACGTAGAAAACAGTTGAAGTCAAAACGGCATCGTTTCGGGGAGGGACTAGTAAATGTCATAATTCTGATTGATAGCACTAATGTCGTCACACTGTGCTGATAAGTGCTTGGTCACTTTGAGTTTTCTTTAACTTATTAATGTTGATTAGTTTGCTAATTATGTTTGTGGTTCACTTTCATGTGTACAAATTATAGTTAGGTGTGGGATAAAACTTCTAAATTCGGGATGGTTATATTTGGTTGGTTTTGGTAGTCACTTGGTTGGAATGGTCTAAAAGTTGTCATATAATTTGGTACAGAAGAATCTCGATCAAATTTTCATGTTGAGCACATATTGTCAGCATGATAATGAATGACAATGATGAAACTACGACAATGTTACATTGGTTGGTTTTGGTATGACTACCAATACCGCATGACTATGACAATGTTATACAAAAATTGCTACGGTATTAGTGTAGAATAAATGCAAGAGCTAAAGCACTGATTTGAATTAGATATTGGACGAAACTAAAAGTTTTGGACATAAAAATAATATCCTCGTTTACAAATGTAAGATCGGTATTCATATGTATATCAAATTTTTATAACTTATGCTTTAGTAGAAACTAATTAAGCAGGAACATATGCATAAAAACAAAAACAAAAAAGAACTTGAGAGGATCTTGAAGGTTAGTTTTTGATTGGGATGGTCAAGCTTATACTAGCCCCTAAACAAGGTCAACGACTTGCCATGGAAGCTTTGTCGAGTAACTTTTTAAAAGATGAACCATCATTGAGTTTTAGAGAGTTAACGTGTGTACGGTAATAGAAATGATGGCTTTTTAGCTCATGCTAACGAGCAAAATGAGTCAAACCCAAAATGACGTTGAACTCTTCTTGATAAAAAAAAAAAAAATGACCTTGAACTCTAGTAAACAAAAACAAGATATCATTGAATTTCTAACTTTTTACCTTAATGTTTATTGTTTTCTTTAACAGATGCGTATTTCACACCGTGGTGGGCTAAGATTTCTTGTTTTCACCACAAAATCTACCATCATTAGAATGATGATGAACACAAAATCTACCATCATTAGAATGATGATGAATGGGATTGGATTGTCGTGAGGTAAAAGCTGGTCTCCCTCCAAATCCGACTGGATTTCACTTCTACATAAAGTCCAACGTCTATATTGTAAATCTGTCGTCCCTTTTGGCTTTGAGGAAAGTCAAGAGCACACCAAACACTTGATGATCAAAGGTGCTCTAAAAGTTCTTTTCCAGGGACCACGAGGCATGCTGATCATCTTTGCCAGAACATATCATTATAGAGAACCCCTTTAATCCTAGACATTCAAGTAGACTAGTAGAATACTCATACAAATCTAAGTTCATCTGCATTGTTTGGGAAACTGAAGTATTGGTCAGTAATGTTAGGATTGTTGAGAATCCACAGTATGAGCTGGTTTTTCATCTCGGTTTTCTTCATCTTTCTTTTCTGCTCGTGTAGCAACTCTAGCAGTACCGACTCTTTAGATGTGTTCGCTAGAGATGTGGCCCTGAAGACTCTTGTGCAGAACCGGCCTCACACCGGTGCTGTGTACAAGGCAATCCTCCCGGCTAACCTATCCGGCGTGGAAGTCTTTGTTGTAGGGCTTCGAAGCAGGAGGTTGTGGAACAGAGGTGCTGAAAAGCTCAGCTGTTTTCATATCCCATCAAGAACCAAGCCAATGCCTCATGTGAAGAGACTGGCTTTGGTGTATCAAGACTTGGGGAATTTGTCGTCTCAGTTCTACCATCTTCCAGGTTACTCATTTCTCACCTCTGTTGTTGGCTTACTAGTTTATGATGCAACAGATACAAGTTCGACAAGTGCAAGAAGGATTGGTCTAAACACAATGGGGAAGCAGATATCGATTCAGTTCCTGAATCTGACATTGGAGGAACGTTTGATCTCTAAGGCAAAATGCGTATTGTTTGCTGCCAATGGGACAGTTTACCTCAGTGACATGAGATCTCCTGGGGTATGTAACACTAATGATCAAGGTCATTTTTCAATTGTTGTTCCAGTGAAGAAGAAACCGCTGATCCTGCGGTATTCATGGGTAGTTGCAATTGTCCTTGGTGTTCTTGTAGCTATTTTGGGGTGTTATCTTGGAATGGTATGTATGAGACATCGAAAGAGGAAGAAGTTTCAAGTAATGAAAGGACAGGCTGAAGACGATTATGTTCTTGAAAATAGGTGGATTTGTGGTAGCAAAATGCCTTCTGGTGGAGTTGTAAGAACTCAGCCAGTTCCTGAGAATGGTTTTCGACACCTAGCTTCACCTGATCACTTCAGCTGAAGACAGCATAAAGCCGGTCAGTTTGCGGAACACGAACTAGTTTTGTATTGAACTCTTCATAAGTTGTAATGTAACAAGTGTCAGTTTGGGAATCAAGAAAGAACTGTTCAATCATCTTTGTTAGTATGTATAAGTAGTACTTATTAATCACAACTGGCTCAAGTATAATTCCAAAGGGAAGATTCTCTTGAACATCAGTAATTTGTACCTTGAATGCTTCTCGACAAAGGAAAAGAAGAATGAATGCTGCAATAGCTTATTAAGTAACTAAACTCTAGCTCAGTGCCATCATTAGACCAAAAATTGGCCAAAAACTCAATGGCATCTTTAAAATTTAAAGCCGGATGGTGCAAGCTGTACCAGAGGTGATCCCCTTTCCCAAATCAATCTTCTGAATGGAGGCCGGCTTTGGCAGAACGAGACCAGTATTCCTTGACAAGCTGCCCAAACAGTGACCCCTTGTTGTTTATCAGCTTCGTTGGCTCATCATACTCTACTACTAGCCCTGTCAATGCAAATTTGGCAAGTTACAACTAGGATCACATAACTACCACAAAGCAATTTGTTCAGCACATTGTTCCTTATAGAGGGGTTAGGGTGCTTACCGTCACTTATAGCAAGAACCTTAGTGCAGTCCATCACAGTTGGTATCCTATGGGCCACTGTTATTACAGTGCTGTCTGCAAATTCCTTTCTTATAGTTTTCTGGAGAATGAAGTCTGTTGCATTGTCCATTGATGCAGTGGCTTCATCCAGCACTAGTATTCGACTCTTCTTCAGTAAAGCACGTCCCAAACAGAATAGTTGACGCTGCCCCGTGCTCCAGTTTGTTCCATCTTGCTCAACTGCAATACCCTTTCTTAGTTGTCGTTTCGACAACACTGTAAAGCACCACTAGATTACACAAATACTAGTTTATGGTCTTACCAAAGGAATCCAGACCCTCTTCTTTCGATTGAATGGTTTCTTGCAACTGGCATTTCTCAAGAACCTTCATCATGTTCACAGAAGATACAAGTATGAGATACATAACATATGGAGTATGGATATACTTGACTAGTTGTGATGGAGCCCTTTTAAAATTTTTAGCTAAACACATTAAGCTTTACGAGTGAAAAGGACTTCATAAGTCAAAACGCATATGCAAAAACATTACCTCCCATATTTCAAGATCAGTATGCTCTGATAAGGGGTCAAGGTTGAATCTCACAGAGCCACTGAATAAGGTTGGCTCCTGTGGGATGATCCCCAAACGTGATCTTAAATCATGAAGACCAATGGTACAAATGTCATAATCATCTACAATGACTTTCCCCTCCGAGGGCTCTACCAGACGAAACAAAACGCTGATAAGAGTTGTCTTTCCACTTCCAGTCCGGCCAACAATTCCAATTTTGGAGCCTCCTTCAATGATGCAATTTATCCCACGAAGAACCAAAGGAGAGTTTGGTCTGTATCTTACCTGCATAATGCTATTCAAGGTCATACTCAAGTTCCAATTTTCCTAGAGTAATATTTTGTAGTGTTTCTTTGTCATGCTAACCTTTAAGTCGCATATTTCCACTTTACCAACAAGAGGCCAATTATGTGCAGGTCGGTTGTCTTCTATTACTTGCGCAGATTCACTGGGAATATGCATGTATTGTTCTACCCTTTCAACGGAAACAATTGAATTTCCTATGGTGCACTGAAGTTGGACAGAACTTACAAGGAATACATTTAACGAGAGACCATACGATAGTGTCATCCCAATAAAACCTGTCAAAAGATAAACAAAACGTTACACCATGTATGAATAAATAGATGGTTATTAGAAGGAACGTATATGTATGCTTCAAACTGAGGAGAAGTTGGATGGCGGCAAGAAAATCTCTACTAACCAGAGGAAGAAGCATCAATCCAAGTAATGGCAATGGCTGAGGCTGAGAGAATAATAGCACACAGAAATTCCAGACGTTCAGTTAACCACTCATTTGTTGAGAAACTATTGAAGTCAGCACTAGAATTTGCATCAACAAAATCCAAGTTTTTTGAGTAGAATCGTTTCTCCTGTCCAAAAGCTCTGATTGTCATGGCTCCAGCAATAGATTCAGAAAGTTGGCTTGCAATTGCAGACTTAGTCGTGCCATTCATTCGCATCAACTCTTTTGCTGAAGCAAAGTAGTAATTCTGTTGATACAAAAGAAAACTAATTATGAAGAAGATGTAGTTTCGAAAAGGCAAAAAGTGTAATGAAATTATTGTAATGGTAACTAAAGTTGGTTTAGTGTAGTACCTGAAACAGATAAGTAAGATATATTGTAGGTGCAATCAGAAACATGAGTGGCCAAGCAAGAACAACCAATACCAAAAATATGCTGTAAGCGCTAACAATCCCCCCTGCAGCAAATGCCAACTTTAAACCAACTTCGAGGTCGATGATATTCATATCAGTAGATACCTGAAATAGCCAATGAAAATGTAAGGAAGTTGCATTTGCTTGCAGTAAAGCCAAAAGAAGATCATTCAAGTTATGTTTTAGAAACTCTCAAGTCTTACCCGACTAAGTATCCTCCCCACAGGTGTTGAATCACAAAACAGCATTGGTGCACGGAAAAGAGAGTTCAGTAGCGCAGAGAAAATAGATTCTGAAGCTCCACATCCTAAATCGACTATCATAAAAGATCGAAGAAGCAAAAAGAATGACATAATACCGAAGATCACAGAATAAACTGTGAATAGTTTGACTCTGGACACGCTATAATCCTGAAGATTCAAAGCCAACCAATAATTCTGAATTAATTGCCCAACAATGAACATAAACAAGAAAAGAACTGATAAAGAGAAGTGCATAAAGCCATTGCTATGCTTCAAATACTGAATGTATGGCTTGAACCCTGTGTCTCCTGTTTCTCTCTCTTCTTTCTTGATCAATTGATCTCCAGAAGATTCTTTTATCTCTACCTCAGTTCTTTCTTTCTCAATCTCCTCTGCAGCCAATTTGTGTTTCCTAGTAGAAGCATATTCAACTTGCCTCTCAGAACCAGCAGTGTCATTGTGTGCATTAACAAGGTCTTGGAACTCTTGACAAGAAGCCAGTAACTCGTTGTAAGGTGCTGCTCTTGAAATTTTGCCCGAAGACATCAGCTGTGGACAAAAGAAAAATGCAGAACATAAACTGATTGCTTCACATATGAAACTTACCTAGAATATCAATGAAGGAATAAAGAAAACTTATATCTTTTAAACCCAAATGGACCATAAGTGATCTATCAAAAACATCGAAAATTATAGAGCGCACCCGGCAAATCTCACCGTCCATTCACCCGTGCTGGCCCCACCCGGTGATCTCACCGGCGATCTCACCGTTAAATTTCCGGGTGCGCGGCGCACCCGGGTGCCCCGAATACGCTCTCCAAAAACATAAATAAGGATGTATAGTACAAAGAAAAGCTGAGAAATCAAGAAGAGCTTATACATTACCAATATGGAATTAAATGCTGGAAGGAAGTCGACTTGGTGTGTAACAAGCAACACCGTCTTCTCTGCCAGAGCTCCCATGACATATTCCTGGATCGAAAACTTTCACATCAGATTTCAAAGCAGATAATTTCAAATTGAAAGAAATCATAACTCATATTATTGGTGAATAAAGACAATAAAAGACATCATAACTAGTTGAGAAGTAATAGTTACATTGAAAAGGCTTGTGGCAGTATGAGCATCAACAGCACTGAAAGGATCATCCAATAAGTAGACTTCAGCATTTTGATACAATGCACGGGCAAGTTGAATGCGCTGTTTCTGGCCGCCACTTAAATTGACCCCTCTTTCTCCTATTTGAGTGAGATCGCCGAATGGAAGAATCTCCAGGTCCTTTATGAGAGAACACTTCTGAAGTGTTTCTCGATATCTTACATGATCCATGGGAGACCCAAACAGAACATTATCTTGTATAGTTCCTGTTTGGATCCATGCAGACTGAGAGACATATGCTATTGTGCCATATACTTGAACCTGTACATTTAGCTAGGCAATCACAAGCTGTAGCATGGAGTTAACCTTATAAACTTTTATTATTATTTTTGTTGCAATGAATACTTACAACACCATTGATTCGTGGAACCTCTCCAAGAATTGCAGCTAAAAGGGTTGATTTTCCTGAGCCAACCTCTCCACAAATAGCAACTTTTTCTCCTGGTTTTACCACCAAATTGATGTCCCTCAATGTGGCCTTTGTAGCTCTAGTATCCCATGAAATTTCAGGGGCTATAATGAATATGGAATGCTCAAGCTCCTTGCCACCGCTCTCTTTCCTGGTATGTCTGTTCTCCAACTCTGGTGCATCAAGGAACTTAACAATCCGAGAGAATGAAACCTTGGCTTCAATAAATGCTCCAAAGACGTCAGGGATTAGCCTAATTGGCTCCTGAAGAATACGCAAAGTTGCTAGAAATGTGAAAACATTACTAGGTGTGAGCGTAAATCCGAGGAAGTAACATGTCCAAAAGGTTACAGCTGCTGCCAAAACAGGTGCTGTCCAGAATAATGCATTACAATACCCCTTTTGTGACAGTAATTTAGCTATCCAGTTGAGCTCTTCTGCTCTAAAACCTTCTATGACCTTCTTGAAATTTGTCTCCCAAGAATACAGCTTCAAGATTTTCATATTTGATAGTGCTTCTGTAATGGCCCTCAACCTCTTGTTTTGTGCAATCATGAACTTTGTTTGATACTCGTGCTGCAACTTCGCCAATGGAGAGCTTACCACCACAGTCAATATGAGAACAGTTAAAGCTGCAAGAGTTGCAGCCCCAACAGCGAAGTAAATAATAAGTAATGAGAGAAACAATTGAAGGTTTGTGGACCATATCTGATGAAACCAGAATGGAAATTCACCGATTCTGTAGGCATCCACTGTTACATAGTTCACTATATCACCAGGAGAATGAGTGATCTTGGCGGCATTTGAGAGTCTTAGTTGCTTCTGATAAACTGCTGCAGATATCAGTGATCTTACCTGGAGTCCAATAAGTCTAGTCCTGAAGAACCATTGCCTCTCCGACAGTGACTCCACGATTTTCACAAAGAACAGACCAGCAGTCAGTGCATAAACCTCATATCTAGAAGCTGCATCGGCATCAACAACCTTGATGAAAGCTATGAGAAACAGCGGGGAGACAGTCATTGCGAGAATCTTGAGGAGTGCAAAGAACCCTGAAACCAAAATTGCTTTCCACTGGCAGAAAAAAATTATGGTCAGAACAGAAGGGTCACTACTGGATGGATGTCTTTCCTTTCTTTTCTGCAATTGCTCCCTAAATACTGAGTGCAACGTTCTTGCTCGATCAGCTTCTCGCAATTGTGGAATATCTTCATTCTCAAGAATCTTTTCCTTACCTTTCTTCATCAAAGGATTCAACCACCAAAATGTCATTTTACTAAACAATCCAGCCTTTGCAAAAGGAGTTACATTGTCATCCGAACTGATTTCACCTATGATATCCTGTTCTGCACCAGGCAAAGGTGTGTAGAATGCATCACCATCATGGACTTCCAGATCACCCTGTGCATTATTGCTTCCTTCAAATGCACTAAAAAGCAACAGAACTGATCCAGGGAAACAAAGAATGTTTAAAACAATCAGAACTGATAAGGTCTCATCCAGAATAAATTCCCAAACTGATGAACCACAGAGAAGAACTGCAATCAAGAAACCAAAAATTGAAAAGAATTTCATTATTGCATTATGTGGAAGGTCTGGTTTCGAGAGGTTTATGGTAAAACCTAGGCCCAACCATGTAAACCCTTGAAAAAAATATACTAGCCATCCATGTAGAGGTAAAACCGTGTGATATGTATCTACTTTCTCAATGATTATACATATCCCCGATCCCAAGTAAGCCAAAGACAAACCAGCATTGAAAATGACCGAGACAATTGATACTGTAGAGAAGGTGTAAGGCTGTGATGGTGCTATAATCTTCTTTGACGCTATTCTATACATAAGGAAACATAACAAGATGAATAGGAGCAAAATATCAACTGCAATGACGACAACATTGTTGATACATGAATTTGGATTGATAATGGCTAGAATGCCAGAACTGCATTCATTTCCGGACTCATTTGAACACTCGGAACCAGTGCAGAATAAGGTCCAGAAACCCTCCCCCATGCTGTTCCCCAGTAATCTGTAAAGTCTGCACAATTACAAGCAAGAAGAATTTAAAAGCAGAAAAGGAAATGTATGTTATATACACTGTTAATTTTAAGCAGACCAAAATTAAGACCACATATGAACAACATATATGTACTTTAAACATAATTGTAAAGGTAAGTTCATACCTTTTCACAGATTCGGAGAAAACTTCTCTGCTAGTCGGGTACATATGAAGTTAGCACCAAGTTAGGAAAATGTACTACCATTCAGTAGCTGATGCAGCAGACTACAGATGGGATGATAAATTGATATTATGCACTTTAATGCTTTATCTACCATAATGCAGTATCTACTACAATGAAAATCTGCTCTAGATCTGCAACAATTAGTGAATGTAAAGGCATCAATAGATAGACATAGCTACTAGGCCAGTTGTGTGGTTCAGAACATAAGCTGTTCCCTCCCCAAGGCCAGTATCTTCTTTACCCTACAATAAGTCATATGGGTACTATTGAACATACCAAACCTTCATACAAGATAACATTACACATGATAAAGCATGCTAAAATACTTACCATATCTAATAACAAGCACATTAGTGCAGTCCATCTCCATCTGTCGGTATCTTACTGTCATTTAGGAATAGTCTGTTCCGGCGTCCGTTGAATTGGTGGCCTGGTTGCGGCTGAATGCTTACACTTGGTACAAGTAAGAATCAGGTCTCATTCAGTACCACACTGATTAGTATTGAGTAGGTTTACTGGTCCCATTTTCAACTGGTGGTCGATGCTCAAGTACTCACTATTCACTTGAACAGTTTAGAAGGAATAACAACGCTACAAAATATTGGTCCTATATTAATTTAATTTCTACTTGATCTTCAATTTGTAAGTTTCGTGCAACTAATCACTTTTCCAACCAATAATTTAATGTTTCTTATATTTGGGAATAATTGAAAAGCACAAAGAAGAGCCTGCTGCCAACTGCCAACTTAGAGACAGAGATTTCTGTCAAGAATTCCATTTCTGGACTTTACTTCATTTGCAAGTCTTAGGAAAAAATAAGTTAGGTACGTCCAACCCTTTCTGTGACCAAACAGATTTTCAACTCCTGAATAGGGGATAATTGCATACCCCCAGCAAGGGTACGTACTTGCCACAAACTAATTCTGATATTATGAATGTGAGACAGATATGCTCTAGAAAACATACATAATGCACCCTTTTTATTACAATGCTTATGGAAGGAAGCAAAAAAGGAAAACAGATATAGTGGCCACTAGTAACAGGTATGAAAATACACAAGGGAAATGAAACAAGTCTAGGAGGCAAAGCTTTATTTACTACGTGATCGAAAGCACCCCAGTACCTTTCACTATCAGCCTTCTGAGTGCATGCTAGCATTGGCAGAGCGAGACCAGTATTCCTTAACAAGCTGCCCGAATAGTGACCCCTCATTGTTCATCAGCTTCATTGGCTCATCATACTCTACTACTTTGCCTGTCAGTGTAAATTTAGAAAATGAACACCAAACATCAAATCAAATAATAAATAAACAAAAGAGTATTCAGTTCATCGTGGGCACTTACCATCACTAAGAGCGAGAACCTTAGTGCAGTCCATCACGGTGGGTATCCTATGTGCCACTGTTATTACAGTGCAGTCTGCAAATTCTGTTCTTATAGTTTTTTGGAGAAAAGAGTCTGTTGCATTGTCCATTGATGCTGTGGCTTCATCAAGCACTAGAATTCGGCTTTTCTTCAGTAAAGCACGCCCCAAGCAGAACAGTTGTCGTTGTCCCATGCTCCAGTTTGTTCCGTCTTGCACAACTGCATTACCATCTTTTTAGATGTGCTTTCATTGACACCAAAAAGTGCTACTAGATACATAACTTCTTACCTAAAGAATCCAGGCCCCCTTCTTCCTCTCCGATGGCCTCTCGTAGCTGACATTTCTCAAGAACCTTTTCACAAATCAATGAAAGAAAATTTAAGTTGCAGAAAGAAACTAATGAGTATGAGATGGATTTACTTGGCTTGTTAAGGTTAACAGACTTGCAAAAGAAGATACCATAGCTAAACATGGAATTAACCAACCAATACTAGAATTGATCATAGACTCATACTCGTTAACAAAAAAGAAGAAAAACAGACTATTTGTTATTAGACTGAAATAAATAAGCTTTACCTCCCATATTTCATGATCAGTATGCTCTGCCAAGGGGTCGAGGTTGTATCTCACAGACCCGCCAAACAATGTCGGATCTTGAGGGATGATCCCAAAACGTGATCTTAAATCATGAAGGCCAATTGTGCATATGTCATAGCCATCAACGATGACCCTTCCCCCTGTAGGCTCTACCAGACGAAACAAAACACTGATGAGAGTTGTCTTTCCACTTCCAGTCCGGCCAACAATTCCAATTTTGTGGCCTCCCTCAATGATGCAGTTTATCCCATGGAGAACCAAAGGAGAATTTGGCCTATATCTTACCTGCATAATGTTTGAGTGTCATGTACAAGTTTAAATTAATGTTCTTAGAGTAGTACTCTTTACTTCTTTAGCATGTATTGTTATGCTAACCTCTAAGTCATGTATTTCCACTTTACCAACAATAGGCCAATTGTGTGCAGGTCGGTTGTCTTTTATCACTTCTGCAGCTTCGCTAGGAATGTGCATGTATTGTTCTACCCTTTCTACAGAAATGATTGAATTTGCTAAAAAGCAATGAAATTGGACCAAAAGTACTAGAAAGATATTCAGTGAAAGGCCATATGATAGTGTCATCCCAATAAATCCTGTCAAAAGATGAAAAATGTTAAGACGGGTATGAATAAATGGTTATGAGGCACATGATTCAACCAGAGCAGAAGCCAATATATACTACCAGATGAAGAAGCACCAGACTGAATCGAAGTAATGGCAAATGCTGAGACTGAGAGAACAATAGCACAAAGCAATTCTAGACGTTCAATTAACCACTCGTTGGTTGAGAAGCTATTGAAGTCAGCACTAGAATTTGCATCAATGAATTCTAAGTTTCTGGAGAAGAATCTTTCCTCCTGTCCAAAAGCTCTGATTGTCACTGCTCCAGCAATAGATTCTGAAAGGTGGCTTGCAAGTGCAGACTTAGTCGTGCCATTCATGCGCATCAACTCTTTTGAAGATGCAAAGTAGTAACTCTATTTGTAGAAAAGACAACCATATTCAAGTAACACTTCAAGGAAATGACTGAAGTTCTAAGTATTGTGGTCATTTAGGTTGGTTTTAGTGCAGTACCTGAAGGCGAAAAGTAACATAAACTGTAGGTACAATCAGGAATAGTAGTGGCCAAGTAAGAAAAACCATGACTAAGAATATGCTAAATGTGTTCAGAGTTGCTCCAACAGCTACTGTTAACCTTAGCGCTACTTCAAGGTCGATGATATTCATATCAGTAGATACCTGAAAAGATTGGCAAATGCAAATATAAGAAACCTCCATTTGGTTGCTGTAACAACAGATACTTGAAGAGCAGATTATTTAAGCTATACTTGGACACTGTTATATCTTACCCGACTAAGTATCCTCCCCAAAGGTGTTGAATCATAAAACAGCATTGGTGCTCGGAAAAGGGAGTTCAGTAGGGTGGAGAAAATGGATTCTGATGCTCCACATCCTAAATCGACAATCCTAAAAGATCGAAGAAGCATACAGAAGGCCATAATACAAAAGATCACAGAGTAAACTGTGAAGAGTTTGACCCTGGAAACGCTGTAATCCTGAAGATTCAAAGCCAACCAAAAGTTTTGAAGTAACTGCCCAACTATGAATAGAAACAAGAAAACAACTGATAAAGAGAAGTGCAAGAATCCCTTGCCATGCTTCAAATACTGAATGCATGGCTTGAACCCAGTGTCTCCTGTTTCTCTCTCTTCTTTCTTAATCAATTGATCTCCCGAAAATTCTATTAGTTGTACGTCAGTTCTAACATTCTCAATCTCCTCTGCAGACGATTTATGTTTTCTAGTGGAGGCATATTCAACTTGCCTCTGGGAACCAAAATTCTTATTGTGTGCATTAACAGGTTCTCGAAATTCTTGACAAAAAGCCAGCAACTCTTCGTAAGGAGCTGCTCCTGAAATCGTCCCTGAAGACATCAACTGTGACAAAAAGACAGTACACTGCATCAACTGTACTTACTGTACGTGCATATCATTGAATGGAAACTTTTTACATGTACTAAAACCAACAAAGCTAAAATACTATTAAAACAAAGACAAAAGAACATTAATGAATAGAACAACTGAGACATTAGAAGAACTTATACCAATATTGAATCAAAAGATTGAAGGAAGTCGACTTGGTGTGTCACAAGCAACACTGTCTTGTCTGCCAGAGCACCCATGACATAGTCCTGGAAAACTTTCACATCAGATTCCAAAGCACACAAAAATGATTATATTTACTACTTGAAAGATATAATTACATTAAATAGGCTTGTGGCTGTATGGGCATCAACTGCACTGAATGGATCATCCAAGAGGTAGACATCCGCATTTTGATACAATGCACGTGCCAGTTGGATGCGTTGCTTCTGGCCACCACTTAGATTGACACCTCTTTCTCCTATCTGAGTGAGATCTCGGAATGGAAGAATATCAATGTCCTTTACAAGAGAACACTTCCTAAGAGTTTCATGGTATCTAACATGATCCATGGGAGTCCCAAACAGAATATTATCTTGTATACTTCCTGTTTCGATCCAAGCAGACTGAGAAACATATGCTATCGTGCCATTTACTTGAACCTGTACATTTATGCAGTCACAAGATGTAACTAGTAAGACTTCAAATTTGTAGTAGTTATATATATATATATAATTGAAATGAATGCTTACAATGCCACTGATATGTGGAACTTCTCCAAGAATAGCAGCCAAAAGGGTTGATTTTCCTGAGCCAACCTCTCCACAAATAGCTACTTTTTCTCCTTGTTTCACCACTAAATTTATGTTCCTCAATTTGGGCTTTGTAGGACTAGTATCCCATGAAATTTCTGAAGCTCTAATGAAAATGGAATGTTCAACCTCCTTGCCACAGCCCACTTTCCTTGTATGTCTGTTCTCCAACTCTGGTGCATCAAGGAACTTCACAATCTGAGAGAAGGACACCTGTGCTTCAATGAATGCTCCCAAAACATCTGGGATAAACCTTATTGGCTCCTGAAGAATACGCAAAGTTGCTAAAAATGTGAAGACATTACTTGGAGAGAGTGCAAATCCAAGCAAGTAGCATGTCCAAAAGGTGACAGCTGCTGCCAAAACAGGTGCTGTCCAGAATAAAGCATTACAATACCCCTTTTGTGAAACTACTTTAGATATCCATTTGACTTCTTCTACTCTAAGCTCTTCTATGACCTTCTTGAAATTTTTCTCCCAAGAATACAGCTTCAAGATCTTCATATTTGATAGTGCTTCCGTCATGGCCTTCAGCCTCTTCTTTTGTGCAATCATGAACTTTGTTTGATATTCATGCTGCAACTTTGCCAATGGAGAGCTTACCACCACAGTCAATATGAGAGCAGTTACAGCTGCAACTGTTGCTGCCCCAACAGCGAAGTAAATAATAATCAAAGAGAGACACAACTGGAGGGTTGTGGACCAAATCTGATGCAACCAGAATGGAAATTCACCAACCCTGTAAGCATCCACTGTTACATAATTCACTATCTCACCAGGAGAATGAGTCATCTTGGCAGCATTTGAGAGTCTTAGTTGCTTCTGATAAACTTCTGCAGATATCAATGATCTTATCTGGAGTCCAATAAGTCTAGTTCTAAAGAACCATTGCCTCTCCGACAGTGACTCCACGATTTTCACAAAGAACAGACCAGCAGTCAGTGCATAAACCTCATATCTAGAAGCTGCATCGGCATCAACAACCTTGATGAAAGCTATGAGAAACAGCGGGGAGACAGTCATTGCGAGAATCTTGAGGAGTGCAAAGAACCCTGAAACCAAAATTGCTTTCCACTGGCAGAAAAAAATTATGGTCAGAACAGAAGGGTCACTACTGGATGGATGTCTTTCCTTTCTTTTCTGCAATTGCTCCCTAAATACTGAGTGCAACGTTCTTGCTCGATCAGCTTCTCGCAATTGTGGAATATCTTCATTCTCAAGAATCTTTTCCTTACCTTTCTTCATCAAAGGATTCAACCACCAAAATGTCATTTTACTAAACAATCCAGCCTTTGCAAAAGGAGTTACATTGTCATCTGAACTGATTTCACCTATGATATCCTGTTCTGCACCAGGCAAAGGTGTGTAGAATGCATCATCATCATGGACTTCCAGAGCGCATCTGTTTCCCTCAGATGCACTAAAGAGCAAGAGAATTGATCCAGGGAAACATAGAATGTTCAAAACAATATTAACTGATGCTTCCTCATCTAGAACACATTCCCAAATAGCAGAACCACAAAGAAACAATGCAATTAAGAAACTAAAAATCGCAAAGAATTTCATTATCGTGGCATGTGGACTGTGCGGTTTCTTGAGGTTTAAGGTAAGTCCCACACCTAACCATGTAAACCCTTGAGAAAAATATACTAGCCACCCGTGTACAGGTAAAACCATGCGATCTGTATTTACTTTCTCAATGATTGTCCATATTCCAAACCCCAGGTAGGCCAAAGCCAAGCCAGCATTGAAACTGACTGAGACAATTGACACTGGAGAGAAGGTGTGAGGCTGTGTTGCTGCTATAATCTTCTTTGATGCTATTCTATGAATGAGATGACATAACAAGATGAGTAGGAGCATCATATCAATTGCAATAACGACAATATTGTGTATACATGAATTCGGATTGATGATGGCTAGAACGCCAGAACTGCATTCATTTCCAGACTCAGTTGAACACTCATAACTATTGCACAATAAGGTCCGGAAACCCTCCATGTTGTGCCCCAGTGATCTGGAAAGTCTGCACAATTTTAAAGAGAATATGAAAAACGAAAAGGAAATAAATCTTATATACACTGTTCTAAGCAGACTGCTAGCTGGTGGTATAGTTAATAGAAGTTGAGACCAAAAGGGATATATATATATATATATATATACACACACACGGACAGGATCCAAAGAGGACGTCTGCACGCCCTTAAAGTGCGGACGTCCCTCTGTTCTCCACCATCCGGTTCCGACGAGGGCCGCCTCCACCCGAGCGGACTCCAGCAGCGTCCCCGACCACTTTCTCTCTCCGGCGAGTCTGTCGAATTCCAGTTTTCCGGCGAGATCGATCTTGTGTGAAGTTTTGGGTGGAGGTTGCTGCCCAGACCTTCAAATCGATCTCGCCGGGAAGAGAAAGTGATCGAAGATGCCTCTGGAGTCCGCTCGGATGAAGGCGCGCCGTCGTCGGAGCCGTCCGGTGGAGAACGGAGGGACGTCCGCACTTTAAGAGCTGTGCGGACGTCCTCTTTGGATCCTCTGTGTGTGTGTGTGTATATATATATACATGCCTTTTTAGATACAGACCTCCTTATTTATTCAAGAGATACAGATTTCCTTAATTGACATATTTTTCAATCATATTTTCTCATCTCAACTATTCATCTTTTATGTATATATGAGTAGATCATCTCTACAAAATTTTAGTCAAATTGATAATCATTAAGGTATTCAAAATTGTGAATTACACGAACGGTTCATGTTGAACAGATTTGATTTGTTCATTGTAATCATATAGTTTTCGATACCTTAACGATTATCAATTTGACTGAAAATTTGTAGAGATGATCTACTCATATATACCTACAATGTGAATGGTTAAGATTAGAAAATATGATCTAAAAGTGGGTCAATTAAGAAAATCCGTACCTTTTAAATAAAGAAGGATATTTGGACCTGATAATATATATATATATATATATATATATATATATATATATATACACACACACGAAAACGATGTGAAGCGGACGTCTGCACTGTCCTTAAAGTGCGGACGTCCCTCCATTCGCCACCGTCCGGCGTCGACGACAGCGAGCCTCCACCCTAGCGGACGTCCCTGGCATCCCCGACCACTTTCCCTTCCCGGTGAGTCCACCGAATTCCAGTTTTCCGGCGAGATCGATCTTGATTGAAGTTTTGGGTGGAGGTTGCTGCCCAGACCTTCAAATCAATCTCGCCGAGAAGGGAAAGTGGTCGGGGACTCCAGGGACGTCCGCTCGGGTGGAAGCCCGCCGTCATCGGCGCCGGGTGGAGAAGAACGGAGGGACGTCCGCACTTTAACATTGTTGCGGACATCCGCTTTATATCCGGCCTATATATATACATATATATATATATATATATTCCAATTCATGTCAACTGACATATATACATAAAAACAAGTGTATAGGCAAATACCTCCTTCCTTTTCACAGATTCCAAAAAATATTGTGTTGGGTAAGTATGAAGTGATTATGATGTTAGAATTTCAAACCAAACATACAAGTACATGCTGGAAACCTATGCATCGGATGCATTAAACATAAAATTGCAGTGTTATATAACTCGAGAAACATGCATCGAAACATTAAAAGAAACACAGAAATCTCACTACAGGTCTAACACACATTCAAAACTAAGTGCTTACATGTTCTTCTTTAGAGATCTCTGGCTAGTTCATGCAGTACACATGTCTTCGAATACAACGCTTTTTATTGTTATCAAAAGGCTACTCTTTATAGCTGGAATGCTGGAACAACTTGTCTTTATTCTCATTATTAGTCTTTGATGAGTGACCGACAAATGGATTTGATCTCAATATTATTTTTCGGTCAGATCTGCACATTGTTGAGCTGTAACAATAATGGAATGTATGGGTGGTAAACAATAATGGAATGTATGTAGTTTGCAGCTAGGCCAGTTTTGTAGTTCAGAAAGTTCACTCCCCAAAGCCAATGTTCTCTTTCCAACAAGATGTCATATAGTTCTTAACTTCTTCCAAATATGTAAAGATGCTCAAATATATGTTTAACATCTCTTATCAAACATCAACTACCGTAATTACTGTGCAGTCAATCTGCAAATTCTCTCAAGGAAAATGCATGGTCGGTTGATGCAGTGGAGCCGAGAATCTTTAAGCATCATGAACTTTGTAGTTTGATACAAAACAATTAAGAGACAACAGCTTGTGGCATACCATATATGTAGCATACAATTCATGTGAAACAGATCAATGATTAAAGAGTTAAACTAGCTAGATGACTGCACTATTGCAGATTAGTTTGTAACTTTGTGTACATAAACTCATATTACCTTGTACAATGCAATTTTCACATTAGTCCAGCTACTAAATGATTAAAGATCAGGCAGCTCCTGTAAAACAAGAAAAATCCCATATTTCTTGCCAATGTCTGTTCTTATATCAACATAATATTTCAACTCTACAGCTTTCTCAGTGATCATTTACCAGGCTGCTGGCTCTTAGGAATTTCATGCAACTCGATCTTTCACACATTTTTTAGTCAATGGACAACGTATAACTGGGTTTCGATGAATCAGATTTAGACCATATATATATATATATATATATATATATACGAAAAAGATGTGGAGCGGACGTCCGCACAGTCCTTAAAGTGCGGACGTCCCTCCGTTCGCCACCGTACGGCGCCGGCGAGGGCGCGCCTCCACCCCAGCGGACTCCAGCAGCGTCCCCGACCTCTTTCCATCCCCGGCGAATTCCAGTTTTCCGGCCAGATCGATCTTGTTTGAAGTTTTGGGTGATCTCGCCGGAAAACTGGAATTCGCCGGACTCGCTGGGGATGGAAAGAGGTCGGGGACGCTGCTGGAGTCCGCTGGGGTGGAGGCGCGCCCTCGCCGGCACCGTACGGTGGCGAACAGAGGGACATCCGCACTTTAAAGACAATGCGGACGTCCGCTCCACATCCGGCCTATATATATATATATATATATATATATATATATATATATTTAGGCCGGATATGAAGCGGCCGGCGGTCCTCCACCCGAGCGGACACCAGAGGCGTCCCCGACCACTTTCCCTTCCCAGCGAGATCAATTTGAAGGTCTGGGTAGCAACCTCTACCAAAAATTTCAGACAAGGTCGATCTTGCCAGAAAACTGGAATTCGGCGGACTCGTTGGGAAAGGAAAGTGGTCGCGGATGCCAGGGACGTCTGCTCAGGTGGAGACGCGTAGTCATCGGTGCCGGATGGTGACGAACGGAGGGACGTCCGCATTTTAAGGACAATGCGTATGTCACATCGTTTTCATATATATATATATATTCTATGAATATATAATGCCAAAACATTATATAAACAGTAGATAAAAGGAAAATATATAAATGACTCCACACCCACCAAGTACCTACTCATGTTAATTTGGTAGTATAGAGTGAGTAAAAGTTAATGAACATATCTGGTAACTGAAAATAGTGCCTGATAAGGCAGAGTTCTGTCTGGACAGTACTCCCAGCAGTTCTGCAGAAACCAAAATGAAGATTTTGAATTAAAGTGAGAAATTACCCAAAGATTTAATGAAAGTGAAGATTTATAGTTATCTGTTGTACCAAACAAACAAACAATTCTTTTGCCAAAAAATAAGAAACAAACAATTCTTTTGCCAAAAAATAAGAAACAAACAAACAATTTTGACAGCAATTTAGGTTTTTTTCCATTTACATAATACACAGATCACTAGAAAACATGAATGAATATTTTTTTTTCTTTTTGTAGGTGAGGAGATCCTTGCATTGAATTTATACCATTTCTTTTTTGAATTATGAACCAATGAATTGAACATACTCCAATCATGAACCAATGAATTGTCAATAAAGAATACTTTAGTGATACTGATATTTATGCACACATTTTGCACACACAACGTGAGTTATATCAACAGTGTATGAATGTAAATCTATCAAGGAGACAAGACCCCATATCACTGGCCAGATTGCTAGTCTGTCGAGTGGGTGTTCAATTAGTTAAGAGCTTACGCAGAAAATTGTGGCCCTAATAAAAAACATGATTGCCAAAACATTACTGCATATGGAACACATGGTTCCATGGGTTTGCCTTGGTATCATGTTCATACACGGTATGAACCATGTGTTCCATATGCAGTAATGCAATATCAATAACTGAAAGAGACTCAACAATCCAAGTAACCAACAGTTCTTCAACTCAAGAAGACGATTAGATAGCTAGCAGTAAAGGGGGGAAATGCCACAAGAACGATATTATGCAAGTTAAACAATCACTAAACTTCAGAAGGTATAAAAGATCAAATTGTTGGAGAATGATCAGCATAATATCAAGAAATCAGTTCAGACATGGTGGTGTACATAAGTGCAGTCCTTAACACTCGTTGCCGATTAGAAAGAATTTCACAATGCAAAAATGATGCTGCTTCTATGGGTTTAACCAGCTACTATTTTGGCTGATAAATCGATACATAGTTGTAGCAGAAAAGGTAGCTGAACTTACGTATATTGTTGCATTTTCTAGGTGAGAATGTATTTGTTAACTTGAATCACAAGAAAGAATGAAAGGTTGATACTGAGATATAACGTACAGCCTAGCTAGCTAACAGGTATGGGTGGAGAGGCCGGTGGTCAGTACGTTCAACCATGCCATCTTCGTTGAAGGCCCAGGCTTCAAATGATCTGGGTCCTTTTTGAGAAAGAGACAGATATGGTTCGCTTGCTCAGCCTGACCATATTAGAAGGACAAGAGACAACTAACAATGTCACTAGCTAGTGCATGTATCACACATATAAACCCTGAAGCTATACATATCTAACAAGATCACGTACCATATTCAGTACTGAGGATTCAAAGCAATATTACTTTTTCTAAATTCGTTTTCAGTTCCAGAAGAAAACTCTTGGCATATTTTCATCTGCACAGAACAGTAAAAACGATAGTAAAGTTGATCGAGAACCCTAAAAATGGTAATAAGGATCGAAATGTACTCTGAAAGAGGTGGTCATCGCTGTCGATATCAGATTCATGATCATTCGATGCGTTAGGGTTTCGGTAGTCCATGGCTGCCTGGGTCTGCCGGAATACGTTCATCACTTGACGCTTCGTATTCAGAGTTCTTGTTCCTGATGGATCGCCTTCTTTGTTAGCCGGAAACTATAAAGTTGAACTTGGGCTTGTAGAGGCAGAAACCAATTGTGGGCTGGCCCAACGAATTGCGACTTCCATTTCAATTTTGAGTGAAAATCAATCACTTCGGATGTGTCTCCCTCCTCAATTGTAGTTGCCAAATGCCAAGTCCAGTAGTTAAATGGTGTAAAATGGAGTGTGGTACTCTTCCTATTTAAACTTGTCGAAGGTTTTATGAGACCGCTATTTATTATTTGATGCAGTTCTTTTGCTCTTGAATGAATCATGCATTGGGTAACAAAATCTTCTTTTCGTGCTATTTTAAAAAAGTTTTTAATGATATGAACAGAAATAAAACTGAGCAATGTATGATCAAACTCATGAAGAAGCAACTTTCATGAACTGTGTTCGAATAAGTTCTCATCACCAAACTCATAAAACAGTGATGATAACCTTGATCAATGACTATGGGAAGAATATGAAACAACTAGCATGCATAGCTGTACTACACGATGAAAGACCAAAATCAAACCAACCTATCAATTATCTGAGTGCATGCTACTGGCTAGCATTGGCAGAACGAGACCAATATTCCTTCACAAGCTTCCCGAAAAGTGATCCCTCATTGTTCATCAGCTTCATTGGCTCATCATACTCTACTACTTTGCCTGCCAATAATGTAAATTTAGAAACTGAACGCCTAAAATCAAATCACATAAATAAGAAACACAATTTTTGTTCAGCGCATCGTTCTTTGGCGCTTACCATCACTAAGAGCAAGCACCTTAGTGCAGTCCATCACGGTTGGTATCCTATGTGCCACTGTTATTACAGTGCAGTCTGCAAATTCTGCTCTTATAGTTTTCTGCAGAATAGAATCTGTTGCGTTGTCCATCGATGCGGTAGCTTCATCCAGCACTAGTATTCGGCTCCTCTTTAATAAAGCGCGCCCCAAGCAGAATAGCTGCCGCTGTCCCATGCTCCAGTTTGTTCCATCTTCCACAACTGCAACACCATTTCTTAGTACACACTACAAGTCTACTAGCTAGATGATGAATTGATCAACAGCTACTTACCTAAAGAATCCAGGCCCTCTTCTTTATCTCTGATGGCCACTCCTAACTGACATTTCTCAAGAACCTTTTGACACAGATTTTTTTTTAGTACATATGAAATATACTCCTGAGACCTGACTTGTAAATACATAATGCTTGAACATTTTCAAAAGCTGATATATATTGTAGCTAGCTATTACTAACCATCCTATAAGTAATAATCTCCTTATAACAACCATCACAAACAAGGAAAGATGATTTGTTTCCTTGATAATTGAAAATAAAAGCTTTACCTCCCATAATTCATGATCGGTATGCTCTGATAAGGGGTCAAGATTGAATCTGACAGATCCATTGAATAATGTTGGATCTTGAGGTATGATCCCAAGACGTGATCTCAAATCATGAAGGCCAATTGTACAAATGTCATAGCCATCTACAATGATCTTGCCCTCTGCAGGCTCTACCAAACGAAACAAAACACTGATAAGAGTTGTCTTTCCACTTCCAGTCCGGCCAACTATTCCAATTTTGTAGCCTCCCTCAATGATGCAATTTATCCCATGGAGAACCAAAGGAGCATTTGGCCTATATCTTACCTGTACAAGTCACTAAATGTTATGTGCAAGTTTCAGCATGCACTTAGAGTAGAATATTTTAGCTTATATATTCATCATGCTCACCTTTAAGACATATATTTCCACTTTGCCAATAATAGGCCAATTGTGTGGAGGTCGGTTTTCCTCTATTACTTCTGGAGCTTCACTGGGAATGTGCATGTATTGTTCTACCCTTTCTACAGAAATGATTGAATTTTCTAGCATGCACTGAAACTGGACTGAAATTACTAGGAATACATTTAATGAAAGGCCATATGATAGTGTCATCCCAACAAGTCCTGTCAAGAACAGATGGTTACCATGAATATGATTCAATCTCAGGAAAAACAATGGATGGTGGAAGGCAATGTATACTAACCAGAGGAAGAAGCATAAAATTGAGTCAAAGTAATGGCAAGTGTCGAGGCTGAGAGAACAATGGCGCAAAGCAGTTCTAGACGTCCAATCAACCACTCATTTGTTGAAAAACTATTAAAGTCAGCACTAGAATTTGCATCAATGAGTTCCAAGTTTTTGGAGAAAAATCTTTCCTCCTCTCCAAAAGCTCTGATTGTCACTGCTCCAGCAATAGATTCAGAAATATGGCTTGCAAGTGCAGACTTAGTCGTGCCATTCATTCGCATCAACTCCTTTGCAGACGCATAGTAGTATTTCTATTTGTCAAAAAGAAAACCAATTATCAAGTAAACAGTGAGTAATGAAATCATTGAAGTGCAAATGCTGTGGTAGTTAAGGCTGGTTTAGTGTAGTACCTGAAAGCGGTAGGTAGCATAAAGTGTTGGTATAATCAGAAACACGAGTGGCCAAGTAAGATAAATCATTACTAGTAAGATGCTATAGGCGTTCATAGTTGTCCCAACAGCTACTGATAGCTTCAAAGCTACTTCAAGGTCGATGATATTCATATCTAGTGATACCTGTACAGAAAGGCAATATAAGACATGAGCAAATTCCAGTAGGTTGATGTAAAGTGAAACCAGATCATTTAATCTATGTTGTGAAACCTTCAAAAGCTTACTCGACTGAGTATCCTCCCCAAAGGTGTTGAATCATAAAACAGCATTGGTGCTCGAAAAAGGGAGTTCAATAGTGTACAGAAAATGGATCTTGATGCTCCACATCCTAAATGGACTACCTTAAAACAGCGAAGAAGCAGACAGAATGACATGAAACACATGATCCCTGAATAAACTCCGTAGAGTTCAACTCTTGACACCTTATAATTCTGAAGATTCGAAGCCAACCAATAAGCCTGTATTAACTGCCCCAGTATGAATATCACGTGGAAAACGATTGATGAGGAGAAGTCAAAGAATCCCTTGCTATGCTTCAAATACTGAATGTATGGTTTGAAACCAATGTCTCCTATTTCTTTCTCTTCTTGTTTAATCAACTGATCTCCTGAAGATTCCTCCAACTGTGCCTGAGTGTCAACCTTTTCAATCTCCTCAGTAAGCAATTTATGTTTGCTAGTAGCAGCATATTCAACTTGCCACTCAGAACCAGCAGTGTCATTATGTGCATTGACAAGGTCTTGGAACTCTTGACAAGAGGCTAGTAACTCTTCATAAGGCGCTGCTCTTATAACTTTCCCTGAAGACAACAACTATGAACAAAAAAGTATACATTACCTAAAGTGATTGCTTGAAAAATGACATTTAGCAGGCAGATCATCCGAAACTAAAAGGGTACTTCAAAGTAAATGGTTTGAAGATAATCGACCTAAATCAGACAAAAGATGTTCAACAGAAACTCTGGAGAAATAGCAGTTCTGTAGTTACCAAAATAGAACTAAATCCTGGAAGGAAGTCGACCTGATGTGTTACAAGCAACACTGTCTTCTTTGCCAGAGCTCCCATGACATAATCCTGAAAACTCTCATATTAGATAAAAATGAAGTTAACAAAAATGGACAGTATCATGACTGGTC
Source organism: Fragaria iinumae (assembly GCA_009720345.1). Lineage (NCBI taxonomy): Eukaryota > Viridiplantae > Streptophyta > Magnoliopsida > Rosales > Rosaceae > Fragaria > Fragaria iinumae. The sequence continues at coordinate 1,773,154 of CM019121.1, forward strand.
AGTAAGTTACAAGTAATAAGTACATTGAATAGGCTGCTTGCAGTATGAGCATCAACTGCACTGAAAGGGTCATCCAAGAGATAGACATCAGCATTTTGATAGAGGGCACGCGCAAGTTGAATGCGCTGCTTTTGTCCACCACTTAGATTTACACCTCTTTCTCCTATCTGAGTGAGATCTCCAAATGGAAGGACCTCAAGATCCTTCACTAACGAACACTTATTAAGCGTCTCTTGGTACCTGACACGATCCATGGTGGATCCAAACAGAATATTTTCTTGTATACTTCCTGTTTGAATCCATGCCGATTGAGAAACATATGCTATTTTCCCATGCACTTGAACCTGTAAAAGTTAGGCAGTCAGAACTTTATTGAGACTTCCGCATTTATATAAACTCAACAGAGAACTTCCTACTTAAAAAGGATATATACTTACAATGCCATTGATCAGCGGAACTTCTCCTAGAATTGCAGCTAAAAGGGTTGATTTACCGGAGCCAACCTCTCCACAAAGAGCTACTTTTTCTCCAGGTTCAACCACCAAATTCAGGTTCCTTAATGTGGCCTTAGTTGCACTAGTGTCCCATGAAATTTCAGAGGCTCTAATGAAAATGGAATGCTCAGCCTCTATTCCAGTACTCTCTTTCCTTGTATCTTTGTTTTCCAATTCTTGTGCACCAAGGAACTTAACAATGCGCGAGAATGAAACCCTGGCTTCAATAAATGATCCAAAAATATCAGGGATGAGCCTAATTGGCTCCTGAACTATACGCAAAGTTGCTAGAAATGTGAAAACATTACTAGCAGTGAGTGTAAATCCCAGGAAGTAGCATGTCCAAAAGGTAACGGCTGATACCAAAATAGGAGATGACCAGAACAAAGTGATAAAATACCCCCTTCGTAACAGTACTTTATTTATCCATTTGAATTCTTCTGCTCTTAAACCTTCTATGAGTTTCTTGAAATTTGTCTCCCAAGAATACAGCTTCAAGATCTTCATATTTGAAAGTGCTTCGGTTATGGCCTTCAGCCTCTTATTTTGAGCTGCCATGAACTTTGTTTGATGCAGATGCTGCATCTTGACCAATGGAGAGCTTGCCAGCGCAATCAATATGAGTGTAATTAGAGCTGCAAGAGTTGCTATTCCAACAGAGAAGTAAACAATAATCAAAGACAGACACAGCTGAAGGCTTGTAGACCATATCTGATGAAACCAATATGGAAAGTCACCGACTTTGTAAGCATCCACGCTCACATAATTCACTATCTCACCAGGAGAATGACTCATCTTGGCAGCAGTTGAGAGTCTTAGTTGCTTCTGATATATTGCTGCTGATATCAATGATCTTACCTGGAGACCAATAAGTCTAGTTCTGAAGAACCATTGCCTCTCCGACAATGACTCCAGAACTTTAACCACAAACAGACCAGCTGTCAGTGCATAACCTTCACCTTCAAAAGCTGTTTCTCCTTCAACGACACTAATGAAGGCCATCAGAAATAGAGGACCGCTGGTAAGTGTGAGAACCTTGATGAGTGCAAATATACCAGAAATTATTATAGCTTTCCTCTGGCAGAAAAAAATTGTGGATAAAATAGAAGGGTGATCATCACATGAACTGCTTTCCTTCCTTTTCTGCATTTGCTCCCTAAACATCAAATACAATGTTCGTGCTTGATCAGCTTGTCGTAGCTGTGGGATATCTTCATTCTCAAGAATCTTTCCCCTTCCTTTTTTCATTAATGGATTCAACCACCAAAATGACATTATACTAAACAAACCAGCTTTAGCAAAAGGAGTAACGTTTTCATTTGATGTGATATTACCAGCAATATCCGATTCTGTACTCAGCAAAGGTGTGTCCAAAGCATCATCTTGTGCATCATCTTTAGCAACATTGCTTCCCTCAAATGCACTAAAAAGCAAGAGAACTGATCCAGGGAAACAAAGAATGTTCAAAACAATCACTGCTTCATTAAGAACAGCTTCCCAAATTGATGAACCACAAAGAAAAACTGCAATGAAAAAGCCAAAAATTGAAAGGAGTTTTGATATTGTAATGTGGGGAGTGTGTGGCTTCTTCAGGTTTATGGTTAATCCCAGCACCAACCAAGTAAACCCCTGAAAGAAAAACACAATCCATCCATGTAGAGGTAAAAAACTCTGATCTGTATTTACTTTCTCAACCGTTTTCCATATCGCAGAACCCAAGTAGGCCAAACCCAAACAGGCATTGAAAGTGGCCGATACAATTGACACAGTAGACAAGGTGTAAGACTGTGATGATGCTATAACCTTCTTTGATAATGTTCTATAAATGAAGATACAAAACAAGATGAATAGAAGCAAGATATCAACCGCGACGACCACAATATTGTTGATACATGAATCTGGATCGATAATAGCTGCAATGTTGGAACTGCAATCACTTCCAGACTCAGTTGAACAATCACAGAACAAGGTCCAGAAACCTTCCGCCATGATGTGTATCAGTTATACATGTACAAAGTCTGCACAATTACAAGAAAGAAGAATTTGTATCTGAAAATACATAAAGGAACTGCATCTAAAATCCATGGCTTTTAGTATAGGAGTTGAGATCCAACAACAGAAAATAAACAAAATATAGAGAGAAATAGATACCAACATAGATACTTGAGCACATAATTATATAGCTGAGTACCTTCCTCTTCACAAATTGAAGTGAATATGAAGCTTTCACCCAAGTTGGAAAGGATAGCATCCATTAACCAAACATAAAATTAATCTGCTGGAAGAAACCCAGAAAATCTCACTTGAACCCCACTAACAGTAGTGTCTAACTTTCTTTTGAATCCATGCATAACATAGATCATAGAACATTAACTTTCTTTTGTCTCAGTGCCTCAATTACGTGCATATCAATCACTTCGTAACTCTTGGACCTCTAGTTTCACGCCCTACTGTATGTAAATCAATTTTAAACCCCATACAGAAGACTATTTCACTGAGAAAAAAATAAAAAAAATACTTATAGAAGACTATACCTATATATAATCATGGAGCTAAACCATATAAAAATATAAGAATGAGTTGAATAATGCAATTTGGATCTTTGTTAATTAACATTCTGCACCTTTCAACATCGTCTTTGGCCCTGCTGTCCTTTCATGCATTCATGAGTCATGGCTGCAGCAGCCGAGCAGCGCTAGCTCCAAAGACGGGGTAGTTCTATGCATGAAATCAGTGAAGTAGCTATATATAATTGGATATAATAGTAGTGTGGTTCGACTTGGTCAATCAGGCCTCACCAGTGAAACCTGATGATCATTTCCCAACAACAAGTCAGACGGCAACACAACCACTCGTATAAAACATGCAACAGATTCTCATAGTGCTTGAATGCACAGTTGCACACAGATGAGCATGGTGAATCTACCAAACTATATCTGTGCTCAAACTCGCAGGCTATGGGGAAACGAAGAATTTGGGGACTAGGTAATTCTCCAGTTTCATTACTTGTCAGTTGATCGTCGTATGAAGAACAAACAGTATTGAACTATTGAATACATAAAGTGATACTATCAACAAGATACGAGATTGATTAAACTATGTATCAAATTCACCAAAATTTGCTGCATACAGGTTTTAAAACACAATCTGGTACCTAGCATGGTGACACTATTATAAAATTGTTGGCAACTTGGTATGAGTTTAGATTTTCAATTTGTAACTTTTGCTTTTGATCCTATGATCTCTTGGGGATTTAGGGAGTTTCATTTTCTGATTGTATGCATGGTGTGTTCTGTGACAGTCAACCACATGAGATATCTGGAGTGAGTGGAGTCTATAAAAGACAACAACCTTTCCCAATTTGAAAATTAACAACAAAAAAAGGTCATCTCTAATATATTCCAGATCTTACCCACTATCTTGGACAATGATTATGTGATTTGGAGATTCTGTCAGACAATATAAACGTGCTCATGAGATGAGTTTACCGACTACCAAAGAGGAGAGTAAACTCTTTGAGACGAGTTTATGTAAGTACAAGAAGTGGATAAGTATGGTATGAAATGTAAATGTGTAACCATGACTAACAAAGAGGAGAGTAGTTTTTTTTTTTTTTTTTGAATGAAATGAGATCAGACGATTTTAATTCAATAAGCGCAAGTCATATTACACAGTGACCCGCCCTCGTAGGGCCGTCAGAAAGAGACATCGCTAAAACGTAATACAACTCACTTATTGAGTGAAGCTCAGGGGGAGTAAACTAATAAAATACTAACAATAAATTTTTTCGTAACCTTAGAATACTCGCTGACAACCTTCGATCAATAATCCTGTCAGTTCCTCGCAGGTATTGATCACAAGAAAAAAATTGGTACCGAACTAAAAGAAGTCCTGCGTCCCAAATTTGAACCCAAAACTTTATCGTGAAACCACCTGGATCCCAAATTTGAACCCAAAACTTTAGAGGCCCGAGTGTTTGTGCTCTAGCTCTCACATTAGGACTTAGGCCCAAGTTCAAAGAGAAAACTTGAGCCCAACTAAGAGGAGAGTAGTCTAACATTAGCTATACATTGAATAATAATGACGGATAACGAATAGTTATGGAGGTCTAACGTTCCCTGAAAATCAGACAATCCAGAGAGACGAGATTTGACCGGAGAAGGTGGAAGGGTTGCTCAGAGAGGGGCCTTTGGTGAAGATATCTGCAATCTGATCCCCAGAGAGAGAGGGTAGTACTTTCATGCCGCTATCTAGCCCGAAGTAGGAGTTTGCTTCTACTCCAAGTAAGGCCAAGATTAGATTTATCTCTAATAGCTATAGTTGGATAATTGGATTCAAAAGAGAATTTGTCTTCTCTTGTTTGTCATTATGGGTGACATGGTCTCATTTTGATTCTGAACCTAATTTATAGGAACAGGTTAGTGGGTTTAACCACCATTCAACAGAGTGACAAACCTTATTGTTCAGCCAATGCCAATATTACTATATCCAGTTTACCAGATTATATTAGTTGCTTTGAGGCTTGAAGGATTTGAAGTGTTATTGTTCATATTCTATGAGAGATGACTGGTCTTGAATGGGGGGAAGAAAATATTCCCCAGGCAATGAAAGGCTCTTGAGCATTTCTTTTATTAGCTTGTAAACAATGCAGCAACTTAATTATTACATTCTAACTCAACAAGATTTTTGAAGAATTCCAAACCGGATGCTGCCAATAATGCAGAGCTGTAAAAAAGAATTAAGAACACCCCAATACCTTTCAGAATCAATCTTCAGAGTGGATATATACCGACATTGGCAGAACGAGTGTAGTATTCCTTGACAAGCTGCCCGAATAATGATCCTTCATTGTTCATCAGCTTTTTTGGCGAATCATACTCTACCAGTTTACCTGTCAATGAAATTTAGCAAGTTTTGAGAAAGAAAGAGAAAGTATTACATAAAAGTACAGGACAATATAGAAAGTTTTGTTTAGTTAGATCATCCCGGTTGGGAATGTAACACTTACCATCAGCAATAGCAAGCACCTTGGTGCAGTCCATTACAGTTGGTATTCTATGTGCCACTGTTATTACAGTGCAGTCAGCAAATTCTGTTCTTATAGTTTTCTGGAGAATAGCGTCTGTTGCATTGTCCATTGATGCAGTGGCTTCATCAAGAACTAGTATTCGGCTCCTCTTCAACAAAGCACGCCCCAAACAGAACAGTTGTCGCTGTCCCATGCTCCAATTTGTTCCATCTTGTTCAACTGAACCCCAAACAGAACAATTGTCAGAATGTGGTTTACTTATGGAACCCTCAAAAGCAGTAATACACAAATTCCATACCTAAAGAATCCAGGCCCTCTGCTTTTTCTTGAATGGCCTCTCGTAACTGACATTTCTCAAGCACCTTTAACACAGAAAGAAAAGATGGTTTCAGTCGGCAAAAGATAGTTACCGAATATGAGTATCTTCGGTTGGTTTGTTCAATTCTGATGAAACCTAGAAAATATACTTAATTTTGACTCATATTCAGTTCAAATGGTTGGTTTTATAAGCCTGCTGATAACAGACTTCAACATTACAATTTCATCTTGGTATATATGCGAAAACCATACCTGCCATATCTCATGATCAGTATGCTTCGATAGGGGGTCTAGATTGAACCTCACAGACCCACTGAATAGAGTTGGATCTTGAGGGATGATCCCAAAACATGATCTTAAATCATGAAGTCCGATTCTGCAAATATCATATCCATCTACAATGACCTTTCCCTCTGTAGGCTCTACAAGTCTAAACAAAATGCTGATAAGAGTTGTCTTTCCACTTCCAGTCCGGCCAACAATTCCAACTTTGTACCCTCCTTCGATTGTGCAAGTGATCCCACAAAGAACGAGAGGAGCATTTGGCCTATATCTCACCTGCATGAGTTTGTCAATCTCATACACTAGTCCAGTTGTTCTTACAGTTCTAAACTTCAAAATAATACTAACAAGTAACAAATGCTAACCTTTAAATCAAGTATTTCCACTTTGCCAACAGTAGGCCAATTTTCCATTGGTCGGTTGTCTTCTATTACTTCTGGGGCTTCACTCGGAATATGCATGTATTGTTCTACCCTTTCTACAGAAATAATTGAATTTGCTAGCATGCACTGAAATTTGACAGAAATTACGAGGAATACATTTAAGGAGAGACCATATGACAACGTCATCCCAATAAACCCTGTCAAAATATTAAGCAACATGTTAAACACTGTATCATATGTCTGGTTACATGAAATGTATACAGGAGCTTATGTTTACTTACCAGAGGAAGAAGAGGAATACGGTGTTAAAGTAATGGCAAGCGCTGCGGCTGAGAGAACAATAGCACATAGCAATTCCAGGCGTTCAATCAACCACTCATTTGTGGAAAAACCATTGAAGTCTGTGCTAGCATTTGCATCGATAAAGTCCAAGTACTTTGTGAATAATCTGTCCTCCTGTCTGAAAGCTCTGATTGTCAGGGCTCCAGCAATACATTCAGCCAGCTGGCTTGCAAGTGCAGACTTAGTTGTGCCATTCATTCGCATCAACTCTTTTGCAGAAGCCATGTAGTAGTTCTATTTGGAGAAAAAATAAAATCATCGTATGAAAAACTTCAATTAGAATATCTGAAAGGATCTGGTTTAGTGTAATACCTGAAAGAGCACAGTAATGTAGATTGTGGGGACAACTAGAAACACCATGGGCCAAGTAAGATAAACCAGTACTAGAAATATGCTGTATGTGTTCAAGGTTCCCCCAACAGCAATTATCAACTTGAAAGCTACTTCAAGGTCGATGATATTCATATCCGATGACACCTAAATGAAACAAGAAGTGCAAATGTAAGTTCCATAAGGTCACTAGAAAGCATATTTTAAAGTTCTGAAATGAAAACCTCAAGTCTTACCCGACTAAGGATTCTTCCCACAGGTGTTGAGTCATAAAACAACATTGGTGCTCGGAAAAGAGAGTTTAGTAGCGTCGAAAAAATGGACTTTCCTGCTCCTACTCCTAAATCTACTATAAAGAAAGATCGAATGAGCAAAGATGCTATCATGACAGCCATGATCACAGAATAAACTGCAAAGAGTTTGACTCTGGATACACTATCATCTTGAAGGTTCAATGCCAACCAATAAAACTGAAGTAACTGCCCAACTATAAACATCGAGTACAGAAAAATTGACAAGGAGAAGTTGAAAAATCCCCTCCCCTGCTTCAAATACTGAATGTATGGCTTGAAACCAATGTCTCCGGTTTCTCTCTCTTCTTTCTGAATCAATTGATCCCCTGCAGACTCTTGTAGCTGTACCTCAGTAGTTACTTTCTCAATTTCCTTTGTAGATGATTTATGTTTCCCAGTAGAAGCATTTTCAGTTGGCCTCTCGGAACCAGCAGTGTCATTGTTTGCATTTACAAGGTCTTGGAACTCTTGACAAGAAGCTAGCAACTCATCATAAGGCGCCGCTTTTAAAATTCTCCCCGAAGACATCAACTGTGAAGAAAAAATATACACACTCACATACCGCATATAGGCAATATGCCAAAGGGACTAAAGCATCAAGCTCATACAGCACATATTCAAAGTAACAGAATAGACAATATACCAAGATTGAATGAAAAGCTGGAAGGAAGTCAACTTGGTGTGTCACAAGCAGAACCGTCTTCTCAGCCAGAGCTCCCATGACATATTCCTGAAAATTATTGACATTACCTTTAATCATTGCTGAAAAAGGGCAATAACATTACAAGGTTGAGAAGAAAGTTACGATTACATTGAACAGGCTGGTCGCGGTATGGGCATCAACTGCACTGAAAGGGTCATCTAAGAGGTAGACATCAGCATTTTGATAGAGTGCACGCGCAAGTTGAATGCGCTGCTTCTGCCCACCACTTAGATTGACACCTCTTTCTCCTATCTGAGTGCGATCCCCAAATGGAAGCATGTCAAGGTCCTTTACTAAGGAACACTTCTGAAGTGTTTCTCGATATCTTACATGATCCATGGGAGTTCCAAACAGTATATTTTCTTGTATAGTTCCTGTTTGGATCCATGCAGACTGAGATACATATGCTATTGTGCCATATACTTCAACCTGTAATTTAAGTTCTAATTAGGGGTATCCCATCTATGATAACTGAATGATAATTTAGAGATGAATGATAACTTACAACACCATTAATTCGTGGAACTTCACCGAGAATTGCAGCTAAAAGGGTTGATTTGCCTGAGCCAACCTCTCCACAAATAGCAACTTTTTCTCCTGGTTTTACCACCAAATTGATGTCCCTCAATGTGGCCTTTGTAGCACTAGTATCCCATGAAATTTCAAAGGTTTTAAACAAAATGGAATGCTCGGCCTTTTTGTCAGTGATCTGTTTCCTTGTATCTCTATGCTCCAACTCTGGTGCATCAAGGAACTTCACGATCCGAGAGAATGAAACCTTGGCTTCAATAAATGCTCCAAAAACATCAGGGATCAGCTTGATTGGCTCCTGAACAATACGCAAAGTTGCTAGAAATGTAAAAGCACTACTAGCGGAGAGTGTAAATCCAAGTAAGTAGCATGTCCAAAAAGTGACAGCTGCTACCACAATAGGAGATGACCAGAATAGAACATTGTAATATCCCTTTTGTGCCAGTACTTTTGCAATCCATTTGAGTTCTTCAGTTCTCAACCCTTCGATGGCTTTCTTGAAACTCGTCTCCCAAGAATACAGCTTCAAAATCTTCATATTGGAAAGCGCTTCTGTTATGGCCTTCAACCTCTTGTTCTGTGCTCCCATGAGCTTAGTTTGATACTCATGCTGCAACTTTGCTAATGGAGAGCTTCCCACCACGGTCAATATGATTACAGTTATAGCTGCAAGAGTTGCTATCCCCACGGAGTAGTAAAAGATCAGTAATGAAAGAAGCAACTGGAGACTTGTGGACCATATCTGATGAAACCAGAATGGAAATTCACCGATTTTGTAAGCATCCACACTCACGTAATTCACTATCTCACCAGGAGAATGAGTCATCTTGGCAGCATTTGAGAGTCTTAATTGCTTCTGATAAATTGCTGCTGATATCAATGATCTTACCTGGAGACCAATAAGTCTAGTTCTGAAGAACCATTGTCTCTCGGACAATGACTCCACAACTTTAACCACAAAGAGACCAGCAGTCAAAGCATAACCTTCACCTTCAAAAGCCGCTTCTCCTTCAACGACCCTTATGAAGGCCCTGAGAAACAGTGGACCGCTGGTAAGTGTGAGAACCTTGATGAGTGCAAAGATACCAGAAACCAAGATAGCTTTCCTCTGGCAGAAAAAAATTGTGGACAAAATAGAAGGGTCATCATCAGAAGAACTGCTTTCCTTCCTTTTCTGCACTTGCTCCTTAAACATCAAGTACAACGTTAGAGCTTGATCAGCTTCTCCCAGCTGTGGTATATCTTCATTCTCAAGAATCTTTCCCTTTCCTTTCTTTAGTAATGGATTCAACCACCAGAATGACATTCTACTAAGTACACCAGCTTTAGCATAAGGAGTAACATTGTCATTTGAAGTGATTTCACCAGCAGTATCCGATTCTCTACCCAACAGAGGTGTGTTCAAAGCATCTTCAGCCATAATGTGTCTCAGTTATGTACAAAATCTGCACAATCACAAAAAACAAATAACTTAGAAACAGATAAAGGAACCAAACAGAGAGAAAAATATGAACAAAATGAAAGGGGATATGAAGCTTACACCAAGTTGGAAAGGACAGAACCAATAACCAAACATATGTGTAAAAGCTGCGACAGCGAAAACATGTAAATATAAGATTCAACTTGAAGAAACCCAGAAGATCTCACTCTAGACTCACTATGATCATAGTGTGTACCTAGCTTGCTTTTGAAGCCATGCATGATAAAAATCCTACAAAAGTCAATGACTCAATTATACACACTGATTAGGCCAACTCACTTGTTAATACTAACCCATGTTTTTCATTAACTCTAAGATCTCCAGAATCAAGCCCTGGTGTGAATCACGCATTCATATAATACTTCTTTCCTGGAAGAACAAGCTGCAACATGTATATATAATAATTGCAACCACACTTGGATGACTTGGATCTCTTTGCTTGGACTGCTTACTTGATTTTTTGGGGGTCTCCTCAGCTTGTCATGCAGAAAAGGAATACACACTACGTTTTATTGCCATCAAAAAACCAGGACAGCTTTGTCTTCCTCTTTGAGTCATTTTCAGAACCAGTCCACCGTGTTCTCTATTTGGAAAATCAACTGAACCTACCTACCAATCCGTAACTCACTTATGTTTTCATACGTAATCTTTTAGTTATGTATCAAGTTTAGACCCTATATAGTCTTCTGAAGAGACATAGTATAGCAGACTATATGATACAATGGAGCAAAACCACATGATAGTATTACATTGAATTGACTAATACAATCGGGATCTTCATTAGGATTGCACATGTAATAAACATCGTGCATGATATGAGCATACAACTGTGTATAGATTTCTGAAAGATTAGGCAGCATTTTCTTTCAACAACAAAAACAAACAGAAATTTGGAGCTCCTGTTTGCCCTGCTGTCTATTCTCATTGATAACTTTCCCAGCCATCGCAATTGATCTTTACCTCAAAAAATGATTATTTATAATTAGGTGTACAAGTCTCCAATAGTGCAAGTCTGCATTATCAATGAAGTAGCTCATGTTCCAGAAGATATTGATTTGGGTGTTGTGAAAGTAGGTGAGCAAGTAAGCTCTTTGGGAAACAAAATGAATCGAGATCCAAGATTTGTGATAAATAGAAAAGATGTACACTCCTATAGCACATGTCGAAGAGCTCACTTGAATTAGAAGATCCATTACCATCAGAGATCTAGTAGCTCAATTTCAATACCATACAGATTGAATTAAAAGATGATTCAATTTCAATACCATACAGATTGAAGAAAAACAACCACTGAACTCATGCAAGATGCCAGGACCTCAGAAACAGTCTAAGCATTAATAACTGGACATATGGACCAGTTTTATGGAGCAACTTGTTCAATCAGTGTGTATATTGTATAACCCACTTCTTCCTGATAGCCTTTTGTTCTCTCCCCAACAACATATCAGATAGTCCTACTGAACACACCACCTAACAGTCAGAACAAAAATTCTAGATGCTAATAGTTCTTTTGAGGCACCAAAGAGCATGGTGATCAGTGTCGAACTCTTGTTGTGGTAATGACGTAACCCTACAAAGCTACAAAGATCAAGATAGTTCTCGAGTTTAAAGGACTTGCTCAGTTGATTGTCAAACGAGCCACAAACAAGTAGTGAATGCACACAATCAACATGATACTAGATTGATTAAACTAGAAATCAAATTCACTGAAAATTGCTGCATGCAGGTTATAGAAAAAGTATTCGGTACGTAACAGTGTGACAAGAAAATGAAAAAGTATGATACTTCAGAATACTATAGAACTTCGGAAATTGTTGTGGAAGCAAAATAGAAAAGGTTTGAGAAGCTTTACTTACTTGCACGGAGTTCACAGAGTACTAATCAGAGTGCTTGTAGCTCCCAGAGTCCTCGACGTACGACTGTGAGTTGTTATATGAGATGCATTCATTAATTCCCATTAAGCCAAATCTTCCATGCTAGCTAATATGCACTCTCCTGACCTTTTTATAGCTCCTAATATATACATGACACCTACCCTTCTTCACTTTGTTGGAACCCAAGACCATACACTGTTCATATTCAACCTCATACACACCCAGAAAGTGTATAATACTTGGAGAAACAAGGCACAGATCCCCATCACTTTTATCTTCTTTGTTTGTTGTGAGATTCCTCAATCCCCAGTAGAAAAGCTGCACAGAGTGGATACCATCATGTGGCTATCTAACTCGTGTTGCTCACTTGTTTATACTACATGGGGCGGTGTTAGTTAAAACTTGATGTCTACTTTACAGAGTCGTGTTGCTGCTGATCTGAAATCTACTTTTACGAGAGCTAGACCACCAATGAAATGCTTCTGATAGGAAATCGTACAAAAAGAGGGCATATATTTCCATCATTCCACGACCCTAGTTGCATTAATAATCAGCAGTTTCTCTATGGTACAACAGATGATTAGTATGATGTTTCTAAGCAGATGAATCCACATATATCTCCCAAAATTGGTTCCTATATAAAATAAGGGTACTAAAGCTGCTCAAGAATGCAGTTGGATGACCAATTGAGCTCTCCATATGAACCCAAAGCTTCATGGACTAATGGTACAAGAACATCATCTAGTTATTGAGATGCCGAGCAAACAATCAAAATTTTAGGTCGTATACTTCAGCATATTACTATTGAGAAAGTGATCGACGCATCAACACTCTATTCGAACAGCACCACTCTCCGATGAAATGAATTTGGGCTTCCTTACAACTTGCTGCAAGCACTGAACCATGTCACCGACCTGAAAATCATAGCAATTTTGGATCACCAGTCCACACTCACTCCCCTTCTTTACCGTGTCCACATCCTGTTTCTCCCGCTTGAGAGATTCACAGGATCCCTCAAATACAACTTCTCCACTCCTAAGAAGCCTCAAGGTTGCTGATTTGGTGACAAAACCATCAACCACCCGGCATCCGGCAATCTTCACATCAGGTCCCTTAGACTTGCTCCTTCCTTTAAGTTCAAAAATACTTAGAACCTCAGCTTCCCCAGCAACCTTGGTCTCAGTAGTCCCAGGGGCCTTCTCAACTATAAAGTTCCCAATGTCCTCCAGAAGACGATAGATCACACGGTGTTGCATTATCTAAGCCATTGACAATAATAATAAAAAATATAGATTTAGGTAGATGAAATTTAAACCCCAAAGCTGCAAGCCCAAAACTATATACAGAATAGATGTTCATTTCCTATGAATACGCTGAGAAAAGGGTGAACCTAACAGCTTGGAAAATGAATAATAGAGAGAGAAAAGAGATTAGTACCTTGATATTGGCTCGAGATGCAGCCAAACTGATTGAACTGGGTGGGGGCTTGATGTTAAATCCAATAATACATGCACCACAGGCTTGTGCCAAGTCCACATCAGACTGAGACAGAGGCCCAACACCAACATGAACTACATTCACAAAAACCTGGAAAAGAATTGCAGAGTTGTCAAGAACAAAGAAAAGACAGCTGGCAACTTAGCATAAAGAATATAATAGATACTATTTAGCATAGGCATTGCAAATCAGAAAACATTTTAGAGTGCGTTCATTTCTGCAAGGACAAGAATTCTCCTAACATTGCATGAAAACCTGGCAAAACATCAACATGATCAACAAGTAATAATTGAACACATTAGCAGGACTGCATAGGGAGCATACAGTAATGTATATGGTGGCCTTTTAATCATTTAGAATCTTGTGGCATACCTGAGGACTATTTAAACTCCCTAATGCATCTGTAACAGCTTGGACAGTACCCTGCACATCCCCTTTTACTATTATAGGCAATTCAACCCGCTTGGGTGCCTCATCTGATGGTTCTATTTCTGAATCGTCTACCCTCCCATCAACAACTTTCATAAGCCTATCTTTCTCGAATTTCCTTTTCCTCCCTGCACTAAGCATTCTAGCTCGCTCCTCAGATTCCACAACAATGATATCATCTCCAGCCCTTGGAAGTCCTTTCAGGCCTTCAATCTCAACTGGCATTGCAGGTGTTGCCCGCTCTGTCAATTTCACTGCCATGTCCCTAATAGCCCTGATTTTACCCCACTCAGAGCCCACAACCACATATTTCCCGCAAACTAAAGTACCTGCTTTCACTATTGCAGTAACCAATGGACCCTTTCCCCTATCAAGTCTTGCCTCCACCACATACGCTTGAGCTGGTCCATCAACGCGAGCTTTCAGATCCATCATCTCAGCCTGGAGAAGCAAAGCCTCCTCCAAGTTATCTAATCCACTCTTCGTCATAGCTGAAACCTCAACAACCTGGACATCCCCACCCATATCCTCTAGCAGCAAGCCCTCTGATGCAAGCTGGATTCTTACTTTTTCTGCGTTAGCAGCTGGTTTATCACATTTATTAATTGCAACAACAATTGGTACGTTAGCTGCCTTAGCATGGGCCATGGCTTCAAGAGTCTGAGGCATCACCCCATCATCTGCAGCTACAACGAGCACAACTATATCTGTGACAGCAGCCCCTCTAGCTCGCATAGCTCTAAAAGCTGCATGACCAGGGGTGTCGAGAAATGTAATTGATGCTCCAGATGGCATGGCAACAACAAAAGCACCAACATGCTGAGTAATGCCTCCTGCTTCTTTGGCAGCCACAGATGTCTGACGTAGAGCATCCAAAAGTGAAGTTTTCCCATGGTCAACATGTCCCATGACTGTTACAACTGGAGGTCGAGGTAGAATTTCTGTACCTTCATTGGAGTGCAGCCTCCTCACATTGACCCCAACTTCCTACAAATAAATGCAGAGTCAGTAAACCTTCTTACGGAACCAAAATGCAGAATACATGTACACAGTTGCCATTGAAGGGAAAGAACATATGAGCAGCAAGTAAAAGTTGTATCTGAGATGAGAACTATAAACAATGCTGTAGCATCAAGCATAAATCTGCAATATGAATTATGGTGCTCAATGATGGGAATGTCACAATAAACAATTGGTGTGCTAGAAAATATATCTTTACCACAGATTGTTTTGGGAACAGCAACAACAAATTCACTAGCATGATTTGATATAAACAGATAAAACCCGTATGCCCTCCTATCCCAAACACTGAGAAGACACGAGTGGCTTTTGGAAGCAAATTTTCACAAATCTAAGCAGTTTTCACTTTGGACATATTCAAACACACTTTACCATGTTAGAGGACAATATGAATAATATGTTTTTTTTTTTGAGATCGAAGACAGACCAATGCTAACGAGTAAAACCCAGTAAAAATATTTAGTAATATGAAGGTGAATTACCATTGCAACCAGCTCTGCAATGTCGATGCTGAGAGTATCAAACTCCGAGTCAGCCTTTTCTCCAACATTTGTAAGAATGGCTTGCAGAGTAGATGTCGGCTTTCCAGTGCGCTTGGCAAGTTCATCAATTGTCATACCTTCAAAAATCTCAATTGTCTTATCTAGCATGGCCTTGGTCGTTCTTTGTGGTTTGGGAGGCACATATGGAGCATCAACAGGAGGCTGGGACTTATTGTCCCTCTTTACAAACTTTTCTCTCTTGGGAGGTTTTAAACCAAATGACTGGTCATCCCCTTTTTGCCCATGATAGAATCTATGCAAGAAAGTTTCCACCATAAAAGGTTGCGATTAGCATATCTGAAAATGAAAAGAAAACTTTCTAACAAGCATTACTGCAATAGACAAGCCTAGATCCCAAGGACTCTATAAGCACACAACCAGAAGAAACAGTCAGGTAAACTTACCGTTTTTGGGAGTCTTGTATCACTGTATCACCATAACCAAGCTTTCGTGACTTAAATTTAAATGAGGGCTCTGCAGCACAAAAGTATAGATATGAGAATGGCATTCTATTTCGTTACTGCTCAGCAAAATGTCCAATATGTATTATGCAACAAAACAACCCTTTTTTGGACATTGATTCTCTTCTAATTGGAAAATGAAACTATGCACAATTATGTGGTTAAAATGATAGGACCAAGTTCTGAAAATCCAAAGGCCATGAAAATGATCTATATGAAATCAGGTATCTGTTGAGGTAAATTGAATTGTAAAGAAAAATATGGAAATATAGACTACACAATTAAACTACAATACTGAACCAACAAAAAAGGTTTTCCTTGAGCAAACTCGGTTTACCTGGCGTGCACAAAACTGATCTTACTACATCATCAACATTAGATACAGAAGTGAATGCCGCTGCACATCTTCGTAGTCTTGAAGTCAAATCAGTATTTACACTGGCACGTAGGCCCTGCAACGAGAAAGCCATGCCAGTGTTACCGACTGAAGAAAACAAACCAGCCAAAACGAGATCACACTCACCCAACAACTTGAAAACTTATCCTTCATAAAATGGGAAAGAGAGTAGCTATCCTTTTTCACCTAAAAGAGTTTTTGAGTAGCCATTCTAGCTAAGCTAACAAAAATAACAAAGCAATGTGCACACTAAATAATGAGAAAAACAAGGTTATAGACTTATAGGACAATCCAACATTCCAAATCAGCAACTGCTATTTTCACACTGGCTGATATAAACTCAGAACCGAGCGAAACCAAAAACAAAAGCACTTTCAGGAAATTGGGGTTGCAGCATTTCTCTACAAGAACCAAACTCCATATTTAACTAAGCAATCATTTGCGACTTGAAAGTTACCTTTCTGCTAAGCTCTCTCCACGCCATTCATAAGTCTCTGAAATCAAGAATCAAACTATTCCAAATCCTACAATCACACAAAGCAATGCATTAGCCACACTGATTGGTTGCTCAAAGCAAACGAAGAAACTAATGACAAAGTAACAATCTTTAGAGAAATGGCAGGTTCACCTTAAACAGATTATCAACAAGAGACCCAGATTGCCCAATCACCCAATTCACAGCAAGCTTGAATAAAGATTCAAACTTTTGCCTGAAAATACAATCTTTTTTCTTGCTTCTTCTGAATAATAAGCAAACTCGTAGACCAAACTGAAGGAGGTTTCTCAAAGACCGAAGTAAACCCAGAATATAAATATGAACAGCAAAAACAAAGATGGGATTTCACAGAACTTGCACAGAGGAGATGGACGCCTGGTGTACAATATCTGAATATCAGCTGCGATTCAATAGTTTAAAACTTTAAATATGTAGTTTCGAAGACCCAGCACAAAAGGACCCAATATACAACCACACAAAAAAAAAAAAAAAAAAAAAAAAAAAAAAAAAAACGAAGAAACAGACAGTCATGAGCAGGAAACGACATCGCTTATAATTACTGTGACTAGCCTCTTTAACATGTGCTCGTACATGTCAATTTGTTTAAAAAAAAAAAAACAAATAGAGATATAGTGGGGTAATTTTAGAAATAAATATTTAATTGAGTAAAAATATAATAGGTAATAGATGAATAAATTATATTACCTTTTTTGTTCTAGGATATTGCATATGTGTGTCTTGGCTTTATGCCATTAGGATATGTAGTTGGAATATGACTATGTATTCCTTATATATAAAGAGCTCATATCAATGAATAAGATGATGATTTTCTTGTTATTTTTGTCTTTACTTTTTATTCTTGTTCACGTTATCATGCACTTTGTTCTAATTATAGAGTCAATAGCCCACCATTTGTTTTCCGAAACCCTGAAAAAAAAAGTGTTTTTCGGCTCCTATGTCCGACCGCAGCCGCAGCCTGTTTTCCCGGCCACCGTCCGACATCACCGGTTGTCAATCCCTTGGTCGTCGCCCGCCGGCAATTTTTGGTTTCCTCCGACTACAATTTTCGACTTCTTCAAGTGTTTGAAGTTTCGAAAGGTATGTTTTGAAACCCTAAACTTTTCAAAATTCAATAACTCGGGGAGGATAAAATTCTTTAATCTCTTCTCCATCTCCACTCTATGCTTGGGGTGTTGTGCGTGCAGGTAAAAATCCCGGAATTTTATTCGCGGGTTAAGAGTGTGTTAGATCACTCTTGTTTCCTTGTCAGGGTAGTGTATGATCAACCCGACCTTTCTCCGGATTGTGTTTGATCAATCCGAGGCCTTTTTCCTAATTATATTTGATCAATTCGCGGATTTTCCTGATTGTGTATGATCAATCCGAATAACAAACTATTAAAAGCATTGTTTGTGACATTTATCGAGTCTCATAACAGCTTGGTTTTGTATGCAAGAGCAACGTGACATTCTGCTCATTTGAGTTTTGACGTACTCGATACCTAAGGCGAATCTTCACTTGGTATATGTGGAACCTTTCATTGGAAAGGATTAAACCACATGTTTTAACCTCCAGGCTAACAAGCCTAGATGCCGCGATTTCACATCTCTCGTGCTCAAAGTTTTGAAGCACCACACCGACAAAAGCCTTCAATGGCAATCTGTGCAAAAAGTAATGACCACAAAGTACTGTGGAATGCACTCATAGAGCGTTTCTTGAAACGTTCATATAACTTTACTTGTTGAGTTATTAATCAAGTGGATTGCTTACCACCTTAATTGACTACATATTGTCAATGATCTTTTGTGGCATCATGATCCATAATCTTTAGCGGATTCGGTCATCATCAAGTTCTCTAAGTCCTCCAAGTTGGTTTAGAATTACCAACGAGACTTGATTTTGATCATACAATTGCAAACAGGAATTGTACATACGCTAATGCGATAAACGTATTTGGGATTGTCCTCTAATGTGGGGACAACAATATGGGTCACAGCAACGATAGAAAACGCCGTGCCGATGTTTAGAAAATAGGGGGAGGTGTCGCCGGCCCTAATGGCGACACTCCCAGTCTAGACACCAATCTGTCAAAACTACTCATGTCAGCTCATGACAATGCAATCGTTGTGGATCTCCGGATCACTAGTTCAAGATTGTCAAGTTCATCCTCAAATCGTGAATGCATACAAAAAAGGTACAGAAAATCAATACGAGGACAATAACGTCATCCTCATGATCGCGGATTTCAAAAATTTGGATCCTGCTCTAGCTACCCATCACTTTGCCGTCATCGGCTAGACATTGATTTTTGTTCCAAGCTATATGTAATAAGGCGTTGTATCGACGTACTTCGTCTATTTGAGACCTCGATGTACTCACATTAGCAATAATGAATGCCTTGAGAATTTTTTCGAAGTGAAACTATTCTCCTCTTATGGTTCATATTGATTTACAAACAATATGTACATTCTTACATCATCCTTAGAAACATGGCATATTGTGCCGATTTTGGTCCCTTCCTTTGAAGGTGACTCACGGCACCACATCCTCAATGAGGATCGTTCACGTGTTTTCCGGTTAAGTCTTTTACTCTATAGCGGATTTTCATCATCAATTGTTCAACTAGGCTCATCCAAGCTCAGTGTAATGTCTTAGAATGGTCCGAAATTAAGGAGATAGTGGTTTCAAGTGTGCCTCGCACTACCGACCCTCCACGGACATGCCTAGTCATACTAACTTAGAGTTACCGAAAGCTTTTGATCTTGGTTTCCCCCTATGCTATTAATCAATAGTCGTCTTGCAAAAGATGTTGAAGACTTATCAAAACCGGACAATCATCATAATCGAATCCTCTAGGTCCTCTGAGTTAGTTTATGTTCATGTCAGGGAGCTTTCGCTAACTAGTCATGGAGTTTACGACCTTGGAAAGACCGAAAGGACTTGATTTTGATCATATACATGTCATTTTGGTTTCGGCGTATGCCCACATGCCATCCACATGCTTCAAAGCTTTGTCAATGCCAAATCTGCGAAAAATAGCAATCTGTCCCTTCTGGACAATCAATTTCGTTTGAGCTTTTTGAACAGCTCCGGACGAGCTAGACAATGAGCTTTATATAATTGGAAAGCTCTACGAGTCTAGTTTTCCGAACTTTTCACGGTTCGTCCATATCTATTTTAACGAAGAATTTATGGTTGTTTTAGTGTGCAAATGTCATTTTGCACGGAAATTTTTATGCACTATCGGGATTGCAGCTTTTTGTAGCTTCTTTCAATCCTTCTAAATAGTTCAAATAAAACTATTTACTCTCCTATCTACTCCATTTTGTAGATCTGTCTCATAGACACATTGAGTGCGTCGCAGATAGTGGAACTATCCACAACATTCTAAGAAACCGGCAACTATCTTTGGATTTTGTGCCTTTGTAAATCTTCTGTGACTACAATACTTGAATCATACCGGTCATTTAGGGACGCGGTTTAGCTTGAATCTTGATGCCGCATGGCACCATGATCAACGTCACAGATGCCCTCTATGCATTGAGAGGCAACCGAACCATGTTGAGCTTTAAAGACATTCCTACTAATAGTTTTCATTTGAAAACACATTATGAAAATGAACAAGAATTCTTTTATGTATATCTTCTCATGAATGCGAACTGAAATTCATCTTAGAGAAGTTTATGAGTCAATCTAGTGAATTGTATGTCACTATGATTCGAATATCGAATCATATGTTGTCGCCAAACATGATATTTGGGACACCAACTCATATAGGCTTTGGTTTGACCAAATCGGTCATCTTGGAAGAGATATAATGCCTTTGGTGTTGATGTTCTTGGCTTTGCTACTATTATGCTCCTTAGTCCTACAAGGACCAAACATGGGTTAGGCTTAGTGTAGCAGAAGCCAAGTTATAGGAGTCCATGCTTCTTGTAGAAATTAAGCCTAGGTAAGACAATCCGGTGAAACAAACATGCCATAATATTACTGGTTTGTTTTTTGTTCCTAAAATGTTGGCTGTTGTTGACAAACATGTAAGGATGATCGAAAAATCCTAGTTTATTGCAAATCATGCAACCGTAGCTGAGCAAGAAGTGAAGACAGAATATGGCTTTGAAGAATGAAGAGAGATGGTGATACAAAGCAAGAAATATATAGGTTCATATTGCTTGACTAAAAAAGTAGTAAAGTACAACTGTTTTGTTTGGATTTGCCCAGCTAACAAACCCTTTTGTATTTTGTATGAGAAGATATTTAACCTCATACCTGGTTTCTTATCCAAATGATGTTTGACTTCTCATCCGAATGATGTTTAAAGTAGGCAAAAGATTTATCCGAATGAGCTGCTTCTTCTCGGTGTTTGTTTGCAATTAGCTTTCTCTACTACCTTTGTATTTTGTATGAGAAGATGTTCAACCTCATACCTGGTTGCTTATCCGAATGAAGTTTAGTTTCTCATCCGAATGATATTTAAAGTAGGCTAAAGATTTATCTGAATGAGCTGCTTCTTCTCAATGTTTGTTTGCCATTAGCTTTCTCTACTCTACTGCTTATATTTCTTATTGTGTCTGAATCTTTTGTCAATTTATAGCTATATATATATATATATATATATATATATATATATATATATATATATCTATCAAAGGGTGTCTTTGCTTACAATTCATGTACTCCTAGGTTGAACAGGAAAAGATTGACTTGACCTTATTAAGGAAGGTAACTGCTACTAAATTTTGGCTTTTAGCATACAAAACCAAAATTGACTCTTTTATTTCTAGAACTATTTCTAGTAAACATAAGAACATTACATTGGGAGACTAAATCCCACAAGTAGGAAATCAAGTGGGGCAAATCAACAAAAACTTCAAAAGGGGCTTTGTACGCACTACCAAGGTACCAATCAAGTTAGGTTTATTACTAGCCTAGGGATGACAATGGGTAGGGTAGGGTTAGGGGATCAAAATACCATACACATACCTTTTTTCGTTTCTCATCTCCGTACCCGCCTCATTCCCCATAATTAGATAATGGGGATTCCCCGTCCCCGTCCCCGTCCCCGTCCACTTTGGGGATTACGTTCTCATACCCGTTAACAATTATGTAATAATTATCATTTTTTAAATAATTACGAAATATAGAAATATGAAAATAAAATCAAATACATATATAAATAAGTTTATTGATTCAATCCAACAAAAACGAATACAAGTCTCGGTTAAAAAAAAAGTTTCTATAAATATTCATTAAGAGAATCATAGAAAATAAATATTACAAAATTAAGATTTTACATAAATATTTATTTATAAATAATATATATTAAATATATATATATAATAAATTGTATTTGATAATATTTTCATCATAAATGGGTGGGGATAAGAACGACTATTAAAATACCATATCCGTCTCGTACCCGATTCAAAAATCCAAATACTGAGAATCTCCATACCCGTCATCCGTTTATCCCCGTATATCTCCCATATTAGGGTCGAATACCCGTGGGTACCCTACCCGTTGGGATTTATTGTCATCCCTATACTAGCCTACTTGGTGGGCGTTAACCAGTAAGTCATGCATTGGATTTTTTTTCAACCAATAATTATTTTAAGTTCAAACATATACACTGCAGAGAGCCAAAACCGCGACATAACCAGGCTTGTACAACCCAAATGCAGACCCAAGTAGAGAGAACATGGCAGCCTGTCATCACCAGTGCGGCAACCCCCTTCATCGGGACGGCACTCGGCTACTTATCATGTATGGATGTAGCCCAGGCTAGGTCACCAGTATCATCCCCTTCATAGGGTGGTCACCCTCTTCAACAAGCCATGATCACCGGAGAAAGTGCCATATACAACACTAGGCAAAGAACCCAGACTCGACTCCTCCCCGAGTCCCCTTGCACCAAACAAACGAGAAAAGGCTAGCTTAGGATTCATCTGGAGCTCCGCCATATGACTCGGAGTCTCTGATGAGGTTCTTCCTCCATATGTAAATTTGCCCAGAATTTAACTTATAAATGTAAGCAGGGGGTCCAAAGAATCTGAGACTGATGACTTCTGGATAAGAGCTAACATGGTCATTTGGCGTTATAGCAATTAACTATAACAGCCAATGTACATGATTATGTCCACGACAAAAACATTAGTCAGCATCCTCTGAAAATGAGATCCGTAAGATTCAATTATTCTACAGGAACATATATGGCTCACATGTCCTCCCACAACTACCAGTTTAAAACTTTAAACAAGCAAACATACCGATAAGATTTTATAACTAGGAATCAAAATTTAACCAACAAACTGCGCTGAAACTATAGCTGCAAACTTTTATTAATATCACTGTGATGATAAGAATGAGTGCATTGCCATGCCCCAGACCATAACACCATAGAAAATGATACCTAAACTATTTAACCACATATCAAAGTTATTCAGAGAACCGTAAATTTGGAAATACACAAATAAACAACTTAACAATAGATCCTTCGGTCAAAGACCACGCTAGGGACTCTTTACTTCGGGTAAAACACAATACAATTCATCCCATTATGCAACAATCTGACCAAAGAGCCTTCTGCGGATCTGCAGAAAGAATAACAAAAGCTCAGTTTTAGTGTTTTTCCAGAAAACATGATAAGTAATCAAATTTAAGCAATGAGTCATGTCCTATATGCAGTGAGCGCCCAATCCGACTGGGACAGAAGATGAAATGTGAACATTGTAATCAAATTTGCACGAGAAATACCTCCGGAAGCTTTTTACGGAATACAACATCCAACCGTGCATCAAGAGTGTTCTCACAGACAATCTTCCCGTCTCGAGAAGCCAAGACTACACCTCCAGAACTGAAAAATCGGAAATAATCATCAGCAATCAGAACAGGAATTGTTTGCGAATCTAGATAATAGAAAGTCAAATCAAATCCTGTCATAATCGGAAGCTGCTTCAGCTACAAGGCCCATAACTTGGTCCAGACATGAGGCAGACAAAGAAACATACCAGGAATTAACATGGGGATTAAGATGGGTGGGAGCAGGTGGAAGATAGACAGTGTGATCAACTATGATCTCTGGTGCATGAACATCTCTTTTCTCTGCATATTCCTGTGCAGCTGCTTCCAGAATAGACTCCACCAGATGCACGTCATCCTTGCGACAACGCAACAACACAGCAGGCTCTTTCAGCCTAAGCAAACTCTGCAACAAAATCATAAGTTTTAAGTAAAATTTCATAAGGATAATGAGTAATTTACCGATGAAAGCATCCAAAAAGTTGGAGTAAATTAGATGGATTCAGGTGTAAGCATACCCAGTGAAATGATATGAAACATCACCATGAATTCAAACTCGAGCAATTGTCATCATATGAAGGTTATATGGGTTCACAATATCAAAGGTTATTTCACTTATTTGGGATCAACTATTACATGTGTTGGATTATGTAACAAATCACAAACTTATGAGTTTGTGATTTGTTATTATCTGCTAGCAATGTAGAACATAAAAACTGTTGGAGTAGGTTGCTTAGTCATGCATATTGAAAAGTATACGTACCTGAACGATCAGATCTTTCAGGAGCTTTGCATATTTTTTATGATCTTTGCTCACATTCAGAAGCTCCTTGGATGCAGCCTCCTTCATGGAGTTGACCACATCATCTTGAGCTTGAAGAACCTTAATACGAGAAGCATTGAGCTGCATGGAATACTCACTGCAAGAGCCAATAAAAACAACCTGTTACTCACCCACATCAGTTCAATTCACACAGAACCCTCAATAAACCCCTCCACCAACTACCAAAATGAATCACACATAACCATAGAACCCATTTCAATTGAGCATGATATCACATTCTAATGTTTTTGTTCACAGTAAAATTTTATTCTAGGTTCCATCAACTCCTCAGGCTAACACAATGCAACTTGATCTAGAACTATAGGCAAAAATAAATAAAAACATTCCATACTTCCAGCGCTAAATCCAATGACATATCTCACTGTGACAACACAATGTCTCCATATGAATAGCTTTCAACTCTTAGCTAATATCCTCTAAATCAATAAAATTTGCTTACAAACTCCAAAAATTTCAAACTCTCCGGTGTTTCTAAATTCACTAACCTATTCAAAGCCACATTACTGAAGATTTAAGCATCAAACAAATCCAGATCATAAACACACATATGAAATCAAGCTTACATCTTCTTTCGCACGTCGACTTGCTTCTCCTTCTTCTCATACTCCTGTCTGATCTTCTTCTTCTCCGCCTCAACCAGCTGCAGCTTCTCAATGTTGAATTCCTGCCGAAAACAAACACAACCAAATCGGATAATCAATCTCAATTGGAGCATAAACTTACAGAACCGGATCAAGAATAAGCTGAAACTACAAGTAGAATTGGAGGAATCAGAATCAGAATCAGAAGAAGTACTTCTTCGGCGGAGACGGAGATCTCGTTGGCCTTTTCCTCAGCTTCCTGGCGAATGAACCTCACCATCTGCTGGATCTGCTTGGAGACATCGGTGTCGTTCATGGCGGCGGAGGCTGGGAGTTTGAATCGGAGAAGATCGGAGAGGAGGAGAGTCTATCTCTTTTCTCTGAGAGTCACTGTGAGGCTTTCTCCGGTCGTAAAACTCGTGAATGTGAGGAGAGAAACCGTAGGCAAAATGGAGTCCAACCGGTTTTTATACGTGTGTGAATCACCAGTGACAGCAAGGTTTGCTTTGTTATCTTTTAACTTTTAGGCCATTAATGAAATGAAAAATAAATAATACTAAAAAGAAAAACATCCATCCGATGGTGTACAGATTTTTTCTTTCGGAAAAGATAAATGATATCAAGAAAATAATTATTCTCGCTAGAATGGCATCGTAGATGAATGTGAACCGACTACCAAACAAAATTTATATAGAAATCGATGAGTCATTTGTTTGGAATTCATATATGATTAAGATCCATTATATAGTGTAACACTTCACAACTTCAATTCATTGTTTCTTATGTTGATCTAATTTGTTCATTAAACAACTTATTCCTAAGAAATCGAGAGAATTGAGATATTTGATGAACTTGAATGGAACAATGATGTCAAAATGGACATTACTAAACATACAAAATAACTACTGCTTTTATTTGTATACTAATGTCCGTCGTGACTTTGATGTTTTCGATATAGAACAATTTATGCAAAGCAAATATAGTTGTCTTATATGCAACAATTGCTACTAGGTGTGTTTAAGAACACGTTGGTTTTGTACTAATTCTTGCTATTTTGTAGAACATTCTTTTGATGTTAAATGTCATATAAGGTTAAGAAACCATTTGTGTTTATTTACTCGAGACATAAGGCCGGCCGAATCAGACTAAAAACCATGTGTACAAAATACTCAACCCTATTTTAATTTTTTTTTTCCATTTTGTTGGGAATGGACTCTTGGGGAATTTTCAAAATTTTGTTGATTAATTTACTATTGTACTTTTTAAATATTTTTGTCTAGAAATATATGATTTTTTTTTTAAGAAATTTCAAAAATTTAACCATTTAAAGAAAATTGGCTATGATGTATTTACCATATGCTGCTTCCAAAAACTACCAGAAGCCCCGTTACTATTCAGTTACAACGTCTTTCTCATTCATCTCCTCCGTCTTGGCTTCTTTTAGCTCAGAGTCACACCTCGATCAACCTCTCCGATCCCACTCACCATTCAAATTCCGTCCAGCCTCGCCTGAACTGAAGAAACAAGCTCCGTTCCTCCAAATCATGCATAGCCGGCCGTCGCAGACCCGGCTATTGCCTCTCCAGTCCAGAATTGCAGCTCTCCTGCTCGCCATGCTCTCCACCATGGCCGCAATTTACGTCGCCGGCCGGTGAGTCGCTACAATCTTCGTTCTTTGAGCTCTAATTGATGCTATTCTCAATTCAATTTTTGCTCTTTGTTC